>OZ024833.1:71009540-71609540 GCA_964016985.1 Anodontia alba | reverse complement strand
TCTTTGTCTTATTAATGACATTCCCATAGCAGAACAGCTTTATCTTACCATTGCCCTTTCGTTGGAGGACCGTCTTTGTCTTAGCAATGTCTTAACAATGACTGTTCCGTGGGGGAACTTTCTTGTCTTACAAATGCTCTTCCGTTTGGAATTTTCTTTTTCTTCTTATTGACAGTTCCACAGCAGAACATCTTTTCCTTTCTTTTGACCTTACTGTGGCAGATCGCATTCGTCGTACCAAAGACCGATCCGTGGCGGAATTTCTTTGTTTTACAAATGAACCTTCCATTTGAGGGTTCCTTTATGTTATTGGTATACCGTTACATACCAGGATATGTTTTTTTTACCAATGACTATTCTGTGGAAGCTTGTCTTTGTCCTGTCATTTCCGTGGCGGAACTTCCTTGTCTTACATATGACCCATCCGTTTGGGATTTTCTATGTCTTATTACTGACCGTGCCATTGCGGGACAGCTTTGTTTTAAATCTTGCCTTGTGTTATTTTGTTCTTGTGTTATTAGTCCTTTGAGCATTGCCATTACCTCGCTTGGGAAGAGAAGGCTAATCTTAGTGCTTTTCGTACGTTTGTTGAATTTGCGCTAGTTTGGTTTTGTCTGTTTCCTCTTTCTCTTGGTATCTGGGAAGGGCTGCGGCTGCTGATCGTTCTAAGGCAGTGGTCCCAGTGTTAGTCTTATTCTTTGTTGCTTTGTGGTTTGTTCTACAAGGCGATTTTTTAAGTCTTGTGTTATTTTGTTCTTGTGTTTTTCAGTCCTTTTAGCATTGCGATTACCTCGCTTGGGGAAGAGAGAGCTAATCTTAGTGTTTTTCGTAGGTTTGTTCGATTTGCGCTTGTTTGGTTTTGTCTGTTTCCTCTTCCTCTAGGTGTCTGAGAAGGGCTGCGGCTTGTGATTGTGACACTCTCTGGAATTTTCTTTTACCCTTTTTTGTGATTGTGGCACTCCCTAAACTTTTCTCTTACCTGTTTTACCATTGACCGTTCTGTGGCGTATCGTCTTTGTCTCGCGAATGCCTGTTACTTGGCGAAAAAACCTTGTCTTCCATATGACCCTTACGTTTGTGGTTTTCTTTGTCTTATCATAGCTGAACATTTCGGATGTTTTTTTTTTTTTTTTTTTTTTTTTTTTTTGTTGTTGTTGTTGTTTTTTCTTATTAGTTATCGTTCCATAGGGGAACATGTTTGCCTTACCATTGACTTGCTATGACGGTTCGCGTTTGTCTTACCAGCGACCATTCCGTGGCGGAACTTCATTGTCTCACAAATGGCCCCTTCAGTTTGGGATTTTCTTTTGTCTTATTATTGACAGTTCCATTGCGAAACATACTTTTTCTTTCCATTGGCCGTTCTTTTGCCGTACTAAAGATTGTTCTGTTAGGGACTTTATTTGTCTTGCTATTGATCGTTTCAAAACTGTACATCTTTGTAGTACCATTGATCCTTCTGTTGCGGATAGTCTTTGTCATACTATTGACCGTTCCGTAGCGTAGTTCCTGGTGTTACAAATGACCCTACCGTTAGGGATCTTTTTTGTCTTATCATTACGAAACCATGCCTATTCAAATATAATGAAAATGTTACCACCTAAAAAATGAAAATTTTCAGATAAAAATTCTGATATTTTTCATATTTCTGCTCAAAGCATAGATTGTGGGTACTCGTTAGAACCGCCTCGGCGAGGCGGTTCTAACGAGTACCCACAATCTATGATTTTGAGCAGAAACAAGAAAAATAATGTATACCCCTGTAAACCCCAATTTTACTTTATAAAAGTGGGGTTTAAGGGGGTCAACATTATATAGGCATGTTTTCGTGATGTTATTGTCCGTTCTATAGCGGAACAGCTTTGTCTTACCATTGTGATTTGTAAGTCAGGGAAGTTCCATCACGGATCGGTCACTGGTAAAACAAAGACGATCCGCCACAGAATGGTCAATGGTAATACAAAGCCGTTCCGCTTTGGAATTGTTTGCGTATTGTGCTTTCTTTTCTTATAGTTAGTTTCACTTCAGAAGGATGTTGTTTGTTAGTTAATTATTTTTTTTTAAGTGAAATTCTGAACTGCTATGTCAATATGTATGTACAAATCTCCATTTTTGTTTTTGTCTGCTGTAGAACAGAAAAATGAAATATATTCGTCTCCAAGGAGTATGTATTATGACGAAACCGCACTCATTTCTAATAATGTTTGCATTCTGTAATTTCTGAAAGGAAAATATTTGGAATCTGCCTAGGGCAAAAAAAATAGATTATGTTACGTATGCTCTCTTTAGCAAGATAAAATGCTAATGTCTCAAGAATGGCATCGGGGAATTTGTATTGATTTCTGAGGACGTAGCAAATTAATTTATGCGTCTACTGTACCCATAAAATGCTATCACAACAGCAGCAGACGACATTGTGAAACATATATATCAAACAATTTACATCCCGATATTAAATTTATAATGGATTCTGACACTGCAAAAAATGCCATTTCTGAATGTGCTGCCATCACGAAAACATACCTATATAGTTTTGACCCCTTTAAACCCCACTTTTATATAGTAAAACTGGGGTTTACAGGGGTATACATTATTTTCTTATTTCTGCTCAAAGACATAGATTGTGGGTACTCGTTAGAACCGCCTCGGCGAGGCGGTTCTAACGAGTACCCACAATCTATGTTTTGAGCGGAAATATGAAAAACATCAGAGTTTTTAATCTAAAAATTTTCAGTTTTTTTTGGAGTGAAAGTTTCTGTGTATTTGAATAGGCATGTTTTCGTAATGTGAAACTCACAAAGAAGAGCATACATTTGTCTTTTGTTCGTAGAACAAGAAGTAAAATTACGGATGAAAACAACTTAACCCTTGTCCTGCTGAACCCGGATCTACCCTATATTTGCAAACAGCGTAGATCCAGATCAGTTGGCTTCTGAAGAAGCCAACTGATCTGGATCTGCACTGTTTGCCATTAAGTATGTGAATTTATAGCAACAATCTGGATCAAGTAATCTGATTGGCTAAAAATTAGAAGTGGGTGTGGCATCTAAATTTATTCAGCAGGACAAGGGTTAAGAACAAGAATGGATGAATTGAGGAAAGCATTGTTGAAGCAAACATGTCCAGAAACTGTAATAGAAAGAGGAAAGATAAAGCGATTACTTTGAATCCAGATGAAATGAGATGAAATGAGAAGTGTTGGAAAGTAAACATCAACTTCGCAATCTGAAAAAATTATTGACCAAGGCAAGGTTTGAGGAAAATCCTGAACCACCTCAAATGCAAAATGCAACAGATCGAATTGAGGTCTTTGTCCTTATCTCAAAATCTCATAACAGGGACAGAGTTCACATTTAAATATGGGAAAATACTTACAGTAAATAAAAACAAAACAGACATGTCATGTATTAGCAGACATCACGAAAACACGCCTATATAATTTTGACCCACTTAAACCCCACTTTTATATAATAAAACTGGGGTTTACAGGGGTAAACATTATTTTTCTTATTCTACTAAAAAAACATAGATTGTGGGTATTCGTTAAAAATATGAAAAATATCAGAATTTTTTATCTGAAAATTTTCCCTTTTTGGTTGTAAATTTTGAATATATTGAGTAGGCGTGTTTTCGAAATGAATTTGATATACACTGTGCAATGTGCCGGATGCCTAGAAGAATATACAGGAGAAACAGGTGATACCTAGAAACATGGGATGGCAGTGCACCGACAACAGATTAGAGATATAAGAACCAGAATATTATGTGTGAGTCATCACATAGACTGTTGTGCTAGAGGGAAGAGTACCCAATTTTAACACCTTTCTGTTACATAAAATTAATACTGGTAGTGTGATGGCAAGAATGTCAGGAGAAAGTTATTTCATTAACAAATTACTACAAAAGTTAAATATAAATATTTAATGCTGTAGACAGGGTATGACGTCATTTTCTTTCATTGTGCCTGTCGTCGTTGCTATTGATGCTAACGTCATTAACTTCCATATTGTTATTGTTCTTCCGAAGATCTACCTTTAGTAGTGAAACCGGTTAAAAAATACAGATTACAGGCACATTTCATTTTGTGTTTTGATTTCTAATTCATTCTGTATTATGGAATTCATATTGTCTATCCAAAATAGAGGAAACGAGTTAGAAAGAATGAGGACTGACCAAAAATTACATATTTTTATTCCTAAGCGTTTTACTACTATGGTAGATCATCAAGGAGTAGAAAAGAATTGTTACGTTGGCACCATAGCAACAGCATCAAAAGAACATGCAGAAATAACGTTACGAAGGCATAGTGATTATTTTGAAATTGAGTTAAACAAATCTAAAATATATGATTCGTGTAGAATTGTCTGTATTCATATTAAATATGGAAATATTCTGAAGTTTGTATCAATGAATCGAATAGAGAGTCCATGTGTATACGAGCCTAGGGCGGTGTGTGTCTGTGCCCAGCAGGCACATAACATCAAAATGACGTCGTATCAACGTCGATGCGACGTGATCACGTCACATCGACGTTGATATGACGTCCTTTTAACGTTGTGTGCCCACTGGGTGAGCTTGTGTGTTTATATATATTTGTGCTGAGTTGGTCAGCCAGTAAGTTTTACAGAATTTCCTTTTACTGTATATGTCAATAAAACCTTCAGCAGCATATAATAAGAACAAAAGGAAGTAACTGTGAAATTTATGGTACGAAACATTTACTTGGATTATTCCGCTTGTCAAGACTGCAACTTCGCGGTAGATTTGTATTTTTTTTTTAAAAAATGCGATGGGGATATTGTGAACGCGTCCGTCCGTCCTTCACGATATCTCTCCTAAACCACTGGGTAGAATTTTACCAAACTTGCTATATGACTTTCCCTTATGGTAAGGGTGTGTGAGAGCAAATATTTTCCGTCCGTTCGTCCGTCCGGCGTCCGTCCATCTGTCCATCACGCTATCTTCTCTTAAATCAGTGGGTGCAATTTAACCAAGCTGGCTACATAGCTTCCCCTCATGGTAAAGCTGTGCAAAAGCAATATTATTTGTTCCATCCAGCGTCCGTCCGTCCGGCGTCTGTCCATCTGTCCGTCTCGCTATCTCCTCCCAAACCACTGGGCGGAATTTAACCAAACTTACTACATGACTTCTTTTCAATTAAGCTAAGAGTCCATCAGTCCGTCCATCCGTGAAGCTATTGGCAACATTAGCACGGAGCGATCGGGATATTGTGAACGCCTCCATTCGTCCGTCCGCCCGCCCGTGCATCTGTCCGTCCGTCACGATATCTCCTCCTAAATCACTGGGCGGAATTTGACCAAATTTGCTATATTACTTTCCCTTATGGCAAGGGTGTGCGAGAGCAACAATATATTTCCGTCCATCCGTTCGTCCGGTGACCGCCCATCTGTCCATCTCCTCTTAAACCACTGGGCGAAATTTAACCAAGCTTGCCACATATCTTCCCCCCATGGTAAGTTTGTGCGAGAGCAATACTATATTTTCCGTCCGGCGTGCGACCGTCCGGTATCCGTCCTTCTGTCCTTTACCAAACTTGCTACATGACTTCCTTTCAAGCTAAGAGTTCATCTGTCCATCCGTAAAGCTATTGGCAACATTGGCACGGAGCGTGGGGATTTGTGCAGACTAGTTATGTTTAGTTTTTTTATTTAATCAATTCAAACATTTTCATATAAATAGTTATATTTTGGTTGCTGCTAAAAGTTTTCATAAGATTTCATACACTAATTGAAATGAGTACAGAGAAGAAGGCGGTAACGAAAGCGATAAAGAAAGGAAAGATATATATTCTATTTTCACTGCAATGACTCGCAAACAGAATAAAATTACAATTATAGTAATTGCCTACACTTATCATTTTTTTTTTTTTTTTTTTTTTTTTTTTTTTTTGCTATACTATCATTTAGATAGATAGATAGATAGATAGATAGATAGATAGATATGGCAAAAACATATCTCAACATAAAATAATTAAATGCGTCTTTGGTAGACATGTGGGCTGTGATGGCTCTGATTATCCTGCGCCTCTGTGCAGTCAGATCCGGGACTTCGACGTCTCTGTGAACTATAACAGGATGCATGCTTGTAGTTAACCCAATCAAGATTAACAACTTTGCTTCTCTCTTTAGTTTCACGATTGTATCCGGCCGCTGGTAAAATCCTAAGCTTTTTCTCAGATGCCTTGTGTCCAAAGAAGACAACAGACTGTACGGATGCGCGCAGACAATCTTGTAGGTACGGCTGTGCCCTGCCTCTTTTATCTTTTACTGCACTCTTGCGATCAGCATATGCGCTAGTGTCCCGCTTTAATGGGAATATATACACTTTTAGGCTAGCCAACTTTAGAAAATGTTTTGATCCTTTCTAAAAAGCAGTAAATACTAAAGGAATGAATTTGCTCCCCTATTGAAGAATATAAGGCTCTGTCATTGGCAACAGTGGTAGATAGAAAAATCATGTTCAGTGTCGTCAACCTTAATGATGGCGTACCAGGACATCCTATACAACCAGTGTATATCAAACACGTGAAAATTCCCGATTTTTATCGTTCACATGGGACGGATAAGGGTGTGTGAGATAAGACTTGGTAGCACCGGTGTAATTTGCGGAAATCCTTATCCGGTATGCAAGAAATTATTTTCCTTTTACAGTGAACCACTTTTCAGAAAAGGCTCGGAAGGCAAACAGGAAGTCACAAAAGTTGTCTCCTTTGTCAATTTGCTGATTAACCCATTAAAGACTGAATAAACTCACCCACTCTATATATTGGAAGAGTCCATTTTCGATTTTAGGTATGTCAGGCTCTATGGTATAGACACTTCTAAAAGAAAATGGTTGAACTATTTGCAAACAGTGGAGACCCTGATTAGACGCCGCGTTCTGCGGCGTCTCATTTAGGTCTCCACTGTTTCCCAGCTACCCATTCTTAACATTGAAAAGTACGAAAATTTAACATGGTTTGTTTTTCACGAAGCTAACCTAGAAAAGGGCAATGGATACATTTGGTTTGAGTTCACACCCTTTTTTACAACTTTTGTGACTTCCTGGTTGATTAACAGACCAGCAAGACCTTCTGAAAACGGCTTAGCTCTAACAGGAAAGTATTCATGTCAAAAGGGAGCAACTAATTTCCTTTTAGAACAGTCCTCTTAAAGAAAGTTAGATAAAAATATAAAGAGTTATGTCCCCTGAAAGTGTCATCTAGTTCTTTTAATGGTAAAATATGAAAATTATTTAGGCGCGTACGTTAGCAGGCAAAGCAAATATATAACTTCAACGGCCTCTATATGTAAAAAACAGACTCTCTGACAAATACCCGGATATAATGTCTTGTTTTAATAGGTTGCTTCAAAACGAAACAGAAGTCAAGCAGGGATAGTTTTATGTAAGCAGTCTAATTTAATTTACTTGTCATAGTACCTTTAAGACACTTACTCACCGGAAAAGTTTCGATAGTTTTCTTACTTTTAGACAAAAACATATGTTTTGGATACTCGTTGAGGCGCTTCTAATGAGTACCCACAACATGTTTTTTCTAGAGAAATAAGAAAAAGATTATGTGCATACCCCTCCTATCTGTAGAAATATTTGTTTATTTGTTTGTGTTGAGGTTTTACGGCACAGTCAACCCATTAGGGTCATCTCGAGCGCGGTCAGTTTACCTGTTAGAACCACACTTACCTGGGCAGGCTTTGTCCTCTAAGCTGATAACCAGTACTTGTGCACATTCTTTCTTCAGAAACTGAAAACAAAAACTTTTTGAATCAGCAAAAGTGACAGACTGACTTCAGAAAATATCTCATGATCAATCTCCACGAGAGCCATATTTTTCAACTTTCATACTGCATTTGTTGTCTACTTTGTTTTTTTTAACAAACTATCGATTGGAAAGAAGTTTATATTTGTAAAGCTGAAAGTCTGAATGACAAACAGCGTAGATCCTGATGAGACGTCTCATCTGGATCTACGCTGTTTGCAAAAGCCGATTTTCATCGCCTATGGCAGCGAAAGAGTTAAAGGCGAATTTATTACGATTTAATTGAAACGTGAGTTATTATAAGCCCCTTAACTAGATTACTACACATGCAGAAACGGCAACATTATATATGCCTTATAAAATTTAAGATGAATAATTCACTTAATCCAGTAAGGGTTTAGCCGCAACGTCAGTAAACGTACCTTTGGAAATTTGCCTACTGCGAAAATTCAGATCAGCCTGCGCATTCGAAGTCTGATCAGATTCTTTCCTGTGCGCATATTGGATAGCCAAAGGTGCAAAGAGTCTTCATGCGGACAATGGAGACTCTTATCCCCCTCCTAGTTTTCCTCCTGACCGTCCAAGGCGGTTCTTCTGTTTAAGTTCTTTGTTTGTGTGTCTGTGGTTTCATATCTGACGTTTATAATTTTGAAAAATATTGTTAAAACGTATGACAAGGAAACTGTTTTGGACAAACGTAATTTGTCTATATTTCTTTGGAGAAGAAGGAAAAGGAGAGGCTGGATATTAGACTTGCAAGTATGAAATAGAATGTTTAGCTCAGGACGCCAAATATGCAAGGGTTCCGATACTAATGGCTATACGGAGATCAGATAAAAGAGAGGCTGCCAATAGTATACGCCGACTTGGCACGAAGGCAAGTACTGTGGATATTTTAGGAAGTTTAATAGTACTTTTGGTGAAATAGATTTACCCGACACTATACTCACAAAATTAAGCTGCAAGAATTGAGGAAAGGCAATATCTGAATGCAATAGATCTTTCGGGAACCAGTCCCTTCTTCATTTGCATAAAGAAGAAACGATCTGTGTGTACCGTGATAAGTTTTTGTGGAATGGAATTCAGTACACATTTGGTGCGGTGGTATTTTTATAGAGAGCGTCCGGTTCTTCTCCCGAAGGCAGTATGTGCCCTGTGATAGTGTTTTTTCAGTATTGTGTATTGCTACAGTGCACAGTCTGCAAATTACTAGGTTGGTATCAGGTAGATTTCGCGTTATCATATAGAATAGGCATTAGGAACATAGTCAGGTTGGTACTGGACAATATTAATATTCCTAGAAGCAAAGCCGGGTTTTGGGCAGATTTTAGAATTGAAAATACCACATATCATCATCATAGTTCGTCTGTCATTACTGACAATGATAAATCTTAATCAACTGTGTGATGTGTTATTATTTGTTTGTTCTAAGATGGCTAATGAGACCAATATTAGCACTAAACTGTCTAATGCAGATAGAACAAGAGAGGTCTGAGGAAGAAAGCTCTGTTGGTGATGCCTTAGCTCTGGCGTTCTGCTGTGCATGTTTCTGCTCGGCTTCGCTGATTTTTTTTTTTTTTTTTTTTTTTTTTGCTTCGTATTCAGCTGCTCCCCTTCTTATGAGGCCTCGCCACTTTGTTCGATCCTGTGCTATCTGTTCCCTCGACTCTGTTGGTATGTTGAAATCATTAAGGGAGGCTTTGAGGGTGTCCTTGTATCGCTTCTTCTGACCACCATGGGAGCGTTTTCCAACTTGTAGTTCTCCATAGAGGATTTTCTTTGGCAAACGTTCATCAGGCATTCTGGTAACATGGCCTGTCAAACTTAACTGTGCCAATTTCAGAAGAGTGTGTACGCTCTACATCCCTGCCCTTCTCAGGACTTCTGTGTCTGGAATCGTGTCTTGCCACTTGATCTTTAGAAATTTTCTAAGACAGCTTGTATTGAAGTGGTTCAGTCTTTTGGCATGTCCTTGATAAACTGTCCAAGTTTCGCATGCGTATAATAGTGTTGGCAGCACCACCGATCTGTATACTTTCAGTTTTGTGTCAAGTCTGATTCCACTTCGGTCCCAAATACTTCAACGTAGCCGACCAAATACTGCACTAGCTTTGGTAATCCTAGCATTGACTTCATCATCAATGTGCACAACTCTAGACAATGTGCTTCCATGGTAGTCGTTGCAGTCGTTGACCTTTCACTGTGATGGTAGGCTCCTTGTAAGGCTTTCCAGGTGCTGGCTGATATATAACCTCAGTCTTTTTTATGCTGATTGTGAGATCATAGCTGTCACATGAATCAGATACTTGATCCACACAATTTTGCATTTCTCTTCTGTTGAAGCACCCTTTGCCATGTCATCAGCAAAGAGGAACTCATCTAGTACCTCTGTCTGCACCTTAGGCTTAGTTTGCAACATTCTTAGGTTGAAAAGTTTTCCATTAAAGCGATACCGCATAGGTATACCATTGTCACCATCCTGGAAAGCATCTATAAGCATGGCAGAAAACACCATGGTGAACAGTGTTAAAGCTAGAATACAGCCTTGCTTAACTCCATTTGTCACAGGGACTGGATCAGAAAACTCGCCATCATTCTGGACCCTTGCAAGCATACCATCATGGAACTGCCTTACCATTGCTATGAATCTGGCAGGACAGCCAAACTTTGCCATAATTTTCCAAAGTCCCTCACGACTGACTGTGTCAAATGCTTTGGTAAGGTCGACAAAAGTCATGTAGAGGTTTACATTCTGTTCCTGGCATTTTTCTTGAAGCTGTCGTGCTGTAAAGATCATGTTTATTATCCTCTGTCTTTCCTGAATCCACACTGGCTTTCTGGTAGAAGCCCTGACTGTACAAGGTGTTCATTCAATCGATTCAGTAGGACTCTAGCAAGGCTCTTCCCAGCAATTGACAATAAAGAGATGCCTCGATGATTGTCACAGACTTGAGGATTCCCTTTCCTTTTGAATAGGTGGATAATTGTTGCATCCTTGAATTCTTGAGGGATGGCTTCTTTTCTCCACATAATGTGAAATAACTCTGTCAGTTTCTCTGCAACTAGAGGACCTCCTGCGTTGTAGATCTCTGCAGGTATTGCATCTGATCCTGGAGCCTTGTCAGATGACAGGAGTTATTGCTTTCACTGTTTCAGAGACGGTTGGGAATTCATCAAGCAGTGGATTACATTCCACCTGTTGTATTCTGTTGATAGCTTCATCATTGACAGATGATGGCCGATTAAGGACACCATCAAAGTGATCAGACCATCTTTTCAAGATAGCTTCTTTGTCAGTCAGAAGACTAGTTCCATCTGCACAAAGGAGTGGGGTGGTTCCTGAGCTCTGGGGACCATATATTGTCTTGAGTGCGTCAAAGAACTCCTTCATATCCTTTCTGCCTGATAAACCAAAAGAGTTTAGACTCTCTTAATCAGTGTCAAACCAGTCAAATAAGCAGGAAACTCTTTTATTTTCCTGTGTGCTATTTTTCACCGTACTAAAACATTGTGACGTCAGTAGTGGACTGGTTCCATCCAGCACTGATTACAAAGATGGCTGTGAATACCCGATATCTTGGAGACTTCTTAGCTTCTCTGACAAAAAATGAAACCCCAGCGAAACATTTCCATATGGAATAGACATTCGTGTGAGCAGTGACTGGCATAAATGTGTTTACAAAATAAGATAAGCTTAAGAAATTGTTTCAGATTGTATTATCTTTACTAGGTCTTTTAATCGTTACCACTTTCTGTCCAAATTTAGAAGACATAATTTGATAAAACCGGGTTTGACATTTCATGCAAACTGTCTCCTAAGGAGATGGAGACAGTTTGCATGAATTGTAAAACACTCTTTTCTGGAAAAATAAGAAAAATATTTCAAATTGTCTTCTGCTGATTTTTTTCTTTGACTGGGCAATTGGCATTTGTTATTATTATTTCTGTAAACATTTGTTGAAGTAATGCAGAGGTGAAACCTATTATCATACAGATTTCTCTTATAGAACCAGATTGTATTTCTGATAAGCGCTCAGTGAGAAGCCAATCAGATGACAGGCAACCTGCGCACAGAATTTTGTATACCCTATACTAGAGAGCTGATAGCCCCGTTGGTAGAATTATAAGCCTCTGGTCAAGTAAACACTCGAGGTGTGCTGCTGTACAGCCTGGTCTGTAATGTTGCTGTTTGCCTACGTCTTTAAAAGTAAATGCTCGCACATATCAGCCTGCGCATCCCTGCAGCATATCAACGTAGTCTTACCAGGTTGTTGCTGTCTGTTCATGTATTTTAATATATTTAATACGCATATAGCATAGAGTTTGAAAAAAAAACACATACCAGCGAAATGATACAGTAGATAAATAGAATAAAAATGTGAACAATAAAAATAATAATAAATAATAAGTAAACGAATAAACAACACGATGAATCCTATATAAATATTCCATGACCAGGATTTGAACTCACGCAGAGAAGGTTTGACCACAGGATTTAGTTTGATCAACTGCTCAAATAAGCTGCCGTTCATAACCCCTCGGCTATTTCGGCCCACTAATCTTTGGCGTTATTATTTGTTTAAATGGTTGTTTTGTAAAGGGAGCTAATCCGCTGGTTTATACTGAAATGAGACCATCAGCACAATAATAAGCCCCATTCTAACCTTGTAGTTGAATGTCATTTATTCTTTATAAATAACGTTTTCATTAGTATACTTGTTTTAAGCGAAACAAAGCCGTTAATAACTGGGCGCTGATATACTCTCATAGAGCTTCAGAAGCACCATTTAAATTTAATATTTTATGTATATTTATTGTGCTCAGACCTAACCATTGTACTTAATACGCGTCGTTTGGCCCTGTCCAGACTTGTCTGGATGGTCAGTGAACGGGATCTGCATTCTCGTTCATCAAGCGAATTTCTCCGAGGGAGGATTCGCAAAATTAGTTCCCCTTCCCACCCCATTTTTTTTTTTTTTTTTTTTTTTTTAGTTTTATTTTTTTGGCCGGGTTACGGGACTTTTACATGTTTTCTCTTTTTATGTAACGGGTGTTCTTGGTGGAGATAGAAGAAATGCAATGGTGGCATTAAACGATTTCATATCTTCTACCTTAACTCTTTCAACAAGGTCCATTTTCTATGTAAGGGATATCCGGTTACATTTAATATTATCATGGTTTATAGAAATTTCTAACTTAATGCAGACATTGTAGACACTGGTCAGAGGTCCCATTCTGTGGCGTCTGATCTGGGTCTACACTGTTTACCAATGTCCATTTTATGGGATGCTAAGTTTGAATGGGTTAACTAATCTAGTTTCTTCGTCAGAGCAAATCATTATGAAGTCAGTAAAGCTACAATACTCTTCTAGAAACCAATTCAGGTGCTTGTCATCCTATTTATATAAAACAAGCACAACCCACAATGTACTGATATACCCACAAGTCAGTTATTATCGTGCTGCTACTCAATGTAACAGTTTATTACCGCACTTTGTAGGTTTCTTCTCGATATGATATCTCGTGTTTTCAGTGCTTTTATAAGGCACGACGCAATGTTACCAGTGTGGTAACAGTTAAGCCCGCATCTCTGCACACACTAACCAGATATTCATTTGTTGCAGATTATTATTGCAAACGCTGATATTTCCGTTTATGTATAGCTTGCCTTGGCAAGAGTTTCCCCCGTGCTTTGTCAATAGTTTCACTTCCCAATGAACACATAAATAAATGAGTCACGCATGTTTTTAAACAAAGCGAACGAACATTCTAGCAGAAAGTATGTATCTGTGTAAGTAGCGTCTTGCAGCTACAGTATATGTGGATGGATTTTTTAAAACAAAATATTTAATAAAAAACAGTGAGTCTGTATCTTAGAGTAGATAGTGCGAGATGATCGTGCAGATCGTGGTCCCCAGTTTAAATACATGTTGCCGTGTTTACAGACGTATAAAGTATGCAATGTAGAGTATAAAAACAATTGTTCTTGATTTCCATTTGACATGTTATAGACGTATAGAAGATTCGTGTCAGCATGACAAAACGGTACAGAGGAGGGGCGGTAAACTGTGAATCGACTGCAGACTCCCAAGAACCAAGCATAATACCTACTCCATCCTCAACATAGGAGTACTCGCAGCTGTTGAGGCAAGAGGTAAATGTGGTGCAAATGGTTCAAAAAGTTCTAACACATGCCTGAAAATAGAAAATACTAAAGCGGGAGACGTATAAGCGCCTTAAATTGCAATGACTTCATTTGTCCCTTGTCGTGATAAAATGGACTTTTCCAGAAACGAGTCCAAATCTGCCTTCGCATCCCCGAAGCGATTCCAATTTGTTCGATCATGACCTTCACTGTCCTTCCACATATTTTATGTAAAGTGTCCGATGATTCTGTAAGAGGACAAAAACACATGATTGGACTGTTTAGGGGCGGATCCAGAAATGTTTCTGAGGGGTTCGATTTGATCACATTACCGTACTAACCTA
Source organism: Anodontia alba (assembly GCA_964016985.1). Taxonomy (NCBI): domain Eukaryota; kingdom Metazoa; phylum Mollusca; class Bivalvia; order Lucinida; family Lucinidae; genus Anodontia; species Anodontia alba. The sequence goes on along the minus strand of OZ024833.1, from coordinate 71,595,274 downwards.
CGTATTCGAAAGGACACGCCTGAACGAACAGTGTAGACCCAAATCAGCAGGGTCTACACTGTTTGTCACTTATCCAGCAATGTTACATACAATCATACTTGTAGGTTATAAAATGGACTTCTTGAAGAGAAATATAGGGTGAAAAGTAAGGGGTGTGGATACTTAGGGTAAATACGGTAACCCAAACTTATCCAAAATTTACCATGAAATTAAACTGTTGAGTCAAAACGGAGGTGGGGGCTAAACTGAAGCCCCAAACCAGCTCTGAATTCATCCATGGCTATACATATCCGCCGACACTTCATTTTTCAAAGTTTTATATTTTCTTCCCATTTACAGCAAAGACATATCCGAGACATTTCATAGGATAGGACTAGGCGTCTGCAGAACCAATGCAAACAGATTTATTGCTGAGTGACAAAAGGATGAGAAAAAAATCAAAAACAAAAACAGAACAGACACAAAAAAAGGAAAAAAAAAACACGCGAAAAATCTACAACACCCAGTAGCGTAAGGCGTTCACCAATCCAGGGTCTAACCGGGTTGGCGTTGCTTAACTTTACTGAAAAGACGAGAACTCTTTGTTTCAACCCGATATAAACAGACATGTAGAAGTTTAAAAACTAAGCAGTTTATAAAATTGACTACATGTATTTGACTGCCGTTATGAGGAGCTACCGTGCTTTTTTTCGCATTATTACCCCTCTGAATTATTGTTGTAATTAAAGCTGATACACATCCCTACATTAATTGAACATTTGATTTATTTAACGTACTAACGAGTGAAACAGAATGCAGGTTAGAACTAGGTCTGCAGATACTAGACTGAAATGGTTCGTCATGTATGAAACACTAACTCATATATATTATTTTTTGCAATGCACACCGTTTAATGTCTTTGGTTGATTTTCCTCGATCTCCGCATTTGAATGCGAATGCTGTTTTGGATCTTTGCCATCTGCATGCAAAGAGTTTGCTTCCCTCTTTGGTTGCACGCCGGCGGGTCGGGCCTCAGACTCTATGACGGCTCCGGCCTAAAGTCTTTTAAGTAAGTCGGCTGGTGCCTGATGTTCTGGCTCTGGTCGGGCCCAACGGAGTCCAACTGTTGGTTTTCTTTCAGCATTTCATTTATTTCTTGCTGTCGAGTCCTCATCGTTGGTTTATTTCTGTATTCGTTTGATTTTTATGTACAGATGAGTTAGAAACCATTCACGCGGACTGAACAAATGTCTTGTGTATACCACGGCAGAACTAAGGGCGAGGGTTGTGGCCACGTAAAATCGATTAAAGCCCCCAAGTAAGGTTTTTACTGACCGTTCCAAGGCGGTGCTTCTGCTGTTGTGTACTATTTCTGTCATTGTATGTCTTTGCATGTATGTCTTGCTGATTTTTTTTTTTTTTTTTTTTTTTTTTTTTTTTTTTTATTATTATTATTTTTTTATAGCCGTTTGGCCACTTTTATGTGATAGAAACGGTCCTTTTGGCATTCTGTTTGTAGTAGTTTGATTGTGGTGTCGTTGCTTTAAGTGCGTCCTTCTTTCCCTTTAGTGTCTTGAACGGAAGCAGGTAAACACATGCATGTATTACACAATATTCTTCCGGTTCTAAGCCTACAATGTTTGAATGTTCGCATATGCGATAAGAATTACTTTACTATGCCATTGTTCCTATGCCGGTTGGACATTTACATCCAAACGGTTACCCACTGGGTTTGTGCAGATCACGCTTCGACTCTCTGACATGACGGAAAATGCGTTATACATGCATTTGCACTCCACAGAGGTTAGCTAATCTCTACGGACGTATGCTGGTAACAAAAGAAGATAACCGAAACAAGGAATACTTAAAAGTGTACGTTGAGTTCTGTGGCCGTTTCAGTGAACTACATGTGATCGAAACAGCAACAGATTCTTTTTCAACAATACTGGTATGAATATATGAAATACTCCACCGCCTTCTAGTGTTGCCGTTCGAAGAACAGGTTGCGTTTTATCGAGTCTGTCAAAATTACAAAATCCTAGCAGTACCTTAAGACCTGCGTAAATGGGGTTCCGTATCTGCTCACACGAATGTCCATTCCATATGGAAATGTTTCGCTGGGGTTTCAATACAAGTACTCATTTTTTGTCAGAGAAGCTAAGAAGTCTCCAAGATGTCGGGTATTCACAGCCATCTTTGTAATCAGTGCTGGACGGAACGTCCACTACTGACGTCACAATGTTTTAGTACGGTGAAAAATAGCACACAGGAAAATAAAAGAGTTTCCTGCTTGTTTGACTGGTTTGACACTGATTAAGAGAGTCTAAACTCTTTTGGTTTATCTGCGCTACGACAGACCGCGGGAGAAAACGACAATGCAAAATATCACGAATGATTCTTTGAGGAACTACTTATTCTCTCGAGATGACCCATGAAACCTTAGGATGAGTGAGCCTGCGGTCGATGTGAAAACAAAAGTAAGTTGCCGAGTGATAATCTATTCGCTATGTTGTCATAGTCTTCTGTGGTGGTGAAATCTATTGTAGCAAGTGTGGTCTGGCTTCCAGAATATCCTATATTATGTCAATTCAGAGGCTTCTTATTCTACAAACGGGGCTATGATGCTTCAAACGACTTACAGGAAAGTGTCATACACTGGCTAGCTGACTCCAGCAGTGACTGGCATTAATGTGTTTACAAAATAAGATAAGATTAAGAAATTGTTTCAGATTGTATTATCTTTACTAGGTCTTTTAATCGTTACCACTTTCTGTCCAAATTTAGAAGACATAATTTGATAAAACCGGGTTTGACATTTCATGCAAACTGTCTCCTAAGGAGAAGGAAACAGTTTGCATGAATTGTAAAACACTCTTTTCTGGAAAAATAAGAAAAATATTTCAAATTGTCTTCTGCTGATTTTTTTTCTTTGACTGGGCAATTGGCATTTGTAATTATTATTTCTGTAAACATTTGTTGAAGTAATGCAGGGGTGAAACCTATTATCATACAAGTTTCTCTAATAGAACCAGATTGTATTTCTGATAAGCGCTCAGTGAGAAGCCAATCAGATGACAGGCAACCTGCGCACAGAATTTTATATACCCTATACTACGGAGCTGATAGCCCCGTTGGTAGAATTATAAGCCTCTGGTCAAGTAAACACTCGAGGTGTGCTGCTGTACAGCCTGGTCTGTAATGTTGCTGTTTGCCTACGTCTTTAAAAGTAAATGCTCGCACATATTGAGGCGGGCCACAGAAGATACAATGTTATGTCGTGTGGAAATAATGGAGACTAATAGCAGCAACGTTTTACTACGTAGGTTCTCTTACCCATTTCAACTGCTAATAATGTGTGAGCTGATGTTATACATTGTATACTTTTCTCTCTGACCGTATTAAAATTATCTTAGTGTCATATCGTATCTAACTTTTATAAGTATGCACTAAATAAGTTTACTTCTATATTTTTGAAAGGAAATGCATAGTTGGCATGACACCCGTTTTCTCATACAAATGACAGGACATTTGTCTCGAAAAAATACTTGCGGCGATGGAATTATGCTCACTGTATATGTTTACGTTTCAACAGTCACTTTTAATGTCCATTTTATGGGATGCTAAGTTTGAATGGGTTGACTAATCTAGTTTCTTCGTCAGAGCAAATCATTATGAAGTCAGTAAAGCTACAATACTCTTCTAGAAACCAATTCAAGTGCTTGTTATCCTATTTATATAAAACAAGCACAACCCACAATGTACTGATATACCCACAAGTCAGTTATTATAGTGCTGCTACTCAATGTAACAGTTTATTACCGCACTTTGTAGGTTTCTTCTCGATATGATATCTCGTGTTTTCAGTGCTTTTATAAGGCACGACGCAATGTTACCAGTGTGGTAACAGTTAAGCCCGCATCTCTGCACACACTAACCAGATATTCATTTGTTGCAGATTATTATTGCAAACGCTGATATTTCCGTTTATGTATAGCTTGCCTTGGCAAGAGTTTCCCCCGTGCTTTGTCAATAGTTTCACTTCCCAATGAACACATAAATAAATGAGTCACGCATGTTTTTAAACAAAGCGAACGAACATTCTAGCAGAAAGTATGTATCTGTGTAAGTAGCGTCTTGCAGCTACAGTATATGTGGATGGATTTTTAAAACAAAATGTTTTAATAAAAAACAGTGAGTCTGTATCTTAGAGTAGATAGTGCGAGATGATCGTGCAGATCGTGGTCCCCAGTTTAAATACATGTTGCCGTGTTTACAGACGTATAAAGTATGCAATGTAGAGTATAAAAACAATTGTTCTTGATTTCCATTTGACATGTTATAGACGTATAGAAGATTCGTGTCAGCATGACAAAACGGTACAGAGGAGGGGCGGTAAACTGTGAATCTACTGCAGACTCTCAAGAACCAAGCATAATACCTACTCCATCCTCAACATAGGAGTACTCGCAGCTGTTGAGGCAAGAGGTAAATGTGGTGCAAATGGTTCAAAAAGTTCTAACACATGCCTGAAAATAGAAAATACTAAAGCGGGATACGTACAAGCGCCTTAAATTGCAATGACTTCATTTGTCCCTTGTCGTGATAAAATGGACTTTTCCAGAAACGAGTCCAAATCTGCCTTCGCATCCCCGAAGCGATTCCAATTTGTTCGATCATGACCTTCAATGTCCTTCCACATATTTTATGTAACGTGTCCGATGATTCTGTAAGAGGACAAAAACACATGATTGGACTGTTTAGGGGCGGATCCAGAATTGTTTCTGAGGGGTTCGATTTGATCACATTACCGTACTAACCTACGTATTCGAAAGGACACGCCTGAACGAACAGTGTAGACCCAAATCAGCAGGGTCTACACTGTTTGTCACTTATCCAGCAATGTTACATACAATCATACTTGTAGGTTATAAAATGGAATTCTTGAAGAGAAATATAGGGTGAAAAGTAAGGGGTGTGGATACTTAGGGTAAATACGGTAACCCAAACTTATCCAAAATTTACCATGAAATTGAACTGTTGAGTCAAAACAGGGGTGGGGGCTAAAGTGAAGCCCCAAACCAGCTCTGAATTCATCCATGGCTATACATATCCGCCGACACTTCATTTTTCAAGGTTTTATATTTTCTTCCCATTTACAGCAAAGACATATCCGAGACCTTTCATAGGATAGGACTAGGCGTCTGCAGAACAAATGCAAACAGATTTATTGCTGAGTGACAAAAGGATGAGAAAAAAATCAAAAACAAAAACAGAACAGACACAGAAAAAGGGGAAAAAAAAACACGCGAAAAATCTACAACACCCAGTAGCGTAAGGCGTTCACCAATCCATGTTCTAACCGGGTTGGCGTTGCTTAACTTTACTGAAAAGACGAGAACTCTTTGTTTCAACCCGATATAAACAGACATATAGAAGTTTAAAAACTAAGCAGTTTATAAAATTGACTACATGTATTTGACCGCCGTTATGAGGAGCTACCGTGCTTTTTTTCGCATTATTACCCCTCTGAATTATTGTTGTAATTAAAGCTGAAACACATCCCTACATTAATTGAACATTTGATTTATTTAACGTACTAACGAGTGAAACAGAATGCAGGTTTGAACTAGGTCTGCAGATACTAGACTGAAATGGTTCGTCATGTATGAAACACTAACACATATATATTAGTTTTTTGCAATGCACACCGTTTAATGTCTTTGGTTGATTTCCCTCGATCTCCGCATTTGAATGCGAATGCTGTTTTGGATCTTTGCCATCTGCATGCAAAGAGTTTGCTTCCCTCTTTGGTTGCACGCCGGCGGGTCGGGCCTCAGACTCTATGACGGCTCCGGCCTAAAGTATTTTCAGTAAGTCGGCTGGTGCCTGATGTTCTGGCTCTGGGGGCCCAACGGTCCAACTGTTGGTTTTCTTTCAGCATTTCATTTATTTCTTGCTGTCGAGTCCTCATCGTTGTTTTATTTCTGTATTCGTTTGATTTTTATGTACAGATGAGTTACCACGACAGAACTAAGGGCGAGGGTTGTGGCCACGTAAAATCGATTAAAGCCCCCAAGTAAGGTTTTTACTGACCGTTCCAAGGCGGTGCTTCTGCTGTGGTGTACTATTTCTGTCATTGTATGTCTTTGCATGTATGTCTTGCTGATATTTTTTTTTTTTTTTTTTTTTTTATTTTTTATAGCCGTTTGGCCACTTTTATGTGATAGAAACGGTCCTTTTGGCATTCTGTTTGTAGTATTTTGATTGTGGTGTCGTTGCTTTAAGTGCGTCCTTCTTTCCCTTTGGTGTCTTGAACGGAAGCAGGTAAACACATGCATGTATTACACAATATTCTTCCGGTTCTAAGCCTACAATGTTTGAATGTTCGCATATGCGATAAGAATTACTTTACTATGCCATTGTTCCTATGCCGGTTGGACATTTACATCCAAACGGTTACCCACTGGGTTTGTGCAGATCACGCTTCGACTCTCTGACATGACGGAAAATGCGTTATACATGCATTTGCACTCCACAGAGGTTAGCTAATCTCTACGGACGTATGCTGGTAACAAAAGAAGATAACCGAAACAAGGAATACTTAAAAGTGCACGTTGAGTTCTGTGGCCGTTTCAGTGAACTACATGTGATCGAAACAGCAACATATTCTTTTTCAACAATACTGGTATGAATATATGAAATACTCCACCGCCTTCTAGTGTTGCCGTTCGAAGAACAGGTTGCATTTTCTCGAGTCTGTCAAAATTACAAAATCCTAGCAGTACCTTAAGACCTGCGTAAATGGGGTTCCGTATCTGCTCACACGAATGTCTATTCCATATGGAAATGTTTCGCTGGGGTTTCAATACAAGTACTCATTTTTTGTCAGAGAAGCTAAGAAGTTTCCAAGATGTCGGGTATTTACAGCCATCTTTGTAATCTGTGCTGGACGGAACGTCCACTACTGACGTCACAATGTTTTAGTACGGTGAAAAATAGCACACAGGAAAATAAAAGAGTTTCCTGCTTGTTTGACTGATTTGACACTGATTAAGAGAGTCTAAACTCTTTTGGTTTATCTGCGCTACGGCAGACCGCGGGAGAAAACGACAATGCAAAATATCACGAATGATTCTTTGAGGAACTACTTATTCTCTCGAGATGACCCATGAAACCTTAGGGTGAGTGAGCCTGCGGTCGATGTGAAAACAAAAGTAAGTTGCCGAGTGATAATCTATTCGCTATGTTGTCATAGTCTTCTGTGGTGGTGAAATGTATTGTAGCACGTGTGGTCTGGCTTCCAGAATATCCTATTTTATGTCAATTCAGAGGCCTCTTATTCTACCAACGGGGCTATGATGCTTAAAACGACTTACAGGAAAGTGTCATACACTGGCTAGCTGACTCCAGCAGTGACTGGCATTAATGTATTTACAAAATAAGATAAGATTAAGAAATTGTTTCATATTATGTTATCTTTACTAAGTCTTTTAATCGTTTCCACTTTCTGTCCAAATTTAGAAGACATAATTTGATAAAACCGGGTTTGACATTTCATGCAAACTGTCTCCTAAGGAGAAGGAAACAGTTTGCATGAATTGTAAAACACTCTTTTCTGGAAAAATAAGAAAAATATTTCAAATTGTCTTCTGCTGATTTTTTTTCTTTGACTGGGCAATTGGCATTTGTAATTATTATTTCTGTAAACATTTGTTGAAGTAATGCAGAGGTGAAACCTTTTATCATACAAGTTTCTTTAATAGAACCAGATTGTATTTCTGATAAGCGCTCAGTGAGAAGCCAATCAGATGACAGGCAACCTGCGCACAGAATTTTGTATACCCTATACTAGGGAGCTGAGAGCCCCGTTGGTAGAATTATAAGACTCTGGTCAAGTAAACACTCGAGGTGTACTACTGTACAGCCTGGTCTGTAATGTTGCTTTTTGCCTACGTCTTTAAAAGTAAATGCTCGCACATATTGAGGCGGGCCACAGAAGATACAATGTTATGTCGTGTGGAAATAATGGAGACTAAGAGCAGCAACGTTTTATAACGTAGATTCTCTTACCCGTTTCAACTGCTAATAATGTGTGAGCTGATGTTATACATTGTATACTTTTCTCTCTGACCGTATTAAAATTCTCTTAGTGTCATAAGATGTATCGTATCTAACTTTTATAAGTATGCACTAAATAAGTTTACTTCTATATTTTTGAAAGGAAATGCATATTTGCACGTTTTCTCATACAAATGACAGGACATTTGTCTCGAAAAAATAATTGCGGCGATGGAATTATGCTCACTGTGTATGTTTACGTTTCAACAGTCACTTACACACGAGCCAGACGGTACACATATAGGGTGCTTACCACTAAATATTTTCCATAGGCGACAGTAGTACCATTTCCAACTTTTCCTAATAAACCACACATACAATGTTTAATAAAGCTCTCTTATTTGAGACATCTACTGCAGCACATTAGTTTTCAAAATTAAAAACAATGTCAAGCCCACCTCCGAAAGCCATGATATTTTCATGAACTTGTTTACATAAAGTTCCGCAGAAAATGAGTAAGCATTTTTTTCCCCGAGGGGAGGCACAATAAAAAAATGATACATTTTTTCAGCTGATGATTTGTAAGGCTGAAACACACATGATTTTTATTTATATGAATTGTCCTTTCCTCACCATGTCTTAAATTCAAGGCCCATGACCAATGGCAGCCACCATTTATATTTTCCTCTGCACTAAAACTTCTCCCCATAAAGGGCGGGGCCACTGCTCATGAATATTTAGTAGCGTGCTACCTATACCAAAAAGTTTTTTTTTCTTCTATGCATGTAAATTGCATTTATTTCATTAGGTATGGCATCAGTAAAGAGTATCCCAAAATATAAAACCTGCAGAAATAGACAGTCAGCATATTTTTACATTTCTATGCAGTACCCCTCTTCTGCGGCCACTCGCAGTCCGAGCTGCACTGGAGAAAAACTGAGGTAAACGTTCACCTTGTAGCATCCCTGTTGTACATGTCATAGCTGAACTCCTGGCCACTTTCTTGTTTCTATGGGAGGTCTATATCATGAAATGTAAAGAAAAGAGTCTTCTAAATTGTAAATAGGTGCTGAAATAATGATTTTAGGAGCAGATCTGCTGTTTCTATAGAAAATCTAAGCTGTAGGGCAGTAACTGTGTTGCAACTAGTGCAATAATGCAAAGAGAGTTATGTCCCTTGTATTAAAAAGAAATTTAACCCTCTTATGTGGTTTACAAACGCACATCACAATGCGCTTCTATGAAATACTACTGAAAAATTGAGTTGGCGTTTCGGCACATGCCTTGCGGCCAAATGACGTACAAGTGCATCTGGTAGATCTTGCACTCACACCCAACAGCTCATCCTGCAATTTTTTAGTTTGGATGTATGATTTGTTTTTGTTGTTGTATTTTGTTGTTGTATTTGTTGTATTTGTTGTCATTGTTGTTGGTGCTGCTGTAATCTTACTTACCATCAACACAGTCCCTAAATGACTTTAATGTTTACACAAAAGCAACAGCACATATAGAAATGTCAGCAACTGCTAATATTTGCTGCAGCAGCTGGTATCCACTTGAATGATATACCCTTTATCTTTATTTTTATCACCAAAACACCAATTAGCAAATTTTTTTCTTGTCTTGGAGACATTAAGACCAGGCTGGTATCACTTTATATTGTCTTTCTTCACAAGCTGAGGTCAGTTAGATTGAAATTATTCACATAGAATGCGGTGTTCTTTCTCTGCTCATGTATTTTATATATTTATGTTGCCTTTAAACTGGATGTATTGTGATATTTGTTTGTATTAAATAATAAGAAGTGGATTTTATTGTTATACTGTGAAAATAAAATAGTGATAGTGTGAACAATATTTTGTTAAACTTCAACACTGCTTTTCATGTATATATGTGACATTTATATGTGACATATAATTCTTGTTCTGACATCAAAACACCATGGTATTTAGAAAAAAGAGCAGAACTGACTTTCAAACCCGGTTTAAGAAAGGGTCTCTGCCTCCCAATAAGGGAAAAACATTAGTAAAAGAAAATAAAAAGGACACACAAAAACCTTCCGTAAGGCTGACAAAAGAATGGCATCAATTAATTACTGAAAATGCCACTGCAGTGCCACCTGTAAGATTTCTACGTCCTATGCAAACAGAGAGGCCAGAAATAGAGAAATGTGCAGATTGTGAACCCGACCATAGGTATGCTATATTTATCACTGTATTTTCATTAATTTGAGACCTGTCATGATAAAAGGTACCTTTTTCCATGGCTTTGAAGGCAAAACAGAGCCATGATCTGAATGTATTGATCAGACCGTGTGGGGTCTGGCAGCCAGAGTTAGTAGTATACATATATTATGCTTTTGAGCATGACCAAACTGTGAGCTCTGATCTGGGTCTTCCATGTTTGCATATATATCATAATTCTGATCAGGCTCCATCATGTTTGTGTATGCATTAAAACTGTGATCTGGGTCTACCATGTTTGCATATGTACCATAATTGACAGTTTTGTCTCACTCTGTCACTGTTTACTTGAATATCATATTTGTTTCCTGTTATTTTGCTTTAGACAAACTGTTACTAGCATTTTCTTGAGTTCTTGAAATATTATGTAGTAAACTGTACCTTTCCTTTCATTTTGCCTGAAAGCTGTACTGAATAATGGGTTAATGCAATATGCACATTTTCTAATCTTCAGGTCTGAAATGGACAGTTACAGGCTGGTGCACCTGAGAAAAACTGCAGAGATGTGGAACCAAGTGTTCCAAGACCACAAGAAAGCCTCATCCAAATGTAAAAAAGGATTTCTATCCTGGGATATGGAGGCAGAACAAAAATATGGTCTATGCTGGAGGGAGCGAGTATGCTGCGACTCTTGCAACTTTACATCGAAAATGTACAATCTTTTCGATGAAGTGCAAAAAAACACTCCCGGTCGTCGCCCAGCAAATATTAATCAGGGCATTCATGTTGGCCTCAGCCAAACTTCTATAGGTGCTTCAAGTTATACTAAAGTACTGTGTAGCATGAATACACCACCTCCATCAGTCAGTGGCATGCAAAAATCTGCTAACACAAATATGAAAGTTATTATGGAGGAAAATGTTAAGGATATGAAGTTGCGATGTCAGGAGTTACGGTCACTGAACATTCTTTCGGGTAAAAATCCTGCCAGTGTCAATGTTCAGGCAGATGGCTGCTACAATAATGCTCTGTACTCTGGGGTTGGTAAGACTCCATTTCAGCCCAGCACGCAAGCTATATATCTGGTTGCAGAAAATGAGACCCCAAAACACCAAATTATTAATGTACAGACCAAATCAAAGCTCTGTTCAAAACGCAAGCATGGCTCGAACATTGAATGCCAGCATGAAGGCGAGTGTTTTGCCAATATTGACATGGCCAGCAATATTGGCAATGAAGAGGAGTGGGCAAGACAGAGCTTTCTGGATTTGGCTAATGCTGGTCTTGAAGTGGAGCACTTAACAACAGACCCAGATTCGTCTGCATACCGGGCTGCTATGCAGCTTTATGAGGATGGTGTTACATATACCGAACCAAAACACCTTCTTGATACTCGGCATATCTCACATAACCATAGGAAATTTATCAAAAACATGAGTGAGTTAACCAAGCATATGCCTGGAAAGTTTAAGTATGAAAGGCAGAAAATGCAAGACAAATTTGCAATAGACCTGGCCGAGCGCTGTCAAGCTGAATTCTGTCAGGCTTTCAGTAAATTTCCTCATGATGCCTTAAAATTAGTCAGCCTTGTCATACACATGTGATGCTGTTGTTCAGTGTTACCATGGCAATCATGACCTATATAATCTCTACTCTTTCGTATGCTTGGCCACCAGTAACACCACCTGGTTGCAACGCAGTCCATTTTTAAATGAAGACTTCAGTGTTAAACCTTGTGATGAAAGCCAGGCCGTGGTACGCAAGTGTGTGGAGTATCGCTTAGGTCAAGATATGCTAGAAAAAACTAAAATGAACACAAATACACAGAAAGTTGATGCATCAAATAGAAGTATGAGAAGATCTATACCAAAAAGTGTTACCTTTTCAAGAAATTTTCCTGGTCGGTCACACAGTGCGGCACACAACATCAATCATGGTCCGGGTGAATCGATATACCAACTCTGTAAGGTTGTCGGTTCACCAATTTCTCCAGGAACCAGGGTCTCCCGTGCCCTAAAACAACAACAAAATATTAACGACTGCCATAAAAGGCGCAAAAAAACAAAAGCATATATAGACAGAAGAAGCAGGAAGCGGCGGGCATTATTCAAACTGAACGAAACACGCCAGGAAGAAGTGAAGTATCATAAAAATATGCTACTTCCTGTGCTGCCTGAAAAATTCCGCCGCGACCATACTTATACAAGGATAGGCAGGCCGAAAAGAGTAAAAATAAAGAAATAAACCTCTGAAAACCTTGCATCACAACAAACAAAATGGTTGATGCTGTTTTGTGCACTCTCCCTGACTTTTACAAGATATTCTTTCCAAATTGGTTTCATGAGTCTCCAGGACTAAGTGTGCTGGGTTCACACAAATGCCATTATGGCACAAGTGAGAAACCTCTAACTTCTTCCCATTATCATTGATACAGGGCATATCAGCACGTAATATCTCATGGGCAGCCATATAAGACGCTCTGTGGCACCTCTCAACAGATTTTGTCCCATCTGGCCAAGTTACAGTCAACTTCCCATAGGTGCCATGTTCCAGGCACCCCACCCACTCATTGCACTGGTGCTGGCCCTGGTTGAAAAGGGTCTTTTTTGATAATTTCTCCTTTAAATGCCACCAGAATGCATCCATTTTACATGGAATCTCCAGAAAATACCAGGCACGTGCCAGGAAGCCTCTTTCTAAAACAAAATCAGCTGTTTGGAAAATACCTCTATTTTTGGCTATAGGGTGCTTACCACTAAATATTTTCCATAGGCGACAGTAGTAACATTTCCAACTTTTCCTAATAAACCACACATACAATGTTTACAAAAGCTCTCTTATTTGAGACATCTACTGCAGCACATTAGTTTTCAAAATTAAAAACAATGTCAAGCCCACCTCCGAAAGCCATGATATTAATATGAACTTGTTTACATACAGTTCCGCAGAAAATGAGTAAGCATTTTTTCCCCGAGGGGAGGCACAATAAAAAATGATACATTTTTTCAGCTGATGATTTGTAAGGCTGAAACACACATGGATTTTTATTTATATGAATTGTCCTTTCCTCACCATGTCTTAAATTCAAGGCCCATGACCAATGGCAGCCACCATTTATATTTTCCTCTGCACTAAAATTTCTCCCCATAAAGAGCGGGGCCACTGCTCATGAATATTTAGTAGCATGCTACCTATAAACAAGCGAATTTAAATCTCTAACACCCAAATTCTAATAAAACATTTGATAGTTGAGCGAATCTGCCAATTTCGAAGATACAAATCCAAAATTTTTCTCATACATATACTATACTTTTGTTGGAGTAGCGTATGTAGGAAGCAAACCGTACAGAGCGTTCTATCGCATACATGAAATACCAAAGGCAGAAGAGTAAAAAAGTAATACATACGAACGCCTTCTGTTTTAATTACTAACTTAGAACCATGTCGTGAGAAAATGAATCCTTTTGCATGTGCGGACAACGAAGGCCCAGATCAGCCTGCGCATCCCTGCAGCATATCAACGTAGTCTTGCCAGGTTGTTGCTGTCTGTTCATGTATTCTAATATATTTAATACGCATATAGCAGAGAGTTTGAAAAAAAAAAAACACATATCAGCGAAATGATACAGTAGATAAATAGAATAAAAATGTGAACAATAAAAATAATAATAAAGAATAAGTAAACAAGTGAACAACATGATGAATCCTATATAAATATTCCATGACCAGGATTTGAACTCACGCAGAGAAGGTTTGACCACTGGATTTAGTTTGATCAACTGCTCAAATAAGCTGCCGTTCATAACCCCTCGGCTATTTCGGCCCACTAATATTTGGCGTTATTATTTGTTTAAATAGTTGTTTTGTAAAGGGAGCTAATCCGCTGGTTTATACTGAAATGAGACCATCAGCACAATAATAAGCCCCATTCTAACCTTGTAGTTGAATGTCATTTATTCTTTATAAATAACGTTTTCATTAGTAGACTTGTTTTTAAGCGAAACAAAGCCGTTAATAACTGGGCGCTGATATACTCTCATAGAGCTTCAGAAGCACCATTTAAATTTAATATTTTATGTATATTTATTGTGCTCAGACCTAACCATTGTACTTAATACGCGTCGTTTGGCCCTGTCCAGACTTGTCTGGATGGTCAGTGAACGGGATCTGCATTCTCGTTCATCAAGCGAATTTCTCCGAGGGAGGATTCGCAAAATTAGTTCCCCTTCCCACCCCATTTTTTTTTTTTTTTTTTTTTTTTCTTTTTTTTTCTTTTTTTTTTTAGTTTGATTTTTTTTGGCCCGGTTAGGGGACTTTTTATGTAACGGGTGTTCTTGGTGGGGGTAGAAGAAATGCAATGGTGGCATTAAACGATTTCATATCTTCTACCTTAACTCTTTCAACAATGTCTATTTTCTATGTAAGGGATATCCGGTTACATTTTATTATTATCATGGTTTATAGAAATTTATAACTTAATGCAGACATTGTAGACACTGGTCAGAGGTCCCATTCTGTGGCGTCTGATCTGGGTCTACACTGTTTACCAATGTCCATTTTATGGGATGCTAAGTTTAAATGGGTTAACTAATCTAGTTTCTTCGTAAGAGCAAATCGTTATGAAGTCAGTAAAGCTACAATACTCTTCTAGAAACCAATTCAAGTGCTTGTTATCCTATTTATATAAAAACAAGCACAACCCACAATGTACTGATATACCCACAAGTCAGTTATTATCGTGCTGCTACTCAATGTAACAGTTTATTACCGCACTTTGTAGGTTTCTTCTCGATATGATATCTCATGTTTTCAGTGCTTTTATCAGACACGACGCAATGTTACCAGTGTGGTAACAGTTAAGCCCGCATCTCTGCACACACTAATCAGATATTCATTTGTTGCAGATTATTATTGCAAACGCTGATATTTCCGTTTATGTATAGCTTGCCTTGGCAAGAGTTTCCCCCGTGCTTTGTCAATAGTTTCACTTCCCAATGAACACATAAATAAATGAGTCACGCATGTTTTTAAACAAAGCGAACGAACATTCTAGCAGAAAGTATGTATCTGTGTAAGTAGCGTCTTGCAGCTACAGTATATGTGGATGGATTTTTAAAACAAAATGATTTAATCAAAAACAGTGGGTCTATATCTTAGAGTAGATAGTGCGAGATGATCGTGCAGATTGTGGTCCCCAGTTTAAATACATGTTGCCGTGTTTACAGACGTATAAAGTACATTGTATGCAATGTAGAGTATAAAAACAATTGTTCTTGATTTCCATTTGACATGTTATAGACGTATAGAAGATTCCTGTCAGCATGACAAAACGGTATAGAGGAGGGGCGGTAAAGTGTGAATCGACTGCAGACTCCCAAGAACCAAGCATAATACCTACTCCATCCTCAACATAGGAGTACTCGCAGCTGTTGAGGCAAGAGGTAAATGTGGTGCAAATGGTTCAAAAAGTTCTAACACATGCCTGAAAATAGAAAATACTAAAGCGGGAGACGTATAAGCGCCTTAAATTGCAATGACTTCATTTGTCCCTTGTCGTGATAAAATGGACTTTTCCAGAAACGAGTCCAAATCTGCCTTCGCATCCCCGAAGCGATTCCAGTTTGTTCGATCATGACCTTCACTGTCCTTCCACATATTTTATGTAAAGTGTCCGATGATTCTGTAAGAGGACAAAAACACATGATTGGACTGTTTAGGGGCGGATCCAGAATTGTTTCTGAGGGGTTCGACTTGATCACATTACCGTACTAACCTACGTATTCGAAAGGACACGCCTGAACGAACAGTGTAGACCCAAATCAGCAGGGTCTACACTGTTTGTCACTTATCCAGCAATGTTACATACAATCATACTTGGACTTCTTGAAGAGAAATATAGGGTGAAAAGTAAGGGGTGTGGATACTTAGGGTAAATACGGTAACCCAAACTTATCCAAAATTTACCATGAAATTGAACTGTTGAGTCAAAACGGGGGAGGGGGCTAAAGTGAAGCCCCAAACCAGCTGTGAATTCATCCATGGCTATACATATCCGCCGACACTTCATTTTTCAAAGTTTTATATTTTCTTCACATTTACAGCAAAGACATATCCGAGACCTTTCATAGGATAGGACTAGGCGTCTGAAGAACAAATGCAAACAGATTTATTGCTGAGTGACAAAAGGATGAGAAAAAAATCAAAAACAAAAACAGAACAGACACAAAAAAAGGAAAAAAACGCGAAAAATCTACAACACCCAGTAGCGTAAGGCGTTCACCAATCCAGGTTCTAACCGGGTTGGCGTTGCTTAACTTTACTGAAAAGATGAGAACTCTTTGTTTCAACCCGATATAAACAGACATGTAGAAGTTTAAAAACTAAGCAGTTTATAAAATTGACTACATGTATTTGACTGCCGTTATGAGGAGCTACCGTTTTTTTTTTTTCGCATTATTACCCCTCTGAATTATTGTTGTAATTAAAGCTGAAACACATCCCTACATTAATTGAACATTTGATTTATTTAACGTACTAACGAGTGAAACAGAATGCAGGTTAGAACTAGGTCTGCAGATACTAGACTGAAATGGTTCGTCATGTATGAAACACTAACTCATATATATTATTTTTTGCAATGCACACCGTTTAATGTCTTTGGTTGATTTTCCTCGATCTCCGCATTTGAATGCGAATGCTGTTTTGGATCTTTGCCATCTGCATGCAAAGAGTTTGCTTCCCTCTTTGGTTGCACGCCGGCGGGTCGGGCCTCAGACTCTATGACGGCTCCAGCCTAAAGTCTTTTAAGTAAGTCGGCTGGTGCCTGATGTTCTGGCTCTGGTCGGGCCCAACGGAGTCCAACTGTTGGTTTTCTTTCAGCATTTCATTTATTTCTTGCTGTCGAGTCCTCATCGTTGTTTTATTTCTGTATTCGTTTGATTTTTATGTACAGATGAGTTAGAAACCATTCACGCGGACTGAACAAATGTCTTGTGTATACCACGGCAGAACTAAGGGCAAGGGTTGTGGCCACGTAAAATCGATTAAAGCCCCCAAGTAAGGTTTTTACTGACCGTTCCAAGGCGGTGCTTCTGCTGTGGTGTACTATTTCTGTCATTGTATGTCTTTGCATGTATGTCTTGCTGATATTTTTTTTCTTTTTTTTTTTTATAGCCGTTTGGCCACTTTTATGTGATAGAAACGGTCCTTTTGGCATTCTGTTTGTAGTATTTTGATTGTGGTGTCGTTGCTTTAAGTGCGTCCTTCTTTCCCTTTAGTGTCTTGAAAGGAAGCAGGTAATCATGCATGTATTACACAATATTCTTCCGGTTCTAAGCCTACAATGTTTGAATGTTCGCATATGCGATAAGAATTACTTTACTATGCCATTGTTCCTATGCCGGTTGGACATTTACATCCAAACGGTTACCCACTGGGTTTGTGCAGATCACGCTTCGACTCTCTGACATGACGAAAAATGTGTTATACATGCATTTGCACTCCACAGAGGTTAGCTAATCTCTACGGACGTATGCTGGTAACAAAAGAAGATAACCGAAACAAGGAATACTTAAAAGTGCACGTTGAGTTCTGTGGCCGTTTCAGTGAACTACATGTGATCGAAACAGCAACAGATTCTTTTTCAACAATACTGGTATGAATATATGAAATACTCCACCGCCTTCTAGTGTTGCCGTTCGAAGAACAGGTTGCGTTTTATCGAGTCTGTCAAAATTACAAAATCCTAGCAGTACCTTAAGACATGCGTAAATGGGGTTCCGTATCTGCTCACACGAATGTCTATTCCATATGGAAATGTTTCGCTGGGGTTTCAATACAAGTATCCATTTTTTGTCAGAGAAGCTAAGATGTCTCCAAGATGTCGGGTATTCACAGCCATCTTTGTAATCAGTGCCGGACGGAACGTCCACTACTGACGTCACAATGTTTTAGTACGGTGAAAAATAGCACACAGGAAAATAAAAGTTTCCTGCTTGTTTGACTGATTTGACACTGATTAAGAGAGTCTAAACTCTTTTGGTTTATCTGCGCTACGGCAGACCGCGGGAGAAAACGACAATGCAAAATATCACGAATGATTCTTTGAGGAACTACTTATTCTCTCGAGATGACCCATGAAACCTTAGGGTGAGCCTGCGGTCGATGTGAAAACAAAAGTAAGTTGCCGAGTGATAATCTATTCGCTATGTTGTCATAGTCTTCTGTGGTGGTGAAATGTATTGTAGCACGTGTGGTCTGGCTTCCAGAATATCCTATATTATGTCAATTCAGAGGCTTCTTATTCTACAAACGGGGCTATGATGCTTGAAACGACTTACAGGAAAGTGTCATACATTGGCTAGCTGACTCCAGCAGTGACTGGCATTAATTTGTTTACAAAATAAGATAAGATTAAGAAATTGTTTCAGATTGTATTATCTTTACTAAGTCTTTTAATCGTTACCACTTTCTGTCCAAATTTAGAAGACATAATTTGATAAAACCGGGTTTGACATTTCATGCAAACTGTCTCCTAAGGAGAAGGAAACAGTTTGCATGAATTGTAAAACACTCTTTTCTGGAAAAATAAGAAAAATATTTCAAATTGTCTTCTGCTGATTTTTTTTCTTTGACTGGGCAATTGGCATTTGTAATTATTATTTCTGTAAACATTTGTTGAAGTAATGCAGAGGTGAAACCTATTATGATACAAGTTTCTCTAATAGAACCAGATTGTATTTCTGATAAGCGCTCAGTGAGAAGCCAATCAGATGACAGGCAACCTGCGCACAGAATTTTATATACCCTATACTACGGAGCTGATAGCCCCGTTGGTAGAATTATAAGCCTCTGGTCAAGTAAACACTCGAGGTGTGCTGCTGTACAGCATGGTTTGTAATGTTGCTGTTTGCCTACGTCTTTAAAAGTAAATGCTCGCACATATTGAGGCGGGCCACAGAAGATACAATGTTATGTCGTGTGGAAATAATGGAGACTAAGAGCAGCAACGTTTTATTACGTAGGTTCTCTTACCCATTTCAACTGCTAATAATGTGTGAGCTGATGTTATACATTGTATACTTTTCTCTCTGACCGTATCAAAATTATCTTAGTGTCATATCGTATCTAACTTTTATAAGTATGCACTAAATAAGTTTACTTCTATATTTTTGAAAGGAAATGCATAGTTGGCATGACACACGTTTTCTCATACAAATGACAGGACATTTGTCTCGAAAAAATACTTGCGGCGATGGAATTATGCTCACTGTATATGTTTACGTTTCAACAGTCACTTACACACGAGCCAGACGGTATACATATAAACATGCGAATTTAAATCTCTAACACCCGAATACTAATAAAACATTTGATAGTTGAGCGAATCTGCCAATTTTCGAAGATACAAATCCAAAATTTTTCTCATACATATACTATACTTTTGTTGGTGTAGCGTATGTAGGAAGCAAACCGTACAGAGCGTTCTATCGCATACATGAAATACCCAAGGCAGAAGAGTAAAAAAGTAATACATATGAACGCCTTCTGTTTTAATTACTAACTTAGAACCATGTCGTGAGAAAATGAATCCTTTTGCATGTGCGGACAACGAAGGCCCAGATCAGCCTGCGCATCCCTGCAGCATATCAACGTAGTCTTACCAGGTTGTTGCTGTCTGTTCATGTATTCTAATATATTTAATACGCTTATAGCAGAGAGTTTGAAAAAAAAACACATACCAGCAAAATGATACAGTAGATAAATAGAATAAAAATGTGAACAATAAAAATAATAATAAAGAATAAGTAAACAAATAAACAACACGATGAATCCTATATAAATATTCCATGACCAGGATTTGAACTCACGCAGAGAAGGTTTGACCACTTTTGATCAACTGCTCAAATAAGCTGCCGTTCATAACCCCTCGGCTATTTCGGCCCACTAATCTTTGGCGTTATTATTTGTTTAAATAGTTGTTTTGTAAAGGGAGCTAATCCGCTGGTTTATACTGAAATGAGACCATCAGTACAATAATAAGCCCCATTCTAACCTTGTAGTTGAATGTCATTTATTCTTTATAAATATCGTTTTCATTAGTAGACTTGTTTTTAAGCGAAACAAAGCCGTTAATAACTGGGCGCTGATATACTCTCATAGAGCTTCAGAAGCATCATTTAAATTCAATATTTTATGTATATTTATTGTGCTCAGACTTAACCATTGTACATAATACGCGTCGTTTGGCCCAGTCCAGACTTGTCTGGATGGTCAGTGAACGGGATCTGCATTCTCGTTCATCAAGCGAATTTCTATAACACTAAGGGTATAATATATTACAAGTCAACAAATTTTCAAAATTGAGAGTAGTTTTAATATTTGTAAATAGTTGTTTTCTAAACAAATGACTCCCAAAAACATGTCTCTCAAAAGACTCCTAAAAGAAACTCTCTAAAAACTCCCCCCAAAAAAACTCTCTCCAAAACTCTCTCTAAAACTCTAGCTAAAACTCTCCCCCAAAAAGCCTAGGGCAACCTGTTTATATACTGTCTAAATGACACAAGGTCAGTCACCTACTGACTGAAAAACCCACTATGCAAATTACTTAACTTACTATGCAAATTAGTTTCTAGAACATTCTGAAGAGCGATTTTGCATATATTTCAATTATACAGAAATTAAAGTTAATTAAAACACACCCAAAGTTAATTACGGTGAAATTAAATCACACCCTTTTCATTAAATATTGTTTGATGTTATTCTAGTAATTTTATAAATCATGGCTTTTGTATTAACAGGATAATTATTTAATCTACTATTAATTCAGAAATGTGACTAAATAGTAAACAACTTAATTAGTTCTGATAACAACTTAATTAGTTCTGATAACAACTTAATTAGTTCTGATAACAACTTAATTAGTTCTTGATAAACAAATTAATTTATTTATTGGAAACGTGACTTGGAAGTAAACAAAGTATTGACTTACATTTCCTAATCAGGTTGTTTATTAAAAGTACAAGTTGCCCTAGTTTTCTAAAATGTTGGACTTTATGCTGCTCAGGTTTTGCTACACTTTGCTTCCACCCTTAAGAATTTTAACTATCAGCTAAAATTCTAAAACACTCTAGCAAAACCTAACTAGCAACTCAAAATACCAGTGGTAGCGTAAACCACAAAAGTAAAGAAAATGCAAGAAATCCACATGCAGGTTATCCCCCCTACAATTAATACCCGTGATATCTGTAATATCATTTCCATGAATGCAAAATATCAGAACATACACATATACAAAACAATACACATAAAACTACACATGCTATCACAAATGAAATAGTAAAGTAATATTTACTGTTATAACATTTCATCGACATCGATCTCGACCCACCCAGTGGTGTCCTCCATATCTGATTCGTTATAATCACTATCATCGGAGTCATCTATAAGAATAGGATCACTTTCCGAACTACCTACTGACATATTTTTAGCCTCATCAATAAGTTCATTCCAAAGTTTCAGGAATGTACGTAAATAGGTTCCGAGTTCACCAATTTTATTTCTAAGTTCTCCTATACTCACTTCTTTTATGGAATTTTCATGTGACATGCCGTCGTGTCTGAATTGGCAGTACAACAGTTCCACAAATATTGATTCAAAATTATGCTGATGAATTGCTCTTAAAACATCTCTGTAAGCGGAATCAAAATACATTAGTAAGCCTAGAATACAAAATTTTCCTGAAGTACATATATGAGGTTTGTCACCAGATCTGTTAGACATCACTATTAGATTTTTCTTAGTTTCATTATAAATTACTTCCTCCATTTTGATTATTTAAAATAAAACCGTATCCTCAAATATTAGTATTATTATTATTTATTTATTTTTTTCCACATGTTTGATTTTTTTTTTTTTTTTTTTTTTAAATTTACACTAAAGATCAAAAATATCAATTACTGTGGAATTGTGTAGCTATTACCTTATATTGGCTTAGTAAGTCTGGTAATCAGTAACTTTAATTGATCTTATCAACTAATTATCTTAAAATGCAAATTGTACAATTTTATGCTAATTCTAATTGATTTAATTTAAAACCAATTAATGTAATCAGCTAATCTAAGAACATGAATAAATTTACATAACAGCAACAAACAAACACAAAAAACACAAACTTATAGAGATGACCTATATACACAATATAAACAACAGTTTCAAGTCTTTATTTTACAAGTTTTTTTCCTTTTCTTCACTTTACACTTAAAATGTCAATAGTAGATGTTAATTTTCTGTCCTCTGTATGCAATGTCCCTTTGTCCCTTGGCGTCGGATTATCTGTCCGAATGGTACTATCCGTACTTGTGGATTCGCCCACCGCCAACTCACAGGATCTGGGTAAGGATCGTCTTGTGCTCTTCCCTTCATTACCACCTCTAATGGCTAACCAGTATGTTTTGATCTTATCAGAATATTTACGATAAATTACTATTATCCCCCCTAAAGTTACAACAGTGATGGCTCCAAGAAATAGATAAACCCAAGTCGACCACCCTTTACTTTCGGTCGGAACTACATTTACTGATTGTAACCTTTTGATAAGTCTATTCATGGGAATGTATTTTCATTTCCTCGAGTTCTTTAGGAATGTTTATCTTTGTAATATTTGAAAGAGAATCATGAAATGGTTCCCAGAGATGAAATCTAGTAACATTTACATGTGACCCTATCAGGTCAAGAAATGTATCATGTAAGTAGTATTGACTCCTCCCATCGAAAGGTGTGATTAGTGTCAAATGTCTGTTTGAAGCTGAACAAAAGGCACTCAAGTGTATGATACCAAGAGGAGGTTTAATTTCAATTTCAGACATACTTTTGCTAGTATTTTGACATACGATAGAAAATTTAAGAAATTTGTTTGTTGTAACAGCCCATTTCCCATGGCCAATAAATTCTGCAACAGGAAGGTGTGACCTAAATTGAACTTTAGTCTTACAATATTGGTTTATATACGCATCCTGTTTCAAAAATAATGCCACCACACATAGTTTGTTCAGACTGACAGGGTATATAGGACTCTGAATTTGACAAAATGTTAGCCAAGGATTAGAGCAGTGCTGGGTCTCCAGCTTATCGAGTAAAATGTATTTTGTTCTTTCAACATTAAAAGCAATAGAATAAGTTTCTATTTCAAGCTGTGCAGTCATCTGTATAGATGGTTTTATTCCCTTAGTTTGGTTCATAAAAGGAAGTGGCAAATTATGAACATTGAAAACTTCGAATGTACTGCTTAGATCCAATAATGGAATAGAGACCACAATGAGTATCTTTTTATCTTTGACCATTGTACTACAAGTCAAATACTTATAATATTTCCAAAGGCTTTTATTCGGGTCATCTGGCAACCGTAATGACCGTGGCAATTTGCTTTCTATGTCAAGAAGGATTTTTCTAAGCATTGCAGGAGCAATCACAATAGACGAGAGCCTCTCACTTGACAACATGTTTAATTGTAATTTCAGATGCTGCAATGCCCAAAGTGCTTTTTGAGTCACCTGTTTTAATTCTTCAATTATAAGGTCAAGTTGCAAATACATTTTTATAAAATTTTCCATCTCTACAAATCGTTTCTCAATGGCTTCCGTTACATTATTTATCTTAACATCAATAACTGACAATGTAGAAATGATTTCATTTATTGAGTGTTTATTGACAGCAATTTCCATTCTCGAGGAGTTCAAAAGCGAAATACTTTCTTTTAAAACATGGACAATATTTTGTTGATTTGCCGCAAGATGATTAATATTTCTTTGTATTGCATCAATTTGATCCTCTGACACAGTGCCAAATAAAAAATTTAAAATTTCCCCTCCTAAAGGAAGGATAGATCTCTTATTCCTTACAGATCTAAAATCAATATAACTGTCAACGATACCGTCAAACGTCGCCTTTAATGTCCGAACTTCATTGTGAAGGGATTTAAAGATTGCTCTATACTTAGCATGTTTGTCTTTCGTATACCTTTCGGTTACTATTTCAGCTAATGCACTTGCATTGTCAATGTCAGTCGACAGTTTATTTAGAAAGTTCTGGTATGAATCGAGGTCAACAATTATGGTCATTAGCCATTTAGATTTCGTCAACACTATCTCGTTAATCTGATTAAATATTACATTTTCATGCATATGTAATGCAAATGTCGAGCCCAAGAGGAGTAACAAAACAGAAAAATACATTTTCCCTCCGTCACCGTCAGTCCTGAAAATATATACAGATACACCTACTATATTTAATTACTTATGGGTACCCATGAAGCCTTTTATAAAATGCCGGCTATAGACCGCAACAATAATTTAACCTTATCTCTTCGACCTACTTTAAGTCGTTTTGGTTTACAACTCGTTTCATTAACAGACATCGCATCATCCGATACCTCACTCAGAGATTCAAGTGACTGAATGTCTTGATTCATTGATTCAGCATCAGAAGTGTCTTCCGCATCAGATTCCATGGAATCCCTTTGTTTTAATCGTTTGGATAATTCCATTAGGGGTATATCATCTTCCTCATCTGAATTTTCATTTTCTTTTCTATATTTCTTTGCAAGTTTTGCAAGTACATTCTTTATACCCATATTATCTGAATTACTGTCTGTGTCACTATCTTCTGGTGGGACAACATAGGTAGCTTTTCTGGATGGCTTGCCCGAGTTATCCTTGGGAATTTCCCAATCATCTAAGTTTGCTTTTCTTAGGTGTTCCACATGCACTTTTACAATGGTTCCATCTAGTTGATTTCTTATCACACATGATGTTGGGGACTGGATTTTAATTACACGAAAGAATGGTTTCCAGTTACTGTCAAGTTTACTTTTCTTTGAATGGTTTTTGTAGTAAACAGGATCCCCTATCGCGAATTTAACATTTTTACTATTTCTGTCAGCATACTTTGCTTGCCTTTTCTTTGCTCGTTTTAAATTCCTGTGAAATAATATGAATGCTTTATGCTGTTGTTCAAGTGCTATTTTATGCATTTCCTCGCCATGATACTTTTTACGAGGTTTTAGAAGATTATCAATGGGTAACACCACATCTCTGTTATACAACAGAAAGAATGGACTAAACTGGGATGACTCATTGATATTAAAGCGAATTGCAGCTAAGGTTTGGTTTAGATACATGTCCCATGTTTTGGTATCATCTTTCAATTTCTTAGCTAATACGTTATGTAAGGTTCTATGAAATCTTTCAATTTTAGCATTTCCTTGTGGGTGATAAAATGAAGTAGTCACATGATGTACATTTAGTGCTTCAAGGACCTGCTTTACAGTTCTGTTTACGTTTTCAGTGCCATTATCTGAAACAATTTGTAGTGGAGCACCGAACCTGGGAAAGATTTCTTCAATAATTAAATGTGCTATGTTGTCAGCACTTTTATCTGGTACAGCAAAAGCTTCAGGCCAACCACTATATAGGTCAATGAAACCAATTATGTATTTGTTTCCTGACATTGTTGTTGGGTATGGTCCCGACAGATCGAACCCTATTTTTGCAAATGGATAAGGTGGAACATCTGTTTCTTGTAAACTTGGTTTTATCTTCTTCATACTACGTGTTTGACATGTGACACAACTTGATATATATTCATAGAGATTTTTGTATAGATTTGGCCAAAAATACTTTTGTCGAATGGCATCAAAGGTCTTATCAATGCCCATATGCCCATTGTCATCATGGTACTGTTTCACAACGCTATCCCTTAATTGCTCAGGGACATATAATCTCAAAGTTGGTTCGTCATTTGGGTTGGAAATGTAATACAGTACCTCATCAATGACAATATAGTTCTTTTCCGTCCCTTTGGCTGATTTGCCATGAGACACATTTTTCCTTATTTCCACTAACTCTTTATCTTTACTTTGCTCAACAGTGATATTCAAATCTGGGATATCTATGCTTGGTTTTCCTTGGTGCTTTTCATCTGTAACAGAGCAACTGGCATATTCTCTGGTATCAAACCTATTCGAGTTGAAAACATTTATTTCATAAATATTGTCATTTATGTCAGGCTCATTATCGGTCTCTTTTAAATTGTTCTGGTCATCTGGAAGTCTAGAAAGTAGATCAGCACAAGTATTTTCTGGTCCAGATATATATTCCACTTTGCAGTTATAACCAGATAACCCTAAAGCCCAAAGTTGGATCTTTTTGTTTTGCATTGGAGCTTCTAAAATATATTTTAAAGGCTTGTGATCTGTTCGAATAGTAAATTCGGCATTATGCAAAAAGTGATCAAGTTTTTGCAGAGCATAGTGGATAGCGTAAGCCTCTTTTTCTATTGTGGACCATCTGGTTTGAGTGTCACTTAGCTTATGAGATAAATAATAAATTGGTTTTTCTGTCTTGATACCAGGAATTACCTCTTCTCCTTCACAGCACGGCTGTGTGAGACATGCACCGATGCATGATTGACTAGCATCTGTATATAATGTGTATGGTTTATTTACATCTGGATATGCCAAATGAGGTATCACTGTCAGACTATCCTTTAAATATTTAAAAGCTCTTTGACAATCTTCGGTCCATTTAAATCTAGAATATTTCTTTGTCAAGGCTATTATAGGTTCAGCTATTTCTGAGAAATTAGGAATAAATCTTCTGTAATAACTGCACATGCCAATGAAACCACGTACTTCTCGTACACTTGTAGGTGCAGACACTGATGCAATTGCTTCTACTTTCTTAGGATCAGGCTTAATTCCATTCTGGTTTATGATAAATCCCAAATAATCAGTTTCAGCTTGCAAAAATTACATTTCTTTAGTTTCAGTTTGAGGCCATGTTGTCTTAGTCGATCGAATACTTGCTGAATATGACTTAAGTGATCAGTTAAGGATGATGAATAAATCAAAAATATCATCTGAATAAGCAACTGCAAATTTATCAAGATCTTGTAGAACAATTGACATAAGCTTGAAATACTGCTGGTGCATTTGATAAACCAAAAGGCATGACATTAAATTCAAATAACCCCCTATGGCAAGCAAAACAGTCTTTTCTTTGTCTTCTTCCTCCATTAAAACTTGCCAATATCCACTTTTTAAGTCCAAAGATGTGAAATATTTGGCATTTCCTAACAAAGCCAGCATGTCATCAATCAGTGGAAGTGGATAAGAATTCAATTTTGTAACTTTGTTTAATTTTCGAAAGTCAACACAAAATCTTTTGGAACCATCCTTCTTGTCAACAATGACTACTGGAAAGCTCCATGGTGACTTAGATCTTGAAATAATCTTAGCTTCTAGCATCTCATCAATTGCTTGATCAACAATTTTTCTATTATTTAATGGCGTTCTGTAAGGCCTTAATTTGATTGGTGGATTTTCTCCAGTATTTATTTTCATCTTTACTGTATCAGTGTGCCCCAAATCAGAATCTTTTGCAGCAAATAAGTCTCGATTTTTCTTAACTAATTTTGTTATTGTTTGTTTATGTTCTTCTGGTGCATTTACTTTGTTGATACTATCTACCTGATTTGTAGGTCCTGTAGTGGCCTGTATTTTATCTTTAACAGTTACCATATTTTGTTCATACACCAATTCTGCCTTTCCAACAACACACCCCTTCTTAAGTTTTATTGTTCTGTTAGTATTGTTAACAATCAAGATAGGAAACTTTCTTTGTTTGTTTGGTTTAACGACAGTATTAGCTACCATCAGACCTGGTTCTGTCCAAATATAACCATTTTCAATTGAAGAAATTTCATACAATTTGGTTTCATTTAATTAAGATATGTATTTTATATGGCCAGAACAAATATTTGTTGTTTGTGGTTTTAATATTGCCGTACTTGCTAGCCTGACTATGGAAGCAATATGGATATCTTCTTCAAGTGGTACATATGTTTTTCCCACTCTTAAGCAACCGAGATCAAAATATAAACGAACCCTATTTTCTGTTAACCAATCCCTACCTAAGATAAAATTTCTATTTAAATCTTTTACAATATAAAACTTTTGGGTCATCTTTAAACCTCTCATCTCAAAGTTAATATCAGTGCAACCTACGACTGTCAGAGAATTTCCATTAACTGACTGTAAGTATACCTTTTTCCGAATTAATTTAGGTTTGTCTTTCAAATTTTGAAAAACTCTTTGATGCATTAATGACACCTCTGCTCCTGAATCAACAAGTGTTCTAAAATTAGTTTTCCCTATTTTAATCATACAAGAATTTGGATTACCTGCTAATGAAACTTTGTATACCGGCATTTTGTTTCTCCTTCCATCGGCTTCCTCATGGAAGGAGGATTTTAGTTTTCCTGATTAATGGGCTTGCTATCGGCTTCATTGCTTTGCCTTGTCTCCCAACATTCCCTTTTATAGTGACCTCTTTTGCCACATTTCCAGCAGATAATGTGTCTTTTGTCGGGCTGTCTATATAGTCTGTCTGACTGTTGAGGCTGTCGACACTGTCTGTCAGTCTGTCTGTCTTTTTGTACACTATTTATTTTCTTAACTTTGCATTTGTTAGCCAGATGTCCCTTTTTATGACAATTAAAACATCTTTTATCTGGTCTATAGTGGTCTACTTCCATTGGAGCTTCATGTCTTAAAATGTCATTTGTGTGACCTTTGCGAAGGTCAAACCTTCTCCTTAAATTTTGTTCATTCATGGCTATATTGACTGCATCAGCTAATGTTGCTGGGTTGTCACGCATTACTTTAATCTTCAAGTAATCATAAGCTAGACCATCGATAAAAAATCCCACCAACTGTTTGGATAGGCTGTATGCCAGCCTGCTGGATTAATAAAGCCTCTTCTGCCAAAGCTAGCAGCCTTTCAGCATAAAGCTGTACATTCTCATCAGGCTTTTGTTTAACTTTCCGCAAGAGTGTAAATGCGTGTTGAGGGTCGGTGATTTCAGCAAATCTACCACTTAACTCTGCTTTCAACTGGTCCCAGTTATGTGCAGGATGGTCATGCAAATATCTTTGGATGAAGTCACTAACGGCACCTCGACTAGACTGATAAGCTATCATTTTAAATCGATCGGCACCTACCCCAGTTAATATGGCATACTTTTCAATAGATTTTATCCAGTCCTTAAACTCTTTGGAGTCGCCATTGAAAGATTTTACAACCTGAGCAATCCCCTGTGCCCCAACTGCGGATGACACATTAGCCATCTGAGTTGCCAAATTATTAAATACTGCCCCAATATCCTGATCAGCCATTTTAGCGGTTCAGAAAGAAGAATACAAAGTTCACTTACCCTGCCTGTTACAATTTGATACTTAAATGTCGATAATACAAGAAATGTCACTTTGAATGCTCTTTTTGTGTCCTCTGATCCTTGATGTATCGCCCTTTCAGCCTTGTAGATCCCAGCTGGTTGTTTCTTAAACCGTCCCAACAGGTAAATTGTTGTTAAGCTGTCCCAGAAAGTAAAGTCACCAAGTTGTTTCCAAAATAGCTGATACTGCCGTCAGTAACAAGGTTCACAGTTCCTGATCAATATCAGTCTCCGTATAGTTTGCCTGATTGATAGGAGTTCCCGTAAAGTTTGCTTGCTTGATAGAAATTCCCGTATAGCTGCTTGGTTGATATACCAATACTGTTAGTTATATTGTCCGCTGATCGTCTATGAACACTTCAACGTTCTGAATCGTCAACCCGTTCGATTTCAGTTTTTTTTTTTTTTTTTTTTTTTTTTTTTTTTGATGTTTTTACAGTTTTATTTTTCGATTTTTTTTTTTTTTTTTTTTTTTTTTTAATTGTAATCCTGGTCACGGCACCAAAATTTTTGTTTATACCCTCTCCTCAGTATAACACTAAGGGTATAATATATTACAAGTCAACAAATTTTCAAAATTGAGAGTAGTTTTAATATTTGTAAATAGTTGTTTTCTAAACAAATGACTCCCAAAAACATGTCTCTCAAAAGACTCCTAAAAGAAACTCTCTAAAAACTCCCCCCCAAAAAACTCTCTCCAAAACTCTCTCTAAAACTCTAGCTAAAACTCTCCCCCAAAAAGCCTAGGGCAACCTGTTTATATACTGTCTAAATGACACAAGGTCAGTCACCTACTGACTGAAAAACCCACTATGCAAATTACTTAACTTACTATGCAAATTAGTTTCTAGAACATTCTGAAGAGTGATTTTGCATATATTTCAATTATACAGAAATTAAAGTTAATTAAAACACACCCAAAGTTAATTACGGTGAAATTAAATCACATCCTTTTCATTAAATATTGTTTGATGTTATTCTAGTAATTTTATAAATCATGGCTTTTGTATTAACAGGATAATTATTTAATCTACTATTAATTCAGAAACGTGACTAAATAGTAAACAACTTAATTAGTTCTGATAACAACTTAATTAGTTCTTGATAAACAAATTAATTTATTTATTGGAAACGTGACTTGGAAGTAAACAAAGTATTGACTTACATTTCCTAATCAGGTTATTTATTAAAAGTACAAGTTGCCCTAGTTTTCTAAAATGTTGGACTTTATGCTGCTCAGGTTTGGCTACATTTCTCCGAGGGAGGATTCGCAAAATTAGTTCCCCTTCCCACCACATTTTTTTTTTTTTTTTTTAGTTTTATTTATTTATTTATTTTTTTTTTTTTTTTTGGCCGGGTTAGGGGACTTTTACATGTTTTCTCTTTTTATGTAACGGGTGTTCTTGGTGGGGATAGACGAAATGCAATGATGGCATTAAACGATTTCATATCTTCTACCTTAACTGTTTCAACAATGTCCATTTTCTATATAAGGGATATCCGGTTACATTTTATTATTATCATGGTTTATAGAAATTTCTAACTTAATGCAGACATTGTAGACACTGGTCAGAGGTCCCATTCTATGGCGTCCGATCTGGGTCTACACTGTTTACCAATGTCCATTTTATGGGATGCTAAGTTTAATGGGTTAACTAATCTAGTTTCTTCGTCAGAGCAAATCATTATGAAGTCAGTAAAGCTACAATAATCTTCTAGAAACCAATTCAAGTGCTTGTTATCCTATTTATATAAAAACAAGCACAACCCACAATGTACTGATATACCCACAAGTCAGTTATTATCGTGCTGCTACTCAATGTAACAGTTTATTACCGCACTTTGTAGGTTTCTTCTCGATATGATATCTCGTGTTTTCAGTGCTTTTATAAGGCACGACGCAATGTTACCAGTGTGGTAACAGTTAAGCCCGCATCTCTGCACACACTAACCAGATATTCATTTGTTGCAGATTATTATTGCAAACGCTGATATTTCCGTTTATGTATAGCTTGCCTTGGCAAGAGTTTCCCCCGTGCTTTGTCAACAGTTTCACTTCCCAATGAACACACAAATAAATGAGTCACGCATGTTTTTAAACAAAGCGAACGAACATTCTAGCAGAAAGTATGTATCTGTGTAAGTAGCGTCTTGCAGCTACAGTATATGTGGATGGATTTTTAAAACAAAATGTTTTAATAAAAAACAGTGAGTCTATATCTTAGAGTAGATAGTGCGAGATGATCGTGCAGATTGTGGTCCCCAGTTTAAATACATGTTGCCGTGTTAACAGACGTATAAAGTACATTGTATGCAATGTAGAGTATAAAAACAATTGTTCTTGATTTCCATTTGACATGTTATAGACGTATAGAAGATTCCTGTCAGCATGACAAAACGGTATAGAGGAGGGGCGGTAAAGTGTGAATCGACTGCAGACTCCCAAGAACCAAGCATAATACCTGCTCCATCCTCAACATAGGAGTACTCGCAGCTGTTGAGGCAAGAGGTAAATGTGGTGCAAATGGTTCAAAAAATTCTAACACATGCCTGAAAATAGAAAATACCAAAGCGGGAGACGTATAGGTGCCTTAAATTGCAATGACTTCATTTGTCCCTTGTCGTGATAAAATGGACTTTTCCAGAAACGAGTCCAAATCTGCCTTCGCATCCCCGAAGCGATTCCAATTTGTTCGATCATGACCTTCACTGTCCTTCCACATATTTTATGTAAAGTGTCCGATGATTCTGTAAGAGGACAAAAACACATGATTGGACTGTTTAGGGGCGGATCCAGAATTGTTTCTGAGGGGTTCGATTTGATCACATTACCGTACTAACCTACGTATTCGAAAGGACACGCCTGAACGAACAGTGTAGACCCAAATCAGCAGGGTCTACACTGTTTGTCACTTATCCAGCAATGTTACATACAATCATACTTGTAGGTTATAAAATGGAATTCTTGAAGAGAAATATAGGGTGAAAAGTAAGGGGTGTGGATACTTAGGGTAAATACGGTAACCCAAACTTATCCAAAATTTACCATGAAATTGAACTGTTGAGTCAAAACGGGGGTGGGGGCTAAAGTGAAGCCCCAAACCAGCTCTGAATTCATCCATGGCTATACATATCCGCCGACACTTCATTTTTCAAAGTTTTATATTTTCTTCCCATTTACAGCAAAGACATAACCGAGACCTTTCATAGGATAGGACTAGGCGTATGCAGAACAAATGCAAACAGATTTATTGCTGAGTGACAAAAGGATGAGAAAAAAATCAAAAACAAAAACAGAACAGACACAGAAAAAGGAAAGAAAAACACGCGAAAAATCTACAACACCCAGTAGCGTAAGGCGTTCACCAATCCAGGTTCTAACAGGGTTGGCGTTGCTTAACTTTATTGAAAAGACGAGAACTCTTTGTTTCAACCCGATATAAACAGACATATAGAAGTTTAAAAACTAAGCAGTTTATAAAATTGACTACATGTATTTGACCGCCGTTATGAGGAGCTACCGTGCTTTTTTTCGCATTATTACCCCTCTGAATTATTGTTGTAATTAAAGCTGAAACACATCCCTGCATTAATTGAACATTTGATTTATTTAACGTACTAACGAGTGAAACAGAATGCAGGTTAGAACTAGGTCTGCAGATACTAGACTGAAATGGTTCGTCATGTATGAAACACTAACTCATATATATTATTTTTTGCAATGCACACCGTTTAATGTCTTTGGTTGATTTTCCTCGATCTCCGCATTTGAATGCGAATGCTGTTTTGGATCTTTGCCATCTGCATGCAAAGATTTTGCTTCCCTCTTTGGTTGCACGCCGGCGCGTCGGGCCTCAGACTCTATGACGGCTCCGGCCTAAAGTCTTTTAAGTAAGTCGGCTGGTGCCTGATGTTCTGGCTCTGGTCGGGCCCAACGGAGTCCAACTGTTGGTTTTCTTTCAGCATTTCATTTATTTCTTGCTGTCGAGTCCTCATCGTTGTTTTATTTCTGTATTCGTTTGATTTTTATGTACAGATGAGTTAGAAACCATTCACGCGGACTGAACAAATGTCTTGTGTATACCACGGCAGAACTAAGGGCGAGGGTTGTGGCCACGTAAAATCGATTAAAGCCCCCAAGTAAGGTTTTTACTGACCGTTCCAAGGCGGTGCTTCTGCTGTGGTGTACTATTTCTGTCATCGTATGTCTTTGCATGTATGTCTTGCTGATTTTTTTTTTTTTTTTTTTTTTTTTTTTTTTTTTTTTTTTTTAGCCGTTTGGCCACTTTTATGTGATAGAAACGGTCCTTTTGGCATTCTGTTTGTAGTATTTTGATTGTGGTGTCGTTGCTTTAAGTGCGTCCTTCTTTCCCTTTAGTGTCTTGAACGGAAGCAGGTAATCATGCATGTATTCACAATATTCTTCCGGTTCTAAGCCTACAATGTTTGAATGTTCGCATATGCGATAAGAATTACTTTACTATGCCATTGTTCCTATGCCGGTTGGACATTTACATCCAAACGGTTACCCACTGGGTTTGTGCAGATCACGCTTCGACTCTCTGACATGACGAAAAATGCATTATACATGCATTTGCACTCCACAGAGGTTAGCTAATCTCTACGGACGTATGCTGGTAACAAAAGAAGATAACCGAAACAAGGAATACTTAAAAGTGCACGTTGAGTTCTGTGGCCGTTTCAGTGAACTACATGTGATCGAAACAGCAACAGATTCTTTTTCAACAATACTGGTATGAATATATGAAATACTCCACCGCCTTCTAGTGTTGCCGTTCGAAGAACAGGTTGCGTTTTATCGAGTCTGTCAAAATTACAAAATCCTAGCAGTACCTTAAGACATGCGTAAATTGGGTTCCGTATCTGCTCACACGAATGTCTATTCCATATGGAAATGTTTCGCTGGGGTTTCAATACAAGTATCCATTTTTTGTCAGAGAAGCTAAGAAGTCTCCAAGATGTCGGGTATTCACAGCCATCTTTGTAATCAGTGCTGGACGGAACGTCCACTACTGACGTCACAATGTTTTAGTACGGTGAAAAATAGCACACAGGAAAATAAAAGAGTTTCCTGCTTGTTTGACTGGTTTGGCACTGATTAAGAGAGTCTAAACTCTTTTGGTTTATCTGCGCTACAGCAGACCGCGGGAGAAAACGACAATGCAAAATATCACGAATGATTCTTTAAGGAACTACTTATTCTCTCGAGATGACCCATGAAACCTTAGGGTGAGTGAGCCTGCGGTCGATGTGAAAACAAAAGTAAGTTGCCGAGTGATAATCTATTCGCTATGTTGTCATAGTCTTCTGTGGTGGTGAAATGTATTGTAGCAAGTGTGGTCTGGCTTCCAGAATATCCTATATTATGTCAATTCAGAGGCTTCTTATTCTACAAACGGGGCTATGATGCTTGAAACGACTTACAGGAAAGTGTCATACATTGGCTAGCTGACTCCAGCAGTGAGTGGCATTAATTTGTTTACAAAATAAGATAAGATTAAGAAATTGTTTCAGATTGTATTATCTTTACTAAGTCTTTTAATCGTTACCACTTTCTGTCCAAATTTAGAAGACATAATTTGATAAAACGGGTTTGACATTTCATGCAAACTGTCTCCTAAGGAGAAGGAAACAGTTTGCATGAATTGTAAAACACTCTTTTCTGGAAAAATAAGAAAAATATTTCAAATTGTCTTCTGCTGATTTTTTTTCTTTAACTGGGCAATTGGCATTTGTAATTATTATTTCTTTAAACATTTGTTGAAGTAATGCAGAGGTGAAACCTATTATGATACAAGTTTCTCTAATAGAACCGGATTGTATTTCTGATAAGCGCTCAGTGAGAAGCCAATCAGATGACAGGCAACCTGCGCACAGAATTTTATATACCCTATACTAGGGAGCTGATAACCCCGTTGGTAGAATTATAAGCCTCTGGTCAAGTAAACACTCGAGGTGTGCTGCTGTACAGCCTGGTTTGTAATGTTGCTGTTTGCCTACGTCTTTAAAAGTAAATGCTCGCACATATTGAGGCGGGCCACAGAAGATACAATGTTATGTCGTGTGGAAATAATGGAGACTAATAGCAGCAACGTTTTATTACGTAGGTTCTCTTACCCATTTCAACTGCTAATAATGTGTGAGCTGATGTTATACATTGTATACTTTTCTCTCTGACCGTATTAAAATTATCTTAGTGTCATATCGTATCTAACTTTTATAAGTATGCACTAAATAAGTTTA
Source organism: Anodontia alba (assembly GCA_964016985.1). NCBI lineage: Eukaryota > Metazoa > Mollusca > Bivalvia > Lucinida > Lucinidae > Anodontia > Anodontia alba. Next base: position 71,559,500 of record OZ024833.1, on the reverse strand, counting down.
CTTCTATATTTTTGAAAGGAAATGCATAGTTGGCATGACACACGTTTTCTCATACAAATGACAGGACATTTGTCTCGAAAAAATACTTGCGGCGATGGAATTATGCTCACTGTATATGTTTACGTTTCAACAGTCACTTACACACGAGCCAGACGGTATACATATAAACATGCGAATTTAAACCTCTAACACCCGAATACTAATAAAACATTTGATAGTTGAGCGAATCTGCCAATTTTCGAAGATACAAATTCAAAATTTTTCTCATACATATACTATACTTTTGTTGGTGTAGCGTATGTAGGAAGCAAACCGTACAGAGCGTTCTATCGCATACATGAAATACCCAAGGCAGAAGAGTAAAAAAGTAATACATATGAACGCCTTCTGTTTTAATTACTAACTTAGAACCATGTCGTGAGAAAATGAATCCTTTTGCATGTGCGGACAACGAAGGCCCAGATCAGCCTGCGCATCCCTGCAGCATATCAACGCAGTCTTACCAGGATGTTGCTGTCTGTTCATGTATTCTAATATATTTAATACGCATATAGCAGAGAGTTTGAAAAAAAAACGCATACCAGCAAAATGATACAGTAGATAAATAGAATAAAAATGTGAACAATAAAAATAATAATAAAGAATAAGTAAACAAATAAACAACACGATGAATCCTATATAAATATTCCATGACCAGGATTTGAACTCACGCAGAGAAGGTTTGACCACCTTTGATCAACTGCTCAAATAAGCTGCCGTTCATAACCCCTCGGCTATTTCGGCCCACTAATCTTTGGCGTTATTATTTGTTTAAATAGATGTTTTGTAAAGGGAGCTAATCCGCTGGTTTATACTGAAATGAGACCATCAGCACAATAATAAGCCCCATTCTAACCTAGTAGTTGAATGTCATTTATTCTTTATAAATAACGTTTTCATTAGTAGACTTGTTTTTAAGCGAAACAAAGCCGTTAATAACTGGGCGCTGATATACTCTCATAGAGCTTCAGAAGCACCATTTAAATTTAATATTTTATGTATATTTATTGAGCTCAGACTTAACCATTGTACATAATACGCGTCGTTTGGCCCAGTCCAGACTTGTCTGGATGGTCAGTGAACGGGATCTGCATTCTTGTTCATCAAGCGAATTTCTCCGAGGGAGGATTCGCAAAATTAGTTCCCCTTCCCACCACATTGTTTTTTGTTTTTTTCTTTTAGTTTTATTTTTTATTTTTGGCCGGGTTAGGAGAATTTTTACATGTTTTCTCTTTTTTTTGTAACGGGTGTTCTTGGTGGGGATAGACGAAATGCAATGATGGCTTTAAACGATTTCATATTTTCTACCTTAACTCTTTCAACAATGTCCATTTTCTATATAAGGGATATCCGGTTACATTTTATTATTATCATGGTTTATAGAAATTTCTAACTTAATGCAGACATTGTAGACACTGGTCAGAGGTCCCATTCTGTGGCGTCTGATCTGGGTCTACACTGTTTACCAATGTCCATTTTATGGGATGCTAAGTTTAAATGGGTTAACTAATCTAGTTTCTTCGTCAGAGCAAATCATTATGAAGTCAGTAAAGCTACAATACTCTTCTAGAAACCAATTCAAGTGCTTGTTATCCTATTTATATAAAAACAAGCACAACCCACAATGTACTGATATACCCACAAGTCAGTTATTATCGTGCTGCTACTCAATGTAACAGTTTATTACCGCACTTTGTAGGTTTCTTCTCGATATGATATCTCGTGTTTTCAGTGCTTTTATAAGGCACGACGCAATGTTACCAGTGTGGTAACAGTTAAGCCCGCATCTCTGCACACACTAACCAGCTATTCATTTGTTGCAGATTATTATTGCAAACGCTGATATTTCCGTTTATGTATAGCTTGCCTTGGCAAGAGTTTCCCCCGTGCTTTGTCAACAGTTTCACTTCCCAATGAACACACAAATAAATGAGTCACGCATGTTTTTAAACAAAGCGAACGAACATTCTAGCAGAAAGTATGTATCTGTGTAAGTAGCGTCTTGCAGCTACAGTATATGTGGATGGATTTTTAAAACAAAATGTTTTAATAAAAAACAGTGAGTCTATATCTTAGAGTAGATAGTGCGAGATGATCGTGCAGATCGTGGTCCCCAGTTTAAATACATGTTGCCGTGTTTACAGACGTATAAAGTACATTGTATGCAATGTAGAGTATAAAAACAATTGTTCTTGATTTCCATTTGACATGTTATAGACGTATAGAAGATTCCTGTCAGCATGACAAAACGGTATAGAGGAGGGGTGGTAAAGTGTGAATCGACTGCAGACTCCCAAGAACCAAGCATAATACCTACTCCATCCTCAACATAGGAGTACTCGCAGCTGTTGAGGCAAGAGGTAAATGTGGTGCAAATGGTTCAAAAAGTTCTAACACATGCCTGAAAATAGAAAATACTAAAGCAGGAGACGTATAAGCGCCTTAAATTGCAATGACTTCATTTGTCCCTTGTCGTGATAAAATGGACTTTTCCAGAAACGAGTCCAAATCTGCCTTCGCATCCCCGAAGCGATTCCAATTTGTTCGATCATGACCTTCACTGTCCTTCCACATATTTTAAGTAAAGTGTCCGATGATTCTGTAAGAGGACAAAAACAAATATTTGGACTGTATAGGGGCGGATCCAGAATTGTTTCTGAGGGGTTCGATTTGATCACATTACCGTACTAACCTAGTTATTCGCAAAGCACGCCTGAACAAACAGTGTAGACCCAAATCAGCAGGGTCTACACTGTCACTTATCCAGCAATGTTACATACAATCATACTTGTAGGTTATAAAATGGACTTCTTAAAGAGAAGTATAGGGTGAAAAGTAAGGGGTGTGGATACTTAGGGTAAATACGGTATCCCAAACTTATCCAAAATTTACCATGAAATTGAACTGTTGAGTCAAAACGGGGGAGGGGGCTAAACTGAAGCCCCAAACCAGCTCTGAATTCATCCATGGCTATACATATCCGCCGACTCACTTCATTTTTCAAAGTTTTATATTATCTTTCCATTTACAGCAAAGACATATCTGAGACCTTTTATAGGATAGGACTAGGCGTCTACAGAACAAATGCAAACAGATTTATTGCTGAGTGATAAAAGGATGAGAAAAGAATCAAAACAAAAACAGAACAGAAAAAAAAAAAAAAATACACGAAAAATCTACAACACCCAGTAGCGTAAGGCGTTCACCAATCCAGGTTCTAACCGGGTTGGCGTTGCTTAACTTTACTGCAAAGATGAGAACTCTTTGTTTCAACCCGATATAGACAGACATGTAGAAGTTTAAAAAATAAGCAGTTTATAAAATTGACTACATGTATTTGACTGCCATTATGAGGAGCTACCGTGCTTTTTTTCGCATTATTACCCCTCTGAATTATTGTTGTAATTAAAGCTGATACACATCCCTACATTAATTGAACATTTGATTTATTTAACGTACTAACGAGTGAAACAGAATGCAGGTTTGAACTAGGTCTGCAGATACTAGACTGAAATGGTTCGTCATGTATGAAACACTAACTCATATATATTATTTTTTTGCAATGCACACCGTTTAATGTCTTTGGTTGATTTCCCTCGATCTCCGCATTTGAATGCGAATGCTGTTTTGGATCTTTGCCATCTGCATGCAAAGAGTTTGCTTCCCTCTTTGGTTGCACGCCGGCGCGTCGGGCCTCAGACTCTATGACGGCTCCGGCCTAAAGTCTTTTAAGTAAGTCGGCTGGTGCCTGATGTTCTGGCTCTGGGGGCCCAACGGAGTCCAACTGTTGTTTTTTTTTTCAGCATTTCATTTATTTCTTGCTGTCGAGTCCTCATCGTTGTTTTATTTCTGTATTCGTTTGATTTTTATGTACAGATGAGTTAGAAACCGTTCAGGCGGACTGAACAAATGTCTTGTGTATACCACGACAGAACTGAGGGCGAGGGTTGTGGCCACGTAAAATCGATTAAAGCCTCCAAGTAAGGTTTTTACTGACCGTTCCAAGGCGGTGCTTCTGCTGTTGTGTACTATTTCTGTCATTGTATGTCTTTGCATGTATGTCTTGCTGATATTTTTTTTTTATTTTTTATTTTTTATAGCCGTTTGGCCACTTTTATGTGATAGAAACGGTCCTTTTGGCATTCTGTTTGTAGTATTTTGATTGTGGTGTCGTTGCTTTAAGCGCGTCCTTCTTCCCCTTTGGTGTCTTGAACGGAAGCAGGTAAATACATGCATGTATTACACAATATTCTTCCGGTTCTAAGCCTACAATGTTTGAATGTTCGCATATGCGATAAGAATTACTTTACTATGCCATTGTTCCTATGCCGGTTGGACATTTACATCCAAACGGTTACCCACTGGGTTTGTGCAGATCACGCTTCGACTCTCTGACATGACGGAAAATGCGTTATACATGCATTTGCACTCCACAGAGGTTAGCTAATCTCTACGGGCGTATGCTGGTAACAAAAGAAGATAACCGAAACAAGGAATACTTAAAAGTGCACGTTGAGTTCTGTGGCCGTTTCAGTGAACTACATGTGATCGAAACAGCAACAGGTTCTTTTTCAACAAAACTGGTATGAATATATGAAATACTCCACCGCCTTCTAGTGTTGCCGTTCGAAGAACAGGTTGCGTTTTATCGAGTCTGTCAAAATAACAAAATCCTAGCAGTACCTTAAGACATAGGTAAATGGGGTTCCGTATCTGCTCATACGAATGTCTATTCCATATAGAAATGTTTCGCTGGGGTTTCAATACAAGTATCCATTATTTGTCAGAGAAGCTAAGAAGTTTCCAAGATGTCGGGTATTCACAGCCATCTTTGTAATCTGTGCTGGACGGAACCAGTACACTACTGACGTCACAATGTTTTAGTACGGTGAAAAATAGCACACAGCAAAATAAAAGAGTTTCCTGCTTATTTGACTGGTTTGACATTGATTAAGAGAGTCTAAACTCTTTTGGTTTACATTACGAAAACACGCCTATTCAAATATATAGAAACTTTCATCTCCAAAAACTGAAAATTTTCAGATAAAAAAATTTGATATTTTTCATATTTCTGCTCAAAACATAGATTGTGGGTACTCGTTAGAACCGCCTCGGCGAGAGGGTTCTAACGAGTACCCACAATCTGTGTTTTTGAGCAGAAATAAGAAAAATAATGTATACTCCTGTAAACCCAAGTTTAACTATATAAAAGTGGGGTTTAAGGGGGTCAAAATTATATAGTTATGTTTTCGTAATGTCTGCGCTTCGGCAGACCGCGGGAAAAAAAGACAATGCAAAATATCACGAATGATTCTTTGAGGAACTACTTGTTCTCTCGTGATGACCCATGAAGCCTTAGAGTGAGTGAGCCTGCGATCGATGTGAAAACAAAAGTAAGTTGCCGAGTGATAATCTATTCACTATGTTGTCATAGTCTTTCTGTGGTGGTGAAATGTATTGTAGCACGTGCGGGCTGACTTCCAGAATATCCTATATTATGTCAATTCAGAGGCTTATTATTCTACCAACGGGGCTATGATGCTTGAAACGACTTACAGGAAAGTGTCATATCACTGGCTAGCTGACTCCAGCAGTGACTGACATTAATGTGTTTACAAAATAAGATAAGATTAAGAAATTGTTTCAGATTGTATTATCTTCACTAGGTCTTTTAACCTTATCACTTTCTGTCCAACTTTAGGACATAATTTGATAAAACCGGATTTGACATTTCATGCAAACTGTCTCCTAAGGAGAAGGAGAGAGTTTGCATGAATTGTAAAACACTCTTTTCTGGAAAAATAAGAAAAATATTTCAAATTGTCTTCAGCTGATTTTTTTCTTTGACTGGGCAATTGGAATTTGTAATCATTATTTCTGTAAACATTTGTTGAAGTAATGCAGAAGTGAAACCTATTATCATACAGGTTTCTCTAATAGAACCAGCTACGGTCATTCTCTCCCTTCCACTGGTTCAAGAAGGGCAGTTGTCAGTTTCTGGCGAAAGAATGTGCACAATATTGGTTAACCGCTTAGAGGAGTAAGCCTTCCCAGTAAACGTATGGTTAGGTAAACTGACCGCGCTCGACATGACCCATAGGGTCGCCAGGGCCGTAAAACCTCAACACAGAAACAACAACTAATACAACCAGATTGCATTTCTGATAAGCGCTCAGTGAGAAGCCAATCAGATGACAGGCAACCTGCGCACAGAATTTTGTATACCCTATACTAGGGAGCTGATAGCCCCGTTGGTAGAATTATAAGCCTCTGGTCAAGTAAACACTCGAGGTGTGCTGTTGTACAGCCTGATCTGTAATGTTGCTGATTGCCTACGTGTTTAAAAGTAAATGCTCGCACATATTGAGGCGGGCCACAGAAGATACAATGTTATGTCGTGTGGAAATAATGGAGACTAAGAGCAGAATCGTTTTATTACGTAGGTTCTCTTACCCATTTCAACTGCTAATAATGTGTGAGCTGATGTTATACATTGAATACTTTTCTCTCTGACCGTATTAAAATTCTCTTAGTGTCATAAGATGTATCGTATCTAACTATTATAAGTATGCACTAAATAAGTTTACTTCTACATTTTTGAAAGGAAATGCATAGTTGGCATGACACACGTTTTCTCATATAAATGACAGGACATTTGTCTCGAAAAAATACTTGCGGCGATGGAATTATGCTCACTGTATATGTTTACGTTTCAACAGTCACTTACACACGAGCCAGACGGTATACATATAAACATGCGAATTTAAATCTCTTACACCCGAATACTAATAAAACATTTGATAGTTGAGCGAATCTGCCAATTTTCGAAGATACAAATCCAAAAATTTTCTCATAGATATACTATACTTTTGTTGGTGTAGGGTATGTAGGAAGCAAACCGTACAGAGCGTTCTATCGCATACATGAAATACCCAAGGCAGAAGAGTGAAAAAGTAATACATATGAAAGGCTTCTGTTTTAATTACTAACTTAGAGCCATGTCCTGCAGCATATCAACGCAGTCTTACCATGTTGTTGCTGTCTGTTCATGTATTCTAATGTATTTAATACGCATATAGCATAGAGTTTGAAAAAAAAAAAACACATACCAGCGAAATGATACAGTAGATAAATAGAATAAAAACGTGAACAATAAAAATAATAATAAAGAATAAGTAAAGAAATAAATAACACGATGATTCCTATATAAATGTTCCATGACTTTGATTTGAACTCACGCCGAGAAGGTTTGGCCACTGGATTCAGTTTGATCAACTGTTCAAATAAGCTGCCGTTCATAACCCCTCGGCTATTTTGGCCCACTAATCTTTGGCGTTATTATTTGTTTAAATAGTTGTTTTGTAAAGGGAGCTAATCCGCTGGTTTATACTGAAAGGAGACTATCAGCACAATAATAAGCCCCATTCTAACCTTGTAGTTGAATGTCATTTATTCTTTATAAATTAACGTTTTCATTAGTAGACTTCTTTTTAAGCGAAACAAAGCCGTTAATAACTGGGCACTGATAGTACCTCATAGAGCTTCAGAAGCACTATTTAAATTTAATATTTTATGTATATTTAATGTGTTCAGACCTAACCATTGTACTTAATACGTGTCGTTTGGCTCTGTCCAGACTTGTCTGGATGGTCAGTGAACGGGATCTGCATTCTTGTTCATCAAGTGAATTTCTCCGAGGAAGGATTCGCAAAATTAGTTCCCCTTCCCACCCCATTTTTTTTAGTTTTTTTTTTTTTTGGCCGGGTTAGGGGATTTAACATGTTTTCTCCTTCTTATTCTTTTTATGTAACGGGTGTTCTTGGTGGGGGTAGAAAAAATGCAATGGTGGCATTAAACGATTTCATATCTTCTACATTAACTCTTTCAACAAATGTCCATTTTCTATATAAGGGATATCCGGTTATATTTTATTATTATCATGGTTTATAGAAATTTCTAACTTAATGCAGACATTGTAGACACTGGTCAGAGGTCCCATTCTGTGGCGTCTGATCTGGGTCTACACTGTTTACCAATGTCCATTTTATGGGATGCTAAGCTTAAATGGGTTAAACTAATCTAATTTCTTTCGTCAGATCAAATCATTATGAAGTCAGTAAAGCTACAATACTCTTCTAGAAACCAATTCAAGTGCTTGTTATCCTTTTATATAAAACAAGCACAACGCACAGTGTACTGATATACCCACAAGTCAGTTATTATCGTGCTGCTACTCAATGTAACAGTTTATTACCGCACTTTGTAGGTTTACTCAATGTAACAGTTTATTACCGCACTTTGTAGGTTTCTTCTCGATATGATATCTCGTGTTTTCAGTGCTTTTATAAGGCACGACGCAATGTTACCAGTGTGGTAACAGTTAAGCCCGCATCTCTGCACACACTAACTAGATATTCGTTTGTTGCAGATTATTTTTGCAAACGCTGATATTTCCGTTTATGTATAGCTTGCCTTGGCAAGTGTGTCCCCCGTGCTTTGTCAACAGTTTCACTTCCCAATGAACACACAAATAAATGAGTCACGCATGTTTTTTAACAAAGCGAACAAACATTCTAGCAGAAAGTATGTATCTGTGTAAGTAGCGTCTTGCAGCTACAGAATATGTGGATGGATTTTTAAAACAAAATGTTTTAATCAAAAACAGTGGGTCTATATCTTAGTGTAGATAGCGCGAGATGATCGTGCAGATCGTGGTCCCCAGTTTAAATACATGTTGCCGTGTTTACAGACGTATTAACAATGCAATGTAGAGTATAAAAACAATTGTTCTTGATTTCCATTTGACATGTTATAGACGTATAGAAGATTCGTGTCAGCATGACAAAACGGTACAGAGGAGGGGCGGTAAAGTGTCAATTGACTGCAGACTCCCAAGAACCAAGTATGATACCTACTCCATCTTCAACATAGGAGTACTCGCAGCTGTTGAGATAAATGTGGTGCAAATGGTTCAAAAAGTTCTAACACATACTTGAAAATAGAAAATACTAAAGCAGGAGACGTATAAGCGCCTTAAATTGCAATGACTTCATTTGTCCCTTGTCGTGATGAAATGGACTTTTCCAGAGACGAGTACAAATCTGCCTTCGCATCCCCGAAGCGATTCCAATTTGTTCGATCATGACCTTCACTGTACTTCCACATATTTTAAGTAAAGTGTCCGATGATTCTCTAAGAGGACAAAAACAAATGATTGGACTGTTTAGGGGCTGATGCAGAATTGTTTCTGAGGTGTTCGATTTGATCACATTACCTTACTAACCTATGTATTCGAAAGGACATGCCTGAATAAACAGTGTAGACCCAAATCAGCAGGGTCTACACTGGTTGTCACTTATCCAGCAATGTTACATACAATCATACTTGTAGGTTATAAAATGGACTTCTTGAAGAGAAGTATAGGGTGAAAAGTAAGGGGTGTGGATACTTAGGTTAAATACGGTATCCTAAACTTATCCATAATTTACCAAGAAATTGAACTGTTGAGTCAAAACGGGGGAGGGGGCTAAACTGAAGCCCCAAACCAGCTCTGAATTCATCCATGGCTATACATATCCCCCGACACACTTCATTTTTCAAAGTTTTATATTATCTTTCCATTTACAGCAAAGACATATCCGAGACCTTTCATAGGATAGGACTAGGCGTCTACAGAACAAATGCAAACAGATTTATTGCTGAGTGATAAAAGAATGAGAAAAGAATCAAAACAAAAACAGAAAAGAAAAAGAAAAAAAAATACACGAAACATCTACAACACCCAGTAGCGTAAGGCGTTCACCAATCCAGGTTCTAACCGGATTGGCGTTGCTTAACTTTACTGAAAAGACGAGAACTCTTTGTTTTAACCCGATATAGACAAACATGTAGAAGTCTAAAAAATAAGCAGTTTAGCCGTTTAGCCACTTTTATGTGATAGAAACGGTCCTTTTGGCATTCTGTTTGTAGTATTTTGATTGTGGTGCCGTTGCTTTAAGTGCGTCCTTCTTTCCCTTCGGTGTCTTGAACGGAAGCAGGTAAACACATGTATGTATTACACAATATTCTTCCGGTTCTAAGTCTGCAATGTTTGAATATTCGCATATGCGATAAGAATTACTTTACTATGCCATTGTTCCTATGCCGGTTGGACATTTACATCCAAACGGTTACCCACTGAGTTTATGCAGATCACGCTTCGACTCTCTGACATGACGGAAAACGCGTTATACATGCATTTGCACTCCACAGAGGTTAGCTAATCTCTACGAACGTATGCTGGTAACAAAAGAAGATAACGGACACAAGGAATGCTTAAAAGTGCACGTTGAGTTCTGTGGCCGTTTCAGTGAACTACATATGATCGCAACAGCAACAGATTCTTTTTCAACAATACTGGTATGAATATATGAAATACTCCACCGCCTTCTAGTATTGCCGTTCGAAGAACAGGTTGCGTTTTATCGAGTCTGTCAAAATTACAAAATCCTAGCAGTACCTTAATACATGCGTAAATGGGGTTCCGTATCTGCTCACACGAATGTCTATTCCATATGGAAATATTTCGCTGGGGTATTCAATACAAGTATCCATTTTTTGTCAGAGAAACTAAGAAGTCTCCAAGATGTCCGGTATTCACAGCCATCTTTGTAATCAGTGCTGGACGGAACCAGTACACTACTGACGTAACAATGTTTTAGTACTGTGAAGAATAGCACACAGGAAAATAAAAGTTTCCTGCTTATTTGACTGGTTTGACACTGATTAAGAGAGTCTAAACTCTTTTGGTTTATCTGCGCTACGGCAGACCGCGGGAGAAAACGACAATGCAAAATATCACGAATGATTCTTTGAGGAACTACTTGTTCTCTCGAGATGACCCATGAAACCTTAGAGTGAGTGAACCTGCGGTCGAGGTGAAAACAAAAGTAAGTTGCCGAGTGATAATCTATTCGCTTTGTTGTCATAGTCTTCTGTTGTGGTGAAATGTATTGTAGCACGTGCGGGCTGACTTCCAGAATATCCTATATTATGTCAATTCAGAGGCTTATTATTCTACCAACGGGGCTATGATGCTTGAAACGACTTACAGGAAAGTGTCATATCACTGGCTAGCTGACTCTAGCAGTGAGTGGCATTAATGTGTTTACAAAATAAGATAAGATTAAGAAATTGTTTCAGATTGCATTATCTTTACTAGGTCTTTTAACCGTTACCACCTTCAGTCCAACTTTAGAAGACATAATTTAATAAAACCGGATTTGGCATTTCATGCAAACTGTCTCCTAAGGAGAAGGAGAGAGTTTGCATGAATTGTAAAACACTCTTTTCTGGAAAAATAAGAAAAATATTTCAAATTGTCTTCTGCTGATTTTTTTCTTTGACTGGGCAATTGGCATTTGTAATTATTATTTCTGTAAACATTTGTTGAAGTAATGCAAAGGTGAAACCTATTATCATACAGGTTTCTCTAATAGAACAAGCTACGGTCATTCTCTCCCTTCCACTGGTTCAAGAAGGGCAGTTGTCAGTTTCTGGCGAAAGAATGTGCACAATACTGGTTAACCGCTTAGAGGACTAAGCCTGCCCAGTAAACGTGTGGTTAGGTAAACTGACCGCGCTCGATATTACCCCATTGGGTTGCCAGGGCCGTAAAACCTCAACACAGCAACAACAACTAATAGAACCAGATTGCATTTCTGATAAGCGCTCAGTGAGAAGCCAAACAGATGACAGGCAACCTGCGCACAGAATTTTGTATACCCTATACTAGGGAGCTGATAGCCCCGTTGGTAGAATTATAAGCCTCTGGTCAAGTAAACACTCGAGGTGTGCTGCTGTACAGCCTGGTCTGTAATGTTGCTGTTTACCTACGTGTTTAAAAGTAAATGCTCGCACATACTGAGGCGGGCCACAAAAGATACATTGTGATGTCGTGTGGAAATAATTGAGACTAAGAGCAGCATCGTTTTATTACGTAAGTTCTCTAACCCATTTCAACTGCTAATAATGTGTGAGCTGATGTTATACATTGTATACTTTTCTCTCTGACCGTATTAAAATTCTCTTAGTGTCATAAGATGTATCGTATCTAACTATTATAAGTATGCACTAAATAAGTTTACTTCTATAGTTTTGAAAGGAAATGCATAGTTGGCATGGCACACGTTTTCTCATACAAATGACAGGACATTTGTCTCGAAAAAAATACTTGCGGCGATGGAATTATGCTCACTGTATATTTTACGTTTCAATAGTCACTTACACACGAGCCAGACGGTATACATATAAACATGCGAATTTAAATCTCTAACACTCGAATACTAATAAAACATTTGATAGTTGAGCGAATCTGCCAATTTTCGAAGATACAAATCCAAATTTTTTCTCATACATATACTATACTTTTGTTGGTATAGCGTATGTAGGAAGCAAACCGTACAGAGCGTTCTATCGCATACATGAAATACCCAAGGCAGAAGGGTGAAAAAGTAATACATATGAACGCCTTCTGTTTTAATTACTAATTTAGAGCCATGTCGTGAGAAAATGAATCCTTTTGCATGTGCGGACAACGAAGGCCCAGATCAGCCTGCGCATCCCTGCAGCATATCAACGCAGTCTTACCAGGTTGTTGCTGTCTGTTCATGTATTCTAATATATTTAATACGCATATAGCATAGAGTTTGAAAAAAACAACACATACCAGCGAAATGATACAGTAGATAAATATAATAAAAATGTGAACAATAAAAATAATAATAAAGAATAAGTAAAGAAATAAACAACACGATGATTACTATATAAATGTTACATAACCAGGATGTGAATTCTCACGCCGAGAAGATTTGACCACTGGATTCAGTTTGATCAACTGCTCAAATAAGCTGCCGCGTTCATAACCCCTCGGCTATTTTGGCCCACTAATCTTTGGTGTTATTATTTGTTTAAATAGTTGTTTTGTAAAGGGAGCTAATCCGCTGGTTTATACTGAAAGGAGACTATCAGCACAATAATAAGCTCCATTCTAACCTTGTAGTTGAATGTTATTTATTCTATATAAATAACGTTTTCATTAGTAGACTTGTTTTAAGCGAAACAAAGCCGTTAATAACTGGGCGCTGATATACTCTCATAGAGCTTCAGAAGCACCATTTGAATTTAATATTTTATGTATATTTATTGTGCTCAGACCTAACCATTGTACTTAATACGCGTCATTTGACCCTGTCCAGATTTGTCTAGAGGGTCAGTGAACGGGATCTGCATTTTCGTTCATCAAGCGAATTTCTCCGAGGGAGGAGTCGCAAAATTAGTTCCCCTTCCCACCCCATTTTTTTTTTTTTTTTTTTTTTTTTAGTTTTATTTTTTGGCCGGGTTAGGGGACTTTTACATGTTTTCTCTTTTTTTTCCTTTTCATGTAACGGGTGTTCTCGGTGGGGGTAGAAAACGATTTCATATCTTCTACCTTAACTTTTTCAACAAGGTCCATTTTCGGTTACATTTTATTATTATCATGGTTTATAGAAATTTCTAACTTAATGCAGACATTGTAGACACTGGTCAGAGGTCCCATTCTGTGGCGTCTGATCTGGGTCTACACTGTTTACCAATGTCCATTTTATGGGATGCTAAGTTTAAATGGGTTAAACTAATCTAATTTCTTCGTCAGAGCAAATCATTATGAAGTCAGTAAAGCTACAATACTCTTCTAGAAACCAATTCAAGTGTTTGTTATCCTATTTATATAAAACAAGCACAACCAACAATGTACTGATATACCCACAAGTCAGTTATTATCGTGCTGCTACTCAATGTAACAGTTTATTACCGCACTTTGTAGGTTTCCTCTCGATATGATATCTCGTGTTTTCAGTGCTTTTCTAAGGCACGACGCAATGTTACCAGTGTGGTAACAGTTAAGCCCGCATCTCTGCACACACTAACCAGATATTCGTTTGTTGCAGATTATTATTGCAAAAGCTGATATTTCCGTTTATGTATAGCTTGCCTTGGCAAGAGTTTCCCCCGTGCTTTGTCAACAGTTTCACTTCCCAATGAACACACAAATAAATGAGTCACGCATGTTTTTTCACTTCCCAATGAACACACAAATAAATGAGTCACGCATGTTTTTAAACAAAGCGAACGAACATTCCAGCAGAAAGTATGTATCTGTGTAAGAAGCGTCTTGCAGCTACAGAATATGTGGATGGATTTTTAAAACAAAATGTTTTAATAAAAAACAGTGGGTCTATATCTTAGAGTAGATAGTGCGATATGATCGTGCAGATCGTGGTCCCCAGTTTAAATACATGTTGCCGTGTTTACAGACATATAAACTATGTAATATAGAGTATAAAAACAATTGTTCTTGATTTCCATTTGACATGTTATAGACGTATTGAAGATTCGTGTCAGCATGACAAAACGGTACAGGGGAGGGGCGGTAAAGTGTGAATCGACTGCAAACTCCCAAGAACCAAGCATAATACCTACTCCATCCTCAACATAGGAGTACTCGCAGCTGTTGAGGCAAGAGGTAAATGTGGTGCAAATGGTTCAAAAAGTTCTAACACATGCCTGAAAATAGAAAATACTAAAGCAGGAGACGTATAAGCGCCTTAAATTGCAATGACTTCATTTGTCCCTTGTCGTGATAAAATGGACTTTTCCAGAAACGAGTCCAAATCTGCCTTCGCATCCCCGAAGCGATTCCAATTTGTTCGATCATGACCTTCACTGCCCTTCCACATATTTTATGTAAAGTGTCCGATGATTCTGTAAGAGGACAAAAACACATGATTGGACTGTTTAGGGGCGGATCCAGAATTGTTTCTGAGGGGTTCGATTTGATCACATTACCGTACTAACCTACGTATTCGAAAGGACACGCCTGAACGAACAGTGTAGACCCAAATCAGCAGGGTCTACACTGTTTGTCACTTATCCAGCAATGTTACATACAATCATACTTGTAGGTTATAAAATGGACTTCTTGAAGAGAAATATAGGGTGAAAAGTAAGGGGTGTGGATACTTAGGGTAAATACGGTATCCCAAACTTATCCAAAATTTACCATGAAATTGAACTGTTGAGTCAAAACGGGGGAGGGGGCTAAACTTAAGCCCCAAACCAGCTCTGAATTCATCCATGGCTATACATAACCGCCGACTCACTTCATTTTTCAATGTTTTATATTATCTTCCCATTTACAGCAAAGACATATCCGAGACCTTTCATAGGATAGGACTAGGCGTCTGCAGAACAAATGCAAACAGATTTATTGCTGAGTGACAAAAGGATGAGAAAAAAAATCAAAAACAAAAACAGAACAGACGCAGAAAAAGAAAAAAAAATACACGAAAAATCTACAACACCCAGTAGCGTTAGGCGTTCACCAATCCAGGTTCTAACCGGGTTGGCGTTGCTTAACTTTACTGAAAAGACGAGAACTCATCGTTTCAACCCGATACATGTATAAACAGACATGTTTAAAAAATAAGCAGTTTATAAAATTGACTACATGTATTTGACTGCCGTTATGAGGAGCTACCGTGCTTTTTTTTTTTTTTTCGCATTATTACCCTTCTGAATTATTGTTGTAATTAAAGCTGAAACACATCCCTACATTAATTGAACATTTGATTTATTTAACGTACTAACGAGTGAAACAGAATGCAGGTTTGAACTAGGTCTGTAGATACTAGACTGAAATGGTTCGTCATGTATGAAACACTAACTCATATATATTATTTTTTGCAATGCACACCGTTTAATGTCTTTGGTTGATTTCCCTCGATCTACGCAGTTGAATGCGAATGCTGTTTTGGAGCTTTGCCATCTGCATGCAAAGAGTTTGCTTCCCTCTTTGGTTGCGTGCCGGCGGGTCGGGCCTCAGGCTCTATGACGGCTCCGGCCTAAAGTCTTTTAAGTAAGTCGGCTGGTGCCTGATGCTCTGGCTCTGGTCGGGCCCACCGGAGTCCAACTGATTGTTTTCTTTCAGCATTTCAGTTATTTCTTGCTGTCGAGTCCTCATCGTTGTTTTATTTCTGTATTCGTTTGATTTTTATGTACAGATGAGTTAGAAACCGTTCACGCGGACTAAACAAATGTCTTGTGTATACCACGGCAGAACTAAGGGCGAGGGTTGTGGCCACGTAAAGTCGATTAAAGCCCCCAAGTAAGGTTTTTACTGACCGTTCCAAAGCGGTGCTTCTGCTGTAGTGTACTATTTCTGTCATTCTATGTCTTTGCATGTATGCCTTGCTGATATTTTTTTTAGCCGATTGGCCACTTTTATGTGATAGAAACGGTCCTTTTGGCATTCTGTTTGTAGTATTTTGATTGTGGTGCCGTTGCTTTAAGTGCGTCCTTCTTTCTCTTTGGTGTCTTGAACGGAAGCAGGTAAACACATGCATGTATTACACAATATTCTTCCGGTTCTAAGCCTACAATGTTTGAATGTTCGCATGTGCGATAAGAATTACTGTACCATGCCATTGTTCCTATGCCGGTTGGACATTTACATCCAAACGGTTACCCACTGGGTTTGTGCAGATCACGCTTCGACTCTCTGACATGACGGAAAATGCGTTATACATGCATTTGCACTCCACAGAGGTTAGCTAATCTCTACGGACGTATGCTGGTAACAAAAGAAGATAACCGAAACAAGTAATACTTAAAAGTGCACGTTGAGTTCTGTGGCCGTTTCAGTGAACTACATATGATCGCAAAAGCAACAGATTCTTTTTCAACAATACTGGTATGAATATATGAAATACTCCACCGCCTTTTAGTGTTGCCGTTCGAAGAACAGGTTGCGTTTTATCGAGTCTGTCAAAATTACAAAATCCTGGCAGTACCTTAAGACATAGGTAAATGGGGATCCGTATCTGCTCACACCAATGTCTATTCCATATGGAAATGTTTCGCTGGGGTTTCAATACAAGTATCCATTATTTGTCAGAGAAGCTAAGAAATCTCCAAGATGTCGGGTATTCACAGCAATCTTTGTAATCAGTGCTGGACGAAACCAGTCCACTACTGACGTCACAATGTTTTAGTACGGTGAAAAATAGCACACAGGAAAATAAAAGAGTTTCCTGCTTGTTTGACTGGTTTGACACTGATTAAGAGAGTCTAATTTCTTTTGGTTTATCTGCGCTACGGCAGACCGCGGGAGAAAACGACAATGCAAAATATCACGAATGATTCTTTGAGGAACTACTTGTTCTCTCGAGATGACCCATGAAACCTTAGAGTGAGTGAGCCTGCGGTCGATGTGAAAACAAAAGTAAGTTGCCGAGTGATAATCTATTCGCTATGTTGTCATAGTCTTCTGTGGTGGTGAATGTATTGTAGCACGTGCGGGCTGGCTTCCAGAATATCCTATATTATGTCAATTCAGAGGCTTCTTATTCTACCAACGGGGCTATGATGCTTGAATCGACTTACAGGAAAGTGTCATACACTGGCTAGCTGACTCCAGCAGTGACTGGCATTAATGTGTTTACAAAATAAGATAAGATTAAGAAATTGTTTCAGATTGTATTATCTTTACTAGGTCTTTTAATCGTTACCACTTTCTGTCCAAATTTAGAAGACAAAATTTGATAAAACCGAGTTTGACATTTCTTGCAAACTGTCTCCTAAGGAGAAGGAGAGAGTTTGCATGAATTGTAAAACACTCTTTTCTGGAAAAATAAGAAAAATATTTCAAATTGTCTACTGCTGATTTTTTTTCTTTGACTGGGCAATTGGCATTTGTAATTATTATTTCTGTAAACATTTGTTGAAGTAATGCAGAGGTGAAACCTATTATCATACAGGTTTCTCTAACAGAACCAGATTGTATTTCTGATAACCGCTCAGGGAGAAGCCAATCAGATGACAGGCAACCTGCGCACAGAATTTTGTATACTAGGGAGCTGATAGCCCTGTTTGTAGAATTATAAGCCTCTGGTCAAGTTTTGTTTGTTTGTGTTGAGGTTTTACGGCCCAGTCAACCCAATGGGGTCATGTCGAGCGCGGTCAGTTTACCTAACCACACGTTTACTGGGCAGGCTTTGTCCTCTAAGCGGTTAACCAGTATTGTGCACATTCTTTCGCCAGAAACTGACAACTGCCCTTCTTGAATCAGCGGAAGGGAGAGAATGGCCGTAGAAAATATTTCATGATCAATCTCCACGAAAGAATGTTGCCGACCTCGGCGGGGGTTGAACCCGCGACCTCCTGGTCTCCAGTCGGACGGCGCATCCAACTGAGCCACCGAGGCCGGCCTCTGGTCAAGTAAACACTCGAGGTGCATATGCAGGAATTCTCGTACTACAGATAATAATCCGCACCAATCGGTCCCTTCTGTGACGTCACAGCATGTCGCTAGTTCTCAGACAGGTACTAGTGTGGAAATGTATAGAATTATATAGGAGCCCATCATTTAACTAATAAAATCATTTATTTTCAATAATACAAGATATTATTATAACCTCGCAATAGATGGGAAAATGTATCTGCTTCAGTTTGATACCAAATTTGTTGAAATAAGATAAATTTTAAAATGGCCCAGATTGTAATGAATGCTACAAGGGTTTTTCCTTATTAAGTCTTTGTATTTTACAACAAAAATGAAAAATTGCCTTGATTCAATCGCCCAAAAGTCATATTTTTTAAAATTTCTCTGTTCATTATAACCTCTCATTCGATAGATCTATTTAATATCTATAGTTATGTAATAAAATATTGAATAAATTATTTTATTAAAAATGGCCCACAGGTTGCAGAATATAGCTATATTTTTAAAATGCGGAGAGAAAATGTGTAATGATTACACAGACGCAGGTCTTGTGTACACATGATACTAGCATGAATTGCAAAAGAGGTTGTAAGAATTGGAAAATAAAAAAGAATTGGTATCCATTGACAGTATTATAAAGATTATTTAGCTTCAAAAAGGAAAACAAAGATATATATTTATGATAATATAAACTTATTTATTTAATTTTTGTTTATGTCGAATTATGTTTTTATTCGGCAATTTATTGAAGCTTTAATGAAAATTTGATATAATTACTTTTGACCATAGGAAAACTATAAACTGCTTAATTACTTGTTTTTTTTTTTTTTTTGTTGTTGTTGTTTTTTTTTTTTTTTTTTTTTTTGTTTGTTTGTTTAATGATGAAAAAAAATGCTTTGTCGGGATACAAGAAAAATACCTAAATGCGCGGCCACTCTTGCGATGTTTTCTTAATAACAATTACTGCTAATGAATGCCAATTATGTCCTTATCTTGACAAAAGAAAACAACGAAATCACTTTTTACATAATTGACATACATGCTTATGCGCAATTTTAATATCACAAACAGAATCAAATCCAATATTTGATCTTTTTGCATAAACTAGCACTTTAATTGACACGATTTGCTCATTTTAGATTCCTGTACACAAATAAGGACTAAATGAATGAGATTGAGTCTCTCTCTCTCTCAAACGTTCTCTAAATCTGTGAATAACAAGAGTCTCTCCAAATAAAAGCAGCATTAAATATGACGTGCAACCATTGTAGTTCCAGATCAGCATGTGCATACATTTTTTCCTCTGATAGAATGTGCAAGCTCTATTCAACATGCGGTGTTAAATATGTATATCTAATAAAAAAAAAATATAATATTTAAAACAAAATACATTAAAGCAAAATGATAATTGATATTATTTTCAGAAATTTTGTTTCATAAAATGGTTATCTAGGAAATTAAAACATAATGATACTAATGATATTATTATTATTAGTAGTAGTAGTAGTATTTACTACTACTATTATTATTAGTATGTTGTACATCACAATTCCGAAGAATAAATATTATTAAGCTGGTCATATTCGAAATGTTTTATTTGTAAAATAGCCACATGGACAGTTTATACTATCGTACATGTGTATTTAGGGGTAAAATATTGGTAATTACCGTATAAACCCTATTAGACACATTAAATTACTATTATACTGAAATTTGATCAAGTCCGTTTGGCTACCTATTGACACAGCTTATACCTGCTATCTGAGTGGCAAACAGTGTAGACCTTTGTTAAGATACTCTGTGATGTAATGTCTGATCAGGGTCACTGCCTTTTCTTATGGTGTGTTTATCAGAATCCCGAGGTTAAATACTATAAACCACTTTCTCAGTCAGATTCAAAAAATTGTTCAGTACACACCTTTTCAAACATTACTCTAAAGACAATTGTTTCAAAAACAAACCTGGGATACCAGATGATTCGATCAAGTTCTACTCTTTACAACACTTGCCCTATCTTTTTAACAATGCCATTACAGAACCAGCTGATTTGTTTAAACATTGCTGAGTAAGTGTAAAATAGTGTAGACCCTGAACACACAATGCGTAATGTGACATTTGATCTGGGTCTACACCGTTGGCACAGACCTCTATGTCTAAAAATCTAGGATAGTAGTAACAGTCATAATCCAAGAAAAACGACATTTTATCCATATTTGCTAATTACCCAACACAAAAATAACACGAGTCTCTCCAAATAAAAGCAGCAACCATTGTAGTTCCAGATCAGCATGTGCATACATTTTTCTTTGATAGATTGTGCAAGCTGTATTCAACATGCAGTATAGACTGATCAATGTATTTCAGCGGACACACAGACTAATCGGGTCTACATTGATCGCATAATTCATAAGGCCCATTTTTTTTTTTTTTTTTTTTTGAAAAAGATTCAATCATAATTGTTTCTTATGTTACTTGAAGACATCTCAAAGTTCTTGAAACGATCAACAAAACATTTTACTTTCATTTATATTAGCATTAAAAAAAAATGTTCAAACATATATAAATACAAGTTAAATAACAGCACGTTGTTTATTTTCTGGTTCCATTTGTCTACCATTACTATTATTATCCCGTGGGAACTAGAAGCCTCAGGCCACTGGACAATGTAATAATAGCTTAATCTATACCTCATGCAATAAAAACAAAGTGGTCAAAATATCAAACGAACATCAACATTTGAAAAGGACCATTATAACTATGATCAAGGAATATGGGCAAACAAAGCACCATCTTTAACCGTGTAACTAAATAAACACTAATTACTGTAGAATATATTGATTAAGATTTAAAATCCTGATCAGAGTGTGCAGATGCGCAGACTGATCTGGATCTTTAGTGTTTGCATAATACATAATTTCCCTTTTTTCATAATCTGACACAACTGCCCTTTATCTGAGACAGGTCACGTGGTCCTGCAATTCTTGAGGTGATAAGATAAACTAGAAATAGCATATTCTACATTAATTTTTATGAAAGATTTTTGACAGTTTGTCTATTTTTTTTTTTTTCTTAAGTTTAAATGATTGTTAAACAACGTTCATGCATCAAGGGAAAAGTGATGATGATATTCTTATTTTTCCCAGAAAGTAGGCTTTGACATGTCATGCGAATTGTCTCCAACAGAGACAGTTTGTATGGACTGTCAAACTTTATTTTTTGTTGTTTTCTTTTTTGTGGGGTTGGGGGAGGGGTAAAAATTTTAACCCTTAACCTTTTCCACTCTCTGGGCTACTTCAGCAGCAGTTTTTTTTTTTTTTTTCTAATCATGTATGTACCCTAATACTACTACTATGCACAGGCACAGAATGGCCAGTAGGATTGTTTAGCATAAGCATCTGCACATACTGATCTTAACAATCAGATCTGTAACACACATGAAGCAAAGAGCATAACCTTGCTCAGAAAGCGCAATGGGGTCTTGGTCCACAAAATGCACATACCTGAAGGTTGCATAAAACACAGTAATATTTGATATTACTCATTTATGCTAAAAAAAGGGATATTGACAAATAGATAAGAACTTTAGACCCAGATCAGACGCCGCATATCATGGTGTCTGGTGAGCATTGATTAAACACACTTGATTGCATTCTTATTAATAGGTTTCTTTAATCTGTGGTGATAGTACTGATGTGAAATAGGTTACCTAGATCACCTTAAAGAGTAGGTATCTTTAATTACTGTACTAACAAATGTCTTAGGATAACCTAACTTAATAACGGAGGTATGGAGACTGCCCTTTGAGGTTAAGAAGTGGATGACATAGGCCTTTCCCCTGTACATATATCCATATGCTTTTTTCTTTCTTTCTTTCTTTCTTTCTTTCTTTCGTATTGTAACAACAAATGTCTTAGGATAACTTAATAACGGAGGTACGCAGACTGTCCTATGATGTTAAGAAGTGGATGACATAGGTCTTTCTCCCGTATTCATTATCCATAGGCTTCTTTCTTTCTTTCTTTCTTTAGTTTATGGTTATCATAAAGTAATTTTTTTTATTCATTCATTCATTTTTTTTTTCAAATTACTTATATTTAATTAAACTTTCCCATTTGTTTTCTCCAGGTGAAATGATCGTTTTTCTTTCAAAAATTGTACCAAACTATCATCAGTAATTAAATACAACCTTAATTAATCAACTCATTTGTTCTCTTAGATTAACTATTGTTCTTCATTTTAAAATCTTACTGAATTACCATTCATTAAATATAACACCTTTTTAATTTATTAATTGCTTTTGTTTTCTTAGGTTAAACTATTTAAATTCGTTTAAAAATCATATTAAATTATCTATAACTAAATACAACACTTTTTATTCAATTTGAAATAATGAAATAATAATAATAATAATAGTAATAATAATTTATTTTAATCAATTAATTAATATTTTGTTATTATCATTATTAATCAATTCTTAGGTTAAACAATTGATATTCATTTGAAAATCATACTGAATAATCTGCTGACATTCATTCATTCATTCATTCATTCTAACTCGGACCTATTCCAGTGTATATTGGGTCCAAGAGCAATGCATCCACACATGATTTAATCTGAATTGTAGTAGTACTGTAGGTGTGTGACACTGGGTTGATTACACACCAGCTACACAGGTAAGACGACGCTTACGGGCCTCCAGTCAAAGGGAATTAATCGAAACCGATCTAAATTGGAATATCGATAACCTGAGTGACAGTTCCTGTAGTACGATAATTCCTGG
Organism: Anodontia alba; assembly: GCA_964016985.1. Lineage (NCBI taxonomy): Eukaryota > Metazoa > Mollusca > Bivalvia > Lucinida > Lucinidae > Anodontia > Anodontia alba. Next base: position 71,536,383 of record OZ024833.1, on the reverse strand, counting down.
TAGTGGTGCTGCTGTACAGCCTTGTATGTAATGTTGCTGTTTGCCTACGTCTTTAAAAGTAAATGCTCGCACATATTGAGGCGGGCCACAGAAGATACAATGTTATGTCGTGTGGAAATAATGGAGACTAAGAGCAGCAACGTTTTATTACGTAGGTTCTCTTACCCATTTCAACCGCTAATAATGTGTGAGCTGATGTTATACATTGTATACTTTTCTCTCTGACCGTATTAAAATTCTCTTAGTGTCATAAGATGTATCGTATCTAACTGTTATAAGTATGCACTAAATAAGTTTACTTCTACATTTTTGAAAGGAAATGCATAGTTGGCATGACACACGTTTTCTCATATAAATGACAGGACATTTGTCTCGAAAAAATACTTGCGGCGATGGAATTATGCTCACTGTATATGTTTACGTTTCAACAGTCACTTACACACAAGCCAGACGGTATACATATAAACATGCGAATTTAAATCTCTAACACCCGAATACTAATAAAACATTTGATAGTTGAGCGAATCTGCCAATTTTCGAAGATACAAATCCAAAATTTTTCTCATACATATACTATACTTTTGTTGGTGTAGCGTATGTAGGAAGCAAACCGTACAGAGCGTTCTATCGCATACATGAAATACCCAAGGCAGAAGGGTGAAAAAGTAATACATATGAACGCCTTCTGTTTTAATTACTAATTAAGAGCTATGTCGTGAGAAAATGAATTCTTTTGCATGTGTGGACAACGAAGGCCCAGATCAGCCTGCGCATCCCTGCAGCATATCAACGCAGTCTTACCAGGTTGTTGCTGTCTGTTCATGTATTCTAATATATTTAATACGCATATAGCATAGAGTTTGAAAAAAAAAACATACCAGCGAAATGATACAGTAGATAAATAGAATAAAAACATGTGAATAATAAAAATAATAATAAAGAATAAGTAAAGAAATAAACAACACGATGATTCCTATATAGATGTTCAATGTCCAGGATTTGAACTCACGCCGAGAAGATTTGACCACTGGATTCAGTTTGATCAACTGCTCAAATAAGCTGCCGTTCATAACCCCTCGGCTATTTTTGGCCCGCTAATCTTTGTCGTTATTATATGTTTAAATAGTTGTTTTGTAAAGGGAGCTAATCCGCTGGTTTATACTGAAATGAGACCATCAGCAAAATAATAAGCTCCATTCTAACCTTGTAGTTGAATGTCATTTATTCTTTATAAATAACGTTTTCATTAGTAGACTTGTTTTTAAACGAAACAAAGCCGTTAATAACTGGGCGCTGATATACTCTCATAGAGCTTCAGAAGCACTATTTAAATATAATAGTTTATGTATATTTATTGTGCTCAGACCTAACCATTGTACTTAATACGCGTCGTTTGACCCTGTCCAGATTTGTCTGTATAGTCAGTGAACGGGATCTGCATTCTCGTTCATCAAGCGAATTTCTCCGAGGGTTCGCAAAATTAGTTCCCCTTCCCACCCTGTTTTCTTTTTTTTAGTTTTATTTTTTGGCCGGATTAGGGGACTTTTACATGTTTTCTCTTTTTTTTCCCTTTTTATGTAACGGGTGTTCTTGGTGAGGGTAGAAAACGATTTCATATTAACTCTTTCAACAAAGTCCATTTTCTATATAAGGGATATCCGGTTACATTTTATTATTATCATGGTTTATAGAAATTTCTAACTTAATGCAGACATTGTAGACACTGGTCAGAGGTCCCATTCTGTGGCGTCTGATCTGGGTCTTCACTGTTTACCAATGTCCATTTTATGGGATGCTAAGTTTAAATGGGTTAAACTAATCTAATTTCTTTGTCAGAGCAAATCATTATGAAGTCAGTAAAGCTACAATACTCTTCTAGAAACCAATTCAAGTGCTTGTTATCCTATTAATATAAAACAAGCACAACCCACAATGTACTGATATTCCCACAAGTCAGTTATTATCGTGCTGCTACTCAGTGTAACAGTTTATTACCGCACTTTGTAGGTTTCTTCTCGATATGATATCTCGTGTTTTCAGTGCTTTTATAAGGCACGACGCAATGTTACCAGTGTGGTAACAGTTAAGCCCGCATCTCTGCACACACTAACCACATATTCATTTGTTGCAGATTATTATTGCAAACGCCGATATTTCCGTTTATGTATAGCTTGCCTTGGCAAGATTTTCCCCCGTGCTTTGTCAACAGTTTCACTTCCCAATGAACACACAAATAAATGAGTCACGCATGTTTTTTCACTTCCCAATGATGCAATATAGTGTAAAAAAAACTATGCAATATAGAGTATAAAAACAATTGTTCTTGATTTCCATTTGACATGTTATAGACGTATAGAAGATTCGTGTCAGCATGACAAAACGGTACAGAGGAGGGGCGGTAAAGTGTGAATCGAGTGCAAACTCCCAAGAACCAAGCATAATACCTACTCCATCCTCAACTTAGGAGTACTCGCATCTGTTGAGTCAAGAGGTAAATGTGGTGCAAACGGTTCAAAAAGTTTCCCCCGTGCTTTGTCAACAGTTTCACTTCCCAATAAACACACAAATAAATGAGTCACGCATGTTTTTTCACATCCCAATGACACACAAATAAATGAGTCACGCATGGTTTTAAACAAAGCGAACGAACATTCTAGCAGTTGAGTCAAAACGGGGGTGGGGGCTAAACTGAAGCCCCAAAACAGCTCTGAATTTATCCATGGCTATACTTATCCGCCGACTCACTTCATTTTTCAAAGTTTTATATTATCTTTCCATTTACAGCAAAGACATATCCGAGACCTTTCATAGAATAGGACTAGGCGTCTGCAGAACAAATGCAAACAGATTTATTGCTGAGTGACAAAAGGATGAGAAAAAAATCAAAAACAAAAACAGAACAGACGCAGAAAAAGAAAAAAAAAATACACGAAAAATCTACAACACCCAGTAGCGTAAGGTGTTCACCAATCCAGGTTCTAACCGGGTTGTCGTTGCTTAACTTTACTGGAAAGACGAGAACTCTTTGTTTCAACCCGGTATAAACAGACGTGTAGAAGTTTAAAAAATAAGCAGTTTATAAAATTAACTACATGTATTTGACTGCCGTTATGAGGAGCTACCGTGCTTTTTTTTTTCGCATTATTACCCTTCTGAATTATTGTTGTAATTAAAGCTGAAACACATCCCTACATTAATTGAACATTTGATTTATTTAACGTACTAACGAGTGAAACAGAATGCAGGTTTGAACTAGGTCTGCAGATACTAGTTTGAAATGGTTCGTCATGTATGAAACACTAACTCATATATATTATTTTTTGCAATGCACACCGTTTAATGTCTTTGGTTGATTTCCCTCGATCTCCGCATTTGAATGCGAATGCTGTTTTGGATCTTTGCCATCTGCATGCAAAGAGTTTGCTTCCTTCTTTGGTTGCATGCCGGCGGGTCGGGCCTCAGACTCTATGACGGCTCCGGCCTAAAGTCTTTTAAGTAAGTCGCCTGGTGCCTGATCCTCTGGCTTGGACGGGCCCACCGGAGTCCAACTGTTGGTTTTCTTTCAGCATTTCATTTATTTCTTGCTGTCGAGTCCTCATCGTTGTTTTATTTCTGTATTCGTTTGATTTTTATGTACAGATGAGTTAGAAACCGTTCACGCGGACTGAACAAATGTCTTGTGTATACCACGGCAGAACTAAGGGCGAGGGTTGTGGCCACGTAAAATCGATTAAAGCCCCCAAGTAAGGTTTTTACTGACCGTTCCAAGGCGGTGCTTCTGCTAAGGTGTACTATTTCTGTCATTGTATGTCTTTGCATGTAAGTCTTACTGATATTTTTTTTTATTTTTTTTATATAGCCGTTTGGCCACTTTTATGTGATAGAAACGGTCCTTTTGGCATTCTGTTTGTAGTATTTTGATTGTGGTGCCGTTACTTTAAGTGCGTCCTTCTTTCCCTTCGGTGTCTTGAACGGAACCAGGTAAACACATGCATGTATTACACAATATTCTTCCGGTTCTAAGCCTACAATGTTTGAATGTTCGCATATGCGATAAGAATTACTTTACTATGCCATTGTTCCTATGCCGGTTGGACATTTACATCCAAACGGTTACCCACTGGGTTTGTGCAGATCACGCTTCGACTCTCTGACATGACGGAAAATGCGTTATACATGCATTTGCACTCCACAGAGGTTAGCTAATCTCTACGAACGTATGCTGGTAACAAAAGAAGATAACCGAAACAAGGAATACTTAAAAGTGCACGTTGAGTTCTGTGGCCGTTTCGGTGAACTACATGTGATCGCAACAGCAACAGATTCTTTTTCAACAATACTGGTATGAATATATGAAATACTCCACCGCCTTCTAGTGTTGCCGTTCGAAGAACAGGTTGCGTTTTATCGAGTTTGTCAAAATTACAAAACCCTAGCAGTACCTTAAGACATGCGTATATGGGGTTCCGTGTCTGCTCACACGAATGTCTATTCCATATGGAAATGTTTCGCTGGGGTATTCAATACAAGTATCCATTTTCTGTCAGAGAAGCTAAGAAGTCTCCAAGATGTCGGGTATTCACAGCCATCTTTGTAATCAGTGCTGGACGGAACCAGTCCACTACTGATGTCACAATGTTTTAGTACGGTGAAAAATAGCACACAGGAAAATAAAAGAGTTTCCTGCTTATTAGACTGGTTTTACACTGATTAAGAGAGTCTAACTCTTTTGGTTTATCTGCGCTATGGCAGACCGCGGGAGAAAACGACAATGCAAAATATCACGAATGATTCTTTGAGGAACTACTTGTTCTCTCGAGATGACCCATGAAACCTTAGAGTGAGTGAGCCTGCGGTCGATGTGAAAACAAAAGTAATTTACTGAGAGATAATCTATTCGCTATGTTGTCATAGTTTTCTGTGGTGGTGAATGTATTGTAGCACGTGCGGGCTGGCTTCCAGAATATCCTATATTATGTCAATTTAGAGGCTTATTATTCTACCAACGGGGCTATGATGCTTGAAACGACTTACAGGAAAGTGTCATATCACTGGCTAGCTGACTTCAGCAGTGACTGGCATTAGTATGTTTACAAAATCAGATAAGATTAAGAAATTGTTTCAGATTGTATTATCTTTACTAGGTCTTTTAACCGTTACCACTTTCTGTCCAAAATTTAGAAGACATAATTTGATAAAACCGGGTTTGACATTTCATGCAAACTGTCTCCTATGAAAAGGAGAGAGTTTGCATGAATTGTAAAACACTCTTTTCTGGAAAAATAAGAAAAATATTTCAAATTGTCTTCTGCTGATTTTTTTCTTTGACTGGGCAATTGGCATTTGTAATTATTTTTTCTGTAAACATTTGTTGAAGTAATGCAGAGGTGAAACCTATTATCATACAGGTTTCTCTAATAGAACCAGATTGTATTTCTGATAACCGCTCAGTGAGAAGCCAATCAGATGACAGGCAACCTGCGCACAGAATTTTATATACCCTATACTAGGGAGCTGAAGCCCCGTTGGTAGATTTATAAGCCTCTGGTCAAGTAAACGAGGTGTGCTGCTGTACATCCTGGTCTGTAATGTTGCTGTTTGCCTACGTCTTTAAAAGTAAATGCTCGCACATATTGAAGCGGGCCACAGAAGATACAATGTTATGTCGTGTGGAAATAATGAAGACTAAGAGCAGCATCATTTTATTACGTAGGTTCTCTTACCTAGTTCAACCGCTAATAATGTGTGAGCTGATGTTATACATTGTATACTTTTCTCTCTGACCGTATTAAAATTCTCTTAGTGTCATAAGATGTATCGTATCTAACTATTATAAGTATGCACTATATAAGTTAACTTCTATATTTTTGAAAGGAAATGCATAGTTGGCATGACACACGTTTTCTCATACAAATGACAGGACATTTGTATCGAAAAAAATACTTGCGGCGATGGAATTATGCTCAATGTATATGTTTACGTTTCAACAGTCACTTACACACAAGCCAGACGGTATACATATAAACATGCGAATTTAAATCTCTAAAACCCGAATACTAATAAAACATTTGAAAGTTGAGCGAATCTGCCAATTTTCGAAGATACAAATCCAAATTTTTTCTCATAAATATACTATACTTTTGTTGGTGTAGGGTATGTAGGAAGCAAACCGTACATAGCGTTCTATCGCATACATGAAATACCCAAGGCAGAAGAGTGAAAAAGTAATACATATGAACGCCTTCTGTTTTAATTAATAACTTAGAGCCATGTCGTGAGAAAATGAATCCTTTTGCATGTGCGGACAACGAAGGCCCAGATCAGCCTGCGCATCCTTGCAGCATATCAACGCAGTCTTACCAGGTTGTTGCTGTCTGTTCATGTATTCTAATATTTTTAATACGCATATAGCATAGAGTTTGAAAAATAACACATACCAGCGAAATGATACAGTAGATAAATAGAATAAAAACATGTGAACAATAAAAATAATAATAAAGAATAAGTAAAGAATAAGTAAAGAATTAAACAACACGATGATTCATATATAAATGTTCCATGACCAGGATTTGAACTCACGCCGAGCAGGTTTAACCACTGGATTCCGTTTGATCAACTGTTGAAATAAGCTGCCGTTCATAACCCCTCGGCTATTTTGGCCCACTAATCTTTGTTTAAATAGTTGTTTTGTAAAGGGAGCTAATCCGCTGGTTTACACTGAAATGAGACCATCAGCATAATAATAAGCCCCATTCTAACCTTGTTGTTGAATGTTATTTATTCTTTATAAATAACGTTTTCATTAGTAGACTTCTTTTTAAGCGAAACAAAGCCGTCAATAACTGGGCGCTGATATACTCTCATAGAGCTTTAGAAGCACCATTTAAATTTAATATTTTATGTATATTTATTGTGCTCAGACCTAACCATTGAACTTAATACGCGTCGTTTGGCCCTGGCCAGACTTGTCTGGAGGGTCAGTGAACGGGATCTGCATTCTCGTTCATCAACCGAATTTCTCCGAGGGAGGATTCGCAAAATTAGTTCCCCTTACCACCCCACCTTTTGTTGTTTTTTTTTGTAGTTTTTTTTTTTTTTTTTTTTTTTTTTGGCCGGGTTAGGGGACTTTTACATGTTTTTTTTTTTTTATGTGACGGGTGTTCTTGTTAGGGGTAGAAGAAATGCAATGGTGGCATTAAACGATTTCATATCTTTTACCTTAATTCTTTCAACAAAGTCCATTTTCTATATAAGGGATATCCGGTTACATTTTATTATTATCATGGTTTATAGAAATTTCTGACTTAATGCAGACATTGTAGACACTGGTCAAAGGTCCTATTCTGCGGCGTCTGATCTTGGTCTACACTGTTTACCAATGTCCATTTTATGGGATGCTAAGCTTAAATGGGTTAAACTAATCTAATTTCTTTCGTCAGAGCAAAACATTATGAAGTCAGTAAAGCTACAATACTCTTCTAGAAACCAATTCAAGTGCTTGTTATCCTATTTATATAAAACAAGTACAACCCACAATGTACATGTATTGATATACCCACAAGTCAGTTATTATCGTGCTGCTACTAAATGTAACAGTTTATTACCGCACTTTGTAGGTTTCTTCTCGATATGATATCTCGTGTTGTCAGTGCTTTAATAAGGCACGACGCAAGGAGTTTCCCCCGTGCTTTGTCAACAGTTTCACTTCCCAATGAACACACAAATAAATGAGTCACGCATGTTTTTAAACAAAGCCAACGAACATTCTAGCAGAAAGTATGTATCTGTGTAAGTAGAGTCTTGCAGCTACAGAATATGTGGATGGATTCTTAAAACAAAATGTTTTAATCGAAAACAGTGGGTCTATATCTTACAGTAGATAGTGCGAGATGATCGTGCAGATCGTGGTTCCCAGTTTAAATACATGTTGCCGTGTTTACAGACGTATAAACTATGCAATGTAGAGTATAAAAACTATTGTTCTTGATTTCCATTTGACATGTTATAGACGTATTGAAGATTCGTGTCAGTATGACAAAACGGTACAGAGGAGGGGCGGTAAAGTGAGAATCGACTGCAGACTCCCAAGAACCAAGCATAATACCTACTCCATCCTCAACATAGGAGTGCTCGCAGCTGTTGAGGCAAGAGGTAAATATGGTGCAAATGGTTCAAAAAGTTCTAACACATGCCTGAAAATAGAAAATACTAAAGCAGGAGACGTATAAGCGCCTTAAATTGCAATGACTTCATTTGTCCCTTGTCGTGATAAAATGGACTTTTCCAGAAACGAGTCCAAATCTGCCTTCGCATCCCCGAAGCGATTCCAATTTGTTCGATCATGACCTTCACTGCCCTTCCACATATTTTATGTAAAGTGTCCGATGATTCTGTAAGAGGACAAAAACACATGATTGGACTGTTTAGGGGCGGATCCAGAATTGTTTCTGAGGTATTCGATTTGATCACATTACCGTACTAACCTACGTATTCGAAAGGACACGCCTGAACAAACAGTGTAGACCCAAATTAGCAGGGTCTACACTGTGTAGACCCAAATCAGCAGGGTCTACACTGTTTGTCACTTATCCAGCAATGTTACATACAATCATACATGTAGGTTATAAAATGGACTTCTTGAAGAGAAGTATAGGGTTAAAAGTAAAGGGTGTGGATACCTAGGGTAAATACGGTATCCCAAATTTATCCAAAATTTACCATGAAATTGAACTGTTGAGTCAAAACGGGGGTGGGGGCTAAACTGAAGCCCCAAAACAGCTCTGAATTCATCCATGGCTATACATATCCGCCGACTCACTTCATTTTTCAAAGTTTTATATCATCTTCCCATTTACAACAAAGACATATCCGAGACCTTTCATAGGATAGGACTAGGCGTCTGCAGAACAAATGCAAACAGATTTATTGCTGAGTGACAAAAGGATGAGAAAAAAATCAAAAACAAAAACAGAACAGACGCAGAAAAAGGAAAAAAAAATACATGTTTGGAGCGGAAATATGAAAAATAACAGATTTTTTTCTTTGAAAATTTTCATTTTTTGGTGGTAAAATTTTCAGTACATTTGAATAGGCGTGTTTTCGTAATGGTTAATAAAGCACAAAGCAAAATTTGTAGCAGACGACTTTCATTTGGTTTAGATTTTCATAGCAAAAAAATCTTGACATTCCATGTGAATTCTCCTGCTTGGTAGAAGATTTCACATGAATTCCAATAAAAGTCAGAAAGACTTATTTTTCTATGAAAGATATTATAAAGATTATTTTGAAATGTCGTCTGCTGCAGTCAGTTGTGATTATGTTTATTTATTAGCAGACGACATTCGGAAATATTTTTCATTTTTTCCGCACAAAACAGGTGTTGACCTAACATTCAAATTTTCTTCAACAAGAGACAATTTGTATGAAATTTCAAATCCCCTTTCTGGGAAAATAAGAAAATAACAAATTGTCGTCTGTTAAATTAGCCATGGTTAAGCTTGGGACATATCCATTTAATTTGTGTGGGAGAGTTTTTTTCTACGCAATTCAGCGCAAAAAAAAAGTACAGACCCTTATCAGACGCCGTGACCTGTGACTAACGATCTTAGTCTACACGGGTTGTCAAAGTACACTTTGTGGAATATAAATTCAGCAGACCACATTTTGAAATACGCTTTTTTTCAGAAAAAGGTTTTGATAGTACATGAAATTTGTATTCATTACTGTTTTCTGGAAAAATAAGAACATATCATCGGTTTGTCATCTGCTGAATTAGCCCAGAAAGTGGTAAAGGTTAAATTTGGACAAAGCCATTTAAATGATGTGTGTGGGGAGAGTTTTTACCATTGTAAGGCTACTGGTTTACATGCAGTAATATGCAAAACAAAAGCAATACTATGCTTTATATCTTGACATTTCATGCTTGATATCGTCTCAAATGGACACAATTTGCAGGAAAAGTCAAATCTTTATTTCTGGAAAGAATATGAAAATGTTTCGCTGTGTTCCGTATTCTATGTATTTCTGTGTACCCGTCACAGAGCTGAACTACGAAGGGAAGTAACTCCATCTATGAAAACTGTAAAGACGTAAATAAAATCGTTATTAATCCAAAATATTCTTCCAAACTTGGACACATTATCTTTTTATATATTATTTAACAGTGAATATGTCTAAACTTACACAAATCATGGTAAACTTGATAATATGGTTGGACTTCGGTAATTAATATTAGATTTCGGTAGATTCCGGTAAATAGTGGATTTCGGTATTCCCAAATACCAACTTTTAAGGTAAGAGTTTAAACTAGGTAGTCGCAAACTGGTGCGGGAAATCCGGAATGTCATATCCGCTTGTGTTCTATTTAAACCCATCTCGCTACCATGAAAATTTTTTTTGTGGGCTGGGTGGCCTAGTGGTTAGCGCACTCGACCTTCAAGCGGGATATCGGGGGTTCGAATATCGCTTGGGTCGAGACAATTTTCAGACCATTAGTACGCCTAGCTCATACTCGACGTGCCCTGGGTTGAGTATAAAGTGGACAGGGCGGCGCTTGGTGACAGACAGCGGCACCAAGTGTGCATGGGTGATCCATGAAAGCAAGGCTGTACAAATACATGTACATTATAGCAATCGCCGCTGCCCCTATGTGCCTCGGGGTGTCTGGTAGCGTTAAAAATCCGCACAACAACAATATGAAAAATTTATCGCGACAATTTTATCTAGATACTTGATGTCAGTTCCGGGCAGTATCACGAAATTTGGCGTTAAAATATTTTCTGGAAATTAAAAACATTTCTAGATAATTCAAGTTATTGCGATTTTTTTTTCAGGAAAACTTTTTATTTTCTGGAAAATTAAGAATATTATCGCGCTAGCTATCTAGCTATTTCATGGCAGAAATATGCCACCATACACTACCTTGCTGGTTTCTTTCGGCCACTGCCTCGGGTCTGCCCGACATATTTTACCCAACTCATTAATTCCCGAGGTGATTCCGGAATATAACGAAGTGAGCAATGTATTCTGATAGGCTTGAAAATGACAGATGGCGCTAAATCCGATAAACATAGAAAAACGTGGAGGTATCGAAACAAATATTGATTTTCCAGATGTCAGCCTTTAAGAAACATCACAGGTTAACGCGCCTTGAATGGAAAAAAGCAACAATATAGATAGAGATCATGGACTTTACAGAAAAAGACAACTGACAAGGTAGTGAATTATTATTTTTTTCTAGGCATCATATAAATGAACCGTGTAAACATTTACAGTCTTTGAACAAAATATCGACAGTAACTTAGTATCGGTGCGGCGAATTTAGAACTAGAGGATCCAGTTACCAGCCGTCAGTTTGTTTTAAAGTATTATGTTTTGACAAAATAATTTATCATTTATTTCCAAGTATTGATTAAACTGATAAAAATCGGGGTGAGGGTAGGAGTTTGGGGAGGGAATATTTCTTTTTTACAGTTGTTAGTCTTGATTCTGGTATTGAACTATCCAGTACCTGACTGGCCCAACGGTGCTTGCACAAACTGTCAAAATCAGGAAGTCCCAGCCTGGCTCCAATATCTGGAAGTCCTGGTCATCAAATGTTTTTCACTCATTTTCAGAAATTCAATCTCATTATTCTTAAACTCTCATTGATGGAGTAAAACTGCCATTCTTAAGCTAATTAACACATAAGTTCATTCTAAATTTTTGTTATAGGTGACTAAATATCTTTAAAAGTTGGGAGTCCCAGACTTCCTGGCATTGATTTTTGGAAATCCCAGGTTAGCTTTTGGGAGTCTCCCACTCCCAGACTTCCCTTAATGCAAGCACTGGCCCAGCACGAAAGAAGTAGCTGTCCGTACATTGATTGGCGTTATGTCAGATTTAAAATAGTCAAAATCCTTTTTTTTGATGAAAAATTCTTTTCTCTGTTTTACTTCTGGTATGTAATATTTATGGAATAAAAGTCTAGTCCAGGCCTAGGGATTTACATTTTACGTTTTTCTTTTTTTTTTCTTTTTTTTTTTCTTTTGTTGTTTTTTTTTCTGTAATAATTATTAAGTTGTTATTAATCTTTTGTTATTAATTGATTATAATATAACCGCAGGCTCATGAAATAAACAATTGCTGTATTCTCTGCTAGTGCACTACATTAATGGTAACTAAATAGTATCATAGCTGCAGGTAAGGTGCCTTTTTTTAACCGAAAAGTACTGATATTTTCCTTATTTCTCCATGAAAACATATGTTGTGGGTAATCATTAGAAGTGCCTCACCAAGGCGCTTCTAATGGAGTACCCTTGTTTTTGTGGAGAAATAAGAAAATATTATGTGGATGTTCCCTCTTATCTGGCACTTTGCAGTATCCTAATAATATTACATTTTGTAGTTTTGCTGATTTTTTTTAAAATTGTTTACTGTAATCACTTTGCTATGCATGCACAAACTGGTCTAAGAAACATGTTAAAAAGAAAACAAAAAACAGAAGAGTTTTGTAGAAGAGTCCTAAAATTTTGAATACTTTAGTCCTTAATTTTTTTGCATAAAATTTGCTTTTCATCATGAAAACATACCTATATAATTTTGACCCCCTTAAACCCCACTTTTATATAGTAAAACTGGGGTTTACAGGGGTATACATTAGTTTTCTTATTTCTGCTTAAAAATATAGATTGTGGTACTTGTTAGAACTGCCTCGCCGAGGCGGGAACTGCCTCACCGAGGCGGTTCTAACGAGTACCCACAATCTATGTTTTGAGCAGAAATGTAAAAAAATATCAGAGTTTTTGTATCTGAAAATTTTCACTTTTTGGAGGTGAAATTTTCTTTATATTTGAATAGGCATGTTTTCGTAATGTTATGCAGTTTTTTTCATAAAATTCTTAGTGAAATGGCCAACAGGGTAGATACTGATCAGAGTTTGATCTGTGTTTGCACTGTTTAAATTACATGTGGTCTGCACTATTTGCACTTCACGAAAACACGCCTATATAATATTGACCCCCTTAAACCCCACTTTTATATAGTAAAACTGGGGTTTACAGGGGTATACATTATTTTTCTTATTTCTGCTCCAAACATAGATTGTGGGTACTCGTTAGAACTGCCTCAATGAGATGGTTCTAACGAGTACCCACAATCTATGTTTTGAGCAGACATATGAAAAATATCAGAGATTTTTATCTGAAAATTTTCAGTTTTTGGAGGTGAAATTTTCTATATACAGTTGACTCTCGTTATCTCGACCCCTCTTATCTCGACCCTATCACTTATGTCGAACTGATTTCTAAGTCCCGATTATTTTCCCTATGTATTTATTGTATTTCAGCTTCGCGTATGTCGAACTACTTTTATGTCGACACTTCGGCTATCTCGTCCATCATTTTCAGTCCCTGAATATATTTTTCACAGTTTTTACTACCGCGTATCTCGAACTTGGACCATCATGACGAAGGAAAAAAAATGTAAGATGCGGCGCCGCCGGTCTCTCAGTTAATGAAAATCATAATAGGCCATTGATAAATAACTCAATATTTTAAATTTCCCCTTTGTCCAGGTAATTACAAACAACACAAACAATGTCTAAAATCTGTAATTATGAAATCACGTGCGTGTCGAGTCGGGTTTGACACGCGGCGCTCAACACCGTCTCGTGTCATTGATTTGTAAGATAAAAAGCGGCCCAGAATAGTGTTATGGAAGATTAATCAACGAAGTTTCTTTAATTTATTGTTCAGATATGCTCTTCACTATTGAGTACTGTCCGTCTGAATGATATAGCATCTTCAAGAAAAGTCAGTACGCGACAGGTTCTGACTCGGATCAGCCTGTATTGATCAGGCTAGCTAAGTCTCAATCTTTGCTTGTTACTCTTTGGTCAGGCGGTGCTCTTTGGTAAGTTCGCCGCTCTGAGATGGTTCATGCCAGGGGAGATAATCCAAACTAGCTTACATTGTAAGCGTTTTATGCAAAAGTGGAAACCAGTCAACTCTTTATCGAGTCGTCTATGCGAAGGGAGCTAATCCAAACCAGTTCATAACGTATAGCTAACACAACCCGGAAACCAGTAATTTATTTATAGCTCATATGGAAATCCAAATTTGCAGGAGTATTAAAAGACAACAAGAGACGTTTGAAATTTATTATTATTAACATTTATTGATGATATTATTTCAAGAAAACCATTGCATCTCCTAAAACAAACAGTAACAATGCAAACTGAAGTATGCGTGAATTATTTAAATTGCCATATACATGTGCCTTCCAAGCACGTTTTGGCGAACAGAGAGGCGAACAGTCGTCATACCTATGACGTCACAATTTGGTTGTCTCGAACTACTGATAACTTGAACATTTTTATCAGGTCCCGTGAAGTTCGAGATAACGAGAGTCGACTGTATTTGAATAGGCATGTTTTCGTAATGATATGCCATTTGTCAGTACCTGTAGTGTACAAATAAGAATACAAAGTGTTATGGTACAGTGGAGATTGCGACTGCTGAACCACAACCTATTTATAATACTATTGCTGAAATCCAAAGCAAACACCATGTCAGCTAAACAACTGTTTGTATCCAACAAAATGTATAGATTATACAGAAAAAATGACCATATAAATAATCATTTTTTCTGTATAATCTTACAATTTTCTTTTTCCTGTATTTATACATTTGTGTTTTATGGTCATTTCTCTACATAATCTATATATTTTTGTTTGGATGCAACACTTTTGGGGTCCACCTTTAGACTGTCTTATACCCAAAACAGTGGTATAAAGAGGTTCTAGAATATTTAGGTGATAAGGGTGGGTATCCACAATAATATGTTCCTTAATTCTCCCTGAAAACTCATTAGCAGTGCCTTGCAGAGTGATGCTTATAATGAGTACCCACAAATGTTTTCAGGGAGAAATAAGAAAGATATCAATACTTTTAGGTTGTAAAAAATGCCTTAATTAATCCTAGTCCTGCTGAAGCCGGACATGTCCTTCTGAAGAAGCCAACTGATCTGGATCTGCACTGTTTGCCATTAAGTGCATGAATTTATATCAACAATCTGGATCAAGTAATCTGATTGGCTGAAACTTAGAAATGGGCATGGCATCTTTATTCAGCATGACAAGGGTTAAAATGAGATTGTCCAATGAACACTGGCATGACGCTAACAAAAGATGTCCAATGAATACTGGCATGACACTAACAAAAGAGACTCACTGGCTTAAACCCATTTTAATTTTCTCAAAAGGGCTCCATAGTGAAGTCTGTACTGCCCCTGACTGCAGATCCAAGATTTGCAAGTTTGAATCCTGTTTTGCCACTTTCTTTCATGGAGATTGACCATGAAATCATTTCTACAGTCATTCTCCCCCTTCCACTGATTGAAGCAGGGCTGTTACCACTTACTGGCAAGTGTACATGTATGTGCTCAAAGTACTAGTTAACGGCTTAGAGGACTAAATCTGCCTTGGAAAAGCGTGAGTAGGTTAAATGACCTTAACAGTGTTGACCGTAAAACTCCAAATCAAGTCAAAAACCATTGAAAACATAAAATTTCAAATTAAAGTTACTTAAATTCTACCACTGGATCCAGAAATGGAAAGTGGCACAAGTATTAGAACAAGAGAACTTGATTAAATCTATCAGTTGTACACTCGCCATCAGTCAATGTTAACCGTTCTATGTTGAGTGGACTCTTCTGCTACAACTCTGTGGACGTGTCTGTTTCCAATAGTGGGGTATCTGGTTATTTTTTGTTATTACTATGTTTTATAGAAATTCTTTTTGTTAATGTAAACAGTGTAGACCCTGATAAGATACTGTGGTCTGGGGTGTCTGATCTGGGTCTACACTGTTTCATAGGTCTAGATAAGATTTGGTATCATTTATTTATTTTTCTTATTTCTGCATGAAAATATGTTGTGAGTACTCATTAGAAGCGCCTTGGCGAGGTGCTTCTAATGAGTAATGAGTACCACAACATACGTTTTTATGGAGAAATAAGAAAAAATATCAATACTTTTGAATTGAAAATAGTGCCTAAACTATATAGAGCTATGCAGTGTTTGCCAGTTACCCATTTGGGGTTCTCCAGTCTAAAGTGGGTTAAGGAATAGATAAGAGTGGCCTGGACATGATGGTATCTTACAAAGTATTATGGTGTTTTTTTTTTTTTTTGTTGTTGAAAAAGTTGAGGGCTGTATTATTTTTGCTTTGTTCATCTGTTTGTCTGTTTGTTATTCTGTTCATCACATTCTACCTTGTGTACAAGATATCTCAGAAAGTCTTCAAGCTAAGGTTTTGATATTTGGTAGACGACAAGATCACCTGATTAACTTTTGAAAAGAATGGTTTTGATTTTATGAGACTTCTGCCTTTTTAAAGCTTGGCATTTTGTAAGACTTGTCATGCTGAACCCAGATATATCCTGCCTTTGCAAACAGGTAGATCCAGATCAGTTGACTTCTGAGAAGCCAACTGATCTGGATCTACACTGTTTGTCATCAATGTGTGAATTTATAGCAGTAATCCAGATCAAGCAATCTGATTGGCTGAAAATTAGGAGTGGGCATGGCTTCTTAATTTATTCAGCAGGACAAGTTCACAGTGCAATAGCTAGGTCAGATACTGTAGCTACAAAATACCATTTCATATGTATGGAAGAGTCAAATTTCGATTTTTTTGTTTTTTCTAGAGAAAAATGGCTAAACTACTTGCAAACAATGGATACTATGATCAGATGCCACGTCCTGCAGTATCTGAGATGGGTCTGCACTGTTTGCCAATTACCCTTTTAGGTGTCTCCAGACTAAAATGGGTTGGGCATAATTAATTTAAAAACAACTGTTGATTGAATCAGACATCTTATTGTCATAAACTGTTTGGGCATTTTAATAATTTGTTTTGCACTGCGGTAGGCCTGCAACATTTTATTAAATCATAAAAAGGCACTTTAGAATGTAGCATTTTGAGTAATTGCTTTCCAAATGTGTGTGGATACATTTAACACATACAGAGATTTGTCAGCTGGGAAATCCAATTGAAAATCACGACTGTGTCAGGCAGAACAGGGAAAGTAATTACATAGAGGTATGTTACTCCTATTTATTGGTACATGTAGCGTGGTGGTGGTATTATGGGCCTGCCGTACTAGAGGCTAGTGGGGAACAGGGGCTTTTTAGCATTTTGCTTGTTTTTGTGCTGTCATTCACTTTTCCTCCATTCTTCTCTACTTCACTCCTCTCATCTACAGTCAGCTCTCATTTTCTTGAAGTCCAAGGGACTCTCTGAAAGACTTTGAGATATCCGTACATCAATATGTCAGTTTAGCAGAATTGAGGAAAAAATAAATTGAAAAACCAATTTTTTTCAAATGAATATGTAATTTGACTCCTGAAGTTAGAGAGATATTGAAAATATTGTGGAAAAGAGAAGAAATTGCTCTTTATCCTCTTTTCTACAATATTACCTGTTGTTAGATTTTCATGTTTAAACAGGGACCAGATTTTCACTTCAAAATAAGTGGTTTTTCGAGATAAGTGAATTCGAGATAACAAGAGTTGACTATATTAGCTCTTTTATCCTTTTCTTCGCTTCCTCTGTGAGATAACACAAAATGACTCAAAAGGGTTGACATGTCATTAAACCACTTGTACTCCAACTTGAATTATTTATTAACCCTTGTCATGCTGAATAAATTAAGATGCCATGCCCACTTCTAATTTTCAGCCAATAAGGTAACTTGATCCAGATTGTTGACATAAATTCATATACTAAATGGCAAACAGTGCAGATCCAGATCAGTTGGCTTCTTCAGAAGCCAACTGATCTGGATCTACACTGTTTGCAAAAGCAGGGTCTATCGGGGTTCAGCAGGACAAGGGTTAAGAAAAGTTAAAAGCTGAAGTAATCAGGCACTTTTTTCAACCCAAAACTATAGTATACATGTAGGTATTTTTTCTTACTTCTCCATAAAAACCATATAGGAGTTCTCTTCATTGTTTACGACACATCGTCCATAGCTACAGATAAGGCGTTTTTTTCATCCGAAAAATGCTGATATCTTTCTTATTTCTCAACAAAAACATATGTTGTGTGTACTCATTAGAAGCGCCTCGGCGAGGCGCTTCTAATGAGTACCCACAACATATGTTTTTGTCGAGAAATAAGAAAAATATTATGTGGATACCCCCTCTCATCTGTAGCTATGATCATCTGGATATGATTAAGTCATCTGTAAAGTTTCACGAGTATATATTCCATACTCATTAGAGCAATGCACAAATCTTCGTCAAACAGCACTTCATCTACAGAACCATTTTGTCTAAAAGACATTTTGTTGAAGAATCTTTTTGTTGATTGTGCACCTTGTCCAAGCAAGGTTTTGTCGAATACTTTTGACAAAAATGTTTTGTTGGTCCATGGAGTCATCATGTTGCTTACAGGTTGTGATCATGTGACAGCTGGTTGCTTAACAGACAATGGCGGAGAATCTGAATATAGTCATGTGCAACCACAGTAACAATAAGGCAGTTCTTGATAAACCACCAGAATAAAACATATGTATTGGGAACAAATTAATATTTACACATTTTACAAAAACAGAACACCTAAATAGGATATATGAATACATATGACCAGGACTATGTCATATAAATAAGTAGTAAGCACTATAGTATAAGAAGATCAAAGCATCACATATGCATAGTATCAAGGACTATGCTGTATAAACATTTTGTGTTCTGCCCCATGAAAGAAGATTAATCCATCACAAACCTCAGTTTCAGTGCCAGTGTAAGGTAAATCTTAATCAGAACAATAAAGAAAGAAAGGACAATTAACAGAATGCACATTGTGTAGTATTCCAACACTGACACTGACTGCTTTAATACTGTGAATTGATGCAAGTATTCCGAGATAGGATGATTTTTTATGTGAAAATATGAGTAATATTTAGTATTTAATTGTTCTGAATGAAATTGTAAATGATAGGCAGAATTTAAGTTTGGACACCTTTGAGCAAGAAATTTCAGTATCACATGATAATTACATGACCTAAACACAGTGATTCATTTTGGCCTTTGGATCAAGGGAAAAAATTTGACCAAGTGACATATTTGACGAAATTGTACTCGACAGAATGAACTTTCCACACACTGGAAATTCAACACATAATTTAGACACGTCAACCCTTGTGGGTCATTTTGTGTCGTCTCTCAGAGAAAGGGAGAAAAGAGACAGAAGAGATAGTAGTGGAGATGAAAGAGATGGACAGGGAGGGGAACAGGAATGAAAGTGTAGAAACAGAAGAACTAAAAACATTCCCCCTCTACCCTTACCTGCTACAAGGATAGCAGGCCTTGCCCAACTGTAAGCCAATATCAGTTGGACACCCCTGTGACGTACGTAAGATACACAACACTTTCGTCATAAATATGATAGAATAAGCTGTTAAATACTTACAAGTACCAGCAACATAGGCTTTGGTGAAATAAGAAAGTTTGTTTTACATCACGAAAACATACCTATATAATTTTGACCCCCTTAAACCCCACTTTTATATAGTAAAACTGGGGTTCACAGGGGTATACATTATTTGCCTTATTTCTGATTAAAAACATAGATTGTGGGTACTCGTTAGAACCGCCTCGACGAGGCAGTTCTAACGAATACCCACAAACTATGTTTTAAGCAGAAATATGAAAACTGTCAGAATTTTTATCGGAAAACTTTCAATTTTTTGTGGTGAAATTTTCAGTATATTTGAATAGGCTTGTTTTCGTAATGAACAGGAGTCTTATCAGGGGCAACATGCATTGTCTGAATATTTAGGTTATAAACAATAAACAATTTTAACCCTTGTCTTGCTGAAAAAATTAAGATGTCACACCCACTTCTAATTTTCAGCCAATCAGATTACTTGATTTAGGTTGTTGATATAAATTCACATACTTAATAACAAACAGTGCAGATCCAGCAGATCAGTTGGCTTCTTCAGAAGCCAGCTGATCTGGATCTGCACTGTTTGCAAAGGCAGGGCATATCCTGGCTCAGCAGGACAAAAGTTAAAAAGGCTTGCCCTGTGGCATGATGCACAGGCTGGTCTGATTTTACTGTCTAAATATGGGAAAAGTCTTTTGCTTTAAATTTATCTGATTTTTCCATCCAATAACATCCCTGTTAGAAACTATAATAATGACAGTTTCAACTAAATCACACTTATTAGATGAAAACAGGGTAATAATTGTAGCATTTATGTCTTTATCACCATTTAGGTGGTAATAGGCCATTAATATTAATGGAACAATCATTTACTTTGGCAGAGAAGGCCAAGACAATCATGTTTAAATATTTGGTTTTTGTTCCTAACAGAAACTAGTTAGACTAAGAATGAAGAATGTTTTTAGTTTGTTTTTCCTTGTTTTTCTTTTTAATACTCAGCAGACAACATTTTGAAATATTTTTCTTATTGTTCCTAGAAAACAGAATTTGACATTTTATGCAAAAGGAGACAATTTGCATGAAATGTCAGTGTCTGTTTACTGGGAAACATAAGAAAAATATCATCAACTTTTCATCTGCTGAATAATAATAAGAATAATAATACAATGTAATAATAGTAATAATAATAATAACAATGACTTTATTTAACGAAGAAGTCCATTTGGACATAGTCCAATGATGGAACAATCTTCCCTGGGGTCCTCCTTCAAAACTTATGTTCTTGACATTTCTTAAAAATATACTTATTTTTAATTTTTCATAGAAAATAAGTTGTCATTTCATGTGAATCATTTGCTTAGTGGGTGATTCACATTAAATGCCAAGACCTATTTTTCTCTGAAAAATGAATAAAAAATAAAACTAGAATGTCTGACATCTGCTACAAATTTTGCTTGGCATTTTAAGGATTAAAATGAACCATATGTAACATTTTTGTTTATCTTAATCAAGCTTACAACATTTTTGATTGGTTTTGGTTACTGCCCATTGAATTTAACTCTTGTCCTGTTGAACCTGGATATGCCCCGACTTTGCAAACAGTGTAGATCCAGATCAGTTGGCTTCTTCAGAAGCCGACAATCTGGATCTACACTGTTTGTTATTAAGTATGTGAATTTGTATCAACAACCTGGATAAAGTTATCTGATTGGTTGAAAATTAGAAGTGGGTTGTGGACTCTTAATTTATTCAGCATGACAAGCATTCTGGCCAAATTCAGCAGGTGACAAACAGATCATAGCTCTGCATAAGAAGGTTATCCAAATAGCTATTTTTCTTATTTCTGTGTGAAAATGTTATGGTTATTGCTAGGCACTGTTTACGCATACTCAAAGCATAATACAGTGGAACCATTATTTATGGCCTTTTCTCAAAAGCAGCTGTCTCCAGTATAACAGCCACTTTTCTGGTTATACCCAATGCAAACTGTATTTGTGTAGGGGAGTAGGTGTGGGGGAGTGGGTGTGGGGAGAGGGTATTGTTACGACCGAGCACTCCTTCCTTCGATTATCTGCCTTGGCAGATTACGCATAGCTTCTAAGTATATATTCACTCTCTGACAACTGTGTCAGGGAGTCGACTCTTTGGCTCAGTGGTTAGAGCATTGGATTTTTAATCGGGAGGACTGGGTTCGATTCCCACGAAAGGCGGAATATTTTTTCAGCTATGCTTTATTCTTTTCGTGTCGTAAGAGTATACTGTTTTCACGTTGTCCATCCATCCGTAAACATTTTGGTTTCTGCTTCTTATCATGCTAAATAATTTAAGGAATCTTTTCAAATTTTGCATAAACATTGATATTGATAAGATGTTGCTGTTGCACAATAATAAGGGCCAAGGGTTAATTTTTTTAGAGTTATGGTATTTCCCCTTGTAATTCTTGAAAAGGCATTTTAGTTTCTGCCTCTTATCTTGCAAAATAATGTCAGGAATCTTTTCATATTTTGCATAAACGTTGATATGGATGACTTGTTGTTGTTTGACAAAATAAGGACCTAGGGGGTAATTTCTGAAGAATTATTTCCCTTTGTAATTCTTGAAAAGCTGTTTTGGTTTATTATTCCAGTCTATTTTACTGGTTTCTGCTTCTTATCTTGCTAAATAATTTCAGGAATCTTCTCATATTTTGCATAAATATTTATATTGATAACCTGTTGTTGACAGACAAAAATAAGGGCCTAGTTTTTCAAAGTGTTATTCTCATGACTGTACAGCGCTTTATTGCACAGAGCCTTCCATTACCACCCTGTCATCATTTCTGTATAGCTTAACCCTTGTCCTGCTGAATAAATTAAGATGCCACGCCCACTTCGAATTTTCAACCAATCAGGTCACTTGATCAAGATTGTGGCTATAAATTTGCATACTTGATGGTAAACAGTGCAGATACAGATCAGTTGGCTTCTTCAGAAGCCAACTGATCTAGATCTACACTGTTTGCAAAACAGGGTATATCCGGGTTCAGCAGGACAAGGGTTAAATAATGTTGAAAGGGATGTAATACACCAAATCATTATCATTACTGTATGTTGAGCCTCTCTGTTAGACCTCTCTATAACAGTCACTCCCCTACAACAGCCACTTTAATATGTTCCCAAGGGACAATCATAGCTTCAGAGAAGGCACTTTTTTTCAACCAAAAATACCGATAATTTTCCCATCACGAAAACATGCCTATATATTTTTGACCCCCTTAAACCCTTTATATAGCAAAACTGGGGCTTACAGGGATATACTTTATTTTTCTTATTTCTGCTCGAAACATAGTTTGTGGGTACTTGTTAGAACTGCCTCACCAAGGCGGTTCTAACAAGTACCACAATCTATGTTTTTAGCAGGAATATGAAAAAATATCAGAATTTTTTTATCTGAAAATTTTCCTTTTTTGGTTGTAAAATTTTCAATATAGGCGTGTTTTTGTAATGCTATTTCTGCACAAAAATATATGTTGTGGGTACTCACTAGAAGCGCCTTAGCAAGACGCTTCTAATGAGTATCCACAACATATGTTTTTGTGCAGAAATAAGGAAAATAATATGTGGATACCCTCTTATCTGGGGCTATGAAAGGTTCCCCCCCCCCACCCACCCCCGCACTGCCATGAAACATGGGGGTAGCATGATGTTTTATGCAAAATGTTTCCATAGGACATGAAATGAAATATAGCTGCAGATAAAGTTTTAGTTGAAAGTTTCCTTATATCTCCATGGAGACATGTTGTGGGTACTCACTTGATATTTATCTTATTTCTCTACAAAAAAAACATATGTTGTGGGTACTTATTAAAAGGGCCTTAGTGAAGTGGGTCACTGTTCAATCCCCGCTGGGTCCGACAGCATTCTTTCATGAAGATTGATCATGAAATATTTTACCATCATTCTCTCCCTTCTGCTGGTTCAAGGAGGGCAGTTGTCAGTTTTTGGGCAAAGAATGTGCAGTATGACTATAGAATCTTTCTGCCACCTATGGTTAGGGCAGGGTATGGTAGGGTTAGGGTTAATTTCAGGGTTAGGGTTAGTGTAAGGGTTTAGTATTAAACTTCACTTTCAATGCGTACATTTGAACAAGCAAAACATGGCCATTTTAGGTGGCAGACAGATTCTGTAGTTGCTCGGAATGTGCACAAGTAGTTAACCGCTTAGAGGACTAAGTCTGTCCAGGAAAAGTGTTGTAAGGTAAACTGACCAGTTTGACATGACCCTAATAGTGTTGACTGGGCCATTAAACTCCTATCTTGATGTTTTACATTATGCCAGTATCCACTTTACAGTCTGATCTGGAAGATTGAAAAATAACAAAAATTGAAAATGTTGTCTGCTAGAATTTTACATAGTACTTTAAAGGTTAAAAATGTCATCTGAAATTTTTACTCGGCATGCTAAGCATTAACCATTACCAATCTCTGGCCAAATTCAGCAGATGACAAATTGATATTTTCTTCTTTTTCAAAGAAAATAGGACTTGGCATTTCATGTAAATCTCCAGTGGAGACAATTTGCATGAAACGTCAAAACCAGTTTTCTGGGAAAATGAGAATAATATTTCAGTATGTCGTCTGCTGAAATATTTACTCAGCATGCAAAGCATTAAAGTATGGTCTTTTTCAGGTTTTTGTTTGTCAATTATCTGGTCTGTTTGGTGACGATATGATGTTCTGAAGTTGGAAACAGAATGATAATAATGGTTTCAGAGTGGATCTCCTGCTTGGACAAACGGTAGGACATTATGAAAACATGCCTATTCATATATATTGAAAATTTCACCAACAAAAACTGAAAGTTTTCAGATAAAAATTCTGATATATTTCATATTTCTGCTCAAAACATAGATTGTGGGTTCTTGTTAGAACCACCTCATTGAGGTGGTTCTAACGAGAACTGACAACGAGGCAGTTCTAACAAGAACCGACACTCTATGTTTTGAGGCAGAAATAAGAAAAATAATGTATACCCCTGTAAACCCCAGTTTTACTATATAAAAGTGGGGTTTAAGGGGGTCAAAGTTATATAAGTATGTTTTAGTGATGTAAATAAATGATGTTATACCATATTTTAAGCTCCAGATAAAGCACTGTTTTTTCAAGCAAAAAGTGCTGATATTTTATTTCACCATGAAAATACAAACATGTTAACCTTAGTCCTGCTGAACCCATGTATACCCTGCCTCTGCAAACAGTGTAAATCCAGATCTGAAGAAGCCAACTGATCTGGATCTGCACTGTTTGTCATTCAGTATGTGAATTTATATCAACAATCAGGACCAAGTAATCTGATTGGCTGAAAATTAGAAGAGGGCATGGCATCTTAATTTATTCAGCATGACAAGGGTTAATTAAATCTGAAGTCTCACTAATTTTTGGTGAGGCTCATTCCATTTTTGCTGCAAAAATCTCAGTTTTTAAAAGTAGAGATTTCACTAATTTTTATACCCAGCCACTATCTAGTGGTGGGGTATTGTGGTTTTATGTTGGAGGTTTATGTGTCCATCCGTCCGTTGGCCCACAAGTCTGTCCGTCTGTTGTTTGATTGTCCAGCAGTATTTTTCTTTCTGGATGGTTACCTGAGTAAATATCAATGGATTTTTACCAAATTTGGTATGTGCATTTATATTGTGGGGATCTCATTTGTGATTGCTAATAGGCAAATTTGGTCAATTTTTGACAATTATCTGCCACCTAGGGTTAGGGCAGGGAAGGGTAGGGTATTATGGTTTCATGGTTTACTTTTTAGAACTTTGTTAAATTTTTAGCTCACCTGAAGGCTGAAGGTGAGCTGAGGCTGAAGGTGAGCTATTTTGATTCCCTTGTGTCTGTCAGGCATTGTCCATGATCAACAATTTCTTTAAATAATATCTCTTCTTAAACTATTGGACCAATGTCCACCAAACTTTGCAGAAATAGTTCAGTCATGGCCTTTTACCAAAATTGCTCAAATGGTTCTGCTCTGCTGAACAAAATGACTGCCAGAGCTAAAAACAGAAAAATCTTTAAACGACATCTCTTCCTAGGCAAGGAAAAATAATTTCACAGGTATGTTCCTCGTATTCCCCTTTACCAAAATTGCTTAATGGTTTTTATTCCACTGAACAAGCAGGCCGCAAGAGCTAAAAATAGAAAAAAAAATTAAATGACATCTCCAAGGCCAGTGCACATGGCCTAATTCACAGAAATGTTCCTCTAATGCTCCTTAACCAAAATTGCCAAAATGGTTCCCCTCCTCTAAACAAGATGGCCACCAGCGCTAAAAATAGAAAAATAGAAAAATCTTTAAACAACATCTCCTAGGCTAGTGGCTGGATTTCAAAATAATTTCACAGAAATGTGTCACTCATGACCCTTTAGCAGAATTGCTGAAAAGGTTCTATTCTGCTGAACAAGATGGCCACCAGAGCTTAAAATAGAAAAATCTTTGAAGGCATTTCCTCCTAGGCTAATTGCTCAGTTCGAAAATTATTTCACAGAAATGTTCCTCTTATGCCCCTTTACCAAAGTTGCTGAAATGGTTCCACTCCACTGAATGATACGGCCACCAAAACTAAGTATAGAAAAACCTTTCAACGACATCTAAGTATAGAAAAACCTTTCAACGACATCTCGTAGGCCAGTTGCCCAGTTTCAAAATATACTATCAGAAAAAAATATTGCAACTTTTAATTATTTTACTAATTACTTGGTAATCAATGAAAGTAAGGAATTTTACTTTGTATCCTCCATTACAGTATCCATATATCAAGAATATGGCATATGGATGTTTGTGTTGTGAGCTGAGCAGCTGCTCACAACACAAACATCCATATGCCATATTCTTGAGATAAGAATCAGCAGCTCACAACACAAACATCCATATGCCATATTCTTGAGATATGAATCAGCTGCTCACAACACAAACATCCATATGCCATATTCTTGAGATAAGAATCATCTGCTCACAACACAAACATCCATATGCCATATTCTTGAGATAAGAATCAGCTGCTCACAACACAAACATCCATATGCCATTTCTTGAGATATGAATCAGCTGCTCACAACACAAACATCCATATGCCATATTCTTGAGATAAGAATCAGCTGCTCACAACACATACATCCATATGCCATATTCTTGAGATATGAATACTCAGCAAAATCTGATTGACGTAAGGGGTTCCTGCTCAAAAATTGCACTTTCACACCTTTGTTTAGCACCTGAGGGTCACCATACTAAAATTCACCTGTGACACTCTTTGCACAAATCTGCACAAGCTCGTGCGCTGTCAGTATCTGGTCGCTTCTTCCATATGCTGATCATGTCATGGTTTCAGCTCATCTTTCTCTGTGTAATCAGGTACAGATGCCTGGAAGGTGAAAGGCCCCCATAATTGGCATGTGGAAAAATGGGACCAGTGCAGAACAAGCTGCCAGTCAAATAAATGTCTAAAAGATTGCCTTTGGAAACAAAGAGCACACTACAGATTAGAAAATGGGAGTCTCGGTTTTATTGAGACTCTTCATAAGCAGTAATGATGTTTGCAACACTGCTTACACCCTCTAGTGTATACCTGAGCAGAATTCCATTTTCAAATATAGCACAATGGGCCCATTGATCCCAAAGGAAATGAAATATAATCTGCACTATGGTAAAGTATGGGGAGACATTCTACTGCTGCCACATGACACTAATACCAGCTGCAGTGTAGTAAAAAGCCAGTGAAAACAATATCATAGTGTACAGGATAAGGAAGAAACTCCATCAAACTGGCTTTATCAAGTATAGACCCAAGTCTGGCCAACCCAATTCATCAACTGCTCTTCAAGATAGATTATCAGAGTGACTGCCCTCAGACGCACTTCAAGTTATCTGTTAGACAGCAATGGAGGCCATACCAGATATTGACATTATCAGGAAAGTCTGGACACTGAAAACCTATCCAGGTGTTTTGAAGGCAGATATTTTCTTTGTGATATTGTATTATCTTTATAATTTTTCATTTTGCAGTTTCATGCTTTAAAGAATGAAATAAAGCAAATCAATTGTGGATCAATTGCAGGGTTTTCTCTTGTCCCATTTTGATTGTGTATCTGCAGTCGATTTCTCAAACTGCTAAGAAAGGAGTGAAAGTGCAATTTTTGAACGGATACCTCTTCAGTCTATCAGACCTTGCTGAGCTTCAGTAGCTGCTTGCAACACAAAATTATCTGTGCCTTATTCACTAGATATGAATGCTTTATCCAAGCATATAAAGCAAAATTCCTTACTTTAATCCTTGTCCTGCTGAATAACTTTATATGCCATGCCCACTTCTAATTTTCAGCCAATCAGATTAGTTTATCCACATTGTTGATATAAATTCACATACTTTATGGCAAACAGTGCAGATCCAGATCATTTGGCTTCTTCAGAAGCCAAATGATCTGGAGCTACATTGTGTGAAAAGGCAGGATATATCCAGGTTCAGCAGGACAAGAGTTAATTTATTACCATGAAACCAGTAAAACAATTCAAAATTGCAATTACTTTTTCTAATAGTATAATTTCACAGAATTGTTTCTCCCATGCTTCTTTACCAATTGCAAAATTGCTAAAGTGTTAAAAAAAGTGGCCACTAGAGCTAAAAATAGAAAATAATCTTTAAACAATCTCTCCTCCTGGGCCCATGGTCTGATTTCAAAATAATTTCACAGAACTGTTGCTCTTACACTCCTTTACCAAAATTGCAAATTAATGGACCACCAGAGCTAAAAATAGAAAAATCTTTAAACCACATAGGTCAGTGGCCCAATATCAAAATAATGGCGCTGTCTCTATGTGACTCAATTGCCTGGTAGTGTTAAAAATCTGAACTGAACTGAATATCAAAATAATTTTTGCAGCAATGTTCCTCTTGTACTCTTTTACCAAAATTGTTAAAATGGTTCTGCTTCACTGAACAAGAGCCAGAGCTAAAAATGGATAAAGCTCTTCAAAGGACATCTCCTCCTAGGCCACTTGCCTGATTTAAAAATAATTTCACAGAAATATTTCTCTTATACCACATTACCAAAATATTTTAAAATGGATCCACTCTGTTAAAAAAAATGGCTGCCAGAGCCAAAATATAAAAAAAAATGCCAGTTGCCTGATTTTCAAAATAATTTCATAGAAATGTTCCTCTTATGCTCCTTCACCAAAAGTGCTAAGATGGTTCCACTGCAATGAACAAGTAAGCCTCCAGAACAAAGAAAAAAATTCTTTAGTCTGTGTCTGCTCTTAAACCAGAGATCACATCACTTCTGCAAGCTATGTAACATAATGAGCTCAGATGAGTGATCCAGGACCATCATGACCCTTTTGTTAGCTTATCATGTTTGAAATCATATGTTGTGGGTACTCATTAGAAGCACTGATGTGCTTCTAATGAGTGCCCTCAACATATGCTTTCATGTAGAAATAAGAAAAATATTTTTCAGGATGCTCCTTTTATCTGCAGCTGTGCAATATTTACCCAAAGTGTTTGCATATTTAGGAGAGAGTGGCATGATCAGAAGTTTACACCCTGATCAGACTTCACAGAACCTGGCATCTGATCAGGGTTTGCCAGGCTGAGGCAGCCAGCACATTTTTTTAGAAGCATCAACAGGTAGTAAAAATGGACTTTTTCAAATTATAGGAGCTGTAAGTTAATCCTTGCCATGCTGAATAAATTAAGATGTCACGCCCATTTCTAATTTTCAGCCAATCAGATTACTTGATTCAGATTATTGATATAAATTCACATACTTACTCTTGTCCTGCTGAACCCAGATATGCCCTGCCTTTGCAAACAGTGTACATCCTGATCAGTTGGCTTCTAAAGAAGCCAGCTGATCTGGGACTGCACTATTTGCAATTCAGTATGTGAATTTATAGCAACAATCCCGATCAAGTAATCTGATTGGCTAAAAATTAGAAGGGTGTGTGGCATCTTAATTTATTCAGCATGACAAGGGTTGATGACAAACACTGCAGATCCAGTTCAGAAGCCAACTGTTCTGGATCTACACTGTTTGAAACAGTAGAATATATCCAGGTTCAGCATGACTAGGGTTAACCCTTGCCAGCCATGCTGAATAAATTAAGATGCCACACCCATTTCTAATTTTCAGCCAATCAGATTACTTGATCCAGATTATTGATATTAATTCACATACTTAATGACAAATAGTGCAGATCTAGATCAATTGGCTTCTTCAAAAGCCAACTGTTCTATATCTACATGGTTTGAAATGGTAGAATATATCCAGGGTCAGCATGCCAAGGGCTAGCCCTTGCCAGCCATGCTGAATAAATTAAGGTGCCACGCCCATTTCTTATTTTCAGCCAGTCAGATTATTTGATCAAGATTATTGATATTAATTCACATACATGTACTTAATGACAAACAGTGCAGATCCAGATCAGTTGGCTTCTTCAGAAGGCAGTTGATCTGGGTCTGCACTGTTCGCAAAGGCAGAGCATATCAGAGTATAGCAGTCAGGGTTAAGAAAGTAGAGTATCCCAGTATTTAGGGTGAATATAATCCAGTGCTTGTGCATGGAATACTGCTGTAATTACACATGCTTTTACCAGGCAAAGAAAACATCATAGTGCTGCATTGCTGGGGGATAGCATATGAATTAACAAAATTGATTTTAGTTAGATGTCTGTGTCTGGGCAATAAATTAAACATGAAAAATCTTTATCTTTTGTCATATTGTCATAATTGTGGCTTTCTTGTTTGTTTGTTTTTTTGGTGGGAGGAGGTGTACTGTGTGTGGGGGGTGGGGGTGTCGGTTTGGGGGATTGCTTTTTATACCCGACCACACAATAGTGGCGGGGTATTATGGTTTCACGTTGGACGTCTGTGTGTCTGTCCATCCGTCCATCAGTCGTACGTCCGTCCGTCCGTCCATCCGTTTTTCGTTTCCGGATGATAACTTGAGTAAACTTCAATGGGTTTTCACCAAACTTGGTATGTGCATTGATATTGTAGATATCTGGTTTGGGATTGCTAATGGGCAAATTTCGTCAAATTTTTACGGAGTTATCAGCCCGATACATGCCCATATTTTTGTTTCCGGATGATAACTTGAGTAAATAACAAGGGATTTTAACCAAACTTGCTATATGCATTGACATTAAGGAGATCTGGTTTGGTATTGCTAATGGGCAAATTTCATCAAATTTTTATGGAGTTATCTGCCCGGAAAACGCTCATATTTTCGTTTCCGGATGATAACGAGTAAATAACAAGGGATTTTAACCAAACTTGCTATATGCGTTGACATTAAGGAGATCTGGTTTGGAATTGCTAATGGACAAATTTCGTCAAATTTTTATGGAGATATCTGCCCGAGACACTCCCATATTTTCGTTTCCGGACGATAACTTAAGTAAATAACAAGGGATTTTAACCAAATTTGCTTTATGCATTGACATTATGGAGATCTGGTTTGGGATTGCTAATGGGCAAATTTCATCAAATTTTTATGGAGTTATCTGCCCGAGACACTCCCATATTTTCATTTCCGAACGATAACTTGAGTAAATAACAAGGGATTTTAACCAAACTTGCTATATGCATTGACATTAAGGAGGTCTGGTTTGGAATTGCTAATGGACAAATTTCGTCAAATTTTTATGGAGTTGTCTGCCCGAGACACGCCCATATTTTCGTTTCCGGACGATAACTTGAGTAAATAACAAGGGATTTTAACCAAACTTGCTGTATGCATTGACATTAAGGAGATCTGGTTTGGAATTGCTAATGGGCAAGGTTCGTCAAATTTTCACTGAGTTATCTGCCCGAGACACTCCCATATTTTCGTTTCCGGATGATAACTTGAGTAAATAACAAGGCCTTTTAATCAAACTTGCTATGTGCATTGATATTATCAAGATCTGGTTTAGGATTGTTATCTGTCCATTGATATTATCAAGATCTGGTTTAGGATTGTTATCTGTCCCTCTGTCATTTCTTTCCAGACATTTTCGCATCGATAACTTTAATACATAAACAAATAATTGCTGTGGCGGGGTATTATGCTTGTGGTGCTTTTATTTACTTTTGTTTTGTTTGTTTTTTTGTTTTTTTTAAGAAGTACTGTAAAACTGCTTATTACTGAAAACAGCTATACATAAATGATTCAGCCGTACCTCGATCTATTATTGACCTTTGTGTACTAAAAAGACTTCAAGGTACTTCATGGGGAGTAACATGCCAAATCAAGCAAACAACTTGTTGTTCACTGAGTCAGAGTCTTTACAATTCACAACACCAGATTTTTGGATGGGTTTTTCAACAAATCCGTCCTTTAAAATAGTGATGTCCGGGTCAGTGTCAGGCGTCGGGCGTCTGGCATTGGGCGTCATCCCAGGTTAACTATTCGGTTAACCTTTTTTCAAAATTATATGTTACCTTTATTCTTCAGTGGATTGCTTTCATATTTGGTAGGGATGAGGAGGAGAACCAGTGGGTGTTTTGCATGTAAGAGAGACAACTCTCACTTTCTTCATTATTTAAAAAACTTGTCCACATTACGAAAACACGCCTATTCAAATATATAGAAAATTTCACCTCCAAAAACGGGAAATTTTCAGATAAAAAATTCTGATATTTTTCATATTTCTGCTCAAAACATAGATTGTGGGTACTCATTAGAACTGCCTTGGTGAGGCGGTTCTAACGAGTATCCACAATCTATGTTTTTGAGCAGAAATAAGAAAAATAATGTATACCCCTGTAAACCCAAGTTTTACTGTATAAAAGTGGGGTTCAAGGGGGTCAAAATTATATAGGCATGTTTTTGTGATGATAATGCTGTTTGGTGTTTTTCTTGTTTTTATTTCTCCACTTGTTTTTATTCTCCACAAAAAAAAACAACAACAAAAAACGCGTTGTTGATACTCATTAGAAGCTCCTCAGTGAGGCACTTTTTATGAATACTTGCGATATATTTTCCTAGAAGAACAAGAAAAGATTAACAGTTTCACCTTGAAAAGGAGTACCTTATCTGGAGCTATGTAAGACTGTCAGTTAACCCTTGTTATGCTGAATAAATTAAAAAGCAACACCCACTTCTAAGTTTCAGCCAATCAGATTGCTTGATCAAGATTGTTGAATCAAATTCATATACTTGATGACAAACAGTGCAGATCCAGATCAGTTGGCTTCTTCATAATCCAACTTATCTGGATCTACACTGTTTGCAATGGCAGGGCATATCTGGGATCAGCAGGACCAGGGTTAAATCTTTTTGGGTTTCCTAAACAAAAAAGGAAAGTGTGGCAGCTGAAACCTCTGCACTTTCCACAGTTAAATGAACCACTAATAAGGTTTAACTTGAAATTCAGATGAGCCGCAAAGTGAGAAAATGCCCATTAAAGACTCAAATCAGCCTGTCTGCACATCTGTGCAGTCTGATTATAGTCTTCCTTGTCTGCGTATAAGAACTTTGCATCCTTGGCTATCTAAACTGCACCCAGTGAAGCTTCTGATTGGCCTATGCAGATATGCAGGCTTACCTGAATATTGGCTCGGCACACATGTCCCAAGATACATTTTTTGAAGTTGCAGTTCAGATGATTTGATTGGTTGAACTGGAGCCATGTTGATTTGCATGTTATCCCCAGTGTATGGTGACTTCTTGTACATTTGAAACCATTTTGAAGACACTTAGTCATATGGAAACGTCAAGTCATTTGGCACCTTTAGAGTTTCCCATTGTCAGTTATATTCTGCTTTGTCTGTATGCATTACAAAGCCTGGCGGATTAGCCTTTACCACTCTCTGGGCAAATTCAGCAGACGACAAATTGATTATACTTCTCTTATTTCCCAGAAAATACTCACTTCTGAAAAGGTGTTCTGCTCTAAAGTCCATCTTCTGAAAAGGGATCTGCTCTAGAAGGAAAGAATTTGCTCCCCTGGGGGAGCAAATTCTTTCCTTCTAGAGCAGATCCCTTTTCAGAAGGGGATTGCTGTGTAGGAAAGCTAACAGGAAGTCACAAAAGTTGTTTTCCTTGTAAAAACTAGCTTGAAATCTACCAAGTGTATCGAGTCCCTTTATCTCCTGTTATTTGGCGATCACCACTTTTGCTTGTGTTGCAATTTCTAGATTGTCTTCGAGAAGTTAATTTGTGTAATCGGGCACATTGACCAGACAGCCAAGATAAGATGCATCAGAGAAATTCATACTGTCAGATGGAGTTTACCATAAATGAAAAAGAACTTGCTTTCTGTTTTGCATGTCTATAAATATATACAAAGGGCGTAAAAAAATCCCAGAATGCTGTGTTGATTTGCTTGGTTTTAGTAATAAGCTTTATTTCTGCCATAAGATATCAATATTTATTCTAAATTCCCCTGGCCCCTACCCATTGGAAATGTGGGCGGTATGGTTCTACTGTCATTGCAGCAGGTGGGGGAAAGGGTCATTTTAGTATTTCTTCTGTTTCTATACCGTCATTTGCTTTTTCTTTCATACTTTTCTATTTATCTCTTTTCTCTACTTTCCCCTTCTAGCTCCTCTGTCCAGTATTTCTCGTGGAGACAATACAAAATAACCAACAAACAATGGCAGGCCATATCCGGGAATGACAAGCGTTCATCTGGGCCCAGTTGTTCAAAGCTAACGATGTCGTTAGTTAACGATTCGTTAAAATTTACATCGAGTGATATGCAAATGTGCTGAAATTTTTTGCTGAAGAAATGTTGCTTTTGCACATCCTTACCATGTGGGGAAGTCCTATAGCAAGTTTGGTTAAATTCCACCCAGTGGTTTAGGAAAAGGTAGCATGATGAATGGACAGAGGGATGGACAGATGGAAAAATAATGTTGCTCTGGCACACCCTTACCAGCTGGGGAAGACATGTAGCAAGTTTAGGTAAATTCTTTCTGGTGGTTTAGGAGGGGATAGTGTGACTGACAGATGAACAGATGCCGGATGGATGGACTGAAGGAAAAATAATGTTGCTCTTGCACACCCTTAGGCCAGAGAAACTTAATTATTAGATGCTCATCCCCGCCCGCCCTGTCAGAAAGCCCCCGCCCCATCGTTTTTTATTTGGTAGAAAAAATGCGTTGTCAAAATTGTCTGTTTGTACATTTTTGCCGTCTGCCGGTATCGCGATGTGATACCGGAAAGTAGTTATCTTACGGTATTTAGTAAGACTGCGTAAAGCTCATCTATAAAAGTCCTACTTTGTTTTTGTTTTGTGAAGTGAATCAGTTGCGTGGTATTTTTTTCTACTTTTTTGCATTTTTTTTTTACCAGTATCACGTATATTGTTTGCTTTATGCGGTCCATATAAGAAACACATCATTACTTCAGTAATAGAATCAGATGCTCTGCATCACCTGTCATGACCTCCCGTATCTGGACTGCATTCAATGCATCTGGTCTAATTCCTGAGATCTGGGAACACACAATAGGGCCATATCAAACTAAAAGGTCATTACGAAAACATGCCTATTCAAATATAAAGAAAATTTCACCTCCAAAAACTGAAAATTTTCAGATAAAAAACTCTGATATTTTTCATATTTCTGCTCAAAACATAGATTGTGGGTACTCGTTAGAACTGCCTCGGCAAGGCGGTTCTAACGAGTACCCACAATCTATGTTTTTGAGCAGAAATAAGAAAAATAATGTATACGCCCGTAAACCCCAGTTTTACTATATAAAGGTGGGGTTTAAGGGGGTCAAAATTATATAGGCATGTTTTCGTGTTGTGCTTTCAAATATTTACAAAATGTGCAGTTTCAGATCATCCTACGCATGCGCAAAGTATCATTTGGGCCATTGCTCTCCGTTCATACATATACATTCTGTAGTATCCAATGATTCTGTTAGTAGACAATGAAGGCCCGGATCAAACTGTGCAGATGTGCAGGCTGATCCTGACCTTCACTGTCCCCATATGCCCAAAGATACAGTTTCGCATGGCATGGCCCACATGCTGTGCTATGAAGCATCAGATCAATTACTATAGTAATAATGTGTATATCTTAACCTTGGCTGACCATTCCAACACCTATCTTATATCAGTCTGTACAGCTGCAAAAATCTGTCTGAACAACATCTGAATTATTCAGACAGTAACTTCGACCATGCCAAAAAGTCTCTTCAAGCATATGACTGTCTGAAATGTACAAAATTTTAGATAATTCTGCTTAGCTACTCAATCTCATTAGGAAAGTTGCCTTCTATTCATACCATGTTTGCCCAAAATATCAGGGCACCACTATTTAAAAGTCCATACAATTCTTTCCTTAAAATTTGAGCAAGTCAGTTTTATTATGTGTTGGTTTGCTGCATGAATGGCAGGCAGTGTAGACCCTGATCAGATATAGTGCTCTGTGGCTTCTGTCTGATCTGGGGTTACACTACTAATTCTCTGAAATGCCTACTAATTCTCTAATTGTTGTCCATAAAAAAGGATGATCCTCTACTAATTGCTGCCTGTAATGGAAGGATCCTCTGCTAATTGTTGCCTGTAATAGGATGATCCTCTGCTAATTGTTGCCTGCAATAGGATGGTGTGCTAATTGTTGTCTAAAACAGAATGATTCTCTTCTAATTGTTGCCTGCAGTAGGATGATATCTGATAATT
Source organism: Anodontia alba (assembly GCA_964016985.1). Classification (NCBI taxonomy): domain Eukaryota; kingdom Metazoa; phylum Mollusca; class Bivalvia; order Lucinida; family Lucinidae; genus Anodontia; species Anodontia alba. Next base: position 71,500,301 of record OZ024833.1, on the reverse strand, counting down.
GTTGGCTGAATAGAATGATCCTCTACTAATCATTGCCTGTAGTAGGAGCACACATAGGATGATCCTCTGCTAATTGTTGCATGCAATAGGATGATCCATTACTAATTGTTACCTGCAACAGGATGTTCCTCTACTAATTGCTGCCTGTAATAGGATGATACCTACTAATTGTTGCCTGCAACATATGTTTCTCTACTAATTATTGCCTGCAACAAGGGGATTCTCTGCTAATTATTGCCTGAAACAGATGATTCTCTGCTACGAGGGCGAGTCAGTAAAAAACCAGCCTAGCTTATTTCCGGTTGAGATTGATCTCTTCTTTTTCGATGTAATTGCCCTCTAGAATGATGCACTTGAACCAACAGTGTTCCAGTGCCATCAGCCCAGAACTGAAGAAGCCAGGGTCCTTGTCTCTGACCCACTCCTCAACTGCTCCACGACTTCTTTGTTGGACCGGAAATGACATCCACGGATACCCTTTTTCAAGTTTGGAGAATAGGCGGGGTGCGGTATTAGCTCATACCCATTCCGCTCAACAGCATCCATTGCAGTTTTGCAAGTGTGGACTCTTGCATTGTCCTGTTGGATCAGAATCCCTTTGGAGAGTTTACCTCGGTGTTTTTCATGGATCACAGTTCTCAGTTGGTCGAGCAAATTCGCATAATATGCAGCTATTACTGTACTTTTCTTTGCTAGAAAGTCCAACGTAATAACGCCTTGTGCATCCCAAAATACAGTTGCCATCACCTTGCCAGCAGAGGGTTGCGTTTTGAACTTCTTTGGCCTCAGAGACCCCGGCCCTACACTCTGGCGACTTTGAGCTTTATTCACTGGCTCATAATAATGGACCCAGGTCTCATCTACAGTCACCAGACGTGAAAGGAAATCATCTTCCTTTGACCTAAACCGCTTCAACAATGCGCTGCATACTGATGCTCTGGTTGCCATTTTCTCATCACTAAGGGATTTTGGGACCCAACGGGCTGTTAGCTTGTGCATACCCAAGCGATCATGTAAAGTTGTTGAAACGCTACCATGTGAAATATGTAATGCATTCGCTATTTCTTCCACCTTAATTTGTCTATCAAGGTACACCAGATCCTGTACTTTGTTACACATTTTGTTCATCGGTGGCATCTGATGGGAGTCCAGACCTGTTTTCGTCTTCTAAAGACGCTCTACTGCGTTTGAATTCCCCAACCCAGAATTTAACTTGTGCATACGATGGTGCAGAAGACCCATAAACATTGGTCAACTCACAATGTATTTCCTGACCTGTTTTCCTTTTCAAATACAAGTACCGAATTACAGCACGGTACTCAACTTTTGACGAAAAGCTTACTTTTGCATCGCTAGCCATGTTTGACATTCAATATCTTATGAGTGAATGACACGATAAGGGTGCAATTTTGCCCTCAGGCCTAAAACATGTATCCCCACAAGGAAAATGATTCTCTACAAATTGATGCTTGCAGCAGGCTGAAATCAAGTCACAAACTGTCTTAAGTGCAGTAGTTTGCTCCAAGTATGCATTGTCCCATGCAGAGAAAAGGATTGATTTTAACGCTTAGCACTCTGGGTAAAAATTTCTGCATATGATATTTTGAAATATTTTTTCCTATTAAAATGCTTTCCACAACTGCAGCAGATGACATTTAGATTTGAATTTGTATTTTTCAGAGAAAATGAGACTTCACATTCTTGTGAATCATGTGCTGGCAGATGATTTACATGAAATGTCAAGTCTTTATTTTTATTTTCACGGAAAAAAAAAATATGTAAATGTAGAATTTCATCTGCTACAATTTTTGATTACCATAGCACTTTAATTAATTAATTAACCCTTGTCCTGCTGAATCCAGATACACCCTGCCTTTGCAAACAGTGTAGATCCAGATCAATTGGCTTCTTCAGAAGCTAACTGATCTGGATCTGCACTGTTTGCCATTAAGTATGTGAATTTATATCAACAATCTAGATCAAGTAATCTGATTGGCTGAAAATTAAAAATGGGAGTGGCATCTTAATTTATTCAGCAGAACAAGGGTTAATTAATTAATTTTTACCGCTCTTTAGGATAGTCCAGCAGACAACAAGTTGATGATATTTTTCTTATTTTTTCCAGAAGATAGGGTCTAGCATTTAATGTCAAAGCCTGTTTTCATGCAAGATAAGAAAAATGTTTCAAAATGTCTGCTAAAATTTCTACCCAGCTCACAGAGCATTTATTATCTGGATAACCACTCTCATCTGGAGCTCTTGATCAATCACAGCTGACCTCATAAAACATATCATCATGCAAAAGGAAGTTTAACCCATTAAGCGCCAAAACAAAATTCGTAGCAGACGACATTTTATAAAAAAAAAAAAATCAGAGAAAATAAGTCTTGAGACTTCATGTTAAGGCAGAAGAATCACACAAAATGTCAAAACTCATTTTCTTCAAAAAAAAAAAAAAAAAATCAAAATGTCAAAATGTCATCTTCTGCAGTTGTGATTGGCGCTTTGAGTGTTAAAAGCAGGAAAGACAAAAAGATGGTTCCATAGCTACAGATAAGAGGGGGTATCCACATAATATTTTTCTTATTTCTTGACTTTTAACATATATGTTGTGGGTACTCATTAGAAGCGCCTCACCCGGTGAGGCGCTTCTAATGAGTACCCACAGCATATGTTTTCGTCGAGAAATAAGAAAGATATCAGCATTTTTCGGATGAAAAAAGTGCCTTATCTGTTGCTATGATGGTTCTGCATGAAAGCAGGAAATGCAGACATAACATGGTTCTGCAATAAATGGAATTTAACCCTTAAAACGCCAATCACAACTGCAGCTGATGATACTTTGAAATATTTTTAATTTTTCAAAGAAAATAATTGTTGACATTTTATGTGAACCGTCTGCTAAGCAGACAGTTCACATGAAATGTCAACAATCATTTCCTTTGAAAATAAAAGTACAATGTGGTCTGCTACAAATTTTGCTTGGCACTTTAAGGGTTAATTGTTTTCCGGTTACTTAAGGACAGACGTTTTTATGTCATTATTGACTCTTTGATTTTCTGATGAATTGTAATGGCCACAGCTGCAGAATATTGCATAGCTACAGATATGGTACATTTTTCAAACAAACACTGTTTGTATTTTTCTTATTTCTCCCCCAAAACATATGTTATGATTCTCATTAATAGTGCCTCAGCAAGGTGCTTCAAATGAGTACCCACATGTTTTTATATGTGGAGAAATGAGAAAAATATTTACCTGGAGACTAATATGTTAATGAAAAATACTGTTCTTGTTCTTCCATGAAAACATGGGTACACCTAGAAGTACATTGTCGAGACACTGTTAATGAGTACCCTCAACATATGTTTTTATTGATAAATAAGAAAAAAATAATTAACAATCAGTAAAATGTCTTATTTGTAGCTGTGATGTTACAAGTGCATTGTGGGAAATTCAGCATTTTATCATATGCAGACATGGATGATTCAGACCAGCCTGTCCATCTCTTCGCACTATAAGCTCTATATAAGACGGATATCCGAATAAATATTTTAACCCTTAAAGTGCCAGTCACAACTGCAGCAGACAATAGTTTTTTTCTTTTTTTTTTTTTTTCTTTATTTTTTGGAGAAAACAAGTCGACATTTCAAGTGAATCATCTGCTTGGCAGATGACATGTTTTCTCCGAAAAATAAAAAAGATTTCGAATGTCATCTGCTACAATTTTTGCTTGGCACTTTAAGAGTAAATCTCTTTGAAAATGTATGTAGTGGGTATTCAAAAGAAGTGTCTCATGCTTTTTTGAAAGTACCATAAATTTAATTTTTGTGCAAAAAAAAAAAAAAAATAAATAAATAAATAAAATAAAGCAGGCTTTATCTGGGAGCAGAGTTTCATTGTCTGCCTCTACAAGGGTAAGGGGGATGCTTTGGAAAGAGGTAACTACTGCGGTCTCAAGCTAACAGAGTTGGTCATGAAAGTCCTTGAGAGGATTGTGGATGGCCTCATCAGACAGTTGGTGTCAACAGACGATTCCTAGTTTGGCTTCGTCCCAGGCAGAGGCACAACAGATGCAATCTTTCTTGTCAGGCAGCCACAAGAAAAGTATCTAGCTGCCAACAAGAGACTACATGGCATTGGTAGACCTTGAGAAGGCGTTTGATCGAGTGCTTCAGAAGGTCATCTAGTGGACACTGAGAAAACTTGATGTGGAGGAGTGGATTGTGCGACTGGTGCAGGGAATGTATGCCAATGCGTGGAGCAGTGTCCATGTTGGTGAGGGGTACAGTGAAGAGTTTGAAGTGAAGGTCGGTGTTCACCAAGGCTCGGTACTCAGCCTGCTTCTCTTCATCATTGTGCTTGAAGCATTGTCAAGCGTTCCCCTCTGGGGTCCCCTGGGAAGACCTCTGTGTGGATGATCTTGTTATTATCCCTGAATGGCTCGAGGAATGTGTCAGGAGGCTCTTGACTTGGAAAGAAGCAATGGAGGAGAAAGGACTGATAGTAAATGCAGGAAAGACAAAGAGCATGTTGTGTGGTATGGGCCTGGACCTGTCTGTCACACTGGAGTGGGCAGCAACAACAATTTCTGCAAAGGCTGCAAGCACTGGGTGCACAAGAAATGTAGTGGGCTCAAGCGCTTGACAAGGTACCCTGATTACAGATGTACACAGTGCCAGGGAACTGCACGCCCCTTGGACGGCAGACCACAGAGGGAAGTCCAAGTGGGACCTGACAAGCTAGAGGTGGTAGCTTCCTTTTGCTACCTAGGAGACATGCTGTCAGCAGCCGGTGGTTGTGAACTTACAACCACAACACATGTGAAAACCACCTGGAAGAAATTCAAGGAGCTGCTACCAGTTCTCTCTTCCCACCACATTTGTTTCAAGACACACATGGCCTCATGTACTGCTCTTGTGGGCCGAGCGCAATGCTCCATGCCATTGAGACTTGGCTATTGATCATGACGAAGCCAAACCTTCAACGTCTGCAGCGGAATGACAGGGCAGTGATTAGACAGATTTACAATGTCAAGCCGCAAGACATTGTCACCATTAGGTCCAATGAGCTACTTGCACAGCTTGGCATTGAGGATCTGGACTTCATTCCGAAGGAGAGAAGGCTCCACTGGTATGGACATGTGGAACATTCCATTGATGCAGTCAAGACAGCCTTTGACATACAGGTTGATGGAAAGCATGGGCCTAGGTGGCCCAAGATGACATGGAAGCAGCTGTCAGAGGGATTGCAGAGAGTGGAAGCTCTCAGCTATCAACCCTCATGATAGACATACCTGGAGATCTTGCATGAGATCTGCCATGCCTGCAGCAAGAAAGCTACCTGGAAGGGGGGCCCACTGGTGTGGATGTTGCCCCTGTACCTGCATGTTAACCCTTAAAATGCCAAGAAAACCTGCATCTGAAAATGTCGGCTGTTTATGTCATCTGCTGAATATTCTTGCAAACTTTTCAAACCTATTTTTTCACACAGGCAAACAGTGTGGACCCTGATCAGACTGCTCCTAGAGGAGCAGTCTGATCTGGGTCCACAGTTTGCAAAAATGACTGATGAAATGCCACCTATTGCTGCATTATAAAAGGCTGCAAACAGCAGTGATAATGTGCATTTCCATCTTCTGCCATACATTACGAAAACACGCCTATTCAAATATCAAGAAAATTTCACCTCCAAAAACAGAAAATTTTCAGGTAAAAAACTCTGATATTTTTCATATTTCTGCTCAAAACATAGATTGTGGGTACTCGTTAGAACCGCCTCGGCGAGGCGGTTCTAACAAGTACCCACAATCTATGTTTTGAGCAGAAATAAGAAAAATAATGTATACCCCTGTAAACCCCAGTTTTACTATATAAAAGTGGGGTTCAAGGGGGTCAAACTTATATAGGCGTGTTTTCGTGATGGAAGAACAAAAATGTTTGTAATAATGGCTAATCCACACTGGGAAGATAGAAAAAGAAAAAGTGAGTGTCATTGCTTTTTGCCAACAGGTGATTGATTAATTTGATCATGTGATCAAAGCCCACATAACTTATTTCCGATCGGATTTATGGAGATTTATGGAAATGCTATAAAATTGACTGTAGATTCTGTAGAGGATGTCGACAAACAGAAAAGGCCTAGGTCAGACTGTGCAAGAGTGCAATGCAGATCTGGACCTTCTCTGTTCTGGTATGATGATATATCCCATTTCTTGTATTGCACGTTGTCAGACATCTGTTTTAGTAGGACACTTAGCCTTTACCACTCTCTGCACTAATTTCAGCAGACGACAAATTGATAACTTTCCCAGTGGAGACAATTTGCATGAAATGTCAATACTGTTTTCGGCAAAAAAATAAGATAAGTATTTGAAAATGTCGTCTGCTGAAAATTTTACCCAGAGTGCTAAGGGTTAATGGATGGGTCAATATCTCTATAGGTACCAAGACATTAACACTTACCATGCTGGGTATTAATTTCAGCAGACGGCAAATTGATATTTTGTTATTTTTTTTACAGAAAATAGAGTTTGGCATTTCATGCAAATTGTCTCCAGTGGAGACAATTTGCATGAATTGCCAAACCTATTTTCTGGGACAAATGAAAGGAAATATTGTCAATTGTTGTCTGCTAAATTAGCATATAGCATGTTAACGTACAAAGACATTAACTGGCATAATGACTAAATGTCATTTTACTAATCTGTCTTGTTTAAAAGATAAGAATGGAAATGACATAAATATGATTAGAATGGTTTTATGTCATATTTTCTATTCAGGTTCCATATCTGCAAGCAATACTTGGCAAGGTTTTAACCCTTAAAGTGCCAATCACATATGCAGAAGACAAATTTTGAGATTTTTTTTTTTTTTTGATTTTTTTTTTTTTTTTTTTTTTTTTTGCAGAATTCACAACACAAAATGGCCCACAAGTATTGATGTGTCATTAAATATGAACTGAAACAAACAAATATTTGTAGTAGTCAGAGAATATGAGGCTTGATATTTCATGTGAATTGTCTGCCTAGTACATGATTCACATGAAATGTCAAGCATTATTTTATATGAAAGTATCTGATAAGCAGAAAAATTAGACTATCATCTGATACAGTGTTGCTTGACTCTTTGTGAAAATTTAAGTAGACAACATTTTGAATTTTTTTAATATATCCCAGAACTCAGATTTTGAAATTTCATGCAATATCCCAGAAAACATGTTTTGACATTTCATGCAAATTTGCATTAAATGTCAAATCCTGTTTTCTGGGAAATTATAAGAAAAATGTCATCAGTTTTTGTCTGCTGTGGTAAAGGTTAAGGGTAATTGATCTTAGCTATTTTGATCACTCTCAGGTCAACATCTGTTGGTCCATCAACAATCACACCTTAGACTATTTCTCCTCTAAAATCTGTTTTGCCAGTGCTCAAGAATAAGAGGAGAGCAGGGTATATATATATAAAAAAAAAAGTCACCTTGCTTAATACAGGTGAATGTACACTTATTTGACTTTTAAATAAAGATCTGAAGCAGTCAGTTTTACTACCTGTTGAGCATACATTTACTAAAATTTAAACAATTCAGTTTTACTGCCTGTTGTGCATAGATCTAAAATTTGAACAAGTCAGTTTTACGACCTCTTGTGCTTAGATTTGCTAAAATTTAAACAAGTCAGTTTTACTACCTGTTGTGCATAGATCTGCTAAAATTTGAACAAGTCAGTTTTATGACCTGTAGTGCTTAGATTTACTAAAATTTAAACAAGTCAGTTTTACTACCTGTTGTGCATAGATCTGCTAAAATTTGAACAAGTCAGTTTTACAACCTGTAGTGCTTAGATTTACTAAAATTTAAACAAGTCAGTTTTACTACCTGTTGTGCTTAGATCTGCTAAAATTTGAACAAGTCAGTTTTACTACCAGTTGTACTTCGATTTGCTAAAATTTGAACAAGTGATTTTTACTACCTGTTGTGCTAAGATTTGCTAAAATTTGAAAAGTCAGTTTTACTACCTGTTATGCTTAGATTTGCTAAAATTTGAACAAGTCAGTTTTACCATCTGTTTGCTTAGATTTGATAAAATTTGAACAAGTCAGTTTTACTACCTTTTGTGCTTAGATTTGCTAAACTTTGAACAAGTCAGTTTTACTATCTGTTGTGATTTGATTTACTAAAATTTGAACAAATCAGTTTTACTATCTGTTGTGATTTGTTATAGTACAAATTCAAAAAATTTTCTAAAGCTAAGACGGACTTATCAAAATGACATGTATCTTAGCGGGTTCGGAATCCACTTTTTAGGCTTATTTTGCTTTCTGTATGTCTTGCTGCTTGCCAAGACATGCGCATCATACGCTTCATTTCCAATCTTTTGGGGTTTAGCCACACTGATGAAGTTTAAATAAAAGAAAGGCCTCTGTGGCACTAAATTAGGTATAGTTAAGCTCATATTGCAAACCACTGGGTCGATATCTCTGCTGGTGGATGATTCGTTCGTCCCCGAGGATATCATCAGCTCAGTATCAGTTCCTCAGTGCTGAGGTTGATACTGCGGTGTTAAAGTCAGTACTTAAGTACTGAATTAAGTAACTATTTTATACCTTAATCCTTGTTATAGTACAAAATTCAAAAATTTTCTAAAACTAAGACTGACTTGTCAAAATGACATGTATCTTAGCGGGTTCGGAATCCACTTTTTAGGCTTATTTTGCTTTCTGTATGTCTTGCTGCTTGCCAAGACATGCACATCTTACGTTTCATTTCCAATCTTTTGGGGTTTAGCCATACTGATGAAGTTTAAATAACAGAAAGGCCTCTGTGGCACTAAATTAGGTATAGTTAAGCTCATATTACTAAAATTTGAACAAATCAGTTTACTACCTGTTGTGCATAGATTTACTAAAATTTGAACAAGTCAGTTTTACTACCTGTTGTGCATAGATTTGTTAAAATTTGAACAAGTCAGTTTTACTACCTCTTGTGCATTATTACTATGATTTGCTAACATTTGAACAAGTCAGTTTTACTATATGAACAAGTCAGTTTTACTTCCTGTTGATGTGCATAAATCAGCTAAAATTTTAATAAGTCAGTTTTACTACCTGTTGATGTGCATAAATCTAAAATTTGAACAAGTCAGTTTTACTATCTGTTGTGATTTGATTTACTAAAATTTGAACAAGTCAGCTTATTACCTGTTGTGCATAGATGTGCTAAAATTTAAACAAGTGAGTTTTACAACCTGTTGTGCATAGATTCGTTAAAATTTGAACAAGTCAGTTTTACTACCTCTTGTGCATTTTTATTACAATTTGCTAAAATTTGAACAAGTACAAACATACAGTTTTACTACCTGTTGATGTGCATAGATCTAAAATTTGAACAAGTCAGTTTTACCACCTGTTGTGCATAGATCTGCTAAAATTTGAACAAGTCAGTTTTCTACCTGTTGATGTGCATAAATCTAAAATTTGAACAAGTCGGTTTTACTACCTGTTGTGCTTAGATCTGCTAAAATTTGAACAAGTCAGTTTTACTACCTGTTGTGCATAGATCTGCTAAAATTTTGAACAAGTCAGTTTTACTACCTGTTGTGCTTAGATTTGCTAAAATTTGAAGAAGTCAGTTTTACTACCTGTTGTTCATAGATCTGCTAAAATTTGAACAAGTCAGTTTTACAACCTGTTGTGCATAGATCTGCTAAAATTTGAACAAGTCAGTTTTACGACCTGTTGTGCTTAGATTTGCGAAAATTTGAACAAGTCAGTTTTACTACCTGTTAATTTGCAAAGATCTGCTAAAATTTGAACAAATCAGTTGTGCTAAGATCTGCTGTAAGAATGGCAGCTACCGTGCTTTCAACATCTTTCAGAAAGTTGTTTTTTGCTTGATGCTTTACACAGATAAAGTTAATTTGCAAACTTTTGTCATGATTTAATGCAAAACCATTTGTTGTAACTACCTTTGCACAAAAAAGTTTTATTCTAGTCATTGGTTTTTAAATAATCAAATATTTTTTTTATTTTTCCTATAGTAAAAATGGATGTAAATTATGCAGAAATCTGTTTGGTAGTTAACTTGGAGGCAGATTTTCATCAGGTTTAACTTGTTCAATTTTTCTGAAATTTTCACAGTATTGTTGTGAAACCTCAATAATTCAAATTTAGCAAAGAAAAGAAAAAAAAATTCTTGCACAAAAATTCCAAAAAATTGCTTTACTATAGAAATTACATAGGTCAGACCAATTTTTGGCCATAAATTTAATTTTATGATAAATATTTGAGAACAAAACACAGAAACAGAAAAGACCAATGGTTTCTGATAAGATATGGTCAATCAGAACAAAATATTTTCATTTAAAATAAAACGCCATGCAAAAAACGTCTTTCCAAATGATGGCAAAAGGACAGTAGTGTCGAGCTTGATCAGGTCCTGCATTCCTTGGTGCCTGATCTGGGTCTGTGTTGTTTTGCTCAGGCCTGTCTGTCCTAATATTAAGGGGACAATATACTTTGTAGATATTTCTGCCATTTTGTTCAAGGGAGATAATTTTTATGGTTTCTTGTTTGTTTTCATACATGCCAATCCCCTTCAGAAAAGGGGAGCAAATTCTTTCCTATTGGAGTAGACCCCTTTTCAGAATGGTATCCAAAACCAATTTGACATACTTTGGCTACTAGCTTTACTTCGGCTGTTTTCAGCTATGTGAGTGTGTTCATTGCTCTCAAAGGTCCCTCCTTTATCTTCACTACAGCTGGTTTTAGTGCTGTCTGACAGCCTTAGAATGTCTCTCCATACTTCACTATAGTTTAGTTTATATTTTCTGGTCATTGAACCCATTCTGGGAGTTTCGGAAATTTAAATGAGGGTCACTCATGAGGCCGAAATAGCCGAAATTACCGGTAGCTGATATGGCCCAGGAAACCTGACACTTCAGCTGTTTTCAGCTTTGTGAGAATGTTAAAAGGTCAATCCTTTAAAAATTATTTACCTCCCTTGAAAGCATATGCATTTTCCTTTAATATGGTAAACAGTCCCATGTTTCCAGATTATTCATTCATTAAAATATGGAAATAACAGTGCACAGATAAAATGTATTTTCAAGCATTTATTGCTTCCCATATTTTACTTGATATTAGATTCGTGTCACAGAAATCTGGGAAAGCTCTCAAATTTATTATCAAGGTGAAGTCAAAAACTGGAAGCAATGCCATAATAATCCTAAGTATTGGGACAGACAGGCCTGTGCAAACATTGTAGACCCAGATCAGATGCTGCAGATTGCAGCATCTGATCATGGTCTACACTGTTTGCTACTCAGTCCATCAGTTGTTAGACTGACTAGCAGATAGTAAAAGGGGCTTGTTCAAATTTTAAGACAAGTATGGTAAGAAGTTAATGTGTTGCAGTATTTAGTGTTAATACGGTAATATCTTGCAGTAAGATAAAAACAGTCCAGATGGAAAATTTAATGCTATCTTATTTTCCGTAAATGTTCAGGCATGTTTGAGAGAACAGTGTTGGCCCAGATCACATGTCAAAGAATGCCGTGTCTGATCAGAGTCTGTACTGTTTGCTACTAATCTAGCAGTCCACTCCATAATTTTAAAACCATTAACCCTAATCCTGCTGAATAATTTAATTAGCCACACCCATTTCTGACTATCAGCCAATCGGATTACATCATTTAATGTTTTTGTTCAAATTCACAAACTGAATGACAAACAGTGTAGATCCTGATCAGATGGCTTCTTCAGAAGCCATCTGATCTGGATCTATACTGTTTGCAAAGGTAGGGGTTGTCATGAACAGCAGAGTAAGGGTTAAAGATATATTGAGGAAAGTTGATGCAACTGTAAAGCATCATCAGGTGATATACAGAGAACAAGGACTGTAATTTTGTTTTTAATTTTGACAGAGTTTTGGCCCTTGATTTTTCATGTAGAAATCATATCTGCTCAGTAACTTGAAACCATAAAAGATATTTTCACAAAACTTGAAACAAATATAGATCTTTGTCAGGCACTGTTCAGAGAACATTTAAAACTGTTACTTTGTTTTCATTTTTAATCAAATTATGCCCCTTGGTATTTCGTATGGAATTTTTGTATGCTCCATAGCTTTTAACTCTTTGAAGTTATTTTCATGAAACCTTTGTAAATATATAAAGCTTCATCTAGTTTGCAGAGACCAAGAACCATAACTATTTTCATTGCTAACCAAGTTATGACCCTTTGTAAATTTTCCATGTAGCATTCATGTCTTCTTTATACCTTTAAAACCTTTTATGGTAAAACCATTGATGGTATTTTCAGGAAATTTAGTTGATCATGAAAGAATTTTTATGGTCATTCTCCCCATTCAGTAATGTTCATTGAGTGGTCCACTAAAGAGTAATGTTCTTTGAGTGGTCCACTAAAGAGTAATGTTCTTTGAGTGGTCCACTGAACAGTAATGTTCATTGAGTAGTCCACTAAACACTAATGTTCATTGGGTGGTCTTCTAAACAGTATTGAGTGGTCCACTAAACACTAATGTTCATTGAGTGGTCCACTAAACAGTAATGTTCATTGAGTTGTCCACTAAACAGTAATGTTCATTAAGTAGTCCTCTAAACAGCAATGTTCATTGAGTGGTCCACTAAACAGTTATGTTCACTGAGTAGTCTTCTAAACAATAATGTTCTTTGAGTGGTCCACTAAACAGTAATGTTCATTGAGTGATCCACTAAAGAGTAATGTTCATTGAGTGGTCGTCTAGATAGTAATGTTCTTTGAGTGGTCGTCTAAACAGTAACATTCTTTAAATGGTCCTCTAAACAGTAATATTCTTTGAGTTGTCCTCTAAACAGTAATTTATTTGAGTGGTCCTCTAAACAGTAATGCTCTCAGGGTGGTCTTCTACTATCATTTGTTTTTAACCTTTACCACTCTTTGCGCAAATTCAGCAGACAAAACATTGATATTTTTATTATTTTTCTTAAGATTTTTCCCAGAGAACAGGCTTTGACATGTATACAAAGCCTATTTTCTTGGCAAAATAACAAAATATTTAAAAGCATTGTCTGCGTGTTTTTTTTTTTTTTTTTTTTTTTTTTCAACATGCTAAATGTTAAGGCCATCCACTCTAATTTTGAGTAGCTGCAATGGCAGTATAATAAAAAAAACGGTTGCATGACATCTGTAGGTATGTGGTGGCTCATACATACAGGTGAGCAAGTCATAGCATGTGGGTCTCTTGTATTTGATTACCATGGCAACAATAAGCTTTCAAACCAATTGTTATTTGCTCAGGCCAGTTGATAGTTTTAGTAGAAATTTAAAAATTGTTATCCTTTACTATGCCTAGCTGCCAACAAGAGACTCTACATGGCTTTTGTAGACCTGGAGAAAGTGTTTGATCGAGTACCTTGGAAGGTCATCTGGTGGGCGCTGAGAAAACTTGGTGTGGAGGAGTAGATTGTGCGACTGGTGTAGGGGATGTATGCAAATGCGCGGAGCCGTGTCCGTGTTGGTGAGGGTATAATGAAGAGTTTGAAGTGGAGGTTGGTGTTCACCAAGGATCAGTACTCAGCCCACTGCTCTTCATCATTGTGCTTGAAGCCTTATCACGAGAATTCCACTCTGGGGTCCCCTGGGAAGACCTCCATGCTGATGACCTTGTTATCATCGCTGAATCACCTGAGGAATGTGTCAGGAGGCTCTTGACATAGAAAGAAGCAATGGAGAAGAAAGGACTGAGAGTAAATGCAGGAAAGACAACGATCATGATCTGCGGTATGGGACTGGACCTCCTGTAGAGTTCAGGCGAGTTTCCATGCGCCGTCTGTCATACTGGAGTGGGCAGCAACAGCATCTTCTACAATGGCTGCAAGCACTGGGTGCACAAGTAATGCAGTGGGCTCAAGCGCATGAAAAAAGACCCTGACTACAGATGTACACGGTGCCAGGGAACTGCACGCCCCTTGGATGGCAGACCACAAAAGGAAGTCCAGGTCGGACCTGACAAGCTTGAGATGGTAGCTTCCTTTTGCTACTTAGGAGACATGCTCTCAGCAGCAGGTGGCTGTGAACTTTCAACCACAACATGTGTGAAAACTTCAAGGATCTGCTACCAGTTCTCCCTTCATGCCACCTCTCTTTCAAAACACGTGGCTGTGTGTACAGCTCGTGTGCGGAGCGCAATGCTCCATGCCATCGATACTTGCCCATTGACAAAGCCAAACCTCCAGTGTTTGCAGCAAAATGACAGGGCAATGATCAGACAGATCTGCAATGTCAGACCGCAAGACATTGTCACCACCAGGTTCAGTGAGCTACTTGTGTGGCTTGGCCTTGAGGATCTAGACCTCATTCTGAAGGAGAGAAGACTCAGATGGTATGGACATGTGGAACGCTCCAGTGGTGCAGTCAAGACAGCCTTTGACATACAGGTTGATGGAAAGCGTGGGCCTGGGAGGTCCAAGATGACATGGAAACAGCTGACAGAGAGGGATTGCAGAGAGTGGAAGCTCTCGGCCATCAACCCTCATGATAGACACATCTGGTGCGAGATCTGCCATGCGTGCAGCAAGCCAACTATCTGGAAGGGGGCCCACTGGGTGGCTGTTGCCCCTGTACCTGCACGTTAATCAAAAATCTGATTATGATGATGATGATATGATGCCAAATTTAATCCTTAACACACTGTTTAACCTTTTTTTAGCTCACCTGAGCTATGCTCAGGATGAGCCAATGTGATCACTTTTTGTCCGTTGTCCGTCCGTCTGTCCGTTAACATTTTCAAACGACTTCTCCTCTGAAGCCCCTGAGCCAATTTTGCTCAAATTTCATATGGAGCCTCCTTAGGTTGGGGGAACGAAAAATTGCTAAAATGGTCGCGGTCCATTGACCAAGATGGCCGCCATGCCCATATATGGTAAAAACCTTTAAAAATCTTCTTCTCCAGAACCGAGGATGCCTTGGGGCTGAATCTTTGCATAAGTCATCAGGGACGGGAGGTCTACCAAAATTGCTAAAATAAATTTCGTATATTGACATTTGACCTTTTTATGGCAGGTCAAGTTTGCTTCTCTATGCATTTGTATGGGAAAAATCTTTAAACATCTTGTTCTCCAAAACCAAGGATGCCTTCGGTAGAACCTTTATATATATCATCAGAAACTGGAAGTCTATCAAAGTTGCTAAAATAATGGTCGTACATTTACATTTGACCTTTTTATGGTAAGGTCAATTCTGCTTCCTTATGCATTTGTATGGTAAAAATGTTCAGAATTTCAAACGACTTCTTTTCTGGAGCCTCTCTGCCAATTTTGCTCAAATTTCATATGGAGCCTCCTTAGGTTGGGGGAATGAAAGGTTGCTAAAATGGTCGCGGTTAGTTGACCAAGATGGCCACCATGCCCATATATGGTAAAAACCTTTAAAAATCTTCTTCTCCAGAACCGAGGATGCCTTGGGGCTGAATCTTTGCATAAGTCATTGGGGACGGGAGGTCTACCAAAATTGCTAAAATAAATGTTGTTTATTGACATTTGACCTTTTTACGGCAAGGTCATGTTTGCTTCCGTATGCAGTTGTATGGGAAAAACCTTTAAAAATCTTGTTTTCCAAAACAGAGGATGCCTTGTGGCTGAATCTTTACATATATCATCGGAAACTGGAGGTCTACCAAAGTTGCTAAAATAATGGTCGTACATTAACATTTGACCTTTTACCGTGAGGTCAATTTTGCTTCCGTATGCATTTGTATGGGAAAAATATTCAAATGACTTCTCCTCTGGAGCCTCTGGGCCAATTCTGCACAAATTTCATATGGAGCCTCCTTAGGTTGGGGGAATGAAAGATTGCTAAAATGGTCGCAGCTCATTGACCAAGATGGCCACCATGCCCATATATGGTGAAAACCTTTAAAAATCTTCTCCTCCAGAACCGGGGACGCCTTGGGGCTGAATCTTTGCTTAAATCATCGGGGAATGGGGGTCTACCAAAGTTGCTAAAATAATGGTCGTACCAGTTTGCTTCCCTATGCATTTGTATGGGAAAAAACATTTAAAAATCTTATTCTCCAAAACCGAGGATGCCTTATGGCTGAATCTTTGCATATATTATTGGGAACATCTGCATGTCTGCAGTGGCTATGTCACTCAAGTGAGCGAACCATGGCCCGTGGGCCTCTTGTTTGAAAATCTGGCTCCAAGTTACCTACCCTACAGATTTCTGCATGATTTGGCTTCATTTTTACTATGGGAAAAAGTGAAAATATTTGAATTTTTAAAAACCAGTGACTAGAATAAAATTTTTCGTACATAGATAGTTACAACAAATGGTTTTGCATTAAATCAAGACAAGAGTTTGCAGATCTACTTCTTCTGCGTAAAGCGTCAAGCAAAAAACGACTTTCTGAAAGATGTCGAAAGCACAGTAGTAGTGGACGTTTTGTTGAATTTGTCAAATTAGAAAGAAATGCCTGCAGGTCCTATTTGCGGGAGAAAATGTAAGGAAAACATGGCTTCAGAGGGAGGGGGTACCCACATAATATTTTTCTTATTTCTCCAAGAAAACATATGTTGTGGGAACTCATTAGAAGCGCCTTGATGAGGCACTTCTTTTGTAAGTAGCTCAACATTTGTTCTGGTGGAGATATAAGAAAAATATCAATACTTTTCAGTTGAAAAAAGCTCCCTTTCTTCAGTTATGGAAATCTCACTCTTCTGTCATTGGCTAATTTTCTCTTAAGGGTTTTATTTAACCCTTGTCCTGCTGAATAAATTAAGATGCCACGCCTACTTCTAATTTTCAGCCAATCAGATTACTTGATCTGGATTGTTGCTATAAATTCACATACTTAATAGCAAACAGTGCAGATCCAGATCAGTTGGCTTCTGAAGAAGCCAACTGATCTGGATCTACACTGTTTGCAAAGGCAGGGTATATCCGGGTTCAGCAGGACAGGGGTTAACTTTACAGTGCCAGTCACTACGGCAGCAGATGACATTCTAAATGTTTTCTTTATCATTTTTCAGAGAAAATAAGGCTTGATATTTCTTGTAAATTAGACAATTCACAAGAAATGTCAAGCCGTATTTTCTCTTAAAAAATTAGTAATAGGCTTAGCCTTTAACGTGCTGAATTTAGTATCAGCAAATGACAGTTAAGTATTTTTCTAAGTTGACTTTCTATTTTTTTTTTTTTTTTTTTTTTTGTTGATTCATTTTTCAAAGAAAACAAGACATTATTTCATGAGAATATTCTTCTAGGCAGATGATTTACATGAAATGTCAAGCTTTATTTTTCTGAAAAGTAATAATAAAAAAATAGAATGTGTTTTGTTATTATGGTGTGTTAAGGATCATATTTTGTGGCCTTGTAAAAGCTTATAACCCATTTAATATTATTTTAGATATTGCAAGATACAGATTTATGTTTTTTTCTCTTTCTTTTTAAGCTAAATATAGGTTTGACTGTATGTGAATCATATCCTCAGGGGAAGATTTAAAATAACTGTCTAGCTGTCTGTTCTGGACAAAATAAGTAAATATGAGCCATGGCATAAAAAAAGGGTTCTGCCCTGAACATCTGCACTTTCTGATCAGACCTTTCATGGTCCACTTAGGCCATTCTTAAAAAATATTGTTTATGATCATGCAGCCTTACCCAAAACTTCAAGGAAGTAAGTAGGTGAATGTTATTTTCCTCAAAGATGATGAAGTTAGTGCTCACCGAAGCACTTCTAATGGGTACCTACAACATAAGTGTTTGTGGAGAAATAAGAAAAATTATCCCAGGATTATAATTATAGAGGATATTTACTCTTGCTGTGAATACCATAAATATTTTCATTGAGTGTAATGATAACATCAGTATTTTCATGAGTGTGGAGCACGAGTGAAAATTTTGAAGTTTTCATTACATGAGATGAAAATTTTTATGGGAGTCATTGAAAAAGAGTAATTTTTTTTTTTATTTCATTGTTAACACACCAGTGGGCATTTCTATGTCATGACTAACGTCAGCAAACAAATCATGAATGTCTTAGCGTCAACTTTCAATGCTTTACATGTGAACTACTGGAGAGACAAAAACAAAAAATTTTGCCAAATCAAAATAATCTTGTTACCAAAATGTTCCTTACATTCTAACTAAGAAAATGCATACCAACACTTGATAGTATTGTTCAGAAACAGAGAAGCTAGTGGAGTTAAAAAAAAACTAAGTGGGCTCAGCATCTGTTAGGGAAACAATGAAGACAACCGAAGTAATTCGAAACAAAGAGTGAAAATAACATGAGCATGTTATTTTTCACTAGTGAAAATATTGTATCCTTTCACTGTGTGAAAATATCATTTTCTTTTATTTCGGATATACAGTGATTTCACTGCTTGCAACATCAAATACTCCGCCTGAACAAGTCCTCTATTGCTGGGTAAAAATTTCAGCATGTGATAGCTTAAAATGTTTTTCTTGATTTTTCCAGAAAGTAAGGTTTAACATTTCTTGCAAATTTTCTTCTCTGTCAAACCCTGGGTTCTTAAAATTAAGAAAAAAAAGTACCTATATGCTGCCTGCTGTTGTTTCTGTCATTCTTTGAATTATTTTACCTTGAAAGAAAAAAAAATTGAAATCACAGAACTTGTGTAATAGGGCCCTTTTCGAGTAAGCAGGTTGGGTAATTGGCGATAGTGTAGGAGACAGGGAGACATTAGATATTTTAGTTTAGGGCCCTTATATAATAGAGATAATTGGCTATTCTAGAAGATAAGATTCTGACCAGTCCGTGAAATGAATACTGTTCATCAGAATCTCATCTTCTTTAGCATAAATCCAGATAAGACATCATTTTTAGCCAAAAAATGTTGATATTTTTAGCTCACCTGAGCATGAAGTGTTTAAGGTGAGCTATTGTGATTGGTCACTGTCCATCATCCATCATCCGTTATGTGGCTTCAACAGTTTGCTTTAAATGACAACTCCTCCTACACCCCTGAGACAATTTCAATTAAACTTCACATGAATGTTGCTTAGGTGATGACTCTCTACCAAAATAGCTAAAATTGTTCCGATCAGAAATTAAAGACGGCAGCCATGGCCTCAATCTGGAAAATCTATTCTAAACTTCTTCTCCTAAACTAATAGGCCTTTTGACTCGAAACTTTGTAGAAAATCTTGGGGCGACTTGTAGATAAAAAATAGTTTAAATCATTTCGATAAGAAATCCAAGATGGCTACCATCTTGAAAATCTATTTTGAATTTCTTCTCCAGGAGGGAAAGGCCAATTGACTCAAACTTGGTAGAAGGTATTAGAGCGGCTTGTAGATAAAAAATAGCTAAAACCTTTTTGAAAAGAAATCCAAGATAGCCACCATGGCCACCATCTTGAAAGTCTATTTTGAACTTCTCCTGAACCGAAAGGCCAGTTGACTTTAAACTTGGTAGGAGGTATCGGGGCAACTTGTAGATCAAAGTACCTAAAATTATTCTGATCAGAAATCCAAGATGGCCACCATGGTTGCCATCATGAAAATCTATTTTGAGCTTCTTCTCTTGAATGGAAAGGCCAGCTGACTCAAAACTTGGTAGGAAGTATCAAAGCGTCTTGTAGATCAAAAATAGCTAAAATCATTTTTTTTCAGAAAATAGCCACCATGGTTCCATCTTGAAAATCTGTTTAAGTTTGGAAGGTATATTGCTTTGGGCTTGTCTGTCTGTCCATAGTTTTGTTTCCAGATGATAGCTTGAGTAAATATCAATGGATTTTCACCAAACTTAGTATGTACATTAATATTGTGGAGATCTAATTAGGGATTGCGAATGGGCAAATTGCCTCAGTTGTTGACAGTCAGCTGTCCATCCTTCTGTCATGCATCCATCTGTCCATACATGTTGTATTTTCATTCCTGGACAATAACTTGAGTAAATATCACCAAAACTTGGTGTGTGCATTGATATTGTTGAGATGTGGTTTAGGAGTGCTAATTGGCAATCTGTCCACCACACTATAGTGGTGGGGTATTTATGTTTCATATTTTTATTATCAAGAGAGGTAACTTTAAATTTTTGGACTTTTTGTTTGCTATCCTGTACATCAAGTCCCTTCTGAAAATGGGTCTACCTTAACCCATTGTAGTCAGGAGACCCCTAAAAGGGTAATTAGCAAACAGAGCAGACCTAGATCAGATGCCGCAGAATGCAGCATCTGATCAGGGTCTTCACTGTTTGCAAATAATTTATCCATTTTTTTCTCTAGGAATATCTAAACCTCATAGCCTGACCTACCTGAAATTGAAATTGGACTCTTCCAATATATAGTGAGGGCGAGTTCATTCAGACTACAATGGGCTAAAAGGAAAACATTTGGCTTGACATTTCTTTCAAATTGGCTCCAAAGGAGTATAGAAGATACCCAGGAAGAGCCACAATCACAGAACATAGCTTACTAATGACACCAAGAGGAAGAGCAAAAAAAAAAAAATAAATAAATAAAGTCCAGCAGCAAACCAAAGAAAAGGCAGAGCAACCAGCTCCCACTTCTATACTGAGATGATGGCAATGCCAGACAGGATCCACTAACCACAACAATCAGACAACAGAACAAAAACAAAGAAAAAAAGCTCCACAAAAAGTAGCCACAAGGCCTTAATTAAACCTTGTCCTACTCAATATATTAAATTGCCACACCCACTTCTAATTTTCAGCCAATCAAATTACTTGATCTGCATTGTTACTATAAATTCACGTACTTGATGACAAACAGTGCAGATCCAGATCAGTTGGCTTCTTCAGAAGCCAACTGATCTGGATCTATACTGTTTGCAAAGGCAGGGTATATCTGGGTCCAGCATGACAAGGGTTAAAAGTCTAATTTTCTGTGAAATATAGGAAATTTATTTTAACCCTTAAAATGCCAAACAAAATTGTAGCAGATGACAGACTAATTTTTAAAGTTATTTTTCAGAGAAAATTAAGCTTGACATTTCTTGTGAATCATTTGCTGGCAGAGATTCACATAAAACGTCAAGCCCTTTTTCTCGAAAAAATGATAAAAAAATATTTCAAAATTTTGTCTGCTTTAGAAATTAGTTGTGATTGGTACATGTACTTAAAGCATTAAAATTTTGCCTGCAACTGTTAACATTCAGCAGGTGGTTCAACAGACAAAAACATGCATAATTCCACAACTCTAGATAACAAGAGGTATCAGGTAAATATTTTTCTTATTTCTCCACAAAGCATATATTGTGGGTACTCATTAGAAGCACCTCACCAAGGCACTTCTAATGAGTACCCACAATATATGTTTTTATGAAGCAATAAGAAAAATATAAATATGTTTTGTTTGGACAAAGCACCTTATCTAGAGCTATGATATTTCGGAAATATGAAATATGTAATCGAGAGGATTTTCTTATTATTGACTTTTCTGTCATTTGATAATAGAAAACTCTGCAAGATTCATCACAATTTCTATTCTAGTTTCAGAAGATATGACAGTTTCGAAATCACAGTTTCCAAATATGGGTATTTCAAAATAAACACAAAAATAAAAGTGATAATAAGACTGAAACAATTGTCTGATAGATGTACCTGCCATCCATAAAATCCATAACTCTCGATAAAACCATGCATATCTCCATATTGTTTTATTTGCTTTTTTGTTTTTTGTTTTTTTTTTCAGCCTAAAAGTACTGGGCCCAGTTGTTCAAAGCATTGTTAGCTTAACAAGCTTGTTAATGACAAACTCATTAACTGTTGTTGCTACATTGACTTTTTTGCTACAAAAATGTGAGTAGCTTTTGCAATGCAAAAGCTACTCACATTTTGTAAAAAAAAATATCAGTATATTTGCCATATTTCAAGATTACTTGATCTGCATTGTAGATCCAGGAACAAGTGGGCCCTGGTATTTTTCTCATTTCAACATATGTTGTGGGAACTCATTAGAAGCATCTTTGTGACATGTTTCTTTAACATAATAACTTCTGATACACCCATTGGCTCAAGATAATATCTTGTTTTGTCAGCAGATCTTATTCTGCAGGAATGAAACACATGCCTGCATGCACTCACACATACTTCACACCAGTCTTTCTTTACAAAACTGCTATCCTTGTAGCAGGTAAGGGTAGAGTGGAAATGTTTTATTTCTTCTGTTTCTTCACCTTCATTCCTGCTCCTCTTTCTTCCCTGTTCTTCTCTTTCATCTGTGCTACTATCTCTTCTATCTCTTTTCTCCTTTTTCTGGGAGATGACACAAAATGACCACAAAGGATTGACGTGTCGTTAAACCCCAGCACAATCAATCAGTTCTTTACAAAACTACAAAAATGTATAGATTATATAGAAAAATGACCAAACCAACCAACCAGTGGATCCCAGCAGTAGTGTTAATAAGAGGCTGTTGTGTATGTTGACCATCAGTCTTGTAATGGCAGGATCAAATTGCTTCCCTATACATTTCTATGAGGAAAATGTTTTTGCTTACATTTGATAAAATGAGGTAATCATTGCAACTCAATAAGTTCTACTGTCTGAGCTGTTACAATATTACCTCTAAGCATTGAAACAGACATGCCTGAGCAAACAGTGAAGCTCTGATCAGATGCTAGAGAATGGAGCATATAGTCAAGGTCAGTACTCTTTGCTACTCCTCTAGCAATTTTTAGGCATGCCCACAAGTAGTGAAATGGACTTTTTCAACTTTTAGGGCATGTTAAAACTCAGAAGACAACATTTTGAATACTTTTCTTAGTTTTTGAGAAAATTGGATTTGACATTTCATGCAAATTGCCTCCTTTGGAGACAATTTGCATGAAATGTCATATCTTATTTTCTAGGAAAAATAAGAAAAATATGTCAGTTTGTTGTCGGCTGAATTTGCCCATAGCATGGTCCCAACATTTATTGAAAGTATGGTAGGCCATTTACAGTATTTTATGGGTAATTTAATTTCGGCTCTTTTTTCTTTAATTTAGGCCTTGTGATCGGACCGGAGAAGACCTAGACATAATCTACTCAAGATTAAAAGACATAAAAGTGTTTGAGAAGTTTCATCCGCTTCTTCTGCAGCAGATCTGTTACTATGGTTACTATGAAGATTTAGAGAAAGGCGTCACTTGTAAGCAGTCTCAGCTTTAGCTTTGTAGATACCTGTATTTATCCTAAATATTAGGACTGATGGGACTTACATAGCTCCAGAATAATAGGGGGTATCCCATAGGTCTAGATAAGAGTGGGTATCAGGTTAATATTTTTCTTATTTCTCCACGAAAACATGTGTTGTGGGTACTCATTAGAAGCGCCTCGGCGAGTTGCTTCTAATGAGTACCCACAACATATGTTTTTGTGGAGAAATAAGAAAAAATTCATTACTTTTGGATTGAAAAAAGCACCTTAACTACAGCTACGGACTATCCACATAATATTTTTCTTATTTCTCTACAAAAACATATGTTGTGGGTACTCGTTAGAAGTGCCTCGGCAAGGCACTTCTGATAAATACCACAACATATGATTTCATGGAGAAATATAAACAGTACCAGTACTTTTTGGTTGAAAAAAAAAGTGCCTTATCTGGAGCTATGACTTAGCAAACTGTGAGATAAAAACATATGTCGTCGCTACTCATTAGAAGCACCTTAATAAGAACAAATACAGTGAGCCCTCATTACAACGACAGAATTTGTTCCCAAAAATATTGCCATTATAATGAATTTGCTGTTGTAAAGAATCCTGAATGGACAGAATAATATGTAAGAAAGGCCTTGTTTTATTCTTATTTCCTCATATGTATTGGATATTTGTTAGACTTGCCTCTCTCAATTATCCAAAAAATATGTTGCATAATTTCTCATTAACCGTCACCTCTTGAGCAAAGGTTTCGTGACATTCAAATTGTGATTATAACGATTTTTGTCCCCCGCCTTTTCGAAGAAAAACGGAGGGACACTGTTTTTGGTTTTCCGTGGGGCGTGGTGCGTGGCGCGTGGCGCGTGGCGCGTGGTGTGTGGTGCGTGGCGCGTGGTGCGTGGTGCGTGGTTCCAAGTTTTTAGTGGGTACTTTGTCCCCTTAACTCCTCCCACAGTTTCTGTCCAATCCTTTTGAAACTTTACAGGTGTTTTAAGGATGGTATGAAGATATGCATGTGGTTTTTTCAGAATCCTGAAATAATTTTTTATCACTTTTTCTGCATTTTTAACTTAGACATTTTTTGAGTTCTAATATTACAGAAGTCTATAGGGAGTAGGTACCTTGTCCCCTTAACTCCTCCCACAGTTTTTGGCCGATCGTTTTGAAACTTTACATGGGCTTTTAGGATGGCCTGAAGATATGCATGTGGTTTTTTCAGAATCCTGAAATAATTTTTTATCACTTTTTCCGCATTTTTAACTTAGACATTTTTTGAGTTCTAATACTACAGAAGTGTATAGGGAGTAGGTACCTTGTCCCCTTAACTCCTCCCACAGTTTTTGGCCGATCCTTTTGAAACTTTACATGGGCTTTTAGGATGGCCTAAAGATATGCATGTGGTTTTTTCAGAATCCTGAAATTATTTTTTATTACTTTTTCCGCATTTTTAACTTAGACTTTTTTTGAGTTCTAATTTTACAGAAGTCTATAGGGAGTAGGTACCTTGTCCCCTTAACTCCTCCCACAGTTTTTGGCAGATTCTTTTGAAACTTTACAGGTGTTTTAAGGATAGCCTGAAGATATGCATGTGGTTTTTTCAGAATCCTGAAATAATTTTTTATTACTTTTTCCGCATTTTTAACTTAGTCATTTTTCGATTTCTAATACTACAGAAGTGTATAGGGAGTAGGTACCTTGTCCCCTTAACTCCTCCCACAGTTTTTGGCCGATCCTTTTGAAACTTTACATGGGCTTTCAGGATGGCCTGAAGATATGCATGTGGTTTTTTCAGAATCCTGAAATAATTTTTTATTACTTTTTCTGCATTTTTAACTTAGACATTTTTTGAGTTCTAATACTACAGGAGTATATAGGGAGCAGGTACCTTGTCCCCTTAACTCCTCCCACAGTTTTTGGCCGATCCTTTTGAAACTGTACAGGTGCTTTAAGGATGGTCTGAAGATATGCATGTGGTTTATTCAGAATCCTGAAATTATTTTTTATCACTTTTTACACGTTTTGAACTTAGACATTTTTTGAGTTCTAATTTTACAGAAGTCTATAGAGAGTAGGTACCTTGTCCCCTTAACTCCTCCCACAGTTTTTGGCCGATCCTTTTGAAACTTTACGTGGGCTTTTAGGATGGCCTGAAAATATGCAGGTGGATTTTTCAGAATCCTGAAATAATTTTTTATTACTTTTTCCGCATTTTTAACTTAGTCATTTTTCGATTTCTAATACTACAGAAGTGTATAGGGAGTAGGTACCTTGTCCCCTTAACTCCTCCCACAGTTTTTGGCCATTCCTTTTGAAACTTTACATGGGCTTTCAGGATGGCCTGAAGATATGCATGTGGTTTTTTCAGAATCCTGAAATAATTTTTTATTACTTTTTCCGCATTTTTTACTTAGACATTTTTTGAGTTCTAATACTACAGGAGTATATAGAGAGCAGGTACCTTGTCCCCTTAACTCCTCCCACAGTTTTTGGCTGATCCTTTTGAAACTGTACAGGTGCTTTAAGGATGGTCTGAAGATATGCATGTGGTTTATTCAGAATCCTGAAATTATTTTTTTATCACTTTTTACACGTTTTGAACTTAGACATTTTTTGAGTTCTAATTTTACAGAAGTCTATAGGGAGTAGGTACCTTGTCCCCTTAACTCCTCCCACAGTTTTTGGCCGATCCTTTTGAAACTTTACGTGGGCTTTTAGGATGGCCTGAAAATATGCAGGTGGATTTTTCAGAATCCTGAAAATATTTTTTTATTACTTTTTCTGCATTTTTAACTTAGACATTTTTTGAGTTCTAATATTGCAGAAGTATATAGGGTGCAGGCACCTTGTCCCCTTAACTCCTCCCACAGTTTTTGTCCGATCCTTTTGAAACTTTACAAGGGCTTTTAGGATGGCCTGAAGATATGCATGTGGTTTTTTTCAGAATCCTGAAATAATTTTTTACCACTTTTTCTGCATTTTTAACTTAGACATTTTTTGAGTTCTAATACTACAGAAGCGTATAGGGAGTAGGTACCTTGACCCCATAACTCCTACCACAGTTTTAAGCCGATTCTTTGAAACTTTACAGGTGCTTTAAGGATGGTCTGAAGATATGCATGTGTTTTTTTTCAGAATCTTGAAATTATTTTTTATCACTGGTTTCCTGCTTCAATACTTAGGTATTTGATACAGGACCAGTGGTCCTCTGGTTAACTTTACCATTTTTAACACCTCAAATAAAAATTAGGCGGGGGACATAAATTCCCCATGGAATTTGCTTGTTGTCATTGTATCGAGTGTCGGTATAAAGAGGATTGACTTTATAAGACACCGAGTAAACAGATGAATCTGATACTAATACAAATGCTTTTCTCTGTTTTTAGCTCACCTGAGCTGAAGGCTCAAGGTGAGCTTTTGTGATCACTCACTGTCCGGCGTCGTCGTCGTTCGTATGTCCGTCCATCCATCTGTCCACAATCTTTAAACAACATCTCCTCCTAAACCACTGGTTGGATTTTGACCAAACTTCACAGGAATGATCCTTGGTTGGTCCTCTTTCAAAGTTGTTCAAATGGTTCCGGTCCGTTGCATATCTAGGTCACAGGAGCTAAAAATAGATTTTTTAACTAAAAAAAAATCTTCTTGTCAGAAACCACTGGACCAATTTCAATATAATTTTGCAAAAATGTTCCTTTGGTGATCCTCTACGAAGATTGTTCAAGCCATTCGGATTCGTCAAAAAACATGGCCGCCAGGGGGCGGGGCTTATTTTCCCTATATATCTATATAGAAAACTTTAAAAATCTTCTTGTCAGAAACCACAGGACAGATTTCAATATAATTTTGCATAAATGTTCCTTTGGTGATCCTCTACCAAGATTGTTCAAGCCATTTGGATTCGTCAAAAAACATGGCCGCCAGGGGGCGGGGCTTATTTTCCCCATATATCTATATAGAAAACTTTAAAAATCTTCTTGTCCGAAACCACTGGACCGATTTCAATATAATTTTGCAGAAATGTTCCTTTGGTGATCCTCTACCAAGATTATTCAAGCCATTTGGATTCGTAAAAAAACATGGCCGCCAGGGGGCGTGGCTTATTTTCCCTATATATCTATATAGAAAACTTTAAAAGTCTTCTTGTCCGAAACCACTGGACCGATTTCAATATAATTTTGCAGAAATGTTCCTTTGGTGATTCTCTACCAAGATTGTTCAAGACATTTGGATTCGTCAAAAAACATGGCCGCCAGGGGGCGGGGCTTATTTTCCCTATATATCTATATAGAAAACTTAAAAAATCTTCTTGTCCGAAACGACTGGACTGATTTCCGTATAATTTTGCAGAAATGTTCCTTTGGTGATCCTGTACCAAGATTGTTCAAGCCATTTGGATTTGTTAAAAAAACATGGCCGCCAGGGGACGGGGCTTATTTTCACTGTATATCTGTATAGAAAACTTTAAAAATCTTCTTGTCAGAAACCACTGGACCGATTTCCATATGATTTTGCAGAAATGTTCCTTTGGTGATCCTGTTGCAAGATTGTTCAAGCCGCCATGATTGGTTAAAAAACATGGCTGCTAGGGGGCGGGGTTAATTGTCCCTGTATATCTATATAGAAAACTTTAAAAATCTTCTTGTCATAAACGACTGGACCGATTTCAATATAACTTGGCAGAAATGTTTCCTTAGTGACCCTCTATCAAGATTGTTCAAGCCGACAAGATTTGTCAAAAAACATGGCCGCTAGGGGGTGCGGGGCTTATTTTCGATATAATTCTATATAGAAAACTTGAAAAAATCTTGTCGTCAGAAACCACAGGACTGATTTCAATATAATTTCGCAGAAATGTTTCCTTGGTGACCCTTTACCAAGATTGTTCAAGCAGTTATGATTTGTCAAAAAACATGGCCGCTAGGGGGCGGGGCTTATTTTCCTATATAATTTATCTATATAAAAAATTTTAATAGTCTTTTCAGAAAGCACGTGACCGATTTCAATGTAACTTTGCAGGAATGTTTCTTATGTAACCCTCTATCAAGATTGTTCAAGCCGTCATGATTCGTCAAAAAACATGGCCGCCAGGAGTCGGGGCTTATTTTCCTTATATATCTAATAGAAAACTTTAAAACTCTTCTTGTTAGAAACCACTGAACCGATTTCATTATAACTGTAGAAATTTTTCCTTGGTGACCCTCTACTAAGATTGTTCAAGTAATCATGATTCGTTAAAAAACATGGCTGCTGGGGGCAGGTCTTATTTTCCCTATATATCTATATATAAAACTTTAAAAATCTTCTTTTCAGAAACCAATGGACCAATTTCAATACAACATGGCAAGAATGTTTCTTTGGTGACCCTCTACAAAGATTGTTCAGGCCGTCATGATTCATCAAAAAACATGGCCGCTAGGGGGTGGGGCTTATTTTCCCTATATATCTATATAGAAAACTTTAAAAATCTTCTCGTAAGAAACAGTTGGACAGAGTTCAATGTAACTTGGCAGGAATGTTGCTTTGGTGACCTTCTACCAAGATTGTTACGTCAAAAACCATGGCCCCCAGGGGGGTGGGGCTTATTTTTCATATATATCTGCATAGAAAATTTTGAAATTCTTCTTGTCACATACCCCATGACCGATTTCAATATTACTTGGCTGGAATGTTGCTTTGGTGAACCTCTATCAAGATTGTACAAGCAATCATGATTCGTCAAAAAACATGGCTGCCATGGGGTGGGGCTTGTTTTCCCTATATATCTAAATAGAAAACTTTAAAAATCTTCTTGTCAGAAACCACTGAACAGATTTCAATATAACTTGGTAGGAATGTTCCTTTGGTGACCCTCTACCAAGTTTGTTCAAGCTGTCATAATTCGTCAAAAAACATGGCCGTTAGGGTGTAGGGCTTTATAGCTATATAAAACTTTTTAAACCACTGGACCAGTTTCAATATAACTTGGCAGAAATGATCCTTTGGTGACCCTCTTTTAAGATTCAGTTCAAGTCGTCAAGATTTGTAAAAAAACATGGCCAGGGGTGTGGCGGAGGGGGTAGGGGGTGGTTAGTGCTATAAAGTTTATACAAAAATCCTAGAGCAGTGAACTTGGCTGAAACTTCAACAGTAAATATGCAAATCTGTTTGGTCAGGTGAGCGATATAGGACCATCATGGTCCTCTTGTATAATGAATGAAATATACAAGGAAAATTCCGCAATGGATTGAAACAGAATGAAACCAACCACCTTCTTGATCAGTGCTCTTTGTGAAACAGTGAAACAGATTATACAGATTCTATACACAGTCTGTCATTTTTCAGCTCACCTGAGCCTTTAGGTTCATTGGTGAGCTTATGGTATAAGCAGGCTCTGTCCTTTGTCCATTGGTCCATCATCCACACTCTTCAAGCGTCTTCTTCTCGGAATTATTGGGACAGTCAAAGCCAAATTTCATATGGAGCCTCAGTCGGTATGGAGCCTTCGCTGCATCTGGGTCACATGACCAAGATTGCTGCCACACACGTATATGGTAAAAACCTTTAAAAATCTTCTCAGAAACCAAAGGGCCAATGGGGTTTGGTAATTAATAATGCAGCATTGGAGACATGGACCCAATTAAGTTTGAAAAAATGACAACCTTGGGTTGACAACCTATTTTACAGAA
Source organism: Anodontia alba (assembly GCA_964016985.1). NCBI lineage: Eukaryota > Metazoa > Mollusca > Bivalvia > Lucinida > Lucinidae > Anodontia > Anodontia alba. Next base: position 71,470,512 of record OZ024833.1, on the reverse strand, counting down.
AGGTAAAACCTACATTCAAAACTTTAAAATCTTCTTGTCCGAAACTAGAAGGCCCAGGCTTTTGATATTTGGTATGTAGCTTCATCTTGTGGGCCTCTACCAAGATTGTTCAAATTGTTGCTCTGGGGTCAAAAAATGGCCCTGCCTCAGCGGTCACTTGTTTTGCATAGACTCATTTAGGGAAAACTTTAAAAAATCTTTTCTGAAATTAGAAGGCCCAGGCCTTTGATATTTGGTATGTAACTTCATCTAATGGGCCTCTACCAAGATTGAACAAATAATAGCCCTGGTGTCAAAAATGGCCCAGCCCTGGTGTTCACTTCTTTTACATAGATTCATATTGGGAAAAACTTTAAAAAAATCTTTTTGTCTGAAACTAGAAGGCCCAGGCCTTTGATATTTGGTATAAAGCTTTATCAAATGGACCTCTAAAGATTATTCAGATTATAGCCAAGGTGTCAAAGATGGCCCCACCCCAGATGTCACTTGTTTTACATAGTCTCATTTAAGGAAAATCTTTAAAAATCTTTATGTCTGAAAACTGCAAGACCAAGACCTTTGATGTTTGGTATTTAGCTTTATCTAAGGGACCTCTATCAAGATTGTTCAAATTATAGCCCTGGGGTCAAAAATGGCCCACCCCAGAGATCATTTGCTTTATGTCTATAGTCTCATTTATGGAAAATCTTTAAAAATATTCTTATCTGAAAACTAGAAGGCCCAGACCTTTGATATTTGGTAGTAGCTTCAGCTAGAGGGCCTTTACCAAGATTGTTCAAATTATGGCCTTAAGGTCAAAATGGCTCCGTCTCGGATGTCACTTGTCTTACATAGACTTGTTTGGGGAAAAAATTATAGAAATCTGCTTGTGTGAAACTAGGAAGGCTTAGCTGTTGACATTTGGTACTTAGTTTTATCTAGTGGACTTCTACCAAGATTGTTCACATTATAGTCCTGAGTTCAAAAATGGCTCTGTTTCAGGGGTCACTTGTTTTTCATATACTCATATGGAGTAAAATTTTAAAACTCCTCTTGTGTGAAACTAGAAGGCACAGGCCTTTGATATTTGGTAGATCAGTTTATCAAAGCCATATTTTATGTGAAGTTTCCTTTTCGCAAAATTAATTAAAACTAAATTCCATACCAAGTTACTCTAGGATACACAGACCAAAGGTTTTTCAAACTGTACTGGCTACCATACCCATATGTTTCATTCTTTAAAAATGTTACCGAAAGCTTGCTCGCAATAAATGTCTCAGGTGAGCTATAAAACCATAGATCCTCTGGTTATGCCCAAAAAAAGTAAAAATGGGGGGCATATTGCTTCTAGCTTGTTTGTTCATTCTTTTGTTTGTTTATTCATTTGTTCTTTCATTTTTTATGCTTTCTGGTGCATAGCATAACTTTAGAACCATCTATGCTAATGTTTTGAAATTTCATATATGGATTTCTCATGAAAAAATAGATGACCCGTTTTTTTTTTATCCGAATTATCTCCCATTTTGGAGTTATTGCCCTTTAAATAAAATAACATTGATATCTTGTTAGCAAGATATCTCAAAAAAGATTTGAGCTAGAGCCTTGATATTTGATATACTGATTGGGGCTGAGGAAGAGATCACTTGATTAAATTTTCAACCAGTTTAATGAAATTTTGTTGGCATTATGGCCCTATGCAATTTTTGGCCATTTTAATGCTTTCATGTGCATAGCATAAGTTTAGAACCATGTACGCTATCGTTTTGAAATTTCATATATGGATTCCTCATGAAAAAATAGGTGACCCATATTTTTTTTTCTTATCCGAATTATCTCCCATTTTAGACTTATTTCCCTTGTAATAAAATAACATTGAAATCTCGTTAGCAAGATATCTCAAAAAGTATTTGAGCTAGAGCCTTGATATTTGGTATATTGATTGGAACAGAGGAGGAGATCACCTTATAAAATTTCCAGCTAGTTTAATGAAATTTTGGGCGTTATCACCCTTTGTAATTTTTGGCTATTTAATCTTGTTGCTTTCATGTGCATAGCATAAGTTTAGAACCATGTATGCTAATGTTTTGAAATTTCTTATATGGATTCCTCATCTTATATGGATTCCTCTGAAGAAGGCAACTGATCTGAATCTACACTGTTTGCAAAGACAGAGCATGTCCAAGGGTTAACAAGTCCTGTGGCATCTATTCACCTGCATTGGCCAGCTGCTATTTTCAAAATAGCATCTAATAAAGGGGTGAGCTTTACACAAGTCTTGAAGAGCTGGAGCAAATTAAATTATTGCAAACCAATTTAACCCTGAAAGTGCCAAGCAAAATTTGTAGCAGACGACAGTCTAAAATTATTTATTTCTATTTGTCAGAGGGAGTAAGTCTTGACATTTTGTATAAATCATCTGCTTGATTCACATGAAATGTCAGACTTGTTTTCTCTAAAAAGTAAAAAAAATCAATATTATTGTCTGCTGCAGCTGTGATTGGCACTTTAAGGGTTAATTCAGAAACACCACAATAATTAGCTACTGTTCCCTTTTTAGAAAACAAAACTAATAAAGAAGTTGAAATTTCCTGCCTAATTCCCAGGATGTCTCCTTAATGCTTAGCATGCTAGCTAAAAATTTCACCAGACGACAGTTTGAAATAGTTTTCTTATTTTTCTCAGAGAGTAGGCTTTTGCATTTCATGCAGATTGTCTCTTGGAGAAAATTTGCATGAAATGTCAAAGCTTATTTTCTGGGAAAGTTATCATCAATTTGTCAGTTTGAATTTGTTCAGAGAGTGGTAAAGGTTAACCCTTGTCCTGCTGAACCCGGATATACCTGCCTTTGCAAACAGTGTAGATCCAGATCAGTTGGCTTCTGAAGAAGCCAACTGATCTGGATTTGCACTGTTTACCATTAAGTTTGTGAATTTATAGCAAAAATCAGGATCAAGTGTTCTGATTGGCTGAAAATTAGAAATGGGTGTGGCATCTTAATTTATTCAGCAGGACAAGGGTTAAGGGGCCTTAGATAAGCAGGATACCAGAATTACCATAAATATTTGGACAATATACATTATGTTATCATGTCTATGCATGATCTGTTCCCTGTGACATACAGAATTTTCACTATATAAAATGAGAAAAATGAGGAATGTTTGGTTATCCCAATCAGGATAAATTCATAGTGTGCAAAAAAAAAAAAAAAAAAAAAAGAAAAAAAGTAAATAAAAAATTATGATAGAAATAACAAACAAACATATGGAGTTTAAGGTATTGAAAACAGAAAAAAAAAATCCTCAAAAATTTATCAAGGAATGTATACCCTAGTCTGTGTTTAGATTAAAATGTTTGTCTTTTCAAGGTATACAATCTAGTGTAACTTTAAATATTTTAATCAGTTATGTCCCTTCATTCTAAAAGAAAGTGTTGCTTCTTTAGTGTAAACTAATTTACATATTTGGATGTATTTTCTTACTGTTTTACAAAATAGAAATTACAATAGAGCAGTTCATAGAATTGTGGTAGAAGAGTGGGTTAGTATAGCAATACAAAACAAGAGTAGAAAATATTTTTTAACATAAAATACAGCACCTACACAATGTAGTTTGTGTAAATTATGATTCTGAATCAAACTACGGTAAATGTCCTAATATTTTGTACACCAAAGTTTCAGATAAAAGGGCATATGCAAACAGTGAAGTCCAAGATCAGATGGCTCCTTCAGGAGCAGTCTGATCAGGGTCCTCACTGTTTGCCATTGCACTAAGTATTTTAAGAAAAAAACTGCATAAAAGGCAGAATTTAGTCTAAAAAAGTATAACATAAAGTGTTAGAAATTTTAGGATGTTAACCACATATTGTGTGTAAAAAAGCAAAAGATTCAGGCCAGATAAAGCAATATGGCTTGGGTACTGTGATGCACAACATATAAAAAGGGCCCTTATGCAGTTTGCAGACAATGAAGGCCCAGATCGACCTGTGCATGCATGCACAGGTTGATCTGGGCCTTCATTGTCTGCTTACAGATTCAATGGATACTGTAGTATGTCAAGGAACTGAGAATGTCCAGATCAGACTGCATAGATGCACATGCTGATATACATCTGGACCTTTGTTGTTCGCATATGACATAAGGGCCTTTTTCCGATGTTTTGCATCATATAGCAGTTTCCAATTAGAGTGATCGTTCCTGTACCCAGACTCACTGTTGATCAGTTGAGATAAGAAATTTCATCACATTTTCACCAAGTTTTAGTCTCATTTTGGCAAACCAAATAAGGAAGGCCTTGAATTTCAGCGGTAGGGACCTCAATCAGATTACTTTGTCGCTCTGATGATGCAAAAGAAGCGACTATCAGATTAAAGTTGCCAGACTGACATAATGGAGACTACTCCAACTTGACAGATTGGAACAAATTCGAGCGTTTAACTTGGAAGCTTGAATTATGTGCTATTGGTTGTTGATAAATTGTTAACATGGAGAGAGAAATTAACTGCAACATGGGAAAAGAGTCATTAATCCTGGTCCTGGTGGTCCCAGATATGCTCTTTCTTTGCAAACAGTGTAGATCCAGATCAGTTGGCTTCTTCAGAAACCAACTGATCTGGATCTGCTTTGTTTGTCATTCAGTATGTGAATCTGTGTCAACAACCTGGATCAAGTAATCTGATTGGTTTACAATTAGAAGTGGGTGGTGGCATTTTTACTCTTGTCCCAGCTGAACCTGGATATGTCCTGCCTTTGCAAACAGCCTAGCTCCAGATCAGTTGGCTTCTGAAGCCAACTGATCTGGATCTGCAGGATTTGTCATTCAGTATGTTAATTTATATCCACATTCTGGATCAAGTAATCTGATTGGCTTATAATTAGAAATGGGCATGGCATCTTTATTTATTCAGCATGACAAGGGTAATTTATTCAGCATTAGAAGGTTAAGTCAGATTCAAGCCAGGCTCCATGTGCAGCCATTAGTGCAGCTGACTGCAGATCCAGGGTTTGCAATTTGGAATCCCAGCTCGACCACATAACGTTCATAGAAATTGATCATGAAATACTTTTGTACAGTCATTCGCCCCATCTGCTGGTTCTAAAAGGGTAGTTGTTAGTCTCTGGCAAGAGTAATAATTGTGCAGGGAAATGGACTTAGCCCAGGTCAAGTATGAGCAGGTGAACTGGCCAGCTTGACATGACTTTTACAATGCTGACTAGGCTGTAAAACTCCAGGGCCCAGTTGTTCAAAGCCTTGTTAGCTTAACAAGCTCATTAGTGGTCAAATTGTTAACTGTTCTAGTAAGTACAATATCTAATTCACAGGTATTTTTGCTGAAAAAATGTGAGTAGCTTTTGCAAATGCAAAAGCTACTCACATTTTTTCAGCAAAAAATATTAGCAAATTGCCATATTTAATGATCAAAGTTTTAACCATACGTTAACTAATGACATCGTTAGTTTTGAACAACTGGGCCCAGATCAAACTGACATCGAAGTCAGACTCCAACAGCAATGTGCAGGTCCTCCTGTGCATGCAGGCAGTCTTATCAAGTGCTTCTCTGTTTGTTAACCCTGAAAGCTCTTAGGAGAGTTGTAGCAAATGACTTTCCAAAAAATATTTTATTATTTTTTCAGAGAAAATAAGACTTGGCATTTCATCTCAACTCACATGAAATGCCAAGCCTTGTTTTCTCTGAAAAAAAAAAAATCAAAAAAAAATCAAATAACATCTACTGCAGTTGTGAGTAGCGCTTTGAGGAATAAACCATTTCTGTCTGGAACCCCCCAAAAAGGGTAATTGACAATCAGTGCAGAGCCAGATCAGATGCCACAAACTGTGGCATCTGATCAGGGTCTCCACTGCTTACAAATAGTGTAGCCATTTTTCTCTAGGACTTGATATTTCATGTGGGAATGGCAAGTCATTTTCTGAGAAAAATGAAAAAAAAATAAATAAATAAAGAATTATCAGCTGTAGTTGTGATTAGTGCTTTAAGGTTAATATTTTATTCATCATGTGCCTTTAGGTCAGTTTCTAAATAACTATTAGAGCTAGAAACTTCATATCTGGACCATAGTATCATGAAGGAGACAGCTGCCGATGTCCTTCATCCATATGTAGTAAAACTTCAGTGACTTAAACACCGATGGCGAATTTCCCATGGCTGATTCAAACTTATTTCTTGAGTCCCTAGGAAATTCTTCAAGAAAAAAATATTTAGGGACATTTTAGGGAAATTTTCTTATTTGGTCATGAAAATGTATGTGGAGTGTACTCATTAAAATCATTTCATCAATCATTTCATCATGGCAATTTTAATGAGTACACTCAACATACCTTTATTGTTTAGAAGATTGAAAAGTCGTCACTAAACTATTCCCAGCTGCCTCCTAACCTGGCACTATGATTAACCCGCAGAGGCTCGAACTACCCATGTCTAGAACAAGTTTCCATGATCCCAAAGATGTTGGAGCCATTATTGAAATTTGACTGTATGTAGTTGACCTATGTTCATGCTTCACTGACGTGCCTTCAAACAATATGGGCTTCTTTTTTACAAAGATGAAGGGTTCATTTAGTGGGGAACGGATGCAGCCCTTTGTCAGTCATTGTTGAAAGCGTGATTTAGTATGCTTTTCTGAAAATATGCTTTAACCCTTATCATGCTGAATATGATGCCACACCCACTTCCAATTTTCAGCCAATCAGATTTCTTGATCCAGATTGTTAATATAAATTCACATACTTAATGGCAAACAGTGCAGATCCAGATCAGTTGGCTTCTTCAGAAGCCAACTGATCTGGATCAGCAATGTTTGCAAAGGCAGGGTATATCCGGGATCAGCAGGACTAGGGTAAACTTTCATGTTCCCATTCCATTAGCTTCCTCATCTGACCTGTGATAAGGTTAACCTATGTTAATAATTTGTGTTTAGGTCAGTTTCTTCAGTAACAAAAAAGCTTCAGTGGCTCAGTTGGATAGACATCTGACTCAGTCTGATGCACAGTTGACTGTTGATCGGGTTTGATCCCCACCAGATCTGGCAACATTCTTGGAGACTAATCATGAAATATTTTCTACAGTCATTCTCTCCCTTCCGCCATGTCAAGAAGGGCAGTTGTCAGTTTCTGGCAAAAGAATGTGCACAAGTACTGGTTAACCACTTAGAGGACTAAGCTTGCCCAGGAAAAGTGGTGAAGTACACTGGTTAGCTCGATATGACCTTAATAGTGTTGACTGGGCAGTTAAACTCTAACCCAGCTAACCAACCAACCATATAGGTCCTTTACCTTTGTCATACATGCCATATCTCACACTGTAAAATAAAATCTCACAGAATTTGGCCCATCTGGAAGGCAATTACCATAAAAAATTCAAATCTCACAGAATTTTCAGACCATTTTACTATAGATTTTATGAAGAAAAAAAATCATAAAACAAACACTGTTGTGGTTTTCACAAGCTTCTTACACATAAAAAAAAAGAAGACTTTAGACTATATGGGGGGAGCTCCAAAGTGATGCTTAAGAAAATCTCACAGAATTTTGTCAAATCTCCCTTAAATTTTGCCTTATCTCACAGATTTTAGTATATGTTCATGTTTCAGTTACTTGCATTCAGATTGATTGGCTTGGGATTTTGTACTGGGATGAAAGTTTCAAGTGGAGAACTGATGCAGACCCTTGTCAGTGGGTTTTAGTATGCTTTTCTGAAATTGTGCTTTAACATTGATGTTCCCATTTAATAGGCATCCTTGTTTGAGCTGTTATAAGGTTAACTTATGTTAACAATTTGTGTTATATACGGTAAATGTCCTAAAATTTCATACCACAAAGCTTCTAAGAAAATGACATATGCAATCAATGCAGACTTTCTCTTTATATAGACTAGGGATTTTGTATTTGCATGAGAGTTATTCATCATAGGTCAGATAAAAGAGGGTATCCACATAATATCTTTCTTATTTCTCGACAAAAACATATGTTGTGGGTACCCATTAGCAGCGCCTCACTGAGGGGCTTCTAATAATTTCCTACAACATATGTTTTTATTGAGAAATAAGAAAACTATAAAAACATTTATGTTGAAAAAAAAAAACACCTTATCTGGAGCTATGATGATTGATATTTTCTTATTCCTTCATGAAAACATGATATTTTCTTATTTCTTCATAACATACCATATTTGATCTAATTACTGCACATACCCCTATAAGCACACACTCATGAAATTCCGTAGTCTTCAGATTACAGCCAGTGTACTTTTTATTTACTTTTTTATAAAGGCATATGTTGTCTCATTTGAATTGCATTGACTTGTCGATGCAATAATTCAAATGAGTACCCACAACATATGCTTTTATAAAGAAAATCAGAAAAAAAAATCGCATAATTATAATCAAATAAGTCCTTTTCTGATCTTTTTATAGTGTATCCTTAATAGGTATAGGTACATATTTTATCACATCTGAGTGTTCCCAGTAATTTTGAAAAACCTAAGCGCACAGTGCGGTAATTAGGTCGAATACGGTAATATATTGCGAGTACTCATTAGAAGTGCCTCATTGAGTTAGTTCAAGTGAAGCACTTCTAATGAGCACCCACAACATGTTTTTGTGGTGAAATAAGAAAAAAATATTAACTTGATACTCCTTCTCATCTGGAGCTACTTGTTGTGGGTGTTTGTTTTGTCCCCCAACCTATGAGGAGGAGAGGGGAGAGTAGGGGAACATATTGATTTTGGTGAGGATCCAGTTGGGGTCGGCATGAAACTTTCTTGTCTGTACAGTATCTTGTGAACCATTGGTTGGATTCAGCCGCCAAATTTGCATGGATATATAATTGGGACATAACAAAGAACCCATTAGATTTTGGTGACCTTGACCTAATTTTCAAGGTCACAGCAATAGAAAAACTGAAAATTCACGGTTGGGGGACATCTGTTTACTACAGAGGTGCCAATACTCCATAACTATGGATATCTATGTATTTCTGTATTATGATACAGGGAAATCCATGGAATTTTGAGAGAAGGGTAGTAAGAGTTGACTTGATGAGGCAATTCTAAAGAGTATCTATAGGTATAGGAGTGGAGGAGTATCCAGATAACTACCGTATTCGATCTAATTACCGCACATACCCCTATAAGCGCACAGTCAAGAAATTCCGTAGTCTTCAGATTACAACCAGTGTACTTTTTTCTTTACTTCTTTACAAAGGCATGTGTTGTGGGTACTCATTTGAATTGCATCGACAAGTCGATGCAATTCAAATGAGTACCCACAACATATGCCTTTGTAAAGTAAAGACAGTCAGAAAAAATCGCATAGTCATCATTAAATAAGTCCTTTCCTGATCTTTTTATAGTGTATCCTTAGTAGATAGATACATATTTGACCACAAATGAGTGTGTCCTGTAAGTTTGAAACACCTAAGCGCACAGTGCGATAATTAGGTTGAATACGGTATTTTTTTCTTTTTTCTCAATAAAAACATGTGGGTACTCATTAGAAGCATTTTTGCCAGGCATTTCTAATCAATATCCACTGCATACATGTGTGTTTGTTTTGTAGAAAAATAAGAAAAAAATCTGGATACTGGTTTATATCTGGTGCTGTGTGTTGTGGATATACATTGGGTTTTTGCTCTGTTTAGGTTTAGCCCATTGTAGACTGAATAGACTTTCCTCCACTATATATTGGAAGAGTCTAATTTCAATTTTAGGGAGGTAAGTGTGAGTTTTACATATTCCTAGAGAAAAATGGCTAAATTATATGCAAACAGTGGAGACCCTGATCAGACGCCGCATTCTGCAGCGTCTGATCTGGGTCTGCACTGTTTGCCAAGTACCCTTTTACGGGTCTCCCGACTACAGTGGGTTAAGTAAGAGGAGATTCATATATATATTTTTTTTTCTACAAAAAATATTTTGGCAGTCATAAGAAGCACCTTGGTGAGGGGCTTCTACAGAGTACCCATATTATATGTTTCTATTGAGATATAAGAAAAGTATTAGTGCTTTTGGTTGAACAAAAAGCATCATAGCTTGAGCTATGTCTTTGTAGTCCCTTCTTCAACCTTTAACAGTTCTCTCTGGGCTAATTCAGCTGATGACAAATTGGTGATATTTCTTTTATTTTTCTCCCAAAAAAGGATTTGACATTGGAGACAGTTTGCATGAAATATCAAATCTTGTTTTCTGGGAAAATAAGGAAAAAAAATCAAAATACCGTTTTCTGAAAATTTTACCCAGAGTGCTAAGCGATAAGGAATATATGTGTCATATAGTTGCAAAATGTATAGTTGTGCAAGAATCTAGCTGGAATGTGATCGGAGACAGGGTTGAGTCCATGCTGACTGCATATTCTCCATCACGAAAACACGCCTATATAGTTTTGACCCCCTTAAACCCCACTTTTATATAGTAAAACTGGGGTTTACAGGGGTATACATTATTTTTCTTATTTCTGCTCAGAAACATAGATTGTGGGTACTCGTTAGAACTGCCTCACAATCTATGTTTTGAGCAGAAATATGAAAAATATCAGAAATTTTTATCTGAAAATTTTCATTTTCTGGTGGGAAAATTTTCAGTATATTTGAATAGGCATGTTTTCGTAATGCTTTATATTTGTCTTTGATTGGAAAAATATGTTATGACTTGGTAACTTAAGAACAATTAGACAAGCCTGTGGAAACACCTGCTACACAGATTAATTTTCAAGTGGCACTAATGGTCTCTCATTAATGTCTTTTCTAATAAATTCCAACCTTTTAAGCCTTTACCACTCTCTGGGCTAATTCAGCAGACGACAAATTGTTGATATTTTTTCTTAAATTTTTCCCATTGGAAACAATTTGCATGAAATGTCAAACCTGTTTTCTGGGAAAAATAAGAAGAACATCACCAATTTGTTGTCTGCTGAATTAGTAGCAGAGGGAGTGGTAAAGCTTAATAGTTCTTCTGAAGTCACTTGGCCATTTTTTGCCTCATCAAATTTGATATGGAGCATAATGAAAAGTTCATCAAATACTCATAACTAGTCTATGTATGAGATGTCTGACATGCCCATATATGGTCTTACGGATGGTCAGGTGGTTTTTTCCCTGGGTTTTCTGGTTTTCGCCCACCTTTGATAAACGATCGGCTCGATATAAGTGAAATGTTCTTGAAAGGGCCATAAAACCCAAATCAAAAAAAAAAAAAGAACCAAGAAATCTTGGAAGACTTACCAGGTTTATTCAAATATACTGTAACCTCTTTATAAGATTTTTAACTATACATTTCTATGAGGAAACCCTTAAACACCCAATCTCAACAGTTGTCTTCTGCTTTGTCATCTGCTTGTGATTTTAAACGTCATTTTTGCAAATTGTGTGGACCCAGATCAGGGTCCACACTGTTTGCCTGTATGCAAAAATAGCTTTGAAAAATTTGCAAGAATATTAAGCAGATGACATAAACAGACAACATTTTCAGATGCAGGTTTTCTTGGCATATTAAGGGTTAAGATGGTTTCATATATAATTAAGATGGTTTAAATCACCATAGTGCAAATTATATTTCATTTCCTTTGGGATTATTGAGCCCATCATGGTATATTTGAAAATGAAGTTCTGCTCATGTATATGCTTGAGGGTGTAAGCAGTGTTGCAAACTTCATTACTGCTTATGAAGAGTCTCAATAAAACTGAGACTCCCATTTTCTTATCTGTAGTGCGGTCTTTGTTTCCAAAGGCCATCTTTTTTACGTTTATTAAGCTTGACCCCAAAAGTGTTGTATCCAAACAAAAACTTATAGATTTTATAGAAAAATGACCATAAATGGTCATTTTTCTATGTGAGCTATGTATTTTGGTTTGGATACAACACAGTTGTTTATATAGCTGTTACAGTTTTTGCTTTGGATCTCAACAAGAGTGTTATAAAGAGGGTGTGGAGTAATGATCCTATGTTGACCTTTGGTCTTGTTACGGCCGGATCTAATTTATTTCCCTTTACAGTTTCTATGAGGAAAATGTTGGAAAATCATTTTGTCAAAATGTAATTAACACTTACCATGCTATGGGCAAATTTATCAGACAACAAACTTATGATATTTTTTCTTATTTTTCCTAAAAATAGGATCTGATGCTTCAAGCAAATTGTTTCCTAAAGACAAAATTTGCATGAAATGTCAAATCCTATTTTCTACTCTAGGTAAAAATAAGGAAAATATTTCAAAATGTTGTCAGCTGAAATTTTTACCCAGCATGCAAAGTGTTCAATCTAATGGAAGAAATATGTAATTAAAGTAGCAAAACCCTTCAGTTACAATCAAAATTGTATTTCCCAAGGGGTTATCTGCCCTGCCTCGGGTCTGTATTAGTGTATGAAATCATGAAATCTATAAACTATATGTACAGCTTTTCTGAAACTGCTGGGCCAAGTTTTAACCCTTCTCATGCTGAATAAATTAAGATGCCAAGCCCACTTCTAATTTTCAACCAATCAGATAACTTGATCCAGATTGTTGCTATAAATTCACAAACTTAATGGCAAACAGTGCAGATCCAGATCAGTTGGCTTCTTCAGAAGCCAACTGATCTGGATCTACACTGTTTGCAAAACAGGGTATATCCGGGTTCAGCAGGACAAGGGTTAACAAACAAGTAGATCTGAACAAAACAGAGTAGGTGCCGCTGAATGTGGTGATTGATCAGGTCTGCAATGCTTACACCGATCCAGCAGTTTTTAGGTAGTTGACTTGTGTTATCTCCACTTCCCTTATCTCGAATAACCACTTATCTTGAAGAGAAAATGTGGTCCCTGTTTTAAAGGCTCCATATTCCTCAAAAATAGACATTTTATTATCAAAAAAATGTTTAATAAATTGATATATGGTATTAATGTAATCATTAAATGTGGCAGCTGACAGCCTGTAAAATTTCAGTTGGTCTCTCATTCTTGAAATGAAATGATTTTTTATCGTATCTCTGAATTAATGTTGCCAACATCAATTCCGAGATACGATAAAAAATCATTTAATTTTTTATCCAGTTCAAAAACGAGAGACTTACTGAAATTTTACAGGCTGTCAGATGCCTCATTTTATGATCCTATTGATACTACGAGGGCAAGTCAATAAAAAACCAGCCTAACTTATTTCTGGGTGAGATCGATCTCTTCTTTTTCAATGTAATTGCCCTCTAGAATGATGCACTTGGACCAATGGTGTTCCAGTGCCATCAGCCCAGAACTGAAGAAGCCAGGGTCCTTGTCTCTGACCCACTCCTCAACTGCCACCACGACTTCTTCGTTGGACCGGAAATGATGTCCACGGATATCCTTTTTCAAGTTTGTGAATAGGAAATAGTCACTAGGAGCTAAGTCCGGAGAATAGGTGGGGTGCAGTATTAGCTCATACCCATTCCACTCAACAGCAGCCATTGCAATTTTGCAAGTGTGGACTCTCGCATTGTCTTGTTGGAGCAGAATCCCTTTGGAGAGTTTACCTCGGCGTTTTTCACGGATCACAATTCTCAGTTAGTTGAGCAAATTTGCATAATACGCACCTGTTATTGTACTTTTCTTTGCTAGAAAGGCCAACATAATAACGCCTTGTGCATCCCAAAATACAGTTGCCATCACCTTGCCAGCAGAGGGTTGCGTTTTGAACTTCTTTGGCCTCGGAGACCCTGGCCCTATACTCTGGCGACTTTGAGCTTTATTCTCTGGCTCATAATAATGGACCCAGGTCTCATCTACAGTCACCAGATGTGAAAGGAAATCATCTTCCTTTGACCTAAATCGCTTCAACAATGCGCTGCATACTGATGCTCTGGTTGCCATTTGCTCGTCGCTAAGGGATTTTGGGACCCAACGGGCTGTTAGCTTGTGCATACCCAAGTGATCATGTAAAGTTGTTGAAACGCTACCATGTGAAATGTGTAATGCATTCGCTATTTCTTCCACCTTAATTCGCCTACCAGAGTACACCAGATCCCGTACTTTGTTACACATTTCTTCATCGGTGGCATCTGATGGGTGTCCAGACCTGGTTTCATATTCATCTTCTAAAGACGTTCTACTGTGTTTGAATTCCCAAACCCAGAATTTAACTTGTGCATACGATGGTGCAGAAGACCCATAAACATTGGTCAACTCGCAATGTATTTCCTGACCTGTTTTCCCTTTCAAATACAAGTACCGAATTACAGCACGGTACTCAACTTTTGACCAAAAGCTTATTTTTGCATCGCTAGCCCTGTTTGACATTCAGTATCTTATGAGTGGATGGCACAATAAGGGTGCAATTTTGCCCTCAGGCCTAAAACATGTATTGAAACAAGGCATGAAAATAATGGGTGTCTCGGTCAATTGGAAATGGGATAGGCTGGTTACTTATTGACTTACCCTCGTATATATCAATTTATTAAACCTTTCTTGGGTAAAAAATGTCTATTTTTGAGGTATATGGAGCCTTTAACATGGAAATCTGACAACAGGTAACAAAATATTGTGGTAAAGTGGAGAAATTGCTCCAAAGGAACAATTTCTCCTTGTTTCCACAATATTTTCAACATACGTATCTCTAACTTCAATACTCAGATTACATATTCAACATATAAACAGCTGACCAGTAATCAATAAGCCCCGCCTACATTTTCTGGTGGTAGCTGCTACCGCAAATGCCAGTTTAATTTTGTGTGGTCTTGACCCATTGTAGTTGGGAGACCCATAAAAGGGTAATAGGCAAATGGTGCAGACCCAGCTAAGACGCCGCAGAATGTAGCGTCTGATTGGGTTCTCCACTGTTTGCAAAAAGTTAAACCATTTCTCTAGAAATATGTAAATCTCCTAGCCGGGCATTCCTAAAATTGAAATTGGACTCTTCCAATATATAGTATGGGAGAGTCTATTCAGTCTACAATGGGTAATTAACAGTGGAATTTTACTGTTCTTGGGGTAATACAGTGTGACCTTTTCTTTTTGCTTTCAGTGTTTCGACAAGGCGACATAGGCACAAACTGGTATACAGTACTGTCAGGATCTCTAGAAGTACAAGTGTCAGAGTCAGGACACATTAATGTAAGTACTGAATCCAGATAGGGATTTTTTAGCTCGCCGGGACTATGTCCCTGGAGAGCTTATGTTGTCACCCAGTCGTTGGTGTCAGCGTCAGCGTCTGTCGGCGTTTGTTGGCGTCCGCATCCGCATCCGCATCCGAATCCGCATTGCGTCCTCGTTACCACAATGTTTAAGTTTTTGAAGGTGTGTATAGTTTTATAACTGTTTAAGGTACTGCTTTTATATTTGGCCTACACCTACCTTAGGGTAAGACCTTTCAATAGCTTACAACCCCATCCCCAAGTTAGACCCTTTATGTAGGTCAAGGTCAGTTCTTACTTTGTCATTTACACCCATGTTTGTTTTGCCTTTAAAGTTTTGAAAAGTATACATAACTGCTGAAGTATTCAAGGTAGAGCTTTAATATTTGGCCCACACCAGCCTTAGAGTTAGACCTTTCAATAGCACACACCCCTTCCTCAGTTTGACCTTCTGCCTAGGTCAAGGTCAGGTCACACTTTGTCATTTGAACCCATGTTCAAGTTCTGCGTTTAAGTTTTGAAAAGTGTTTGTAACTGCTGAAGTATTCAAGATACAGCTTTAATATTAGGCCCACACCAATGTTAGAGTAAGACCTTTCAGTAGCACACACCCTTTTCTTAGTTTGACCTTCTGCCTAGGTCAAGGTCAGGTCATACTTTGTCATTTAAACCCATGTTTGAGTTCTGCGTTTAAGTTTTGAAAAGTGTTCGTAACTGCTGAAGTATTCAAGATACCACTTTAATATTTTGGCCCACACCTACTTTAGGGTTAGACCTTTCAATAGTACACACCCCTTCCTCAGTTTGACCTTCTGCCTAGGTCAAGGTCAGGTCATACTTTGTCATTTACAGCTGTGTTAAAGTTTTGAAAAGTGTACATGACTGCTGAAGTATTTATTTCATATTTCGTCCACACCAACCTAAGGGATTCAGCATGTAAGACATAGCTTTCATATTTTGTCCACACCAGCCTAAGGGAAGATGTTTCAATGGCATATACCCCATCCCTCAGTTTGACATTCTTCCGACATCGAAGTCAGCTCAATCTCTGTCATTTACAGCTATGTTTGAGTTCTGCATTTAATCTTTTCTATTTAAAGATTGTTTTCTTCTCCGATCAGCCCTTTCCAGAGAGCTGCATTGTCTTCTGACAACTCTTGTTTATATTTTTTTTTTAGTTCTCCCAGAAAATATGTATTACTGTATTTATCCTAAGTATTTGACACCTTAACTCCTTACCATACTTGTCCTAAAAGTTGAAAAAGTCCATTTTACTACCTGTTGACGTGTCTAAAATAGTGCTGGATGAGTGCCAAACAGTGTAGACCCTGATCAGATGCCACAAATTGAGCAGATGACATTGATCATATTTTTATTGTTTTTCCCAGAACGGAATTTGACATTTCATGCAAATTGTCTCAGTTGGAGCCAGAATAATAGATCACTATCTTTTTCAGTTTTATGCAGGGAATAATCAGCAAGCTACTACATCAAATCCGTCTAGCCCTGAACAAATAATTAGTGATTTGCACTTAATCATCTTGTCCGAAATTCCTCATGAATATGGTGTGAAGTCTGTTATCAAAATCATTTAATCCTAAGTATTTGGACAACTTGACTTCATACCTTACTTATGCTAAAATTTAAACAAACCCATTCTTTTACCAGTTCTTATAATAAACAGTCCAAATCCCATGACATCACAAGTTCAAGGTCACAGTCTGATGATGGTTTGGATGAGAACCGAAACTGTCTAAGTCATCACAAAAACATGCCTATATAATGTTGACCCCCTTAAACCCAACTTTTATATAGTAAAACTGGGGTTTACAGGGGTATACATTATTTTTCTTATTTCTGCTCAAAAACATAGATTGTGGGTACTCGTTAGAACCGCCTCACCGAGCAGAAATAAGAAAAAATATCAGATTTTTCAGTTTTTGGTGATAAAATTTTCTATATATCTGAATAGGCTTGTTTTCGTAATGAAGTGAAAAATTTTCTTGTGATTTATTGAAACAATTCTTTGGAAAACCTGTTCTTGTGTTTAACAACTGCTGGATGAGTGGAAATAGTATAAACCCAGATCAGATGCCGATTTGGGTACTCACTGTTTGCTCAGCAATACTGGGATTAATACCATATCTACTCTGATATTTGTATGACTGTTTCAGGATGCCATTACTCTGTGTACACTTGGTCCGGGGACGTCCTTCGGTGAATCTGTGTTGACGAACAGGCCTCGTCATTCAACTGTAATAACCAGAGATTACACAGAGTTGATCCGAGTTGAACAGAAGGATTTCAAGGTCCTTTGGGAGGTAATATTAATTAACCCTTGTCCTGCTGAACCCATTTTCAATGTACATTTTCATGGAAAAATAAGGAAAATATTTATCATGAAAACCTTCTTATCTATAGCTCTGGTTACATTATTTACCCCAAGTATTTGCATGCCCTGATTTATAGTACTTGTCCTAAAATTTAACCCTTGTCCTGTTGAATAAGTTAATATGCCACACCCACTGCTAATTTTCAGCCAGTCAGATTACTTGATCCGGATTGTTGCTATAAATTCACATACTTAAAATGGCAAACAGTGCAGATCCAGATCAGTTGGCTTCTTCTGGAATGTAGTTTGCAAAGGGTATATCCGGGTTCAGCAGAACAAGGGCTAAGCAAGTCTGTTTTGCTATGTGTTAAGATGTCTAAAAACTTCTGCAGACCAGATCAGTCACTTTATTCTGCAGTTGTCTGAATATGAAACCCAGTTTAGTCTGGAGACCCCTAAAATGGTAATTGACAAACAGTGCAGACCAAGCTCAGATGCCACAGAAGGTCTACACTGTTTGCATTAACTACAGGAATTTCTATAAAATATAGAAATAATAAACCCTACTATTCGAAATAGACTGGTCCAAAGAGTTGTGGTAGAAGAGTCCACTGGACGTAAATAGGTAAGTAAATATTGTAGCCACAAATTAGTAGATGATCTGAGAGTTCACTTTTGCCATGAATATTCAGACAGTGCAATTCCTTGCCATACTGATCTTTATATCCATTTGAGTACCAGCTAAGGTGTGCAAATGTACAAAAACATGTTAGGTAAATTTTGAGTAAGTCCATTTGAGTCTAAAAAGTGTTAGGTGAATTATGAGTAAGTTCATTTGAGTTCCAGCATAGTTGTCTAAAAAGTGCTGGGTGAATTTTGAGTAAGTCCATTTGAGTACCAGCTGAGTTGTCTAAAAAGTGCTGAATGAAATTTGAACAAGCCCATTTGAATATCAGCTGAATTGTCTAAAATGTGCTTAGTAAACATTTAACAAGTCCATTTGAGTAACCAGTTTAGGTGTCTAAAAGTGCTGGATGAATTTACAAGTCCATTTGAGTACCAGCTGAGTTGTCTAAAAAGTGCTGGATGAATTTTGAATATGTCCATTTGAGTATCAGCTGTATTGTCTAAAAATGCTTGGTAAACATTGAACAAGTCCATTTAAGTACCAGTTTAGGTGAGTAAAGTGCTGGGTGAATTTCCAAGTCCATTTGAGTACCAGTTGAGGTGTCTAAAAAGTGCTGAGTGAAATTTGAACTAGTCCATTTGAATATCAGCTGAATTATCTTAAAAGTGCTTGATAAAATTTGAACAAGTCAATTTGAGTATGTGTTGAATTGTCCAAAAAGTGCTGGGTGAATTTTGGAATAGTCCATTTGAGTACCAGCTGAGCTGTCTAAAAATGCTAGTTGAAATTTGAACAAGTCCATTTGAGTACCAGTTGAGATGTCTTAAAAGTGCTGGGTGAAACTTGAACAAGTCAGTTTGAGTACCAGCTAAGATGTATAAAAAAAGCTGGTTGAAATTTGAACAAGTCCATTTGAATACCAGTTGAGATGTCTAAAAAGAACTGGGCGAAATTTGAACAAGTCATTTCAGTACCAATTGAGATGTCTAAAAAGTGCTGGGTGAAGTTTGAGCAAGTCAGTTTGAGTTGTTTAAAGTGCTGGATGAATCCATGGCACAGTGTAGATCCTCATCAAACTGTTCCTGTATGAGCAATTTGATATAGGCCTACACTATTTTATCAGACATGTCAGTTTTCTGGAAAAAGTGGAATATATTTCAAAATCTTGTGTACTGCAATTTTACCTAGTATGCTTTAGAGTTAATAGTTTTTGATAAAATGACAAAACACAAACCATCTTTTCTGGAAGTCTGTATGTAAAATGTGCAAGCAAACAAAACTAGAATATATTTATAGGCAGAGAAGATCTTGCTCAGACTGTACAGGCTTGCAGATTAATTTAGGTCTTCACTTTCCACATATCGAGGGTTGAGCGCAAGACTAGCATAAGTCAGATGGTTGTTTTTCCCCAAACCTAATCTCCTCATCATGAAGGCATTATGAAGATTACAACATTTCTTTCTGTAAACAATGAAAATTTAGGTGCCATTGCTCGTATGAGCAATGGCACCTAAATTTGCATTGTTTACAAAGGGGTCCAATTTGCCCCTAAACAAGGGTTTCAAAAATATGTTTGAGTTACCATAGTCTTGCGCTCAACCCTCGATATGGTGTAAGGGAGCTTTTCTAGTGTTCCAAGTCATATGTCCGTCTCTCGCTGAAGACAATTTTTACATCATTTGCTAATGAGATATTTACAAATAGATATTTGATCATAATCATTAATGTCAGAAACTTAAGTACAATCATAATTAATATTTGACCCTTTCACCCCTGTATTTGTGAAATGGACTTTTCTATCCTTGAATTCATTCCTGAAAACAGAGTATAACATTTCATGTAATGTATCTTCTTAGGAGACAATTTGCATGTAATGTCAAACCCTGTTTTCTGAGCAAAATAAAGCAATTTTTTCAGAATGTCTTCTGCTGAATTTTTTTCCCAGCATGCTTAGTGTTAATAACATGCAACATCATCTGATTGCTTAACTTTTCCATGTGAGAGTGAGAATATTGTTTGGTTGGAGGGGTTGGAAAAGTCAGCTGATTTTGTTCTCATAACGAAAACTGAATATACTGAAAATTTTACCACCAAAGAAAATGGAAAATTTCAAATAAAAATTCGTATATTTTTCATATTTCTGCTCAAAACATAGATTGTAGGTACTCTTTAGAACCGCCTCACCAAGGCAGTTCTAACGAGTACCAACAATCTATGTTTTTGAGCAGAAATAAGAAAATTAATGTTTACCCCTGTAAACCCCGTTTTACTGTATAAACGTGGGGTTTAAGGGGGTCAAAACTATATAGGTATGTTTTCGTGATGTTGATTGACACATCACCATTGTTTTTGTTTTTATTGCATCTTTTGTAGTCAAAGCTCTCCAAAGACAATTATTATGAGTATACCCACAATAGTTCATCATAGCAACAGACAAGGTGCTTTTTTCATCCAAAAAATGCTGATATCTTTCTTATTTCTTGTTGAGGCGCTTCTAATGAGTACCCACAACATATGTTTTCTTGGAGAAATAAGCAAAATATTATGTGGATACCCCCTCTTATCTGTAGCTATGGTTCATGTAAGCTTTAGGTTGGTCCCTACACAGTGGGTCCTTAGTAGTTGCGCAACTTTGAAACAACAACACATATATCTTGCAAATTGTCTCCTTAAGAGATACTTGAAATTTTTTACTTGTCTCCTGATTCACATAAGCAGTGAAATTTTATTTTTTGGGCAAATTCCAAAATGGTGTCTGCTAGTACTTGTATTAGTAAAATACAGTATTTAATCCTTAAAGCAAAATTGTAGCAGACAAAGTTCATTTTTTTTTTTTCATTTTTTTTTTTGTTTGTTTTGGTTATTTTTAGAGAAAATGAGACTTGGCATTTCATGTGAATCATCTGCTAGGCAGATGATTCACATAAAAAATGTCAAGCCTAATTTTCTTCGAAAAATAATTTTGAAAAAATCAAAATGTCCTCTGCTGCAGTTGTGATAAGCTTTTTAAGGATTAGATTAAGCATACCAAAAAGTTAAACCTTTGCCACTCTCTGGGCTAATCTAGCAGACAACAAATTGATGACATTTTTCTTATTTTCCTCAGAAAACAGGATTTGACATTTCATGCAAATTGTCTCCAACAATTTACATTGAAAGTCAAATCCTATTTTCTGATAAAAATAAGAAAATATTTCAATATGTCGCCTGCTAAAAATTTTACCCAGAATGCAAAGCATTAATGTGTTACATTGAACTATTTGACAGTTTGATTTAGGAAATGACCAAATAAATAAATGTCTCTCTGGTTTATTGCTGTCTTGTTTACAAGCTGTCATTGACAGTGATATTTACCAGGTAACATATTTACCCTAAATATTGGTACACCTTAATTCCTTACCGCACTTGTTCTAAAACTTGAACAAGTCTATTTCACTACCTGTCGATATGTCTAAAAACTGCTGGATGAGTGGCCAGCATGTAGACCCAGATCAGATGCCGCAGAATGCGGCATCTGATCTGGCTCTACACTGCTTGCCCAGGCTTATCTACACCAATACTTAGGGCTGATATGGTATATCATCTTAAATTCAGATAAGTGACCTTTTCAGAATAAAAATGGCAGTATTTTTATGTATAATAAAAAACATCTTGGGCTGTGAATTAAAATCCCATGTCAATTATTTACCAGACTTCACAGTTTAAGTGGAGAAATAATTATAACAAAAATAAACCATTTGAATTTCCAGGTAATTTGGAGCCCACCGGTGCACCAGCATAGATGTTTAATCTTGTCATACAGCTGAAAACATTATAGGCAAATATAAGCCTTGTGGATATTTAGAATAGTTATTATCTGTTAAATAGAAACTTTTATTTGCAGCTTTTAGTACTTTGTACCTTGAATGTAAATATTAGCAGACGACACTTTAAAATATTTTTCTTTTTAATAGGACTTGATATTTCATGTAAATCATCTGTAAAGAATTATAACATATAAATGAAAAATCGAGTCCTGTTTTCAGAGAAAAATAAGAAAAACATATTACTTAACCCTTTTAGCCTTTTGAAAACAGTGTAGATCCAGATGAGACGGCTCACATGTGGATCAACACTGTTTGCCTTTAACAGAAACCTCTATTTTCAGCTCTGGGCATGTCCATATTCAGTGATGGAATAGTCCACTTAAAGAAATTCAGGGGTGAAAGGGTTAGAATAATTGTCGTCTGCTGATTTCAGGTTTAAATGTTAATATGTTAATGAGATTGTAAAGGATATGTTGATGTTACAATCTGTTGAAAGGAATTAACTTTTAGAGGACAATACTAGTAATGGGAGTTAAACATGCAGTATTTCAACTCGAAAAAGCAGACTATGTATGTTTATATTATTTTTCTTAAATTTGATAATATTATGGCTCCAGATAAGGCACTTTTTCAGCCAAAAAGTATTGATATGTTTCTTATTTCTCCACAAAAACATGTGTTGTGATACTCATTAGAAGCATCTCTGTGAGGCACTTATAATGAGTACCCACAACATATGATATCATAGAGAAACAAGAAAATATTATGTGGATACCCCCTCTTATCTGGAGCTTAGCTGATACTTTTTTTTTTTTTTTTACCATCACGAAAACATACCTATACAATTTTGACCCCCTTAAACCCCACTTTTATATAGTAAAACTGGGGTTTACAGGGGTATATATTATTTTTCTTATTTCTGCTCAAAAACATAGAGTGTGGGTACTTGTTAGAACCGCCTCGCCGAGGCGGTTCTAATGAGTACCCACAATCTATGTTTTGAGCAGAAATATGAAAAATATCAGAGTTTTTTATCTGAAAAAAATTCAGTTTTTGGAGATGAAATTTCCTATATATTTGAATAGGCCTGTTCTCATAATGTATAGTTCTCTATATTAAACCATTTTTGCCTAACAGACTCTTCTGTTAGTACCAATCCATTTTCAGTAAAAGGGATGTCTGGTTAATTTTTATCATTACAAAGTTTTATAGAAATTTCTGTATTTAGTGCAAACAGTGTAGATCATGATCAGATGCTCCATTCTTCCTCATCTTGGTCTGGATCTACACTGTTTTCTAGACCTGTCTGCCAAAGTATTTAGGCTGAATATGTTTATGCTTGAGAACAATGAAGGCCTAGATCAACCTGCACAAACTCCCTGTATCATCACGAAAAGATACCTATATAGTTTTGACCCCCTTGAACCCCACTTTTATATAGTAAAACTAGGGTTTACAGGGGTATACATTATTTTTCTTATTTCTGCTCAAAAACATAGATTGTGGGTACTCGTTAGAACCGGCTTGGCGAGGCAGTTCTTTCGAGTACCCACAATCCATGTC
The DNA here is from genome assembly GCA_964016985.1 of Anodontia alba. Classification (NCBI taxonomy): domain Eukaryota; kingdom Metazoa; phylum Mollusca; class Bivalvia; order Lucinida; family Lucinidae; genus Anodontia; species Anodontia alba. The sequence goes on along the minus strand of OZ024833.1, from coordinate 71,447,118 downwards.
TTGAGCAGAAATATGAAAATTATCAGAATTTTTATCTGAAAACTCAGTTTTTGGTGGTGAAATTTTCAATATATTTGAATAGGCGTGTTTTTGTAATGCGGTCAGCTCATTTGGTGCTTTTGAATATAGTCTGCAGTATCCAGTGGCCCTGTAAGCAGACAGTGAAGGCCCTGTTCAGACTCTAAATAGGCAGGCTGATCAGGGGAGACAACTTTTGTAACTGTCTATTTGCTTTTCTGTGCCTAGCCTCTTCTGAAAAAGGGTCTACTCAAAAAAGAAAGGTGTCTACTATAAAAGGAAAGAATTTGCTCCCCTTAGAAACAGATTCTTTCCGAAAGGGGCAAAAACTATTTTGACTGCATTGCCTCCCTTGAAAGTGTATCAATCCATAAGTCTTGATGCACAAATGAAAAATATTTTTATCTAGATACCACTCTCTTAGCTCCAGAAAAGATGTATTTTCCACTCATTAAGAAAACATGCCTATTCAAATATACTGAAAATTTTACGACCAAAAAATGAAAATTTTCAGATAAAAATTTCTGATATTTTTCATATTTTTGCTCAAAACATAGATTGTGGGTATTTGTTAGAACCACCTCAATGAGGGGGTTCTAATGAGTACCCACAATCTATGTTTTTGAGCAGATATAAGAAAATAATGCATACCCCTGTAAACCCCATTTTTACTATTATAAAAGAGGGGTTAAAGGGGTCAAAATTATATAGGTATGTTTTTTTGATGCTTTTTTATTGTTTCTTAAATCGCCATGAGAACCTATTTACTCCGGCATTAGACGTATCTCGTTGAGGAGCTTCCTATGAGTACCTACAACATATGTTTTCTTGAAGAAGTAAGAAAAAAATATCTTTATCTGGGATCCCTTCTTATCTAGAACCATGCTTTCTATTCTGGAGTCAAGGATCTTGTTTTTCTAATAAGAGAATAATTAATTAATTGGAGTGTCAAGATAACATAATTTCTAGAAACTGATTACAAACAAAACTTGATGCAAGAAAACCAACCACTAGCGTTATCCCGATGATTGATTATAATCGATCATGAGTCACTTTTGCCTCTTGTGACTGATGATTGGAAAGAATTTTTATAGTCGACTAACTATTTTTAGGAACATATTTTGTATAGCACCTTTCATTATCACTCTTCCATCATCTCCAAACGACTTAAATAATAAAGAAAGGGCTATAAAACACTAACTCATCATCATTGCACAGTACCTTTCATTATCACTTACATCATCTGCAAATGACTTAAATAATAAAGAAAGGGCTATAAAACACTAACTCATCATCATTGAACAGTGCCTTTCATTATCACTTACATCATCTCCAAATGACTTAAATAATAAAGAAAGAGCTATAAAACACCAACTCATCATCATTGCACAGTGCCTTTCATTATCACTCTTCCATCATCTCCAAATGACTTAAATAATAAAGAAAGAGCTATAAAACACCAACTCATCATCATTGCACAGTGCCTTTCATTATCACTCTTCCATCATCTCCAAATGACTTAAATAATAAAGAATGAGCTATAAAACACCAACTTATCAACATTGCAAAGCACCTTTCATGATCACCCTTCCATCATCTCGTAATGAACTAAATAATTTGAAAGGGCTGTAAAACACCAAATCATTATCAGATCCAGCTCAGCTGTGCATCGGCATCCGCTCGGATTTTTTTTTTGTAACAGTGATAGCTTTGTAATTTTCCAATAGATAATATTTCTTAGGTGTTATAATAACAAATTGTCTGCAACAGATTTTCTCCTTTGATCATGAACAGAAAATCAATGTAGTCTACACTAAAACTATTTCTTTCAAATTTAAAAGCATACTGATAAGAATTACCAGTCTAGATGTGGTTGGTTTGGAGTGTAGGCGTGCTTTTTTTTACCTTAAGAAAACACGCCTATTCAGATATATTGAAAATTTTACAACAAAAAAAGGAAAATTTTTAGATAAAAAATTCTGATATTTTTCAAATTCCTGCTCAAAACATAGATTGAGGGTACTCATTAGAACTACCTCATTGAGGCAGTTCTAATGAGTACCCATAATCTATGAAAAATAATGTATACTTCTGCAAACCCCAGTTTTACTATACAAAAGTGGGGTATAAGGGGGTTAAAATTATATAGGCATGTTGTCCTGATGGAAGACTCAAGCTTTTTTTTATCGCACCTGCTTGTAGCAGGGTGCGATATAGGCGTCCGATTTTCTGTCCGTCCGTCCGTCCGTCAACATTTATGTCGACGTTCGACATTTATGTCAAAGTTAGTATTCTAATCAACTACAAGACTAAACAACCATCAAACCTTGCATGAAACATCTCCCTGACCTCCTGACTTTGCAACATAGGCGTCCGCTTTTCCGTATGTCTGTCCATTCATCCGTCCATCTGTCAACATTTATGTCGAAGTTCGACATTTATGTCAAAGTTAGTATTTTAATCAACTACAAGACTAAACAACCATCAAACCTTGCATGAAACATCTCCCTGACCTCCCGACTTTGCGACATAGGTGCCCACTTTTCCATTCATCTGTCTGTTCGTATGTCCATCTCTTAACAGTTCTGTTATGTTGAAGTTCGACATTTATGTCAAAGTTAGTATTCTAATCAACTACAAGACAAAACAACCATCAAACCTTGTATGAAATATCTCACTGACCTCCTGACTTTGCGACATAGGTGCCCGCTTTTCCATTCGTCTCTCCGTTTGTCCGTCCGTCTGTCTCTTAACAGTTCTGTTATGTCGAAGTTTGACATTTACGTCAAAGTTAGTATTCTAATCAACTAAAATTCTACAACAACCATCATTCCTTGCATGACACATCTCCCTGACCTCCTGACTTGGCAGATATGTTGACCCAGTGACCTTGACCTATATTTTGCGCTCCATTTACTTTGACACAATTTACGTTGACGTTCCAGATCTTCTCAACTATAAGGCGTACAACTACCAAACCTTGCATAGTGCTTCTTCTAGATGTACAGACTTGGCAGGTACCTTGAGCCGGTGACCTTGACCTATATTTTGCGCTCCAGTGACTTTGACATATTTTGCGTCGACGTTCGATATCTCCTCAACTATAAGGCCTACAACCATCAAACCTTGCAAAGTGCTTCTCCTCAGTGTACTGACTTAGCAGGTACCTTGACCTGGTGACCTTGACCTATATTTTGGCTGCAGTGACTTTGACATAATTTACATCAACGGTCCAGATCTTCTCAAGTGTAAGACCTCTAGCCTCCAAACCTTGCATAGTGCTTCTCCTATATGTACTGACTTGGCAGGTATCTTGACCCAGTGACCTTGACCTATATTTTGCGCTCCAGTGCCTTTTACACATTTTACGTCAGCGTTCAATATCTCCTCAACTATAAGGCCTGCAACCATCAAACCTTGCATAGTGCTTCTCCTCAATGTACGGACTCTGCAGGTACCTTGACTGGGTGACCTTGACTTATATTTCACGCTCCATTGACTTTTACACCTTTTTAGTCACCCTTCCATATGTCCTCAACTGTAAGGCCTTCAACCACCAAACCTTATATAGCAGTTCTTCTCAATGTACTGACTTGATAGGTACCTTGACCTGGTGACCTTGACCTATATTGTGCACTCCAGTGACTTTGACACATTTTATATTGATGTTAGGTATCTCCTCAAATATAAGACCTACAACCACTAAACCTTGCATAGTGCTTCACCTCATTACCCTGGCTTGGCAGGTACCTTGACCCAGTGACCTTGACCTATATTTGACACATTTTACGTTGATGTTTGATAACTCCTCAACTATAAGGCCTACAACCACCATACCTTGCATTGTGCTTCTCCTTGATGTACTGAATTAGCAGGTACCTTGACCCGTGACCTTGACCTATATTTCATGCTCCAGTGACTTATACACATTTTACGTCAACGTTCCGTTATCATTGGGCTGTATGATACGAAAAGTCAGTGCTGAAGATATAGCCATTAGAGGGAATGGGACTGGCCTGGAAAATATGTGCCCAACTAGGCAGTTTGTCTACATTTTTTTCAACCCAGTTTTCCAAGTAAGCACTGCTAAGAATGAAATAAACTTATTTAATAACCACATTCTGATTGTGGCTCCTGTGACTTTTGCGCCAGCAGGTGCGATGACGCCTTCCGCGGAATTCTTGTTTAGCTCACCTGAGCACAGATTGCTCAAGGTCAAGGTGAACTTTTGTGTCCATTGTATGTGGTCAACAATTGTGCAATTTCTATGGGAAACAGTTTTGCTTGAATCTTCTTGAAACTTTACTAGAATGCTTGTCTTGATAATATCTCCAGCAAGTTACAAAATTGTTCATGTGTCAAAAACTGGGTCACTAGGTCAAAACTGTTTAAAATCTTGTGTATCCTCAAGAGGCCATAGTTTTGTTTTAATCTCCATGAAACTTAATCAGAACATTTGTCTTGTTAATGTCTTTGTCAAATTTAAATATGGTAATGTGAGGTCAAAAACTATCATGAAATATTTTCTACGGTCATTCTCTCCCTTCCGCTGATTCAAGAAGGGCAGTTGTGAGTTTCTGGCGAAAGAATGTGCACAATACTGGTTAACCACTTAGAGGACATGTGGTTAGGTAAACTGACTATGCTCGACATGACCCCATTGGGTTGACTGGGCCGTAAAACCTCAACACAAACTAAGTCACTGGGTCTAATTTCGATACATGCCATATCTCACACTATAAGATAAAATCTTGCAGAATTTGGTCCATCTGGAAGCCAGTTCCCGTAAGATTTTTCAAATCTCACAGAATTTTCAGACAAATCTTACAAAACAACTAACGAAGAATAAATCTAAAAATTACACTTTTTTGTCTCTACCATAAGCTTTGTTCATTTAAATAAAAGCTTTTGAATATTTTGGCATTTAAATAAAGGCTTTTAACTATTTTGGTAGAGCTTTAAAGTTATTTTTGTTAAAATCTCACAGAATTTTATCAAATCTCCCTAAAATATTGGCCAAACCTCACAGATTTCAGTCCACAGCTTATGGCATGTTTGAACTTCTTTAAAACCTTGTGTGCACTCAAGCGGCCACAGTTTTACTTCAGTCTTCATGAACCTTCACCTTGAAGATATCATGGTCAGGTTTGAAAATCAGTTATGTAGAGGTCAAAAACTAGGTCACTAGGTCTAATTTCTTTAAAACCTTATGTGCACTCTAGAGGCCACAGTTTTACTTCAATCTTCATGAACCTTCATCTTGATAATACCTATCTCTGTCAGGTTTGAAATGGATTATGTGGGGTCAAACACTAGATTATTAGGTCAAGTTTCTTTAAAATCTTCTGCGCTCTGTAGAGGCCACAGTTATGAGTCCCAGTCTTCATGAAGCTTCACCAGAATTGTTTATTTTGTTAATATCTCTAGAAAATTCAAATATATGTCATGACCGTCATGTTAGATGAAAAACTATGTCATTACATCAAATTACTTTAAAAGCTAATGTCCTCTCTAGAGGCCACAGTTTTGACCAATCTTTATGAAACTTCATTAGACCCTTTGCTCTGGTCAGATACATGGGTCATGTGGGGTTTAAAACTAGGTGTACACACTGGTATTTCTATAAAATTTTGTGTAAACTTGAGAGGGTACAGTTTTAATCCAGTGTTCATGAAACTCCATGATCATTCTTACAGTTTAATTCTTTGAACCTGGCAGACTAAAACAGATACCTGTGCAAACAGTAATGATACAGATCAGATGTCTCATCAGGATTTACACTGATTACCATTCCTGTTTTTATTTTAGACTAAAACCCCTGTTTGCATCAGTAGATGTCCCAATTCAAGGATGAAAGAGTCCACTTCAGAAACTCAGGGATGAAAGGGTTAATGAATTTAACTGGAAGATGAAGACAAGATGAATATTTATTTTCTTGATTCACATGTGAAATGTCCTTGGGGTTTTTCACAGTAAATTGATTCAAGATATTTTTTTTTGTCAAATCTCTTTAATGCTTAGCATGCTTTGGCTAACCCTTAAAGCGTCAAGAAAACCTGCTCCTGAAAATGTCGTCTGTTTATGTCGTCTGCTGAATATTCTTGCAAACTTTTCAAACCTAGTTTTGCATACCGGCAGGCAAACAGTGTGGACCCTGATTAGACTGCTCCTAGATCTGGATCCACACTGTTTGCAAAAAATGACTTTTAAAATCACAAGCAGATGACAAAGCAGAGGACAATTGTTGTGATTGGCAGTTTAAGGGTTAAACATTTCAGCAGATGACATTTTGAAATTTTTCTGCCCCTGCCATTCGCAGAATGGTGGAAAGGGCATATAGTGTTACTCCTGTCCGTCCATCCGTCTGTCTCCATCCACATCTGTGATGGCATTAGCAATTTGTGTTAAAGTTTTTCAGGCATTAGCAACTTGCGTTTAATTTTTTCAGGCGGGGGCATCCATGTCCTTTGGACACATTTCTAGTTTTTTCTTCTTTTTTTTTCCCCCAGGAAGACAATATGCATGAAATGCCAAAGGAGACAATTTGCATGAATACCAAAGCCTGTTCTCTGGGAAAAATAAGAAAAATATTGATTTGTCAGTAGCTGAATTTGTCCATAAAGTGGTAAAGGTTAAGATTATATGGTGTAATATTTCTTTTTTTATTCAAAGGGAAGCTGGTATATTCTGGTCTATGACCAGCAATTTATTGTGACTGATAATTGGTCCATAACTGGTTGAATTTAAATAGTAGATGCATTACACTAAAAAAATAATAATACATGTACTCTATACCTTTTGACATATACTGCTTTCTTCAGTACAATAAAACTACATTTTTAGGGGTGGTTGCCAAATTGCCACCAGATTTAACATTCCACATTTCAACAAGCCATTTTCCTGTTACTACCAACCTAATAACTATCTAACAAATAGTTCCCTGCTAACACTGATAATGCTAAATTCTGCATTCAATCATATTAGCCATATACACCCTGATGCTTATAAATAATGAATAAATAAACAAAACCAAAGAAAACTTCAAACTTGTGAAGAAACAAGATTTTAATCATATTGAGTACAATATCGGTGGGCAATATGAATACCCAGAAAAACGTGCCACATCTACAGCATTAGGTAAAAAGTGTAACCCGAACCATGGTTCTACTAAACACTGAAAAGAACCTTTTTCACGGAAAGGGGCTCAGTTCTAACGCCCTATAGAATTTCAGGCAACCGCCCCCATCAGCACTCTCAGTTCTTTAATTCTCTTTCACCATAGAGTCGTCAATTGATGAATTTCTTGGAAAACTGATATCAAAAAAAAAAAAAAGAAATGAAAATTTCAAAATGCCATCTGTGGTTGTTGGAACTGGTGCTTAGGCTTAACGCTTTGCACTCTGGATAAAGTTTCCAGCAGACACTTACATATTTTTCTTTTTTCCCCAGAAAACAGGATTTGACATTTTGTGCATATTGTCTCCAGTGAAGAAAATTTGCATGAAATGGCAATTCCTGCTTTCTGTGACAAATAAGAAATGGGTAAAATTTTTAGCAGATGACATATTGTAATAATTTTCTTATTTTTCCCAGAAAACAAGTTTTGACAGTTTGTGCAAGTTGTCTCTAATAAAGAAAATTTACATATAATGTTGAATCCTGTTTTCTTGGAAAAGTAAGAAAAAACATTATGCTGAATTGGCCCAGTAAATGGTAAAAGTTAACATTTACTGCAGTATCAAATGATTATCTAATGCAGAAATTTGACAGGCCACTGAAACACAGATACCTGAGCTGGAAATTCTTCAGGGGAATAAATGAAAAATCTGAAGCCAACCCATGGGATTTTTGACACAAATTTAAAATTCAGGGGTAAGGAATTAGACATAAATTTGTCAAAATTATTTAATTCCCTGGGGTAATCCTTCAGCTCACCCCCCACACCTTCTTCCCCTCCACCCTGCACACACACACACAGCCTTCCCATCCCCCACCCCTTTTTATGGGAAAGCATAAGCAAACAGTAAAGGCGCTGATCAGGTGTACAGACTGATATGGTCCTTTCTTGTCCTCAAATCATTACGAAAACATGTCCATTCAAATATATTGAAAAATTTCACCACCAAAAAATGAAAATTTAAAAATCTGATATTTTTCATATTTCTGTTCAAATCATAGATTGTGGGTACTCGTTAGTAACAGCGAAGGGGTTCTAACGAGTACCCACAATCTATGTTTTTGAGCAGAAATATGAAAAATAATGTATACCCCTGTAAAACCCAGTTTTACTATATAAAAGTGGGGTTTAAGGGGGTCAAAATTATATAGGTATATTTTCGCGATGTGCAGTAAAGACCTTTTAAACATGGTACGATCAGTTGATCTGAAGGGTGACTTATCGGAAGCCTTGAATATCACTAGGATAATCAGAATGCCTGGAGACCTTATTCCACAGCATCAAATAAGGCTTATTTTTTTTGTCCAAATAAAAATATTTTCTTATTTCCCCACAAAAACATATGTTGTGAGTACTCATTAGAAGTGCTTCACAGAGGCACTTCTAATGAGTACCCACAATGTATGTGTTAGTGGAGAATTAAGAAAAAATATTTTGTGGATACCACCTCTTATCTGGAACTATGCCTTGTTCACATATAAATTCAGCAATACCATATTTACACTAATTATTAGGACACCTGAACTCCTTACCATACTGGTCTAAAAATTTGAACAAATCCATTCTAGTACCTTTTGATGTGTCTAGAAACTGCTCGATGAGTGACAAACAGTGCAGACTCAGATCAGAAGCTTAAGACTGAACATTTGATCTGGGTGTGCACTGTCTGTTCAGGCGTGTCCGTGCCTTATGGTTATTTTGTAAAGAGCAATTTATAAGGAGAGGCTTTATTAACACTTTGCATGCTGGGTGAAAAATTCAGCAGACAACATCTTGAAGTATTTTTTCTTTTTTTTTCTTTTTTCCAGAAAACAAGATTTGACATTTAAAAAAAAACAAGATTTGACATTTCATACTGTCTCCAGTGGAGACAGTTTTGAAATGTCAAATCCTATTTTCTCGAAAAAAAAAGAAAAGAAAAATATCACCAATTTGTCATCTGCTGAATTAGCCCAGAGAGTTGTAAAGGTTAATAAGGAGCAATTTATATGATTGGTAACCAAGGAAAAACTAAAAGTCTTACACAAACAACAACGCCCAGAACTGCCCCTTCAGGGTTTCATGGCAATTACTGTCATTCTTTACATCATAACTACTTTATATGCTGGGTAAAAATTTCACCAGCTGACATTTTGGAAGCTATTTTTCTTAGTTTTCTCCAGAAAATAGGATTTGACAGTTGTTATGCATATGGTCTGATTTGCAGAACATGTCAAATCCTGTTTATTTGATTACAAAAAAGAAGAAAAAATATCATCAGTTTTGTTGTCTGCTGAATTGGCAGGGAGTGCTAAAGAAAAATACCATAAGCTTGTTGTCCACTAAATACTTAGCACTCTGAGTAAAATTTTCAGCAGACAACATATTGAAATGTCAAAAGCTGTTTTCTGAGAAAAATACTGGTATTTCAGTATGCCCTTTACTGAAAATTTTACCTAGCATGCTAAGCATTAATCTGATAGACCTAAGAGATATAACAACAAGTATTAGCTTTCACAAAAAGCTTGGTCTACATTAAACACACGTTAATGTGTATTCATGATAGTCTCCAGTAAATTTTTTTCATGGTGTAACAATATGCTTAACAACAGCAATATTCTGGAAAGTTTAAACTTTACCTTGTTTCAGTGTAATCAAATGCGATTTGTCAGAAACAAAACCATCCCATGATACTTTAGCGATAGAAAAGTTGCCTAGCAGTGTCAGTGCATCCACCCTCTTTTAAAGTGAAAATGACAAAATTGATCCCATGACTTCCGATGAAGTGCTCCCGAAGCAATGGTAACCTTTCAGCTTAATTGTTACATGAGAGTGGACATATGAAACATATGCTGTGTTTCAGCAAGTCCTGGGATTTTGTTGTAATCAGGATAAGCAGTCAATGGAAAAGAGCATTGGACCAGTCCATGACCTTTGATATCGTGTTCTGGAGCAATTGTGAACTTTAAGATTGGCTACATTCATACAAGTTAAACTCTCAGTGGAAGGTTTTCTGTGCCCATTCATGTTAACCCTTATCCTGCTGTTCACGCAACCCCTACCTTTGCAAACAATGTGGATCCAGATCAGATGGCTTCTGAAGAAGTCATCTGATCAGGATCTACACTGTTTGTCTTTCAGTTTGTGAATTTGAATGAAAACATTATATGATGTAATCTGATTGGCTGATAGTCAGAAATGGGTGTGGCTAATTAAATTATTCAGCAGGATAAGGGTTAATCAGTCAATGGCAAATATAGCATTGGGCCAGTCCATAACCTTTGATAAAGTGCTTAACAAGTACCATGCTAAGGGAAAATACAGCAGACAACAGACAGATTATATTTTCTTAGTTTTTACTAGAAAATAGGATTTGACATTTCATGAGAATTGTCTCTCCCAATGTGACAATTTGCATGTAATTCTAAATTCTAGTTTCTAGGAGAACTAAGAAAATATTTCAGAATGTCGTCTGCTGAAATTTATACCCAGCATGCAAAGCATTAAGGAGCAATGGCAAATTTAACTCTAAGATGGGTGCATAGACATAGACAGTAAATCAAAAAGCCGGCCTCGGTAGCTCAGTTGGATGCAGGAAGTTGTGGGTTAGACCTCAGCCGAGGTCGGCAACATTCTTTCGTGGAGATTGATCGTGAAATATTTTCTATGGTCATTCTCTCCCTTCCGCTGATTCAAGAAAGGCAGTTGTCAGTTTCTGGCGAAAGAATGTGCACAATACTGGTTAACCGCTTAGAGGAATAAGCCTGCCCTGTAAAAATGTGGTTAGGTAAACTGACTGCGCTCAATATGACCCCATTGGGTTGACTGGGCCGTAAAACTGCAACACAAACAAACAATAAATCATAAAGTATGAATAAATAGATAAAAGGGGTGTCTTTGAAGAGGATCTGCTATGGAAGCACCCCCTTTGAATGGTAAAATTAGTATAAAACGCTTCCGCAGCATTTGCTTTCTCTTTTCATTAGTAAAGTGGAACCATAAGCTATTTGTATGCAAAATTAGTAAAATGATAAATGGCAGAATTATAAACAGTGTAGACCCAAATCAAACTGCTCCTTTAGGTGGGTGGTAGGTTGGTAGTAAGGGCCTGTTGTGCAGCAGGTGCGGCTAGGGGGTATGTTAGCCCTTGTCCTGCTGAACCTGGATATACCCTGCTTTTGCAAACAGTGTAGATCCAGATCAACTGATCTGGATCTGCACTGTTTGCCATTAAGTATGTGAATTTATAGCAATAATCCGGATCAAGTAATCTGATTGGCTGAAAATTATAAGTAGGCGTGGCTTATTAATTTATTCAGCTGGACAAGGGTTAGTATTTCGTCTGTTTTCTCTCACCCTCCTCTGCTTCTCTACTAAATCTTCTGTCCCTTTCTACCCTTTTGTTGGGATCTGCAGCAGTTTGATCTGGGTCTGCATTGTTTGTTGAGGTTGGTATGTCCAATTATTATGCCTTAACACTGGGCAGATTAGAGGACCCTGTAGAAGACCCAAATCAGATGCCACATTATGTGGCATCTGACCAGGGTCTATACTGTTTGCTACTCATTCGGCTGTTTAGTCACAAGAAACAGATAGTAAAATGGACTTGTCCGAATACATAGGCTAAATATGGTAAAATCCAAGAAATTTCTGTTGGGCCATTTAAATGTTTGATGAAGTCAACATGAGGAAAATATTTTGGATATTTGATGTTACAGGGCTTTTATAACTATATGCCATATACAGGCATACATTACATGCTTTGATAGTTGTTAATGCTTAGCATACAACAGTTTGAAATATTTTAGCCTTTGACATTTCATGCATACTGTCTCCTAGATTGAAATATCTTTTTTCTGAAAATAGGCTTTGACATTCTATACAAATTATCTCCTAAGGAGAAATGTCAAACCCTGTTTTGTGAGAAAAATATCAGTTTATCAGCTGCTGAATCTGCCTAGAGAGTGGTAAAGGTTAAGTCTAGGGTGCACAATCCTATAGAAAACCAACATCTTCACACCTGTCCTATACTACACCATCTTAACAAGGATTGCATAGGCTTGTTTTAACCTGCCTTGACTTACTGGGTTCAAATTTCAGCATACATTTTGAAATAGTTTCCTTATTTTTCAATAGAAAATATGTTGTTGTTTTTTGTTTTTTTTTTTGTTATTTTTTTGTTTTTTTTTTTTTTTTTTATGGCCTCCTAAAATGCCTATTAGCAATAGTGGATTTCATTAGCCCATTGTATACTGAATAGACTCTCCCACACTCTATATTGGAAGAGTCCAATTTCAGTTTTAGGTACGTCCGGCTGTGAGATTTACATATTCGTAGAGAAAAATGGCTAAACTATTTGCAAACAGTGGAAACCCTGATCAGATACCATCGAGAAAAATGGCTAAACTATTTGCAAACAGCGGAGACCCTGATCAGATGCTGCATTCTGCAGCATCTGATCTGGGTCTGCACTGTTTGCCAGTAACCCTTTTATGGGTCTCCCGACTACAATGGATTAGAGTCTGTACTTCGCCGAGTACAACTGAACCTCCTGTAGTACACAGTGAAGACAACTTTTGAAAGCAGTCTTCAAATGACAATACTGTATTGTCTCCCTTAACTCTTCTTGCTGAATAATTTAATTAGCCACACCTATTTCTGACTATCAGCCAATCAGATTATATCATCTAATGTTTTTGTTCAAATTCACAAACTTAATGACAAACAGTGTAGATCCTGATCAGATGGCTTCTTCAGAAGCCATCTGATCTGGATCTACACTGTTTGCAAAGGTAGGGGTTGTCGTGAACAGCAAGATAATGGTTAACTGGGATGTTCATGTAATGAAATAACACAATATGTTTACAGGAAAATAGAATTTGACATTTCATTCAGAATTATCTCTTCTGGAAAAATATCATCAATTTGTTGTCTGCTAATGCCAAAAGTTTATGCAGTTTTAACCCTTGTCCTGCTGAACCCGGATATACTCGACCTTTGCAAACAGTGTAGACAGATCAGTTGGCTGATCTGGATCTGCACTATTTACCATTCAGTTTATGAATTTCTGTCAACAATCTTGATCAAGACATCTGATTGGCTGACATTTAGAAGTGGGCATGGCATCTTAATCTGTTCAGCATGACAAGGGTTAATATTAAAAATGCAGTACCATCAATAGTGTTTCAGTCATTTTAGGATAAGATAAATGGACTTGCTTATATTTTAGAACAAGTATGGTAAGATGTTAAGGTGTCCCACTATTTAGGATGGAAGAGACTTTACGTCTTATTTTATCATTATTCTAAAATGATTGAAACACTGTTGATGGTACTGCATTTTTAATATTAACCCTTGTCATGCTGAATAGATTAAGATGCCATGCCCACTTCGAATTTACAGCCAATCAGATTACTTGATCCAGGTTGTTGGTGCAAATTTTCCTACTGAATGACAGACAGTGCAGATCCAGATCAGTTGGCTTCTTCTTCAGAAGCCAACTGATCTAAATCTACGCTGTTTTCAAAGATAGGGCATATCTGGGCTCTGCAGGACAAGAGTTAAGATAGGCACTTTTTTCAACCGAATACATGCATATCAATATTTTTTTTTCTTATTTCTCCACAAAAAATATATATGTTGTGGTACTCATACTAGAATTCTCTCTGAAAGGCACTTCTAACAAATACCTACAACTTATGTTTTTGTGAAGAAATAAAAAAATATATACCTGATACCCCAGCTTAACTCAGCACTGCTTGCCACTCAACACATCAGCAGGCAGTGAAATAGATTCACAGTGCATCCAGCTTAAACAGCCACCTTTCGGAAGGTAAACGGCCCTACAACAGCCGCCTTTGGGAAGACATATATCCCTACAACAGCCACCTTTGGGAAGGTATACTTCCTACAACAGTCAGCTACAGGAGTGCATACCTTCCTTCAACAGCCACATTTGGGAAGACATATCTCCCTACAACAGCCATCTTTAGGAAGACATACTTCCCTACAACAGCCACCTTAGGAAAGGTATACCTCCCTACAACAGCCACCTTTTGGAAGGTATACCTCCCTACAACAGCCACCTTTTGGAAGGCATTCTTCCCAACAACAGCCACCTTTGGGAAGGTATACCGCCCTACAACAGCTACCTCTGGGAAGCATTGCTTTCTACAACAGTAACCTTTGGTAAGGCATACTTCCCAACAACAACCACCTTTGGGAAGGCACACCTCCCTGCAACAGCCACCTTTGTGAAGGCATACCTTCCTACAACAGCCATAATTCCCTACATCAGCAGCATTTGGGAAGGCAAACCTCACTACAACAGCAATCTTTGGGCAGGCATACCTACCTACAACAGCCACCTTTAGGAAGCATACCTCCCTACAACAGCCACCTTGGGAAGGCACACCACCCCACAACAGCCATCTTTTGGAAGGCATACCTCCCTACAACAGCCATCTTTTGGAAGACATACATCCCTACAATGGCCACCTTTGGGAAGATGCACCCTACAACAGCAAGCTTTTGGAAGGCATACCTCCCTATAAAAACCACCATTGGGAAGGCACACTTCCCTACAACAGCCACCTTTTGGAAGGCATACCTCCCTATAAAAGCCACCATTGGGAAGGCACACTTCCCTACTGCAGCCACCTTTAGAAAGGCATACCTCCCTACAACAGATACCTTCTTACAACAGCCACCATCGGGAAGGCATACCTCTACAACAGCCACCATAGGGAAGGTATACCTCCCTACAATGGCCACCATTAGGAAGGTGTAAATTGGCTGCTGTAAGATGGTGGCTCTTGTAGGGCGGTTTATTATATAGTAAAAACAACACTTTGGGAAATCACAAAAGTGTCAGTTATAGAGAGGTAGCTGTTATAGAGAGGTAACCATTTAACTAAAGTTTCACTGTATTTGAATTTTACTACAAGTTTGGTAAGGCATAATATTTAACCCTAAAAGTGCCAAGCAAAATTTGTAGCAGACAACAGTCTAAGTTTTTTTGTTTTGTTTTTTTTTTCAAAGAAAATAAGTCTTGACATTTCATGTGAATTATCTGCCAAACAGATAATTCATATGAAATATCAAGACTTATTTTCTGTGAAAAAGACAAACAAACAAACAAACGAAAAAAAAAACGTAAAAAAAAATCATCTGCTGCAGTTGTTATTGGCACTTTAAGGATTCAAATAAATACAGTACTATCCATTTGTTCATTATCTATTATGCCTGCAGCAAATTAGTACACCATTGGGATACAATCTTTTCCCGAATGAGAAAACATCACAATTCAATCAGCCAGGTTGTGCAAAGACTTTAAACCATATTTAGCTTAAATATTTGGGCACCTTAACTCCTTACCATACTTGTCCTAAACTTTGAACATATCCATTATATGTCAAAAATCTTGCTGGATGTGTGGTAAACACTTTGCAGGGATGAAAATTATTTAATTGGGGTGTCATAATTTCTGAGGGATTCAGTTTCATCAAATTCCCAAATCTATCCAAAGTATTCAGACAGATAGGCCTAAGCAAGTAGTGTAGACCCAGATCAGATGCTGTAAAATGCAGCATCCAATCAGGGTCTACACATTATTTGACACTCGCCCAGCAGTTTTAGACATATCTGCAGCTAGTTAACCCATTGTAGTCTGGAGACCCCTAAAAGAGTAATTGGCAAACAGTGCAGACCCAGATCAGACGCCGCAACATGTGGCGTCTGATCAGGGTTTCGACTGTTTGCAACTAGTTTAGCCATTTTTCTCTAGGAATATCTAAACCCCATAGCAGGATGTACCTAAAATTGAAATTGGACTCTTCCCATATATAGTGTGGGTGAGTCTATTCAGTCTACAATGGGTTAAATCGATTTGTTTAAATTTTAGGAGGAGTATAATTATGGTAAAGTATGTCCAGATATATCCAAAATTTCCCATGAAAAATGGAATTTTTAGTTAAATTGGAGTTTGGTTGAACCCAAAAGACCGACCCCATGAACACACTCTCTGGATCTGTCCCTCATGTAGACCTTGATCAGATGCCATAGTCTGTGTTGTCTAATCTGGATCTACGCTGTTTGCTGAGGCATGTCTGTCCAAATGCCAAGGTAAAAATCTCTGCAACTGAAGTTTAAGTGAATTTATTACATTGATCATTTGGTCCATCAACTCTGTACAAATTTGGGGAGTGAACTACTTATAGTTTCATTATATTCTTTATTCACAGACATGATAAGCATCCAGATGGCCCAGTGGTTAGCACTCCAGCCTTTGTATCAAAAGGTCCTGGGTTTGAATCCTGCTAGAGGCAGAATTCAGCACATGACTATGTGGCGCTTCATTGCAGTGAACTACTTATAGTTTTATTATAGTTTCTTTATTCACAGAAATGATAAGAGTCCGGATGGCCCAGTGGTTAGCACTCCAGACTTTGTATCAAAAGGTCCCGGGTACAAATCCTGCTGGAGACAGAATTCAGCACTTGACTGTATGGCACTTTATTGCATAGAGCCTTTCATTATCATCTTCCATCATTTCGATATGCCTTAAATAACATTGAAAAGGTCGTAAAACACCAAACAATCTTCATTTCATAGAATGATCAGCACAATAAGTAGTAATGTATGACAGTTAACCCTTAAAGCGCCAAGCAAAATTTGTAGCAGACAACATTTATTTTTATTTTTTTAATTTTTCAAAGAAAACAAGTCTTGCTTGGCAGACAATCACAAGAAATATCAAGACTTGTTTTCTTTAAAAAATTTAAAAAAAAAAAAGTTAAAAAAAATAAAAATAAATGTAAGAAAACAAGTATTGAGCAGACGATTCACTTGAAATATCAAGACTTGTTTTCTTTGAAAAATTAAAAAAAAAATATTTCTAAATGTCATCTGCTGCAGTTGTGAAGGGTTAATTTCTTTACATTGTTGGGTTAACTGTCCTTTACTTTCTAGTCCATCTGTCAAAGTTTGTGGAGCAAACTTCTTCCCAGTCTGTTTTTGTAAGACTTCACAGGGATTCAGTTTTTCACTAAAAAGATGTGTACCATAATAACCTTATCTACTTACCATACTTCTCCTAAAATTTTAAATAGTTCATTCTACTACCTGTTGATGTGTCCAACATATTGCTGTATGTATGGCAAACAGTGTAGACCCTGATTAGATGCATTCTGCAGTGTCTAATCTGGGTCTACACTGTTTGCAAAGGCCTAAATGTCCTAATACTTAGGGTTAATATGGTATTTAATTTTCTACAAAATATTAAACATTAACATTGTCATAGTAATGACTGTAATGCATCACTAGGTCTTGATAAACTTGTGATATAGACAGCTGTCGCATCAACACTAGATCACTCAAATGGTTATATGATCTGTGGCAATGTACTAGAACTTTTCATAAAATTTTGATTTTTGATCTATGGAAATATAAGCGTAACAGAATTATGATGCCATTATGTTGTTGTTGCCGTTTAAGACAGGTACTCCTCTCAGTGATTTCCGGGTTTAAGGGGAATTGAAACTTTCAAGGGGACGTAACTGTGTCAAAATTGTTTGGCCCTGTTATGAAAAGGGGTCTTCTGTTTGTGTTGAGGTTTTACAACCCAGTCAACCCATTGGGGTCATGTTGAGCGCGGTCAGTTTACCTAACCACACATTTACTGGGCAGGCTTAGTCCTCTAAGCGGTTAACCAATAGTGTGCACATTCTTTTGCCAGAAACTGACAACTGCCGTTCTTGAATCAGTGGAAGGGAAAGAATGACCATAGAAAAGTTATCAATCTCCACAAAAGAATGTTGTCGACCTCGGCGGGGGTTGAACCCGCGACCTCCTGGTCTTCATTCGGATGGCGCATCCAACTGAGCCACCGAAGCCGGCAAAAAAAGGGGTCTACTCTAAAAGGAGGGGAGCAAATTCTATTCTTTTAGAGTATACCCCTTTTCAGAACAGGTCTAGGGAGCAAATTCTATCCTTTTAGAGTAGACCAATTTTCAGAACAGGGCCTGGCAGCAAATTCTAACTTTTTAGCGTTGACCCCTTTTCAGAACAGGGTATCTTTTTAGACCCCCTTTCAGAAGGGGTCTATTGTGCAAGAAACAGGAAGTCACATGTATGTTGGCCATTTATAAGGGTCCCTTTCTCTTTGATTTCCAGGGGTGAAAGTCAGCTTTGTATTAAGATGATTACCATATTTTATTAGCTATTGCCTAGGTCCCATAGCTACAGACAACAGGGGTATCCTGCAACTATCAATGTTTTCTCCCAGAGTGATGATGTGGCAGGATCACCCCTGTGAATTAGACAATTTTGAAAACTTTACGTCTTTTACGTGTTCTAATTTATGTCAAAAATTCTGTTGGTTGGCTTCAGATTGTTTACTTATTTTCTTGAAGAATTTCCAGCTCATGTAATGTAAAATCCCAACTCTGTTTTTCAGTGGTCTGTCAGATCCCAAGGGAAGTAACGTTTTTGCTGTCTACTTCATCCACACCGTTGCCATCCCTCCCCCCTCCACACATACACATACACAGCACACAGCACACACCCAGGGTATCCCAGCAACCATCCCTCCATTATGAAAACACGCCTATTCAAATACAGTGAAAATTTTACCACCAAAAAATGGCAATTTTTCACATAATAAATTCTGATATTTTTCATGTTTCTGCTCAAAACATAGATTGTGGGTACTCGTTAGAACTGCCTCATCGAGGCGGTTCTAACGAGTACCCACAATCTATGTTTTTATGTTTGAGCAGAAATAACAAAAATAATGTATATCCCTGTAAACCCCAGTTTTACTATATAAAAGTGGGGTTTAAGGGGGTCAAAATTATATAGGTATGTTTTCGTAATACTTGGGGAAAACATTGATAGGTGTATTAAGCACATTATTATTTCTCTATGAAAATAATAATGGAAACTTCTTTGTGCATTGATAAGTATCTATAATACATGAATGATATATATATATATATATACAGTGTAGCTCCAATACATCGCGGTCCGTTATTTCGCGAAATCCAGTATATCGCGAATAGGCCATGGCTCCCAAATTTTCCATAAGCAAAAAAAAAAAAAAAAAAAAATTTAAAAACATAAAATGTTTGTTGTTTTATTTAACTTCAGAAAAAAAAAAAAAAGCGTTCCGCCTCCGGTAATTGATTTTTCGCGCCTATCCCGACGCTAAGTCGCGCGTCAGGTATTATATGACAAACAATCCACTTAGTGTCAATCAGCGCACAAGTTGATTATAATTGGCAAACAATAAATTATATCGCCGTAATTATCGTAATCATTATCATCATTTAGTACATAGATCTACTCAATGCTCAATGAGTCAATGATGCCCACAAACTAATTTTGGTCAGCAGGGGAAAACGGTCCACCTCCTTTTTAACACCAGCAAATTTTACAAGACAGTAGTCTTACGATGTTTCTGTCCAACATACACAGATCGTAGTCCGCTTATTTTACACTTCTGTAGATATAAATATTTCAGAAGAAAACAACTGTGTCAAAAAAAAACAAAAAACAAACAATAAAAAAATAAATAAAAAGAAATTAACTTTGTTTTTTTTGCGCCCGCAATATAAGCGAAGGGAAGCAACTCAAGTTATCTTAGCACAATTGAGTAACTTCTCTTCGCCAGAGTATCCAAAATGGCGTCCTAAATTGTCAATCCGATGATTTCTTGTTTTCAAACGTAGTTTATCAGCTGGTTTCGATTGGAATTACTTGTTAGATATAGCGCACCATTGTAAATTATTCCATTGAGCAATTCTAATCCAATTTTAATTAGGAAATATGGTGACAACATAACTGAATGCCATTTATCCGTGATGTCTCAGCAAACTACCACAGCGACAAACCGAGGGAGTGTTATGCACGCCGTTATACATGCATGGTACATGTCGGGACTTATATCGCGCTCCGACCACATCGCGGTTTCAGGGTTATGGACCCGCAATACCGCGATATATTGGAGCTACACTGTATATATATATATATATATATATATATATATATATATATATATATATATATATAAGCATTCATGTATTATAGATACTCCTTCCACACATATATATATATATATATATATATATATATATATATATAAACCCTGATGTCCTGCTATCTGGGAACATTTCTTTGATCAATGTGAGAAAGCATACCATCACGAAAACATGCCTATATAATTGTGACCCCCTTAAACTCCACTTTTATATAGTAAAACTGGGGTTTACAGGGGTATACATTAATTCTCTTATTTCTGCTCAAAAACATATATTGTGGGTACTCGTTAGAACCGCCTCGACAAGGCGGTTATAACGAGTACCCATAATCTATGTTTTGAGCAGAATTGTGTAAAATATCAGAATTTTTTATCTGAAAATTTTCTTTTTTGGTGGTAAAATTTCCAGTATATTTGAATAGGTATGTTTTCGTAATGAATGTACCTTCCGACACGGGTACCCAATGAAGATTTAAATCAGCCTGTGCATCCTCACAGTCTGATCAGAGTCTTTGTTGACCCCATGAAGAATCTTTGCAAATGTGCAGGCTGATCTGAATCTTCCCTGGGGGCACATGTCCAAAGGTATGTTTTCTGATGTTATGGTTCCCATGCAGATTCCTATGACAAAAAATTGATATCTATCCACAAAGTACACCTTCCACATAAATAATACTTGTGAGGATTTTATACCCATGCAGGAGGTACCCACTATTTCCAACGTTTTGCTGTACAAAGGATAGTTCCAGATTAGGCACTTTTATCAGCCAGAAAGTACTCATATTTTTCTTATTTCTCCATGAAAACATATGGTGTGGTACTCATTAGAAGCACCTCACCGAGGCACTCCTAATGAGTACCCACAACATGTTTTCATAAGAAATAAAAAGAAAATATGTGACAACCCCCTCATATCTGGAGCTATGATAAAGTATAAGAAACATGGGGTGCATTTCACAGGAGATTTCTGCCATAATAGATTGTCATCAGCTAATGTAACCTATAACAGACTCCAGGTCAAGGTTAAACTAGACAGAAATTGAATATAGCTTCAGCAGTATCAGCAAAGCATATGTGGGGGAAAAAGTCACCCCTTAGTATAAAACAGGGTAACTTAATCATTTGTTGTTAAACTTGAATGTCACGAAATATTATTGTACTTAAGTCTTAATTGAATAAATAATTAATTAATTAATCAGTCATCCATTCATTTTGATTTATTATTGGTGGCTTCCTATTTTTGATACTGAAACTTAATAATTTGCCATTGCCAAGATAGGGAAATAATATGTTTAATTATCTTTCATAAGTATTTGGTTTCATAGATGACAAAATATATAGGCCTGAGCAAACAGATCTAGACCAAATGCAGCATCTGATCAGGGGCTACCCTGTTTGCTACCCATCCTGCAAAATTTTAGACTTATCAACTGGCCCATGGTATTCTTAAAAGTTAACCCTTGTCCTGCTGAACCCGGATATGCCCTGTCTTTGCAAACAGTGTAGATCCAGATCAGTTGGCTTCTGAAGAAGCCAACTGATCTGGATTTGCACTGTTTGACATTAAATATGTGAATTTATAGCAACAATCTGGATCAAGTAATTTGATTGGCTATAAATTAGAAGTGGGCATGGCATCTTAATTTATTCAGCAGGACAAGGGTTAAGGACTAGTAAGAGTAGTGTAGACTACTAGTATGGTAAGGAGTTAAGGTGTAGGGATACTTATGGTAATTACTGTAAATTGTTTTATTCTATAAATATGTACATCTTTAGTTTTTTTTCCTTATGTATGAAAGTTCAAGTGATGAGAAATTATATAAAATTTGATTAGTGCATTTGACTGCATTCAAATTACTCTTCACTATTAGGCTCCACAATATTGGACATGCTGATCTTGAACTGCTCTTTAACCCTTATTATGCTGAATAAATTAAGATGCCACACCCATTTCTAATTTCCAGCCAATCAGATTACTTGATCAGAGTTTTTGATGTAAATTCACATTTAATAACAAACAGTGCAGATCCAGATCAGCTGGCTTCTTCAGAAGCCAACTGATCTGGATCTACACTGTTTGCTAAGACAGGGAGTGTCCTGTTTAGCAAGAGAAGGGTTAAAATGTTTCAGTTTTGTAAGTAGTTATTGAAATGAGAAGTTTGGTATGTGTAATATAAAATCAGTAAAGGCATAGGAACTCTACATACTAGCAGGGTGTCTGGTCAGTTTTTATTATTACTGTTTTATAGAAATTCCTGTAGTTAATGCACACAGTGTAGACCATGATAGGACATGATATCCTGTGGCCTCTGGTCTGGGTCTGCACTGTTTGCCAGATACCCTTTTGGGGTTCTCCAGACTAAGTGTGACAGACAACCATCAGCCAGAGAGAAAAAAAAAAATCTGGCTCCTTTTATGGCATAGATTTCCAGTTAGTCAGATAGACTTGTTCTTTTCAGTTAGAAGTTATGGCGTCAAAATATTTAAAGCAAATATGGTATTCATAGCTCTAGGTAAGAGGGTTATCCAGATATTTTTCTTATTTTCCATTAACCCTTGTCATGCTGAATAAATCAATACACCACACCCACTTCTAATTGTCATCCAATCAGATTACTTGATGTAGGCTGTTAATACAAATTTGCATACTTAATGGCAAACAGTATAGATCCAGATCAGTTGGCTTCCAGAAGCCAACTGATCTGGCTCTACACTGTTTGCAAAGGCAGGGCATATATTCTGGTTTAGCAACCAGGGTTAAAACTTATGTTGTGGGTACTCATTAGAATTAGAGACAGTTTTAATGAGTGTCATAATAAGTACCTCTGTGTAATAATTTAGAGAAATGAGAAAGGTATCAAAACTTTTGATTCAAAACACCAACCACTCCCTCCCTTGTCACTACCACATTTTTTCTAGAAATGTGATTTTTTTTTCTTGCCATCTTTGACTGAACTTGATGGAACATGCTAGCTTTGAGTAAAATTTGTGTTTTTTTATTTATTTTGCTTGAATTACACAGAAAGCTCAGTGAACTTGTAAACACATTCATGAAGGTGCAGATGTTATTTGGTGGTCATACATGGTAGAGGAAACTGGAATACCCTCAGAAAATCACCACACTTGGCTGGGCAACCATTACCCTGCCACATGCCAGTCCTTGAAGTCAAACTCGGTCCACAGTTTTGACAAGTGAGATACATACCCTGCACTATACACTGGCTATCTTCATACGCTTATTGTAGGAATCAATTTACGCCCAATTAAAGTCGTAAATCTTATTTAGGATAAGACTAAGCCCATTTCTCTGTATAGAAGTGAATATTCATTGTTGTTGACTTGAAAGATAATCTGTATATTACTGTTACACCTTAATGTTAAGTAATATTTCACAACTTGTTATTGTCGATAATAATGGCTGATAAATAATATTTTGGTCTTAACCCTAGTCCTGCTGAACCCAGATATGCCCTGTCTTTGCAAACAGTGTAGATACAGATCAGTTGGCTTCTGATGAAGCTAAATTATCTGGATCTACACTGTCATTAAGTATATGAATTTGTATGGGTGTGGCATCTTAATTTAATCAGCATGGCAAGGGTTAAGAGAAGCAGAAGAGATTTTAACATTTACCATGCTATGGGCAATGATAGCAAATGACAAATTGATGATACTTTTTATGCCCCATGCCTGCCAAAGGCAGGAATGGGGCATACAGCCTTTTGCTGTGATGTTACGTGTGTACATGCATATGTCATGTGACAGTTCGTAACCAGAGTTTAATAAATGTTACAGTTTACATTCAAGTTTACCTGCATATTTACATTCACATTTATGTCCAATTTGCTCATAACTTTGCTACCTTTTATGCTACAAAGTTGAAATTTGGTATGGTAGTTACCCAGACCAAGACCTTAGAC
The DNA here is from genome assembly GCA_964016985.1 of Anodontia alba. Taxonomy (NCBI): domain Eukaryota; kingdom Metazoa; phylum Mollusca; class Bivalvia; order Lucinida; family Lucinidae; genus Anodontia; species Anodontia alba. The sequence goes on along the minus strand of OZ024833.1, from coordinate 71,422,988 downwards.
TTCATAATAGAGTTGCCCCTTAGGCTTGCCCTGGGTGGGGCCAGGGGTCAGAATGTATAACAGGTCATATTGAACACATGCAAAATGGCAATAGAATCATAAGTCTGGTACCATTACTTGCCTTAGAAAGTTAGAAATTGGGTATAATGATCACAGATGAAATAGTTTATACAGAGACCAGGGTTTGGAAACTGGATCATGATAGGGGTGGGGCTGTGAGGTTGGGCCAAAGGAAACAGCCATATGGGCAAAGGCCATAGGGCAGGGGTATCTGTGTACTTTGGACACGTGTCTAGTTATTTCTTGTTTTTTTTTCCTAGAAATAGGATCTGACACTTCTTAGGAGACAATTTGCATGAAATGTCAAATCTTTTTTTTTAGGAAAAATAAACATATTTCAAAAATGTCTTCTGCAGATTTTTACCCCGAATGCAAAGTGTTAAGGGGATTGCATACATTCAGTTAATTTTCTGCCAGTTTTAAAAGGGAGACTTCTTGTTTGCTTTCCTACACACCAGTCCCCTTTTGAAAAGGAAAGAATTTGCTCCCAAGGGGGTTGGGGTGATGTTATGAAACATACAGTAAATGTCCTAAAATTTTGGACATTTTATTCCATACTTTTTGGCCTAATTTTGTTTTTTATGCAGTTATTTCTTAAAACACATAGTGTAATGGCAAACAGTGTAGACCCTGAGCAGACTGCTCCTTCAGTAGCAGTCTGATCTGGGTCTGCACTGTTTGCATATGCTATTTATCAGAAACTTAAGTGTACGAAATTTTAGGACATTTGGACAATTGGCACTAAAGTACTATGGCACAGCAAAAACTTGATCCAAGCACTGGGACAGACAGGCTTGAGCAAACTGTGTAGACCCAAATCAAATCCATGTGGAGCAAGTCTTTCTTTTTTAGAGTAGAACCCTTTTCAAAAGGAAGAAAATCATATTGAAAGAGTTGCCTCCCTTCAAAGTGCATCAGTTTCCCTTAAGTATTTTGTTTTTGAATTGTTTGTTGATGGAGTAATGGTATATAATATGAGGTGCACTGCAATGAAAATTTGCACCAGTCAACATTTTTATTTATTTGTTTATTTATTTTTATTTATTTATTTTATTTCATTTTTTTTTTTTTTTTTTTTTTTTTGTAGAAGGTAAGTCATGACATTTAATGTGAACCATGCAATAAGCATGTGAATTTGTATCAACAATCTGGATCAAGTATCCGATTGGCTGAAAACTAGAAGTGGGCGTGGCATCTTAATTAATTCAGCATGACAAGGGATAACATTAGATGAAAAATGTTAAGGGGACTGGATACATTTTCTTAAATATTTTATAAGGGAGACAATCTTTGTGACTTCCTGTTTGCTTTCCTCCACACACACCAAATTGAATCCCCTTCTGAAAAGGAGTCTATTCTTTGTAGCAAATTCTTTCCTTGTAGGGTAGACCCCTTTTCAGAAAGAAGGCAAAACAGTTTTGAAAGAGTTTCCTCCCCTGAAAGCGTATCAGTTCCCCATAATGAAAACAGAAAGGCAGTACCTAGGAAAGTTTGATCAGGGTCTACACTGTGTGCCATTTGGCCAGCGCTTTTTAGACATAACAGGTGATTAGTTGATCGAATCTCATTCTAGGCAGAATTCAGCTCAAGTCTGTAGGGCACTTTATTGCATAGAGCCTTTCATTATCGCCCTTCCATTGTCTCGATATGACTTAAATAATGTTAAAGGGACATAAAACACAAAATCATCTTGATCAGTTGAAATGTTTGGAGAAGTATGGTAAGGAAATGAGGTAACATAATGCATAGGCCCGCAATGAGAAATTAGGATTTTTGGATAAAAACTTGTGTCTGCATAAAACTAGGAAATTATTGTCTGAGCTGAGTTTAACCCTTTATGCTTAGCACTCTGGATGAAATTTTCAGGAGATGACATGCTGAAATATTTTTCTTATTTTGCCCAGAAAACAGGTTTTGACAGTTCATACAATTTGTCTCCAATGGAGACAATTTGCAGGACATGTCAAAACCTGTTTTCTGGGAAAAATAAGAAGAATATCAGCAATTTGTCGTCTGCTGAATTAGCCCAGAGAGTGGTAGAGGTTAAAAGTGCTAAGCAAAATTGTAACGATACACATGAAATATCATGCCTTATTTTCTCTGAAAAATACAAAATAAAAAATAAAATAAATAAAAATGTCATCTGCTGCAGTTGTGATTAGCACTTTAAAGGTAATTAGTCACCACAATATAAGTGTTCATAAACTTAAGCTCTCTCTGGGCAAATTTAGTAGCTGATGAATTGATTTTTTTTTTTTTTTATTTGTTATTACCAGAAAATAAGACTTGACATTTCTTAAGAAGACAGTTTGCATGTCAATTCATATTTTCTCTACAAAAAAGAAAAATATTTCATAATGCCATTTACTATCATTGTTACCAGGCATGCTAAGCATTAATTACAGCAAATGACATTTAGAAATATTTTTCTTATTTTTCCCAGAAAACAGGCTTTCATATTTCATGCAAACTGGCTCCTCAGGAGACAATTTGTCTGAAATGTCAGAGCTTTTTTTCTGGGAAAATAAGAAAAAAATTGTCTGTTTGTCATCAGCTGAATTTGCCGATAAAGTGGTAAAGGTAAAGCACTAAGAACAATAATTTCTTAGATGTTATGTTCTGTTTTAATGTATAGCTTACTAGGTAAAATTTTCAGCAGGCAACATTTGAAACATTTTTTCTGAGAAAATAGCTTTGCGATTTCATGCAAATTGTCTTTTAAGGAGACAATTTGCATGAAATCTCAAATGCCTATTTTTCGGAAAAAACAGGGGTGTGAAATTGTACTTGCCTGCTCGCATTTGCGAGTAAATTTTAAGGCAAGGCAAGTGAGATTTTCAGAACTTTCTTCACTTTTTCTTCAATTTTTAGCATCTGAATGAAAAATTTATACCATAAGGGCAAGTAAGTTTTGAGGGAGTTTTGCACCTCTGAAAAATATAGATTGTCATCTGCTGAATTTGCCCAGAGAGTGGTAAAGGTAATTAGAAAAATACTGACTGACTCTTTTTGCAATTTTTCATTTCAGGATATCCTTGTCACTGAATGGAAGAAGAAGGACCTGTCAAACACTAATGCATTTGTCTTTTTTGTTTTTCAGCCTTAATATGATAGCATTTTCTGTATTCTTTACACATGACATTAACCCTTAAAGTGCCACCACTTGACATTACAGCTAAATGTCTGTACTTCATGCACCACCCGACATTAAAGAAAAAGCATCACACATTGATGCTATATGTCTATACAAGTATTTGCACCACTTGAGATTGCATTAAACAGAAATGTCTATACAGTGTGCCAGACACAGAAGTTAAATATCTATATATACACCACTTGATATTGAAGCAAAAGGGCTATGTTCACCCCTGTTGACATTGGAACTAAATGGCTGTGTACCCAGTACTTGACATTGAGGCTAAATGTATATACATTTTTGTATTTACACAATTTTATGTCTATGTTAACACCACTTGCCATTGAAGTTAAATGTCTATGTTTGCACCACTTGATATTGAAGCTAAATGTCTATATATACACTACTTGACATTGAATCTAAATGCCTGTATTTACACCACATGACATTGAAGCTTAATGTCTACCATTATACCCCTTGACATTGAAGTTAAATGTCTATATTTATATCACTTGACATTGAAGCTAAATGTCTTTATTTACATCATTTGACATTGAGGCAAAAAGTCTATATTTACACCACTTGACACTGAAGCTAAATGTTTATTTTTACACCACTTTACATTGAAGTTAAATGTATTTACATCATTTGGCATTTAAGCTAAATGCCTGTATTCATCACTTGACATTGAAGCTAAATGTCTATATTTAAATAACTTGACATTGCAGCTAAATGTCTATATTTACACCATTTGACATTGAAGCTAAATGTATTTACACCACCTGACATTGAAGTTATTAAATGTCTCTATTTACACCACTTGCCATTGATGCTAAATGTCTATATTTACACCTTTTCATATAAAAGCCAAATGTCTATATTTACACCACTTGTCATTGAAGCTAAATGTCTATATTTACAACAAGTGACATGAAAGCTAAATGTTAATATTTACACAATTTGACATTTAAGCTAAATGTATTTACACCAATTGACATTGAAGTTAAATGTCTATATTTACACCACTTGACATTGAAGCTAATAGTCTATATTTACACCACTTGACATTGAAGCTAAATGCCTATATTTACAGCAGTTGACATTGAAGCTAAATGCCTATATTTACACCTTGACATTGAAGCTAAATATTTTACACCACTTGACATTGAAGTTAAAACCTCTATACATACACAACTGGACTTTGATGCAAAATATCTTTTTTTTGTACCACATGATATTAAAGTATGTCAGTATTCTATGCAACATTTGACATTGAAGCTAAACACTTATATTCCCCACCATTAGAAATCAAACCTAAATGTCTCTGTTATGCATGCAATCTATTATATGGGGCATCTGATCTAGGTCTGCAGTGTTTGCTTAGGCCTGTCTTTTGTTAAGGGTAGGGTGATGATAAGGACCAGCTGTACTTGTAGCAGATCTGCCCCAGTACTTAGGGTAAAGATGACAATACATTTCATAAAGTTTAAGCCATTTTTACATAAGAAATTTAATTTCCTGCTGTGCCAGATGCAAATTTCCTTGCATATGTGTGACAGACAGCAGTTGGAACTCTGATAGGATGATCTGGTTTATGAAAGAGCAGCTGGTATGCGGAGTCATATTTAATATTTGTTAATTAATTACGGTATCAGCAAATGATGATTTTAAATATTTTTCTAAGAAAACAGATTTGACATTTCATGCAAATTGTCTCCAATGGAGACGATTTGCATGAAATGTCAAATCCTGTTTTCTGGGAAAAATAAGAAAAATATTTCAGGATGTCATCTGCTGAACATTTTACCAAGAGGCTAAGCATTAAAGTGCCATGCCAAATTTTAGTAGACGGCTAATTGTTTTTTTTTTTTTTTTTTAGAGAAATTAAAGCATGACTTTTCATGTGCATTGTCTAACTAGCCTGCAATTCATTTGAAATGTCAAGCTTTATTTTCTCACAAAAAATAATACATCAGAAGTTGCCTGCTGCTGCTGTGATTGGTATTTCAAGGTGAATATTCCATTTACAAACATGAAATATATGCATATTAATTGTAGAAAGAAGTGAATGATAAAGACGTGATACTTTTGGGGATTATTACGCTTCACTGAGAATAATAAAACATGCCTGCGCACATACACAGCTATAACCACACTCTACTTTTATCCATGAATGAATAATACGTACGTTATGAAATTGAATTTGATGCACTCTTAACCCTTGTCATGCTGAACAAATTAAGCTGCCACGCCCACTTCTAATTTCCAGCCACTCAGATTACTTGATCAGGGTTTTTGATAGTTCACATATTTAATAACACACAGTGCAGATCCAGATCAGTTGGCTTCTTCAGAAGCCAACTGATCTGGATCTACACTGTTTGCTACAACAGGGCATGTAGTGTTCAGCAAGAGAAGGGTTAATCTAAAGGAATTGTGGCAGAGCAAAGAGGTGGCTTGGCTTAAGGAGACCAAATACACATGGAAGATGCCTCCTCCCCACCCACCCCCCACCCACCCCTTCATCTCTCACCCCCATTTTTAATAAGGGAGACAACTTTTGTGACTTCCTATTTGCTTTGCTGCACACCAAGCCTCTGAAAAGGGTTCTACTCTAAAAGGAATGAATTTGCTCCCATTAGGAGAGTTACCTCCCATTACAGTTACCTCCCTTGAAATGTATTTTTCCTTTCAACTGACATGCTGACAGATCAACCTGTACATCCATCTTTTTCTTATATTTCCATAAGTATTAGGACAGATCTATAGGCCTTAGTAAACAATGTAGTCCAGATCAGTGTAGAACCAGATTGTTTCCCAGTCAGCCAATAAATTTTAGACAAAACATCTGGGCCCAGTTGTTCAAAGCTAACGACATCGTTAGTTAACGATTCATTAAAATTTACAGTGAGTGATACGCGAATATGCTGAAATTTTTTGCTGAAAAAATGTGAGTAGCTTTTGCAGTGCAAAAGCTACTCACATTTTTTCAGCAAAAAATATCAGAATATTGTGTATTGAATCCGCTAAAACAGTTAACGAAATGACCCTTAACGAGCTCGTTAAGCTAACAACGCTTTGAACAACTGGGCTCTGGTAGTAAAGTGGACTTGTTCAAATTTAGGTATGTACAGTAAAAGACTTACGGTATCTGATAGCCTGGCACCACGCTTCTAATCTAACAAAGGTAAAATACTCCTCCTAGACTATTTTTCTACACACATCATCTCCCTTACCAGTCAGATCAGCCAAATTAGAGAGAAGGACATTCCAAAAGATTGGATTTTTGTAAAATTTAAATAGTTTTTATGTTGATTTATGTATCAGTTAGACGGGAGCCAGTCTAGGTATCTGAATACATAGGGTAAATAATTAATATAGCAAATCAGGGTTACTCTGGAGAATAAAGCCTACAAAAAAAAAAAAAATGGATGACAAAAGGTTAATGGTTGTATTATTGTTGATAGTGTTGACAAATTAAACTTTTTCTAGATGTGACGCAATCATTTAGGATATCTCTTGTGGTTTTATGAACTCAGTATTTGTTGCATATTTTAGAAGTCCATTTATGTTTTTCATCATTTTACCGGGTACCATATTTCCTTCCAGGGGCAGATCCAGAGAGAATTCAAGGGGGAGAGTCACACCCACCCAACCCCTGCCAGTCCAGAAATATTTTGTTTGCATGGGGAAATTTGTTAAAAATTATGACAGTTGTGTAAGTTTTGCCCAAAAAAATTCAGTAAACTCCCATAAATTTGCTACCCCAGATTCTACACATTTATGCCTGCCTGCATGCATGCAAGCTCACACACACACACACACACACACACACACACACACACACACACACACACACACGCATGCATGCACACACACACACACACACACACACACACACACACACACACACACACACACACACACACACACACACACACACACACACACACTTAAACAATGTAGAGAACAAGAAAAAGGGCTAAAATAGATGTTTGGTGGTAAGTCTGTCCTTTGGAGAGATAATGATAAGGTCTTTTTAAAGAGAGTTGGCATGGTGCAAAAATGACAAAAAAAAACAAAAAACTGTCCTAAAATATCACCATATCCTTATCTGGAGCATGTTAAATAGCCTACCATATTTGCTGTGATTACTGCACTGTGCGCTGAAGTTTTTCAAAAATCACCAGAAAAACTTGTAGTAAAATATCCTCCTTTAAATATGGGTATACTTTAAAGAAAGATCAGAGAACTTCCTGTCAAGGGTGTATTTAATAATACTTTTGCGATATTTTTTCTGACTTTCTTTATAAAGGCATATGTTGTTGGTACTCATTTGAATTGCCTTGACTTGTTGAGGCAATTGAAATGAGTACCAGCATCATATGTTTTTATAAAGTAAATAAAAGTACATTGGCTGTAATCTAAGACTACTAAATTGCTTGACTGTACGCTTATTGGAGCATGTGCGGTAATAAGTTTGAATACAGTATGTCTTTTAAAAGACTTGGCAGGGTGGCCTATTTCCTCTCTTATATATGTCTGAATGAAACAAAACCTATGGTATCTTGTGGATACTCATTGGAATTGCCTCAGTGGGGTAATTCAATGAATACGCACAAGATAAGTTTGGGTACTTTTCCTAAATTATTGCAATATTTATAACCTTATCTGGAGTTTTAAGTTATGGTAAATCTCCTAAAATTTTGTACACCAAAGTGTCTGACAAAATGGCATATGCAAACAGTGGAGATCCAGATCAGACTGCTCCTGCAGGAGCAGTCTGATCAGGGTCTACACTGTTTGCCATTCCACTAAATATTTTAGGAAACAACTGCATAAGAGGCAAAGTTTAGGCCAAAAAAAGTATGGAGTAAAGTGTTTGAAAATTTAGGACATTTACTGTAAATAGGCTAAGGTCCTTATGAAAAGGAATTGGCAGGGTAATTATTTTAGGAAACAATTGCATAAAATGCAAAATTGAGGCCAAAAAAGTATGGAATAAAGTGTTCAAAATTTTAGGACATTTACCATAAAAATAGGCTAAGGTCCTTTGAAAAAGAATTGGCAGGGTGGCCTAAATCCTCTCTATATGTATGCCTCACTGACCTGAATGTGGTGAAAAGCTGATTTTGAATAGCATGAAAGGATTGAAAATCAAATATTTTTAGGAGAAGTGCTTTAATACAGATTAAAGTTTTTTGCTTGATATGTTTAGGCCAAACAAAAATTTTAATGTTTTGTCGTAATTTCTTTTTATGAGGGATTTAAAGGTAAGGGATTCTTTAGTGCCCTATTGATTTATATGTAGTGATGATGCTTGTATAAGAATAATATTTGCAATGCTCATTGATGTATTTGGCTTCTGTTATATGCAGAGGGGTCGAGGGAGAAGGGAAAAGATGGATGTATTTTTGCTTCTTTTATATACAGAGGGATGAGGGAAAGAAGGAATAAGAGGGATGGAGTGTGGGGAGGGGTGAAGTAAAGATAATATAATAATAATATGTCTTATATGTAGAAGATTACCCATTCAGTTACAAAAATATTACATGTACATATGTACAAAAAATGTAAAAAAAAAATTGGTAAACCAAATATGGCTCTTTGGTCAGTATTAATCTGTTAATCTTAATTTTAGGTTTTGATGGAAATGACAAAAACTGTGTCATTAATTTGTGAAATGAGAATGCAGTACACATATGTGTATTCTGAATTAATCTAAATAAATATTTGTTTTGTTTAAACTATTTGAGAAAATTTCTGCATACAGCACAGTTCTTATGATGAACACAGTCATTTAGGAAAAACAGTCTTTGCCCTAAATATAAATGCCATTTTATGGGATTTTGTTTATATTTGTGTGACTTGTTGTGTATTACATAAAATTATTACTAGTGAAAGAAAATTGATTATATAAAACCTTAAGAGAGCTAAGCAAAATTGTAGCAGACAACATTCTAATTTTTTTTTTTTTTTCCAGAGGAAAGAAGACTTGGCATTTCTTGTGAATTGTCTGCTAGCAGACAGTTCACACTAGCAAACAGTTCACAAAAATGTGAAGCCTTTTTTCCAGAGAAAATAAGATGGCATTTCTTGTGAATTGTCAAGCCTTTTCTCTGATTTTTTTTTTTTAAACGTAAAATGCCATCTGCTGCAGTTGTGAGTAGCTCTTCAAGAGTTTTAACAAAAACAATATAAAAAATAATAATTTCAAGGACAGTTATATTTTTCCTCCTCGTAGGTAACCGCATTATTGAATCTACCTGGCCTTAATATTAATGGTATCGCTGAGCTGAATTAAGTGTATTGTGACCTAAATAGGGTCATACTTTTGTGTACAAATATTGGCGCTCAGTCCCAAAACATGTGCTTGTGAATTCAAATATTCCAAAGAGGATGTGAGATATCTGTCAAAGATTACCCATAATTCTAAAGGAATAGACATAAAACATGAAGATTTGGATGGATATTACCTGCGGATAGTGACAAGATAAAAGAAGATCTGACAGGTGGTCCACCTTGTGGAGTGATGTGTATTGTACTAAATAGGATAGCCAACAGTGGGATTTAAAAGATACATAGGTAAGGTAAGAAAATATTTATTATGTTATGATATTCATACATTTCAAAAACATGCCTACCGTATTCAAATATGCTGGAAATTTTATCACCAAAAAATGAAAGCGTTCAGATAAAAAATTCTGATATTTTTCATATTTCTGCTCAAGATAATATATTCTCCAAACAAAAATATATTTTTCTTATTTCTGTTAAAAAACATGGATTGTGCGTACTTGTTAGAACTGCCCCAATGAGGCGGTTCTAACAAGTACCCACAATCTATGTTTTTGAGCAGAAATAAGAAAATAATGTATACCCCTGTGAACCCCAGTTTTATTATATAAAAGTGGGGTTTAAGGGGTTCAAAATTATATAGGCATATTTTCCTGATGACTGTAGTGTCATATTTCAAGGCAAAGCCCCATATTTTGGGTACTCATTTGAATTGCTTTATTGAAGTAATTCCAATGACTATACACAACATGTTTTATAGCTCCAGATAAGGCACTTTTTCAACCAAAAAATACCAGTAATTTTTCTTATTTCTCCATGAAAACATGTTGTGGTACTCATTAGAAGTGCTCACTGTGGTGCTTTCAGTGAGTTCCCACAACATACATATTTGTTGAAAAATAAGGGAAATATTTTGTAGATAACCTTTCTTATCTGTAGCTAAGGTTGTTTTATTTTTTTTTTTTTTTTTTTTCCGCAATCTTTTTAGTTGTAAAAGTACATGTAGTGGCTTAATTGTCTAGAGTTCTGGATACTTTTTTTTATTTTTGTTTGTGAAATATATTATGATGATTGATCTGAAAATTTTAACCCTTGATGGGCTAATCACAGCTGCAGCAGATGGCATTTCCAAACATTTTTTAACTGTTTTTCAGAGAAAATAAGGCTTGGCATTTTATGTGAATCATCTGTCTGGCAGCTGATTCACATGAAAGGTCAAGCCTTACTTCCCTAAAAAAAAAAAAAAAATATATATATATATATATATATATATATATATATATATATACTCATCTTATACAGTTTTGCTAAGCATGTTAATGGTTTAAAGGTGTTGACAGCCCCCAGCAACACAATCTACTTCTAGTGTACTGAATTTAAATGTTAGCAGATGACATTAAAATATTTTTTAAATTCATAAGAAAATAGGGCTTGATATTTCTTTCTATTACCAAACTACTGTTTTTTGTGGGTTTTTTTTTTTTTGACAAATTTGAAGAAAAAAACACACAGAAAAAACCCACTCAGGTCTGATGAGTTTATCCTGAAAATGGGGTTGACATTTCGTTGAAATGAACTAGATTATGTCAAGTGTTATAGGAGGAATATTTGATAGTAATTCTTATTTTCTCCATAAAAAAAAGAAAAAAAAAATGTGGGTTTTCTTATTTCTCTACAAAATCATGTTGTGGGCCGTACTCTTTAGAAGACATTAGAAATGCCTCACTGAGGCACTTCTTATGAGTACCCACAACATTTTTTTTAGTATTTCTCCATTAAAACATGTTTTGGGTACTTGCCGAGGCAATAATAGTTTTTTTTTCTTATTTCTCCTTGAAAACAGAAAACGTTGTCAGTGCTCACAGCATGTTTTTATGTAGAACCCAGAATTGTCAAATTCTCTTTTGTAGCAAGTCAGAAGTGTGTTCAGGTGGCGGAGTGGTTAGTGCTTCTGCTTTTGTACACCCCTTCATTGCAGTTTCATTTTCACCCTTCCATAATCTCAGTATGACTTAAAGGATGTTGAAAGGGACATAAAACACCAAATCATCATCCACAGCAAGTAGTCTATATTATTTGTTGTCAACTTGGATGGGTGTACGAGCCAGTATTTCGAAACCTACCCCTTTCATATACCTGGCCTTCAAAAAACGGACCCATTCATATACTTGATCATCAGAAATGTTGACCTATTCATATTCTGCCCTTTGATTTTTTTTTACCCATTAATTGCTGGTAGTTAGACAAATATCACAGTCAATTCATCGAATACCCAGAGAACAAGCAGCCTCGAAAAATCTCTGATAAAAAATGTTCGCATATACCAGGATGTAAGAAAAGTGGGGCCTTTCACATACAAATCCAGAGAATATTGGGTCAGTCATACTTTTTGTTGAAAAAAGGGGGCTAATTATATACCTGGCAGTGCAGAAAAAGGGGGCCTTTCGGCATGCACATCAGGCACATCCGTTCTTTGCCATATATATAGGAAGTTACCCCCCACCCCAACCCATTCAGTCAGCATATCTCATGTCTGTATCTTACATCATATCTTATAGTCAGCCTATCTTATGACTAAGATATTTGCTGTAGAACCTGATGAGACAGTCTGCTTATCTTGAAAGTATAAAACAGACTGGAGAGTTGATTCAGTGATTAATAATTTCTCTTTAAATTAGAAGCCCTGTATTTGGAAGTAATAAGCAAAAATCTTCCTTCTATTTTGATTTGGTTTATAAAATTTTAATCTGTCAGCTATGGCCTGAATGTTAATATACAGTGCTTTTACATATGTATTCTTTTTTTTTTTTTTTTTTCACACCTGGCTACAAAATATACCAGTTGATGGATCACATCCATTTGATGTGTCTTCTTTGAAGTATTTATATGCCTTTTTTTTTTAAATGATTTTTATTCAGATTTGTTTACCAAAACATTTTGTATATATAAAGGGAGTAAATTTGTATAAGGGGAGCAAATTCTTTCCTTTAAGAGAAGATGGGATTGCATTGGTGTACAAAAAAGCAAATAGAAAGTCACAGAAATTACCTCCCTTATAAAAAATGGCAAAAATTATACCAAGTACATCAAGTCTGCTTAATCATTCCAAATAATTCAGAGGCCCTCTGTGTCATCCACCCTGATAAAGCTTCTGAAATATGTCAGATCAGTGTGCTGTATCAACAGAAGTTTGACAACAGGTGCCTGAAATTAATTATTTATTATTTTTTTAACCCTTAAAGCGCCAAGAAAATCTGCATCTGAAAATGTCGTCTGCTTATGTCGTCTGCTGCATCTTCTTAAAAACTTTTCAAACTGCTAAAGGAGCAGTCTGATCTGGGTCCACACTGTTTGCAACAATGACTTTTAAAGTAACGGGCAGAAGACAAAGCAGACAACAATTGTTGTGATTGGCGCTTTAAGGGTTAATCTAGTGAATTATTTTATCTTGCATAGTGTATTCCTCCACTAGCTGAACAAAACAAACCCCTTAGGTGGATTCTAAACTCCTAACATTGAGCATGTCGGGTAAAATTTTCAGTAGACGACACTATGAAATAGTTTTCTTTGTTTTCCCAGAAAACTGAATTTGACATTTCATGCAAATTGTTTCCAATGGAGATAATTTGCATGAAATGTCTAATTGTATTTTCTGGGAAAAATAGAGAAAAGTTGCATGAAATGTCAAATCCTGTTTTCTGGAAATAAGAATAAGAAAAATATAAATTTGTCATCTGCTGAATTAGCCCAGAGAGTGGAAAAGATTAATTATCAAAATTTCTGCAAACAACATTTTTAAAATATTTGTCTTTTCTCATTCACACGCCCTCCCCCCTGATCCCCAGCAGTGTTTGGCATATTTCATGTTTCCTTGAAGCATCTAGGTGGCTGAGTGGTTAGAGGTTCCAACTGCAGATCGCAAGGATTCATGTTTTAACCCTTGTCTGCTGTATAAATTAAAACGCCACACCCATTTCTAATTTTCAGCCAATCAGATTACTTGATCCGGATTATTGATATGATCTCACATCTTAATAACAAACAGTGCAGATCCAGACCCGTTGGCTTCTTCAGAAGCCAACTGATCTGGATCTACACTGTTTGCAAAGGAAGGACATATCCGGGTGCAGCGGGACTATGGTTAATAAGGAGTATTGTGATAATCTTGGAATAATTTTCTCCAGTTCTCCATAAAATTGGGATAAGTTTCTCCAGTTCTTCATAAAAAACATATTTTGTGGGTACTCATTGGAAGTGCCTCAGCTAGGCGCTTCTAATGAATATCCTCAACATCTATTTTTATGAAGAAATAAGAATTATCCCAGAATTATCATCAAATATTCCTCCTTAACAGGTCCTATTGCCACGCGGGAAGACCAATATTTTTCCATATGTGAACAGCAAGGAGACCAAACCTGTGCATCCATGCAGGCTGGTCAGGATCATTGTTCTTTGCTGTGTAAATATTCTACACTGTATCTAAATTGTTGATCTGAGGAACTCAATGGCTATACCGAAAGGATGCCCCTGTCTGCTAGTGTACACTATAGAAAGGTTGTTTTACCCAAAGTGGGCTTCTATCATTATCTGGATAAGCTGTTCCAAAAATGCACTCAGAAGCTGTAAAACATTGTTTATTATGATATATGATGTTTTGAGACTGTGAAGTACCATGCATTTAAGACTTATTTTAGAAGTCATTCTTGAAAACAAAATATTGGCATTTTCTCTTACCATATTTGACCTAATTACCCCACATACCCCTATAAGTGCACAGTCAAGCAATTTCCTAATCTTCAGGTTACAATGTGTTTGTATCTACTTCTTTATAAAAGCATATATGTTGTGGGTACACATTTGAAATGCCTTGACAAGTTGAGGCAATTCAAATGAGTACTCACAGCATATGCTTTTATAAAGACAATCAGAAACAAATATTGCGTAAGCATCATTAATAATCCTCTCATGAAGTGCTCTGCTAATCTTTCTTTAAGTGTGCCCTTCTAAGATGCATATTTTACTAAAAGGTTTTCCCAATAATTTTGAAAAACCTAACCACACCGTGCGGTAATTAGATCGAATAAGGTATTTTTCAGTGGAGTGATTCTAATAAAGTACACTTGAACCATTTATAAGACTGTTCATTATAAGACAGGTTCATTAAAGACTGTTTAAAGGTGGATCCCTACAAGCATTTATCCGAACAAAAATGCATAGATTATATAGAAAAAATGACCATAAAATGGTCATTTTTCGATACAATCTATACATTTTTGTTTTTAGATGCAACACAGTTGTTTGATTTGATTTGATTCCCAGTAATCATAGTGCTTTAATGCTTTGCACTGTGGGTAAACTTTTCAGCAGACAGAATATTGTAATAGTTTTCTAATAGTTTCCCAAAAAACAGGATGACATTTCATGTAAATTGTCTCCAATTGAGACTATTTGCATGAAATGTCAAATCCTGTTTTCTGAGAAAAATAAGAAAAATATCTTCAATTTGTCATCTGCTGAATTTGCCAAGAGAGTGGTAAAGATTACAGAGGTTGTGGTGCATATGTTTACTTGAAAGAAAATATCCAGATATGATTTACAAGAAATATCAGATCTTTCAAAAAATAATGCTTCAAATGTTTTTATTTTGCGTGCAAAGCATTTATACTTGTTTTGCATGAGATAAAGATTCATGACAAAGCATTATAATGGTTATATCATTGCTCTTGATAAGCCAAACTTTGGTGTAAAATGTTTCAGTGGTTTGATCGATCAATTTATTTCTCCACCAAAATATATTCTGTGGGTGCTCTTTAAATTTGCTTGGGCAAGGCAATTCTAATGAGTGCTGCATTTCTTACTTCAGTAAACAACCACTTTTTATGCCCCACCACCAAAAAAGTGGCGGGGTATATGTTATACCCTCTGAAATTTTGAGTGTCCGTCCGTCCGTACCTCCGTCCCTCCGTCCGTCAGTCAGCGCCCCCCACCATTCTTCTGCCCGTAACTCCTCCTACAGTTTTAGGCCAATCCTTTTCAAACTTTACAGGTGCTTTTAGGATGGTCTGAAGATATGCATATTGTTTTTTCAGAATCCTGAAATTATTTTTTATCACATTTTTTGCATTTTTTACTTAAGACTTTTTTCGGGCCCTAATACTACAGAAATGTATAGGGAGTATGTACCTTCTGCCCGCAACTCCTCCTACAGTTTTAGGCCAATCCTTTTCAAACTTTACAGGCGCTTTTAGGGGATGGTCTGAAAATATGCATATTGTTTTTTCAGAATCCTGAAATTATTTTTTATCACATTTTTTTCATTTTTAACTTAGACTTTTTTCGAGCCCTAATACTACAGAAATGTATAGGGAGTATGTACCTTCTGCCCGCAACTCCTCCTACAGTTTTAGGCCAATCCTTTTCAAACTTTACAGGCGCTTTTAGGATGGTCTGAAGATATGCATATTGTTTTTTCAGAATCCTTAAATTATTTTTTATCATAATTTTTGCATTTTTAACTTAGACTTTTTTCGAGCCCTAATACTACAGAAATGTATAGGGAGTATGTACCTTCTGCCCGCAACTCCTCCTATAGTTTTAGGCCAATCCTTTTCAAACTTTACAGGTGCTTTTAGGATGGTCTGAAGATATGCATATTGTTTTTTCAGAATCCTGAAATTTTTTTTTATTACTTTTTTTGCATTTTTAACTTAGACTTTTTTCGAGCCCTAATACTACAGAAATGTATAGGGAGTATGTACCTTGTACACGCAACTCCTACATTTTCAGGCCGATCCTTTTGAAACTTTACACATGCTTTTAGGATGGTCTGAAGATATGTATATTGTTTTCTTCAGAATCTTGAAATTATTTTTTATCACTTTTTATTGCTTTTTTAACTTAGACTTTTTTTTGTGTGTGTGTGTGTTTTTTTTTAAGAGTTATGAAATAACTGTTTATTGCTTCTCTTCATGTTTAACTTAGATTGTTTTCAACCCTTATACTACAGAAGTGCATAGGGAATATGTCGCTGTGGCGGGGCATGGTGCATGGCTTGCAGTTTTATTTCTTTAGCCAACAAACAAACAAAATGATAATAATTAAGATACTCCTGATCTGTAAAACACATCATGTCAATCGACACTTATAATTAAGCACTCTGGGTAAAATTTTCAGTAGCCAGCATTTTGAAATATTTTTCCCAGAAAACAGGATTTAACATTTCATGCAAACTGGAGACAGTTTGCATGAAATGTCAAATCCTGTTTTCTGAGAAAAATAAGAAAAACATCCATTTGTCGTTTGCTGAATTAGCCAAGAGAGCAGTGAAGGCTAAAATTTGATGCAAGAAGTTTCAAGATTTTTCTTATTTCTCCACAAAAACATACTTTGCAGTCTTCGCAAAATCTTTTCTACTGATGCAGGACAGCTGTCAGACAGACTGTAATCTTTTGCAGGACAGATAAGTATCTGCAGGACTGAAGGCATCTTTGTTGTCAGAATATTATTTTCTTTGCTAAGATTCACAGGACATTTGTCGGACAGACTAAAAGTTTTTGTAGGACAAAATGAAAAAATACCAGTTTTGTCAGGCAGTCCTGCACTTTTCGCAAAGTGACTTTGTGGGTGCTCTGTAGATTTGCTTGGGTGAGAAAATTCTAACAAATACTGCAGTTTTTTCTATAGTAAACAAACAAACAAAATGATAATGATTAAGATACTTAATTCCTATCTGTAAATCATGTCATGTCAATTTAATTTTCACATAGATCTTTTTGGTCCTTGGCCACTTAGTAATCAATTTTACGTCAATGAACGATGGTATCTCGTGAGTTAAAAATCTAAGCTATAGGTATGTTGCTACTTGCCCATGGAAAGTTATGATTTTTTCAAGTTTTTTGACAAAACAATGTACATATACATGCTGTGGGATATGGGTAGAGTCTTCTTAGCGAGTCAGTTTGTATAGAGCCAGGAGATATGTTCTTTTGTGACAATTATTAAAAAAAATACTCTACAATTGTCTAGAGACCCTGAGGAAGACTGGACACTGATAGTAATACTACTAGCCCACAGTGGTTGACCTTTACCTTGCTGAATTTTAATGACAGCCTTTCACATTTTAAGAACACCTTTCTCATTTTTGCCATAATTTCATTGATATTATGTCCAAAGGAAAAAGGCAATGGTTTCATTGAGAAATGTGGTAGCCCTTTTCCTGCAAAATAAAACAAGAAAAGTGTGACAGATTTTTTTTGTTTGCCATTTTCACCTTCATTATAGTAAGATTGAAAGGAGTCACCATGTAGAAAGGGCCTGTGTAGAAAGGGCCTAACTTTAAATCGAGACTATTAAGGCTCAGATAGCCTTATTTTCTACAAAGTTGATTTAATGGCCTCAACTGCCTGCTTCCGAATTCAATATACCGGTGAACAGTGAAGATCCCGATCAGCCTGTGCATTTGCATAGGCTGATCGAGACCTTCACTGTTCATAAATGGCCTAAGACCCCTTTTCTTATGAAATACCGCAAATAGTTTCGCAGGTAGTGTGGAAAATGATACCTGTATCGGACTATGATGATATGATATTTACACTTTTGATTTCTTTTACTCTAAAGTGAGTGTTGTTTAAGTGTTGGTTTTGGATAAAATGTCTTGTTCCGATGGGAAATTATAGTGGGATGTATTCTTGAAGTGTTCTCATGCATTTTGATGGCAGGCACGTGTTTAGTGGATGTTTTCGATTTATTTACATCAGCACTTGGTAAGCAGAATAACTGCTCATTTTATTGACATAGCACCGGCTAAGGCACTTTTTTCAACCAAAAAGTTCTGATATTTTTCTTATTTTGTCAGGAAAACATGTTGTGGATACTCATAAGAGGCACTTCTAATGAGTACCCACAAGTTGCCACAACATATATTTTTGTGGAGAAATAAGAAAAATATCAACCTGATACTCCTTGTTAACTGGCACTATGTCAACTTTTTTTTTCTTATAGTCTGTCCATAAAAAGTTATGAACTGCACATATGAAATATAATTTTTTATGGTAAGTGTCCTAAAATTTAGAACACCAAAGTGACTGACAAAATGACATATGCAAACTGTGCAGTCCCAGATCAGACTGCTCCTGAAGGAGCAGTCTGATCAGGGTCTACACTGTTTGTCATTCCACTAAGTGTTTTAGGAAACATTGCATAATAAACAAAATTTACCCCAAAATGCCATGGAATAAAGTGTTCAAAATTTACCGTACCTTCAAGTTTATATGCTGACCAGAAGGCCTAGATGAACAAGGGCATCAAAGCAGTCTGATCTCAATCCTTGACTATCTGCTTACAATATAGTATCATTGGAAACTGTAGACTATATTAATTTTGCATTTTATAGTAAAGGCCTATATCAGATTGTGCACTTATTTTCTCGGTAAAAGGATCTTTACTGTTCGCATAAAGCCATATCAGATGATGCACTTTTTTTCTCGCTAAAAGGATCTTTACTGTTCACATAAAGCCGCTAAGATACCATCTCATGGCTAAGAAATTATGGGTACGGTGCATGTCCTAAAGTTTTCATACAGGAAAGTTTCTGACAAAGTGGAATATGCAAACAGTGCAGACCCAGATCAGACTGCTCCTAGGAGCAGTCTGATCAGGGTCTACACTGTTTGCCATTCCACTAAGTTTTAACGAACAACTGCATAAAAAGCAAACTTTAGGCAAAAAAAGGTATGGAATAAAGTTTCTGACAAAGTGGAATATGCAAACATTGCAGACCCGGATCAGACTGCTCCTAGGAGCAATCTGATCAGGTCTACACTGTTTGCCATTCCACTAAGTTTTAACGAACAACTGCATAAAAAGCAAACTTTAGGCAAAAAAAGGTATGGAATAAAGTTTCTGACAAAGTGGAATATGCAAACATTGCAGACCCGGATCAGACTGCTCCTAGGAGCAGTCTGATCCGGGTCTTTACTGTTTGCCATTCCACTACGTTTTAACGAACAATTGCATAAAATGCGAACTTTAGGCAAAAAAAGGTATGGAATAAAGTGGTCAAAATTTTAGGTCATTCACTGTAAGTTAATGTTTTGATGATAAAATTAAGATTGGTTTTCATTAGTATTTGACAGCTCTGCATTGCATAGTCAAAGTTTGACAGTTTTATCATTTTATCATTTATTTAATCATGTCATAAAATCATCGCTGTAGATTAGACACTTTCCAAAACATACCGTATTTACCCTAAATATTCAGCCTCAACATATTGCAGACTGAATGAACTCCCCCACACTATATATTAGAAGATTCTAATTTTGATTTTAGGTATGGCAGGCTATGTGATTTAGATATTCCCAGACAAAAAATAGTTGAAATATTTATAAACAAAGTGGAGACCCTGATCAGATGCTGCATTCTGCAGCATCTGATCGGGGTCTGCCCTGTTTACCTGTTTTTCTTTTAGGGGTCTCTAGACTTCTTGCAGCATATGTCAAAAAAATTTGAACACGTCCATTTTACCTGTTGACATGTCTAAAACCTGCTTGATGAGTGGCAAGGCAGTGTAGATCCAGATCAGATTCCATGTTCTGTGGTGCCTTTTCTGTGTCTACACTGTTTGCATAGGCCTGTCTGTCTGAATACTAGGGTAAACTTGTCACTGATATTTTTCTTTCTTTAGTGAAAATATATGTTGATGGTACTTGTTAGAATCGTCTCAGCAATGATTACCAATAACATATTATTATAATTTTGAGAAATTGGAAAATGGTGGTTGGGCGTGGCCAAGGTGTTATGTATCTTACGTCCAACTGATATTGGCCTACATGTATATTTGGGCAAGGCTTGCTATCCTTGTAGCAGGTAAGGGTAGTTGGGGACTGTTTTTATTTCTTCAGTTTCTTCACTTTCATTCCTGTTCCTCTTTCTTCCCTGTCCCTCTCTTTCATCTCCTCTACTATCTCTTCTATCTCTTTTCTCCATTTCTCCGGGAAATGACACAAAATGAACCACAAGGATTGATGTAATGTTAAACCCCAACACAATCAG
The DNA here is from genome assembly GCA_964016985.1 of Anodontia alba. Lineage (NCBI taxonomy): Eukaryota > Metazoa > Mollusca > Bivalvia > Lucinida > Lucinidae > Anodontia > Anodontia alba. The sequence continues at coordinate 71,402,446 of OZ024833.1, read as the reverse complement.
TTGAGAAATTGGAAAAAATATCTGGGCCCAGTTGTTCAAAACTAAGGATGTCATTAGTTAACGTATTGTTAAAACTTTAATCATTAAATATGGCATATACGCTAATATTTTTGCTAAAAAAATGTGAAAAGCTACTCACATTTTTTCAGCAAAAATACCTGTGAATTAGATATTGTACTTACTAGAACAGTTAACATTTTGACCACTAACGAGCTTGTTAAGCTAAGAATGCTTTGAACAACTGGGCCCTGGATACTTCTCATATCTGGAGGTACAAATGAATATCCTTTACAACTCTCTGGGCAAATTCAGCAGACGACAAACTGAAGATATTTTTCTTATTTTTGTCACACCTGCATTAGAAAAGGCAATTTAGGCATGCAAGTTTCCATCCGTTCATCTGTTTGTCCGCATACTGATGTCCAACCTGGCATCAACTCAAGTATCAACCCTAATGTCAGCCCCAGTGTCAACCCTAGCGCACCCTAGCGACCACCCTAAGTGAAGTCTGCCATTTGAAATATTTCAGGCAGGTGTAACATAAACTTCAATGAAGTTGATTCTATTTTTTCTTTTTTTTTTCAGAAAACAGGTTTTGACATTTCATGCAAATTGTCTCTTTGGACAATTTGCATGAAATATCAAAACTGGTTTTATGGAAAAAACAAAAGCAGAATATATTTCAAAGTGTTGTCTGCTGAAATTTTTACCCAGCATGCCTAGGGTTAAAAAGCTTTATGGTGTCACTTTATATGTAAAAGGTGATGGAGAAGTAGGTAGAAAAGCAAATAGATGTTTCTTGTCACCTGTGAAATGTATTGTGCCACAAGACAACCAGACTTATATGCCTTAGATAAAACTTTTAAAGCTTGCACTCTTGGTAAAATTTTCAGCAGATACCGTTATTGAAATATTTTTTTTCTTATTTTTCCAGAAAACAGGATTTGACATTTCGTGCAAATTGTCTCCAATAGATGAAATGCTAAATTCATTTTTCTGGGAAAAATAAGAAAAATATGGAGACAATTTGCATAAAATGTCAGTTTCTGTTTTTTGAAAAAAATAAGAAAAATATAACCAATTTGTCGTCTGCTGAATTTGCCCAGAGTGGCATAGATTAAGTAAGGCCCAAATAAAATGAGTATTTGGAAGATGATTTTTGTTTTATTTTTGTTTAGCCTTTAAAGCACCAATCACGACTAAAGCAGATGACAATTTTATTTATTTTTTTTTTATATTCAGAAGAAAACAAGTCTTGATATTTCATGTGAATCGTCTGCTTGCAGACGATTCACATGAAACATGAAGACTTGTTTTCTCTGAAAAATAAAAAAATATTTTAGAATGTCGTCTGCTACAAATTTTGCTTGGCACTTTAAGGGTTAGTATCTGTCTATAAACTAAGTCTTCATTTGAACAAGTCCATATTTATCCATTTTTCTCAAAGTCCATTTTCTGGGAAAAATATGGAAACATCAATTTGTCATCTGCTGAATTTACCAGTAAAGTGGTAAAGCTAAAAAGCACCACAGGATGGCCCCACAACATATGTTTTCATGGGAAATATTTAACTCTCTCCCCTCTAGTGGCGACTTTTGTTATCTGCTGATAACCATTGCAAACAGTTTGGACCCAGATCAGGCCGACAAACTGTCGGGCTTAATCTGTATCCAAACTGTTTGACTCTCTGATGATATTCCTGAAAGATTTTTTAAAAAATTTAATTTAAAAAAAAAAAAAAATCCACAGACTCTCAAAAAACATGCCAAAATTACCCAGCATGCAAAGAGTTAAGAAAACTGTTTATCTAGATACCTACCCCTCTAATCTACAGTAACAGTTTGGTATGGTAGGTTTTCTTTCAGCAGGGTTCAAGTTGTACAGGTACAGCTATTTAGTAAGAATTAATGTTATATTCTAAGTCCTCCAGGGCAAAAGGTTGTGTTTTATTACAGTGATACATCTCCTTGTTGAGATTATCAAGTTTCTATTTGAGTGGGTCAGTTTTCATTCGAATGCTTTTCAAAACTGCTGTTTTGCACATCTCAGTTTGGGTGCCGAACCTAAAGAACACCGCAGTAAGTTATCTACCTGCAATTTATGCTTGGCACTCTGGGTAATATTTTCAGCAGACGGCATTTTCTTACTTTTCAAAGGAAACAACGGAGACAATTTGCATGGAATGTAAAATCCTGTTTTCTGGGAAAAATAAGAAAAATATCACCAATATGTTGTCTGCTGAATTTGCCCAGAGAGTGGTAAACTAAAAAATAAAAAATAAAAATGATAAATAATTGATATTGTGTGGGAGTAACTAATGCATTCTACATTAAAAAAAAAAAAAAATCAAGGTATTATTGTTCTTAGATCATTGCAGTAAATGCACCCTAGAGATTAGTCTGGCCCCAGACCCTTTCTTTATTTTTCTTTTCTTTCTTTTTCTTCTTTTTTTTTTTTTTTTTGAAGGGACACAACACTTGTATAGCTTGTAGAATTTTTGTTTACTTCAGTCCCTTGGCTAGCCATAGGTAACTTGAAGTTGGTTAAAGAGGATCATGATAAAAAAATAAGGTAGAGAAAGAGAGAAATAGATATAAAACAAAAACGACTGGAACCAGTCTACCTAGAGATTCATGGTGGGAAATAACACTGCAATCCACATTGCGTGTTGAGTGCTGGATACCATATTAACCCCATCACGAAAACATGCCTATATAATGTTGACCCCCTTAAACCCCACTTTTATAAAATAAAAGTGGGGTTTACAGGGGTATACATTATTTTTCTTATTTCTGCTCAAAACATAGATTGTGGGTACTCGTTAGAACTGCCTTGGTGAGGCAGTTCTAACGAGTACCCACAATCTATGTTTTTGAGCAGAAATAAGAAAACCGAGGCAGTTCTAACGAGTACCCACAATCTATGTTTTGAGCAGAAATAAGAAAAATATCAAAATTTTTATCTGAAAATTTTCAATTTTTTGGTTGGAAAATTTTCAGTATACTTGAATAGGCTTGTTTTCGTAATGCCAAGTATTGGGAGAGACAGTCCTGAACAAACAGGGCAGACCCAGATCAGATGCCACATAATGTGGCATCTGATCAGGGTCTACACTGTTTGTCATGCATCCAGCAGTTTTTAACCTTTGTTCTGCTGAATAAAGATGCCACGCCCACTTCTAATTTTCAGCCAATCAGATTACTTGATCAGGATTGCTGCTATAAATTCACATACTTAATGGCAAACTATAGATCCAGATCAGTTGGCTTCTTCAGAAGCCAACTGATCTGGAGCTACACTGTTTGCAAAGGCAGGGTAAATCCGGGCTCAGCAGGTCAAGAGTTAACATTTTAGGACAAGTATAGTTGAGATGCCCCAGTATTTAACCCTAGTCCTGCTGAGCCCGGATATACCCTACCTTTGCAAACAGTGTAGATCCAGATCAGTTGGCTTCTGAAGAAGCCAACTGATCTGGATCTACACTGTTTGCCATTAAGTATGTGAATTTAACTACACTGTTTGCCATTAAGTATGTGAATTTATATCAAAAGTCTGGCTCAAGTAATTTGATTGGTTGAAAACTAGAAATGGGTGTGGTATCTTAATTTATTCTGCAGGACAAGGGTTAATGTAAATACAGACATAAAATGGACCTATTAAACTTTAAGGACAAGTACAGAAAGGAGTTTAACCCTTGACCTGCTGAGCCCGGCTATACCCAGCCTTTGCAAACAGTGTAGATCCAGATTAGTTGGTTTCTGGATCTGAAGAAGCCAACTGATCTGAATCTGCACTGTTTGCCAATTAGTGAATTTATATCAACAATCTGGATCAAGTAATTTGATTGGCTGAAAATTAGAATTGGGCATAGCCTCTTCATTTATTCAGCAGGACAAGAGATAAAGGTGTACCAGTACAGTAAATATGAAGCACACACATTTGGTTTCTGGTATAATAAAAAAATAGATTTAACAATAGTACCAGAAATACAAAAAGTTCTGTCATCTGAATGAAAAAACCTATCCTTAGACATGACCACATATTATACATTTAGGTAGGTAGTAAACAGTCTAATTGAGTTGAATAATGAATGGAAGTCTGAACAGTTTACCACATAAAAAAACACTGTCATTTTTCATTCATCTTTTTAAGACTTGGTTTACTTACACCTTGATTTAGTGTGGTATTTCAAACATCTGCAAGTTTTATACCTTTTTAGGAAGTTTTATTTTGTGGATACTGGCATAAATTTGAATGGTAAGAAATTGATAAGACTTGACATTAATCTTTAAAATGCCGAGCAAAATTGTAGCAGACAGCTTTGAACTTTATCATTTTTCAGAGAAAATAAGGTTTGACATTTCATGTGAACTGCCTGCTTGTCCAAGTATTTAGGATTGATGCAGTAGTTGCTTTAGAAACAGACCAACTTGGCTGAATTATTTATGCCCCCAACTTTGAAAACATTGAGGGGACCTACTGCTTTTACTTTGTTAATCCATTTATCCATTCATCCATTTGTTCCTTCATCATTCTTTACCTTGTGTACAAGATATCTCAGAAAGTATTTCAGCTAGGGTTTTGCTGTTTGGCAGACTCATTGGGGCTGAGGAGTAGATCACCGGATTAATACTTTAAGCTAGCTGGTTAAAAATTTCAGCAGATGATGTTTAAAACATTTTTCTTATTTTCCCAGTACGGTAAATGTCCTAAAATTTCAAACATTTTGTTCCTTACTCTTTTTGCCTACATTTTGCTCTTCATGCAACTGTTTCTTAAACTATTTTGTGTGGAAAGCAAATAGTGTAGACCCTGATCAGACTAATCCTGAAGGAGCAGTCTGATTTGGGTCTGCACTGTTTGCATATGTCATTTTATTGGCCACTTTGGTGTATGAATTTTTAGGATATTTACGTATATAGATTTTGACATTTCATGCAAATTGTCTCCTTAGCAGACAATGCTTTTATGCAAATTGTCTCTGTGTCATGCAAATTGTCTCAATTTGCATGGAATGTCAGAGCCTATTTTGTCATCTGCTGAATAAGCCCAAGAGGGTAGTAAAGATTAACTGCATTGATTTTATATGGGTTATTAGAAGGGACAAGCATATAGTTGGGGCATAGAGTTTTACAAGCACTTATTTCTAGTTTTATGGTTTTTTTTTTTTAATGAAATACCATATTCAACCTAATTACCGCACTGTGCACTTAGGTTTTTCAAAATTACAGGGAGCACTCATTTGTGGTAAAATATACTGAACCAAAAAAGAAACTCTCGCAAAATAGGTCTTAAACTTATAAGGTTAAATACAACATGTAGAAAAATGTGTATATGTAGTAGTTTACACTGACGTCCTACTTTGGGAAATCGGTCAGATAATCACCTCATGTCTAACGATATCATCTGTTTTGACAAAACCTCCATTTTCACGTGCACGCACGGGGTGGACATATCTGGTTTACATGTGTTAACTTTTTTCACTGCAAATTATTGCACTTGACGACTACAGTCATAAAAATACCTAAACACTTTTATATCGATACAATTTGGGCAAAATTTCAATGCCTCGAATTGCGAAACATTTAAGAGAGAGAGCAGTTGGGATGCTGGAGGCAGGAGCTTCAATGGAAGATGTTGCTGTGCAAGTTGGATCATCTGTGCAGGCAGTTAGAAGTCTGAGACGGCGGTTTGTGCAGACCGGAAGCACAGAAGATCTTCCACGTAGCGGTAGACCATGTGTGATCACGCCGGCGCAAGACCGCTATATTTTGAACCAACATTTATGAAATCATTTTTTAAATGCGACAGCTACAGCGTCTGTCACCCCAGGTACTCATAACCCCAGGATTTCCGCTCAAACCATACGAAATCGTTTGGCTGAGGACAATTTACGTGCACTTAGTCCCTACATCGGAACAGTATTAACAGATCGTCATCGCCGTGGCAGGCTTCAATGGGCTGATAGACACATCAACTGGACAAGGCAAGACTGGCGGACGATTCTTTTTTTCAGATGAATCCAGGTTTGCATTGTCCAAAAGTGATGGTCGGATCAGAGTCTACTAACGTAGGAATGAACGTTACGCTGACTGTTGTGTTCTTCAGTGGGATCGTTTTGGCGGTGGGGGTTCCGTGATGGTCTGGGCCGGAATAAGTTATGGGTATCATACCCAATTAGTGGTCATTGATTGCAATTTGAATGCTCAAAAGTATAGAGACAGTGTCCTTGCCCTACATGTTGTTCCTCTCTTACAAAATCACGGCGTTATTTCTGTGTTTCAGCAAGACAACACCAGACCTCACATCGCCCGTGCGAAATAACAATATTGATTTCATAGACGACTGGCCCTCAAAAAGCCCGGATCTAAATCCCATCTGTTAATATACACATATTGTATAAAACTGTTAATATACACATATGTGGAAACAGTCCCATTGAAGTCTCGCGAAAGTTTCTTTTTTGGTTCAGTATATGTATCTACCTACTAAGGATACACAATAAAAAGATCAGAAAAGGACTTACTTGATGATGATTATGCGATTTTTTTCTGTTCTTTTTTTTGTAAAGGCATATGTTGTGGGTACTCATTAGAATTGCATCGACAAGTCGATGCAATTCAAATGAGTACCCACAACATATGCCTTTAAAAGAAGTAAAGAAAAAGTACACTGGCTGTAATCTGAAGACTATGGAATTTCTCAACTGTGCGCTTATAGAGGTATGTGCGGTATTTAGATCGAATACGGTAATCAATACTGATCACATTTTGTATCATTACAGTTATGTAGCATTTAATTTGGGAGATTTAAATATTTCAAAGGACTGACCTGGGACAGAAAGGACAAGATGAAAAGAAATTAAATGGGTTAAAGATAAAACCACACCTCTGTTTAAATTCAAATTTTGAATATCATTATGACAGACCAGAAACCAATACTAGTTGTAATATAACTTTAACAATTGGGTCATCTTTGTTTGCCTTTTGCGCAACAAATTAATTCATGCAAAATTGGGTTGTAAAACAGGAGAGCCCAAATGCTATGGGCAAATTCAGCAAACAACAAATTGATGATATTTTTTCGTATTTTTCCCAGAAAACAGAATTTGACATTTCATGCTAATGTTTCCATTGGTGACAATTTGCATGAAATGTCTCAAATCCTGTTTTCTGGGAAAAATAAGAAAAATATTTCAATATAAATTTTACACAGAGTGTTAAGCATTAATTATGGACTGGGGCTTCTTGGAAGTCCTCAGAATAGTCCAGAGTTAGTTTTCAGAAACTAGTCATTTGAAGAGGGCTTCTGCATTTCAAGTATTAGGCCAAAAGAAAAAAAAAAAAGGTTAGTCCAACGTATACATTTTTTTCAGTTGCAATTTTAGCTCACCTGAGCAAAAGGCTTAGAATGTACTATTGTGATCACTCTTTGTCCGTTGTCCATCTGTCGTCTGTCCATCCTCCATCCATCCTCCGTCCATCCACACCTTTGAACAACTTCTCCTCTGAAACCCCTGTGCCAATTTTCTTCAAATTTCTCCTGGAGCCTTCTGTTAATGGGTGATTGAAAATTTATACAAATGGTGTAGGTCCATTAATCAAGATGGCCACCATGCCTATATATGGTAAAAACACTTAAAAATCTTCTTCTTTAGAACCAAGAAAGCTTCAAAGTCGAATATTGGTATATAGCATCAGGGACTCAAAGTCTACCAAGTATGTTCAAATGACGACCTTTTTACAGCAAGGTCAAATTTTCATCCCTATGTATTTGTATGGGGAAAATATTGAAAATTCAGTTTCTCACAATTAACCAATGGGTGAAACTTACAATGTATGATCAAAGTAGCAAAGCCTTTCAGTTACAATCAAAATTTTGTCCCCATGGGTTATCTGCCCTTGCCCCTTGGCTATATACATGTATAAAATCTTGTAATTTTTTTAATATCTTCTCTCTCTGAAACAGCTTGACCAGTTTTCACCAGATTTCATATTTGGCCTTCCAGCAAAGGAGTATCAATTTGTTCAAATGGTTCTGCATCATTAAACAAGATGACTGCCATGCCCATATATTGTAAAAATCACTTAAAAATCTTCTTCTCCAGAACCAAGAAAGCTTCAAGGCTGAATCTTAGTATACAACATTGGGGACTTAAGTTCTACCAAGTTGATTCAAATGATGATTCTAAATTGACCTTTGACCTTTCTATGGCAAGGTCAAATTTGCATCCTCATACTCCTGTATGGAGAAAATGTTGTGAAATCATTTTCTGAAAATGTATTAAAGACCACTGGCTGAAACTTACAGTGTATGATCAAAGTAGCAAATCCTTTTAGTTCCAATCAATTTTGTCCTCCTTGGTTATCTGCCCTTGCCCCTGGGCTATACACAGGTATAAAATCTTGTAATCTTAAATGTCTTTTTCTCTGAAACAGTTTGACCAGTTTTCACCAGATTACACTTTGGGCCATCTGTTGACGTATCAACAATTTGTTCAAGAGGATCTGCATCATTAAACAAAATGGCCACCATGCCCATATATGGTAAAAAAAAAACACTAAAATTTTTCTCCAGAACCAAGAAAGGTTCAAGGTTGAATCTTGGTATATAGCATTCAGGACTTAAGGTCTACCAAGTTTAGTCAAATGATGATCCTAGGATGACCTTTGACCTTTCAGTGGCAAGGTCAGATTTGCAGCCCTTTGTAACTCTTGAATGTGGAAAATGTGGCAATACTGGAAGAAAGATGTATGGCAGCTACAGATATGCAATTGGCTCTTTAACTCAGGTGAGCGAATCATGGCCCATGGGCCTCTTGTTTGTTTAACCTACGAAAATATATGACACTGGAGATTTCTTGTTTGTCTGAGAATCCAAATAAACCAGAATGTACCCAACTGGAAAATTAAAAATAAAAAGCTGCCTGTAAGCACCTGTTTTTTTTGTTTGTTTTTTTTTAGGGGTCTGAGAATCATAAGACAACCATATTTTGTTTGGTCTTACTTATACATAAGGCTTATGTTCTGTGTGTTAGAGTATTTACCCTAAATCTTTGGACATGTTAACTCTTTACCATACTTACCCTAAATTAGAACCCTCACTATGGGCATAGTAAGCAGATGACAAACTGATAATATTTTTCTTATTTTTCAAAGAAAATAATCTTTAACATTTCATGTAAATTGTCTCCAATGGAGACAATTTGCAAGGACTGCCAAAGCCTACTTTCTGGGAAAAATAAGATAAACATTTCAAAATGTTAACTCGTCTGCTGAAATTTTAACCCAGAGTTGTGTTAAACAGATCCATTTGATTACTTAGGGATTTGTTAAAATGTGATGGAATGGAAAACTGTGTAGACCCTCTTAAAGAGCAGTTTGATCAGGGTCTGCACTGTTTGCTCAGGCATGTTTGTCTGAATATTTAGTGGAAATAAGGTATGCATATAACAAATGTGTCTGACTGTCTGACTTCAAAAATAAATAAATATTACTTAAGAAAGTGAGAAGGAAAAACACATAACAAATATTAGAAATTTCTTTAGTTTGACTCATACGAGGAAACTTGATACGAACTTACGTATATCATAATGCAGATACCTTACAATACAGGGATGATTTTATATGCATATATTTTCTGTCATTTTCGAAATAAAAGGATACTGAAATCTGAGAATTCAACCGCTTTATAAATATCAGCATGAATAGGTATGTGATTCCTTGTTGACGTCTGTTTGAAAGTTGATTATCTTAACACTTTGCATGCTGGGTAACATTTTTCAGCATACAGCATTTTGAAATATTTTTCTAATTTTTCCCAGAAAATAGGCTTTGACATTTCATGCAGATTGTCTCCTGAGGAAACAATTTGCATGATATTAAGTATAAAAGCCTATTTTCAAGGAAAAAATAGCATCAATTTGATGTCTGCTGAAATTGCCCAGAGAGTGATAAAGGTTATATAGTGCCAGTCACAACACAGCAGATGACCTTCCCAATTTTTTTTTTTTTTTTTTTTTTGGTATAAAAAATTTTTTCAGGGAGAATAAGATGTGATCTTTCCTGTGAAAGGCCTGTTAGACAGATGATTCAATGAAATAAGTAGCCTTATTTTCTCTGAAAAACTAAAAAAAAATGAGACTTCATTCTATTACCGTATCTACCCTAATTTTTCAAATACTTCAGCTCCTTATCACACTTGCTGTAAAATTTGAACAAGTACAATTTACTACCCGTTGTTGTTTTCAAAAATTGCTGGATTATGAGTGGCAAACAGTGTAGACCCTGATGAGACACCGCATTATGTGGTGTCTCATCTGGATCTACACAGTTTGCTCAGGCCTGTCTGTCTGAATACATACGGTAAATATGTTAGTTTTGAATGGCACTTTTGGGTTGAACTTAGCAGACATATCTCCTGATCAGATTCTGTTTGTTTCAACCACAAGTCTGCCGATATGTTTTTCTTACTTCTCTACAAAAAATTTATGGATGCTCATTAGTATGATTCCATGACAATTGTCGTCTACTTTGTCATCTGCTTGTGATTTTAAAAGTAATTTTTGCAAACAGTGTGGACCCAGATCAGATTGCTCCTCTAGGAGCAGTCTAATCAGGGTCCACAATGTTTGCCTGTATACAAATAGGTTTGAAAAGTTCACAAGAATATTCAGCAGACGACATAAACAGACGACACTTTCAGATAAAGGTTTTCTTGGCATTTTAAGGGTTAAGTGATACTCTTCTGCTCACTCAAGAGGAAATTGTAAGCACTATTAGTTGAGTGTATTTAAGTGAGTACCCACAATATAAGTATTTTTATAGAAAAACTAGATTGTGCAATCAATATCACACCATCGCAGAATCCCCAGGCTCGGTGCTTAGACATGCAAATAGCGTGACAGACAGACAGATTTGCTCTCACACACCCTACCGCAAGGGGAAGTCATGTAGCAAGTTTGATTAAATTCCGCCTAGTGGTTTAGGAAGAGATGGCGTGACGGATGGACCGACAGACAGACAGTGACCTTTTGACTGCACCCGAAAGTTACATGGAGCAGAGTGAAAGATAATGTTGCTCTCGCACACACTTACCACGTGGGGAAGTCATGTAGCAAGTTTGGTTAAATTCTGCCCAGTGTTTTAGGAGATTGCTTGACAGACGGATGGACGGAGGCATTTACAATATCTCCATAGCTCAAGTGTGGGGATTATAAGAAAAATAATATCGAGATATTCTGCATAAATGTAGTATTATAAAATGGAGAATTAACTCATTTTTACCTGGCTTCCCATTTAAGGAACATTGGCAGACAGTGAAGACCAAATCAGACATTGCAGAATGTGTCTAATCAGGGCCTACACTATTTGCATTAAGTACAGGAATTTCTATAAAGCATGGTGATAAAAAAAATTTAACAGATTCCCTTTATATTGACAATGGACCGGTCCAAAATGTTAAGGTTGAAGAGTCCACTCAGCATAAATGGGCTAAGATATTGGAAAACTGAAGATAAATACAGTATGCTTGAACACTTGTTTTGCTTGACATGGTTTATATGATAATTTTAATACCCCACAGCCTGCTTCAAATACAAATAGTGTCAGGGATTTAAATTTGCATAACAAATATTATTTAAAAACTTGTAAGAATTTTGTTAAATATTTACAAGTTGTGGTTATTGATACAATTTTTATATACAAGAATTTGCTTAAATATTTACCACTGGGAGCATTGTGGACCTCAAAAACAATTTTTTTTTTTTTGTGACTCACCCAGCTAAATTATTCTGCTTTTCAGTTAACCCTTAAAGCGCCAATCACAGCTTCACCTGACAACATTTGTTTTTGTTTTTTTTTTTAGAAAATAAGTTGTGACATTTCATTTGAATTGTCTGCTTTTATAAGTGATGGAATATTTACCAGTGTGGAAAGTGGTGCACATACATGCCATTAAGCTGTGGACTATATTCTGTGAGATAAGGCAAAATTTTAAGGGAGATTTGACAAAATTCTGTGAGATTTTCTTAAACATCACTTTGGAGCTCCTCCAATATAGTCTAAAGTCTCTTTTTTTCAATGGTGTTAGATTTATGTTTATTTTTTTCATAAAATCTGTTGTAAAATGGTCTAAAAATTCTTTGAGATTTGAATTTTTCATGGGAAATGCCATCCAGATGGGCCAAATTCTGTGAGATTTTATCTCACTGGGTGAGATATGGCTTGTACCATACAGCTGAAATGCATCTCTTACCATACTACACGGGTAAACATGTTAGCCACTTGTCCGGTTTAATTGAAAATGCGCTTGATTTGATTGGCTGTAAAAATAAATACAATTCTTTCCCCGCTAGTGGCAACTTTTGTCGACTACTGATAATCTTTGCAAACAGTTTGGACCCAGATCAAGCGTCGGGCCTGATTTGGATCCAAACTGTTTGGCACTCTGATGGTATTCCCGAAAGATTTTTTGAAAAAAGTTAATTTAAAAACAAAAATCCACAGACGACAATATGCGTGCAAGATTACCAGCATGCAAAGAGTTAAAACTGCAAATGGGAATATGAGGATGCACATTACATACACTGATTAACCTTAACCTTTCTCTGGGCAGAAAGCAGATGATAAATTGATATTTTTCTTAATTTTCTCAGAAAACAGGATTTGACATTTCATGCAAATTGTCTCCTTGCATGAAATGTCAAATCCTGTTTTCTGGGAAAAATAAGAAAAAAATATTTCAAAATTTCATCTGCTGAAAATTTTACCCAGAGTGCTAAGCGTTAACATAATGTTGTAAAACCTTGCATAATAAAAATCTAAATGGTTGCCTTTGGAAACAAACAACACACAAAAGAAGAAAAATCAGACACTAGGCTGTTTGCAAGGCTGTATATGTCCCATAGCACTGGATGAAGAGGTGTTCAGTTTACAAAGTAACCAGAAATGGCTAGTCCTTCACCTAGGATGAACCCTTTGTCAATGCAGTGAAGTCCTGCTTCGTTTGTCCCGACAAAATAAATACATGTATAATCTGCACTATGATGAAGTACAAAGAGACATTTAACCCTGTTTTCACTATACATTATGGAGAATATGGTGATACACATGACATAGACTTGTTAATGTAATCTTGTTATGAGTGCTGTCTGAGACTGGGACTGTTTGTCTAAAATAGGTTAGAATGTGTCTGCCAGCCATTTTGCATTATGAAATCTATTAGTACCAGTTGTTATTATAATTTTGAAATTTGATCCTGTTAATTTTGTAATCTAATAGTGACAATTATGTTATTTGATAGTGTTATACTTCAAGAAATCCACCAGATAAGTTGTTGTGTCAGCATTGCTCCACAATTAACATATCAACAGACACCATTTTAAAGTATTTTCTTTTTTTTCTCAAGACAGTAGAATTTCACATTTTCATATGAATTACCTTCATTGGTGATGATCAATCAGTCACAAAAGTTTGCAATTTTGTAGATACATTTTCAAGGGAGGCAACTGTGCAGATTATGTTGCCCCCTTCTAATAAAAAAGGCATGTAAAAGGAAAGAGTTTACTCCCAAGAACTCTAAAAGGCCAAGGTCCCAAAAGTTGTCTCTCTTGTAGAAAATGGCAGAAATCTGCCAAGTGTAACCAATCTCATTAAGTTCATTTTAACAATTAATAGTTATGTCAAAACAGATTATTAAGGGTTGGTTAAATTCCAGTGTTAAAATTTGATACTAGAGGTAACATATAATAAACAATTTTTTAATACTCTCAAGTGAAATATTGGCAGGTTAATGGGAATTTAATTGCAAAATCAGCACTCAAAGTAAACAGGGGCATTTGACCTCTTGCTCATTGACCTAAAATACTAACAGGCAATATTTTAGCCCTTAATGCTAATAGCATGCTGGGTGAAAATTACGGCAGACAACATTTCGGAATATTTTTTCTTATTTTTTTCTGAAAATAAAATCTGACATTTCATGCAAATTGTCTCCTATGTTATGTATTTGAAGGTTTACAGCCCTTGCAACAATGTTTCATGCATATTGGGGCAGCGCTGAACCCAAGGCCTGCACGAATGTATGCATACATGCTCAGTATGCATACATTCCTGCTGGCATTGGCATGCACATATGAGCTGCAGCAAGTGAAAATGTGCTTTTAGGGCATGCACCAAGGCCCAGATCAGACAGCATTGATGCACAGTCTTACCAGAGCCTTAACTGTCTGCTGCAAAATCCTTGAATACTATAGAATGTATAAATGGAGAGCTAGGGTAAGGCCATAAGAGACCTTGCACATGCACAGGATGATGCAAATCTGCACTTTTTGTGCATGCTTGGAGGCATTTTTAGCTCTCCTGAGCATAAGCTCAGGGTGAGCTATTGTCATCACCCTATGTCCGTCGTCCGTCGTCGACCGTCGTCCGTCGTTCGTCATCAACAATTAGTTTGTTAACACTCTAGAGGTCACAGTTTTGACCCAATCTTGATGAAACTTGGTCAGAATGTTTGCCTCTATGAAATCTAGGTCAAATTCGATACTGGGTTACTTGGGGTCAAAAACTAGGTCACCAGGTCAAATCAAAGGAAAAACTTGTTAACACTCTACAGGTCATAATTTTGACCCAATCTTGATGAAACTTGCTCAAAATGTTTGCCTCTATTAAATCTAGGTCAAGTTTGAAACTGGGTCACTTGGGGTCAAAAACTAGGTTACCGGGCCAGATCAGCAGAAAACCTTGTTAACACTCTAGCGGTCACATTTTTGAAGCAATCATCATGAATCTTGCTCATTATGTTTGTCTTGATGATTTCTAGGTCAAGTTCGAAACTGGGTCACCTGGGGTCAAAAACTAGGTCACCTGGCCAGATCAGCAGAAAACCTTGTTAACACTCTAGCAGTCACATTTTTGAAGCAATCATCATGAATCTTGCTCAATATGTTTGTCTTGATGATTTCTAGGTCAAGTTCAAAACTGGGTCACTTGGGGTCAAAAACTAGGTCACCGGGCCAGATCAGCAGAAAACCTTGTTAATACTCTAGCGGTCACATTTTTGAAGCAATCATCATGACTCTTGCTCAATATATTTGTCTTGATGATTTCTAGGTCAAATCTGAAACTGGGTCACCTGGGGTCAAAAACTAGGTCACCTAGCCAGTTCAGCAGAAAACCTTGTTAACACTCTAGCAGTCACATTTTTGAAGCAATCTTCATGAATCTTGCTCAATATGTTTGTCTTGATGATTTCTAGGTCAAGTTCGAAACTGGGTCACTTGGGGTCAAAAACTAGGTCACTGGGCCAGATCAGTAGAAAACCTTGTTAACACTCTAGCGGTCACATTTTTTAAGCAATCATCATGAATCTTGCTCAATATGTTTGTCTTGATGATTTCTAGGTCAAGTTCGAAACTGGGTCACTTGGGGTCAAAAACTAGGTCACCTGGCCAGATCAGCAGAAAACCTTTTTTAACACTCTAGCAGTCACATTTTTGAAGCAATCATCATGAATCTTGCTCAAAATGTTTGTCTTGATGATTTATAGGTCGAGGTCGAAACTGGGTCACTTGGAGTCAAAAACTAGGTCACTGGGCCAAATCAGCAGAAAACCTTGTTAACACTCTAGCGGTCACATTTTTGAAGCAATAATCATGAATCTTGCTCAAAATGTTTGTCTTGATTTCTAGGTCAGGTTCGAAACTGGGTCACGTGGTGTCAAAAACTAGGTCACTAGGCTAAACCTGCAGAAAACCTTGTTAACACTCTAGCGGTCACATTTTTGAAGCAGTTATCATGAATCTTGCTCAAAATGTTTGTCTTGATGAGTTCTAGGATATGTTTGAAACTGGGTCACTTGGGGTCAAAAACTAGGTCACCTGGCCAAATCAGCAGAAAACCTTGTTAACACTGTAGCAGTCACATTTTTGAAACAATCATCATGAATCTGGCTCAAAATGTTTGTCTTGATGATTTCTAGGTCAAGTTCGAAACTGGAACACCTGGGGTCAAAAACTAGGTCACCTGGCCAGATAAGCGTAAAATCTTATTATCACTCTAGCGGTCACATTTTTGAAGCAATCATCATGAATCTTGCACAAAATGTTTGTCTTGATGAGTTCTAGGTCAAGTTCGAAACTGGGTCACTTGGTATCAAAAACTAGGTCACCGGGCTAAATCAGCAGAAAACTTTCTTATAATCATTTTGAACTTTGATCAGAATGTTTGCCTTGATCAGTTCTAGATCAGGCTCTCAAAGTGCTATGTTGCTCAGGTGAGCGTTACAGGGCCATCATGGCCCTCTTGTTTCACTTGACCCAGCCTGTATAGAGTTGCTAGCCATCTTTAACCCATTGTAGTCGGGAGACCTGTAAAAGGGTAATTGGCAAACAGTGCAGACCCAGATCAGATGCCACATTTTTAGATCAGATGCCACAGAATGTGGCATCTGATCAGGGTCTCCACTGTTTGCAAATAGTTTAGCCGTTTTTCTCTGGTATATCTAAATCTCGTAGCTGGATATACCAAAAATTGCAATTGGACTCTTCCCATATATAGTGTGGGAAAATCTATTCAGTCTACAATGGTTTAAATGCCACACACTGTCCACTTTATGCTCAGCCTCCTGTGCTTTCAACATCTTCCAGAAAGTCGTTTTTTGCTTGGTACACAAAAAAGAAATAAATTTGCAAACTTTTGCTGTGATTTAATGCAAAACCATAAATGTCTTAACTACCTATGCACAAAAAGTTTTATTCTAGTCATTGGACTTTAAAAAATCAAATAGTTTCACTACTTAATCCAGGTTGTTGATATAAATTCACATACTGAATGACAAACAGTGCAGATCCAGGTCAGTTGGTTCTTCAGAAGCCAACTGATCTGGATCTGCACTGTCTGCAAAGGCAGGGTATAGCCAGGTTCAGCAGGATAAGGGTTAAGATGTCCGAAAATTTAGATTAATTTCAACCTTTACTACTCTTAGAGCTAATATAGCAGATGACAAATTGATGACATTTTTATTAGTTTTCCCAGAAAACAGGATTTGACATTGCATGCAAATTGTCTCCATTGGAGACAATTTGCATGAAATGTCAAAACCTGTTTTCAGGGAGAAATAAAAAAATAATTCAAAACTGTTATCTGCTGAAATTTTTACTCAGAGTGCTATGCATTAAAGTTTGGAAAACTTGGTATACCATCATATTTACCCAATTCAGCAGACACCTTTAAACTCCTTACTTTTTTCTGTCCTAAACTTGGAACATCTCCATTTCACTACCTTGTCTAAAAATTGCTGGATGAGAGGCAAACAGTGTAGAAGCTGACCAGATGCCACAATCTGCAGCATCTGATCTGGGTCTACACTGTTTTCTAATACCTGCCTGTCCAAATATTTAGGGTTAATATGGCACTAATAAATAAATAAAGTTGGTATTTGGAACAAGTTCCTATTGTAAGAATATTAAGCATAAATTAAATTAAATAACTTTTATGAGCCTTTTGATTACATTACAAACTGAAGTACAGTACAAAGTTGGCAAATAGAATAACCATGTTTACTCTAAATATTTGGATACCATAGATACCATAGACATCTTAATGTACCATATTTCAAGTGTTTGGATAATTTAACCCTAGTCCCGCTGAACCTGAATATGTCCTGCCTTTTGCAAACAGTGTAGATCCAGATCAGTTGGCTTCCTTAAGGAAGCCAACTGATCTGGATCTGCACTGTTGGCCATTAAGTATGTGAAATTATATCAACAATCTGGATCAAGTAATCTGATTGGCTGAAAATTAGAAATGGGTGTGGCATCTTAATTTATTCAGCATGGCAAGGGTTAATTAACTCCTTACAATTCCTATTCTGAAGATTGAATTAACCCTTAAAAAATGTTGTCTGTTTATGTCATCTGCTGAATATTCTTGCAAACTTTTCAAACCTATTTTTGCATTCAGGCAAACAGTGTGGACCCAGATCAGACTGCTCCTAGAGGAGCAGTCTGATCTGGGTCCACACTGTTTGCAAACAATGACTTTTAAAATCACAAGCAGTTGACAATTGTTGTGATAGGTAGTTTAAGGGTTAAGTCTATTTTACTCCCTACTAATGTGTAAATACTGCTAGATGAATGGCAAACAGTGTAGACCCTGATCAGATGCTGCATTCTATGCTGTTTGCCTAGACCTTTCCATCTAATTACTTTTGAATACAGTACTTATCCTAAAATTTGAACAAGTCAGTTTGACAGCCTGGTTATCATCACAAAAACATGCCTGTATAATGTTGACCCCCTTAAACCCCACTTTTATATAGTAAAACTGGGGTTTACAGGGATATACATTAGTTTTCTTATTTCTGCTCAAAAACATAGATTATGAGCACTCGTTAGATCTGCCTCACAAAGGTGGTTCTAATGAGTACCCACAATCTATGTTTTGAGCAGAAATATGAAAAATATCAGAATTTTTATCTGAAAATTTTCATTTTTGGTGGTAAAATTTTCAGTTTATTTGAATAGGCGTGTTTTTCGTAATGTGTATCAAAAAGTACTAGCATAGCAAACTGCACATTACGAAAACGCGTCTATTCAAATACATTGAAAATTTCACCACCCAAAACTGAAAGTTTTCAGATATAAAAACTCTGATATTTTTCATATTTCTGCTCAAAACATAGATTGTGGGTACTCGTTAGAACCGCCTCGCCGAGGTGGTTCTAACGAGTACCCACAATCTATGTTTTTTAGCAGAAATAAGAAAATAATGTATACCCCTGTAAACCCCAGTTTTACTATATAAAAGTGGGGTTTAAGGGGGTCAAAATTATATAGGCATGTTTTCGTGATGAGACCTGGTCAGGCTCCTTATAAAGAGCAGTTTGATGTGGGTCTGAACTGGTTGCTCAATCCTGTCTATTGGAATGTTATAGGTAATTGAAGTTTGTTTATCTGTTTTGAGCCTTCAGTTTATAAACTTAATCCATTTTTGAAAGTCAGTAACCCATGAAGTGCCTCTTATTATAGAAGCAGACAACCTACTAAAATGTTTTGTTTTTATTGTCTCAGAAAAGTATATATATATATATATATATATATATATATAAACTAACTGAATTACTGGTTCTAAATGTGGTTTATTCCATAACTTGGATCCTCAAGTCGATCATTGGGTCCTTTCAATTTGATTGTTGGGTCTTTTGTGGGTTTTTTTATAAACGGGAAATTAACATGGAGGCCCCAACATTTATATATGTGTATGTTTGCCACAGTCTGGTACTACATTATTTGCTGCTTAAAATGTCATGCTTTTCTGTGTCATAATTGTTTGTGTTCACCAACAATGAAGAATCACAACAATTATTTCATTGATTCATTTGTTACTCCCAGTGATTAACCTGGATATATCCTGCCTTTGCAAACAGTGTAGATCCAGATCAGTTGACTTCTGAAGAAGCAAGCCAGCTGATCTGGATCTACACTGTTTGCCATTAAGTATGTGAATTTATAGCGACAATCCAGATCAAGCAATCTGATTGGCTGAAAATTAGAAGTGGTTGTGGTATCTTAATTTATTCAGCATGACAAGGGTTAAAAAAAGGTTAGCATTGCTATGAAGTCCATTGTCTGCCTTTTTTTTCCACTGTCCAGTCAAGGTTTCATAACAATTTTAGCCTGTTCCATTACCTACTGATATCTATAAAAGATTGCTGAACGAGTGGAAAACAGTGTAGACCCTGATCAGATGCTGCATTCTGTGGTATCTGATCTGGGGCTACACTATTTTCTCAGGCCTGTATTTACCCTAAGTATTAGGACAGGCAGGCCTGAACAAACAGTGTAGATCCAAATTCTTTCCTTTTAGAGTACAGTAAAACCTGTGTAAGAGAGCCACCTTCTAGACTGACTTTAAATAGTGGTTGATGTGGAAAAAAGTTATCTGTCTTACAAAGGTACATGTCATGTAATTTTGCTAGCAAAATTACATGACATATACCTTTGTAAGACAACCACCTTTCCACATCAACCACTAAGGTCAATTTCAAAGGTGGCTGTCTTACACAGGTTTTACTGTAGACGCTTTTTCAGAAAGGCTTGTAGGAAAGCAGACTGGAAGAAAATCTTCCAAGTGTATCCAGTCCACTTAAGGTGTCCTAATATTTTGGATATCAGGATCTACACTGTTTTCCACTCATCCAGCAATGTCAGTCCCATAAACAAATAATGAAACGAGCATGATAAGGAAGTAAAGGGATACACTTTCAAGGAAGACAAGACTGTTAAAATTGACTGCCCCCCTTCTGAAAATGTGGTCCATGCTAAAAGGAAAGAATTTGCTCCCAGTGGGAGCAAATTCTTTCCTTTTAGGGTAGACCCACTTTTCAGAAGGGGATTGTTGTGTAGAAAAGCAAACCGCAAAAATGTGAAGACATCCATCCAGGTAATGCCACAATCACAAAGCACAACCTTCCCAAGCCACCAAAAGAAGGTGAGATGAGGAATAAATAATGACAAAACACACCACCGAAGCACAAAGAAGAACCGTAACAGAGGAACCGCCATGGAATAATAACATAGTTGCCTCCCTTGTCAAAAATGGAAGAAAACCTACAGAGTGTATCCTGTCCCAAAACCCATTGTACTTTGGAGAACCATAAAAGTGTAATTCGCAAACAGTGCAGACCCAGATCAGCTGCTGCAGAATGTGGCATGTGATCAGGGTCTCCACTGTTTGCAATGGTTTAGCCATTTTCCTCAAGGAATATCTAAATCTCATAGCCGGATGTACATAAAACTGAATTGGACTCTTCCAGTATATAGAGTGGAAGAGTCTATTGACTCTATTCAGTCTACAGTGGGTTAAGGCGTCCAAATAATTTGGGTAAATATGGTATATGTTATTGACATGATTCCTTAACACTTCCTGAATCCTCCCACATTGACTCCAGTTGAAGCATTGAATGATGCTTTAACACTTAATTACTATGCTGTGGGCAGATTCAGCAGCAGAGGACAAACTGATGATATTTTCCCAGAAAACAGGATGAAGACAATTTGCATGAACTTCAAATCCTGGTTTCTGGGAAAACTAAGAAAAATATTTCAAATTATCGTCTGCTGTAAAGTTTACCCAGAGTGCTAAGCATTAAGGTTTAACCATTTCATTAAGCCATTGTAGTTGGGAGACCCCAAAAATGGTATTTGGCAAACAGTGCAGACCCGGATCAGACCCTGCAGAATGTGGCAACTGATCAGGGTCTTCACTGTTTGCTCATACTTTGCTCATACTTCAGCCATTTTTCTCTAGGAATATCTAAATCTCATAGCCTCCCCTACCTAAAATTGAAATTGGACTCTTCCAATACATAGTGGGGTAGAGTCTATTCAGTATACAGTGGATTAAGATACATTTTACTACTGTAATTTTTTTCCTGAACATGAGGATTATTCTAGATAAGAAGCTAACTGAAAAGGTATTGTTTTCTTTTTTTTTTCTTAGTTTTCCTAGACAAGTGCCAGTGAATATTCACACTTACATATATATTAATCAGTTTAGTCTAGAATGCAGCATCTCATCAGGGTCTATACTGTTTGCAAATAGTTTAGCCATTTTTCTCTAGGATTGTCTATATTACATAGCCTGAACTACCTAAAATTGAAATTGGACTCTTCCAGTTATAGTATGTGGGGAGTTAATATTCAGTCTAAAATGGGTTAGTTAGACAATTCTAATTGTTTTCTAGAGAATGGTAAAGGCCTACTGTACTTGAGCAAGTGGGGGAAGGGGCATGTTAATATTCCCTTTTTTTCTGAAACTGTCATTCACCATAGCTCTTGATAGGATGCTTTTTTCAGTCCAAAAATATAGATATTTTTCTTATTTCTCCATGAAAACATATGTTTTTGGTACTCATTAGAAGTGATTCCGTGCGGCACTTCAAATGACTACCCACAACATAGGTTTTCATGGAGAATTAAAAAAATATATACCCGATACCCACTTTTATCGAGATCTATGCATTTACTTTTTTGCCTCACCCTCTTCTATTTCTCTCTTTTTCTTCTGTACTAGCCCTTTTGTCTCTTTTCTCCCATTCATTAACCCTAGTCCTGCTGGACCCTAATATGTTCTGCCTTTGCAAACAGTGTAGATCCAGATCAGTTGGCTTCTGAAGAAACTAACTGATCTGGATCTGCACTTTTTGCCATTAAGTATGTGAATTTATATCAACATTCTGTATTAAGTAATCTGATTGGCTGATAATTAGAAATGGGTGTGGCATCTTAATTTATTCAGCAGGACAAGGGTTAAGCAAGAACTCAAAATTGTTCTGTAGAATCATCCATCATGGATAACACGCTTTATTTTGGATCAGAAGGTTGTTTGGCTCTGTGGTTAACACTCCTGTCTTCGGATCACAAAGTCCCAAATTTTAACCCCATTATAGGAGTTCATTTCAAGACTGCACATCACTTCATTGCACAGACACAGAGCCTGACTCATACATTGTTTGGGCCATATCAGGTGAAAAAGTGCCTTCGAGCATGCGCAAAATGTCCAGATTCACCTCATACTGCACTTGTGCAGTCTCATATGGGCATTAGATTTGCTCTCCATTGAAACATTCTATAGTATCCAATGATTCTGTTTGCAGACAGTGAATTAAGGCCCTGGACAGACTGGGCAGATTCACAGGTTGATTGGGCTTTTGCTGTCTGCAGATGACCAAAGACACATTTTTGCATGTTGCGGTCCATATAATCAATAAGGAAATTTTTTTATACAACAATATTCAGCAGTGCGCGTATTAGGGGATGGATTGCTATTAGGAAAAATATGGTAAGTGAAGAAGTACTGTATTGCTGCCAAATTTCAATCAACTGTCCATACTTTAGCATGTCTAGATGACAATTTAAGAAATTAATGTATTTTCTCCCTGACAAATTCAGCATGGAACAAATAATTGAAAGGAATGCAAACTGAAAAATATGCTCATGAATTATCTCAGAAGCATGTTTGCAAAAAAATCCTCCTGAAATTCCTGACATCAAGTTCTAGAAATTCTTTGAATACAGTATTTACCCTAAATATTCCCACCAATTTGCCTGAGCAAACAGCATAGACCCAGATCAAACTGCTTTAGGAGCAGTTTGATCTAGGTCAGTGCTGTTTGCCATTCACACACTTTTAAGACCCCTTCCATGTAGTCAAATGGACATACCAATTTTAGGATCAGTAATGTGTCCAAATAGTTAGGGAAATTATGGTATTTTTAGTGTTATGAAGTGCTTCTGAGCTGTCATGCAGAAAAAAGGGCCTTATAGTGCATGTAAACAGCAAATGCTCAAAACTGCATTCTTGCTGCCTGATCAGATCAGGGCCTTCACTTCAACAATGATTTTTTTTTCTAGATAGACATAATAATCTTGAATGTGGCATCTAGTCACAGTCTACACTGTTTGCCACTCATCCATCAGATTTTTAGGCAGATTAGTTAACAGGTAGTAAAATGGAATTGTTCAAGTTTTAAGACAAGTATGGTAAAGAGTTCTTTTCTGGCATGTATTATATCAGCATATTTTGGTCAAAGCATCACTTGATCTGTAGCTGTATTAGCTGTTTGTCAGTGTAGTTGCCTAAGTGTCTGTATTTTTTTTTCTAATGGAAGTTTTCTTTCTCTTTTTCAGGATCTGCTTGGAGAATATAGAGAAGAAAGGTCTTAGCCAAAATGGAGATCTATGAACTAGACTTAACCAGTGCTTTAAAGATGATTGGAGGTTACAGTTATCATGAAGATGTGATTTTTGAATTGCCTTCCTAGTACCAAAGGGAAGTAAAATGGAAATACTTATGTATGACTTTAACAGGAAATCAGAATGGAGACAGGAAAAAATGTTTTCAAATGAAATCATATTTGGTATTGAAAGTAACACTTCAAAAGTTAAGAAGAGATCTATACTATTGTCTGATCATTTTTTAACACTTGAACAAACATGACAAATAGGAAATTGCAAAAACCTATAAGGAAGAGTTTTACTTTCTTAACGTCAGGGCAGAAGAAGGAAACAAAGCAGGACAGTTCTGAAAATCTCTGTCAGTCAAGCTTGCAAAGAAACTCTTCACAGAAGGAAGTGCCAAAGAAACCATGTGTCTTTCATAAAAGATTTTCTCAAACTAGGATTAAAAATTCTCTAAAGAACAGGTCCTGGAATGCTAGGCTGTTTAAACATGTTCAGAAGAAAAAAATTCCAACAATTGTTGAAGAGGAAGATATTCAAAATAAGATAGACAAGCAACTTTTCAGAATTGGATTAAAATCACGTAGATTAAATCTTTTAGGAAAACTGAGTAAAAGACAATATAAGGCCAGTAATTTGAAGAAAAAAACTAAAACTCTTCCTTCTGAAGAAACCAAAACAGCACAAAGTCTGCAAAGAGCATTTTCTTTGAGATTAAAATCAAGAACAGAAAGTAGAACTGAAAAGATAGATATCTCATCATTAGTTAAAATAGTACATTTTGAGAGAGCAGGTATGAGATTAGCTTCAGATTGTTTATCAGATAGTCATAAATTTGATACAGTTTCAATGGAAACTACAAGTGAATATGATGCACAACGACCAAAATTGCAAAGGACATGTAGTTTGAAACAGCCTTATCTTGAACCCAATTTCATGTCACCAACTTGTGGAGATATTTATGGTGTAGATGAGGAGGGAAATTTGAGTTTCAATCATGAAAGTGATAATATATTAAAAACAATAAACAATACAACTGATATTAATAGGGAAGTTACATCAGCAACTTTGGAAAATGACAATATTGATACAGTCAGTACAGCAATACATGCTGATGGAAATACTTATAAAAGAATTAAAGACAATGAATTGACAGAGAACTGTGAAACATACTCTAATATAACATTTCATTTGTCAGAGAAAGCAAAACCATACAATGGGGAAAAATCATTATCAACTATGGAATCATCTGATAATTTCAAGGAAGAAAATGCAGCTTTTGATAAAGTGGACATTTCATCTTTTAAAAAGAGATTGTCCAGTGATAACTGTGATATAGTAATAGAAACTTTAGAAGATCCATGGGTGCTAAAATCAGATTTTGAAGAAACAGACAAATTGACTAATAATTTAAATAGGTTATTTAGTGAAGACAGCTCGCCAGTGTATGAGTCACTAGGTTTCAGTGTGAAATCTTCGAATATAGAGAACTCGCTGTTGTCACCCAATTCTGCTAAAAGAAAACAAGTGAGAAATCTGAAAAGAAGTGCAAGCATTGAGTCTTTGGATTCTTTTAACTCAAGTATACATTCTGTGAACAGTGAAGAATGTTTATTTTCATCGGATTCTGAAGGAGAAATAGAAGATGATCAAGCTTCTGTGAGCTCAAGTGACTCATTTGCAAGTGCTAAAGACTACACTGAGGAAAAGGATATAGAAAAAATGAAGAGATCATCAAGCTTAGATTCTATAAATACAGCTTCATCACCTGTTGGTGGTGAAGTTAAACCCTTAGAGACTTTTAATGCTTTAGATTCTATGCCAGTGGCAAAACCTCTGAAAAGCACATACAGTGTAGATGATGTACACAGAATAATACAAAGACCTAGAACTTTGTCAATTAAAGGTTATTCATTAGACTCTGCTCCTAAAAGTGATAAGAAGAAAGAAAAGAACAAAAGGCGGTCATTAGATTCTTCTTTTAAGACAGCTGAAATTAAATCTGACTTCAAAAATGATCTGGAAAGACATAAACAGAAATCAGCTTCAAGTGATTCTGGACTTAGTAGTGTCCTTTCTCCAGTATTGGAAACTGGTGATGTGAAATTACATAGTCTTGGTAACTTTGATGCTTCAAGTGACAAAATGTACTATACTTTACCAAATCCTAGAAAAAAGTCATTCCCACCCCCTTTTCCAAAAAAAAAGGCTACCAGAATTGGAAGCTTATCTAAAATGCTCACAGAGAAAGCAGAGTCACTTTCTGGTTTAAAACTTGGCACATCATTTAAACTTAGAAATTTAGAAAAACCAATAACCTCAGGATTGAACAAAACCAAGTCATTGACTAGTCTGATGTCTAAGAAAGGTAGTGCAGTAGTTTCAAGTATTTCCTCACTAATTAAAGGAAAGTCAACTTCAGAAACAAATCTAGACACTATAGACAGCCCTTTCAAACCAAGAAATAGAAAAACTAGGAAAAATGAAGAGGAGGGGTCTGTTTTCATATATGAAAAGGTTAAAGTCTTAGTCCCTAGAAAAAGACCTGCAAATGCTCAAGAGCTTGTTGCCAAAAGAAAAAGACTCACTCTAGATCTTGAGCTGTCTAATTTGAAACAAACAGATATAGAAAATGAATTCAGAAAGGACAGCAACAGTGGAGTCAGTTCAATGAAAAAGTGTTCACTTTCTTCACCACACAGCACATCATCTATAGGTTCTGTAAGGAGCCCTTTATTATTGGATGAGGTAATGAAATCTGTAGACACAAGAAGGTTTAGTGCAATATATGCTTTAGATATTGAAAATGGAAGTGATGCAGAACTCGATGAAACAAGTTCTAGAAGTAGTTCTTTTGTACTTCTGACCAAAGAAAGAAGTGCCATATATGACATAGCCACACCTGGATCAGTATTCATTAGTGGTGGAGATTATTTTCAAGTGTGTCCAAGATGTAAGAAAACAAAACCGTGCTTGGAAAGAGATTCTGATCTTAGTGGACTAGAGCTTGAAGAAAAACGTACCCAATCTTTGTTCAATTTGAATTCATTTTGCACTTGTTCAAGATTAAGAAACACCTGTGATACTTTTACTTCAGTTAGGAAGCGCAAGTTGCATTCAGATCTAAGTAATGAATGCCTTGAAAATGATGGCAGCCTTGTGCTTGCTTCTACTCCAGTCATTAAGAGACAAACTTCCCTGTCCTTGCAAGAATTAAGATACTTTAGTGATCTTCCATTTCAAAATTACATGCTGGATGATTCCTTGCAAAGCCCAAGGAATGGTAGTGTGACTGATTCATTTCTAAATGACTGCAAAAGTACAGTAGACAGCAAACCAAATCTTAGGTCCAGAAGGAGTCTTCCATACTCATTAATGAAATGTGAACCTTGTTTGGATTTGAGTGCAGATGATTTAGATGAAATAGGTAGTTTTCATGATGATGGTACTGCTGAAGAATCATATCAACGAAATGTTGAAAAAGCTCATTCTTGTAGTGATTTATTGGATAACACTGATGGAACTTCTGAAATTGATCCTTTGGTATACTCTAGTAAACCTTTAGAAAGAAAACCAAGTAAACGAGGAGATAGACCTGTAAAAGTAAAATCATTATCAAGTTCTCATGATGCATTAAGATGCCTTGCTGCAGTAGATATTCCTTTTGCAGATGACATGGGAAGTGATAATATTATTCTTGAATCAGACTTACAAAATAGCACTGGTGATTTTACACTTAAGAAACAGGAAATTGAAAAAGAGCTGGACTCATCTGACAGTGGGAACGAAGATTATCAGTCTGTTGGAAGTGAAGCTGAACTAGTAGATCTTCCAAACGAAGGGTTAATTAGAAGTGAAGAGAGCTTACAATTACCTAAGTCTATAATTGATAATGAAAAGTTGCATTTGGATTCTGACTCTATTCTATCAAACTATAAACAATTATCAAATTCCTATCCAGACATAGAAGCAGTACATGTATGTGAAAATTGTATTTCTAAGAGACAAACAAGAGATAGTTTTAAAATTCTTGGAAGATATGATCTGAATTTTAATTTAATGCCTTTCTTAAGGGAAGATAAACGACCAGTCCTAAAACAAATTAGGTGCTCAGGATGCTTTCGGCTTAGAACTGAAGACTTCCTAAAATCAAACAAGCAGGAGAATATCCCTTTGGTAATTCCAAGGAAATGTCTTTCAGTTACTGATGTTGGAGAAAATGACTGTGATAAAAATAAGTTTGGTGGTTGTATGCAGAAATCATTATCTGTTTCAAAAGTCCATGACAGTGGGGCAGAACTTCCAAAAGTTAACAGAATTAGCAATAATTCTAAACTGCATGAAACAAGCTCACATTCTGTTGTTATTGCTGATTCAAAAAGTCTGCAGACAAAGCCAAATACATCAATGTCAGGCACCAGAAAGTTTTTATTTGATGATCACCATATCAAAACTTACAAAACCACAGAACATTTGGGGCACACGTCTAGGATAAAATCCATTTCAAGTGATGATATAAATAATCAGACACCTATAGATAGTAAAATAGGTCCCAAATCTATATCTGCCCTTTCACTCAACAAAGTTCATAATGAGTTGCCAAGCTATGCCCATGACAACAAACTCTATCTTAATCAAGACTTTTTCCCTCCAAACTTAACTCCTTTGACCAGTATGTTTAAGTTGCCTCCCTTTCAAGGATTTTCAGCTTTTTCGCCTCCACCAGTTGATGGCCAGGTTCCAGAATTGGAAGAAATTTTCAAGTACGACGTCTGTCTGGGGTATCTTTTACATTCTATTACATGTGATAACAAAACAATATGTGTGTATTCTTTACAGAGGAACAAACAGTTAATGGAAGGGGTGATAACTCCTATATCAGGATTACCAGGAGGTAAGTAGGAGTTTTTGGTTAACCCTTTCACCACTGAGTTTCTGAAATGGACTCTTCCATCTCTGAATTTGGAAACAATCAAAAATCAGTAATATAATGGCAAATGGTGTAGATCCTGATGGGGTGGCTGGTTACTCATGAGCCATCTCATCTGGCTCCTCACTGTTTGCAAAGGCATCTGTATTGGTCTGCAGGGATGAAAGAGTGATTTTATTTCATGACTCCATATCAACCAAAAATATTAACATTTTTTCTTATTTCTCTGCAAAACATTGTGGTTCACATTAAAATCACTTCATTGTGCCTATATTGTCTGTATAATTGTAATTGTTATGTATTGTACAATAAAATATTATTTAAACCCAAATCACTTCAGGAGTGTGATTTTGATGAGTATCTCACAAAGTGTTTGTATAGAAGTATGAACATACAGATCAGTCCCTTTATAATACTATGTTTGGAGTCCATGGAATGGCATAGCATTAACCCTTAAAGTGCCAATCACAACTATTGTCATCTGCTTTGTCTTCTGCCGGTTACTTTAAAAGTCACTTCTGCAAACAGTGTGGACCCAGATCAGACTGCTCCTATAGGAGCAGTCTGATCTGGGTCCACACTGTTTGCCTGTATGTAAAAATAGGTTTGAAAAGTTTGCAAGAATATTCAGCAGATGACACAAACAGACAACATTTTCAGATGCAGGTTTTCTTTGCGCTTTAAGGGTTAAATGTGAACTGTATAATGATGAAACTAAAATTTTTGTAGCTTTTCAACCCAGAAATATTGATATTATTCATATTTCTCCATGAAATTACGAGGGATGTTCGAAATGAATTGCTTATTTCTATCTGGAGACTTCAAATTTCAAGTTAGCCCAAAAGTACTCATTTCATGCCCTCCAAGTACTCCCCGTGGCTAGAAATGCAAAGTTTCAGCCGATGTATCCACTTCTTGAAGGCGTCACGGTACGCTGATTTGGGCACAGTAATAAGGTACTGATGAATGGCGGATCCAAGTGCCTGTCTGGACTGGTATTTCCGCCCAGCAAGGAATGCTTTCAATTTCGGAAACAAAAAGAAATCACATGGGGCAAGGTCTGGGGAATACGGGGGTTAGGCAAAACAATTACTTTTTCTTTCTTCAAAAACGCCGTAACTATTGCGGAGGTATGAGCTGGGGCATTCTCATGTAGAAGACGGACATGTTTAAAACCAGTGGCAGGGCGTCGTTTCTGATAATACTTTTTCAGTTTCTTCAGTACTACGTCTTTGTAGTACTTTCCGGTGATGCTTTTGCCCTTTTTCACTGGCACTTTTATTGCGACTCCTTCACCAGAGAAGAAGATTGCATACAAAACCTTCTTTGTACTCAAAGAACGTTTGGCAATTATTGGGCGTTTGCTGTGTTTAGTGGCCCAGATCTTATTGCTAACCTTTCTGACAGGCTCAAAATAATGGACCCAGGTTTCATCACCTGTGACGACATTGGCAAACTGCTTTTTGTCATATTTTGGAAACATTTGAAGCAGCTTTTTGGCCACTCTAACCCGTTGCCTCTTTTGCTCCTCAGTCAACAGATGTGGCACCCATCTAGCAGAAATTTTTCTGACTTTCAAATGCTTCTTTAAAATAAGGTGAACCGTTGATAGTGATATGCCTACCTTTCGTGCAATATCACGAACTGTAAATCTGGCATCTCCTTCAATGATTTCCTTTATTTTGGAAACGATATCTTTACGAGATGCAGATTTTGGCCTACCTGATTTCGGTGCATTTTTGATGGACTCTGCACACGACTCAAATTTCTTTTTCCACCGCCGAACTGTGTCATAAGACACACAAGAAGGTCCAAAAGCAGTAGAAATTTCAGTCATCAGCTTCTTCAAAGAACAACCAAGTTTTGAGCGAGCTTTGATGTAAGCCCGTATTTTATCTTTTTTGTCGACGCTTCTACCAACCATTTTTACTGCAGTGGTCAATGACTGCGTGTATTCAAATGGTAAATTTTATGTCTTACACTTAGTCTAACATGTACATTTATACACCATTGTGTAGATATTGAATAGCCCTATACAGGCATGTATTGGTTTTTATCGTGCCCCATGTGGATATCGAGCTAGAGGACAATAAGCAATTCATTTCGAACATCCCTCGTATGTTATGGATACATTTTCATGGAGAAATAAGAAAAATAATTATCTGCATAAACTTTATCCAGAAATGTGTAAAATGTATAGAAAGCATACGAAAATAAGCATTTGAGAGCCATGCTTAATTATGTAATATCCAATATGGTATTGTACAGTAACTGTCTGAAAAATTTAAAACATTTTATTTTTTTTGCCTAAATTTTGTTTTTTTATGAGTTTAGTCCTCAAAATACTTGGTGGAAAAGCAAGCAGTGTAGATTCTGAGCAGACTGTTTCTTCAGGAGCAGGACCAGTCTGATATGGGTCTGCACTTTTTGCATAGGCCATTTTAGACAAAAATAATAATTTCGAGGGTTGAGCGCAAGATTGTAGTATAACTCTACATGTTTTTTAAACCCTTGTTTAGGGGCAACTTTGACTCCTTAGCAATGGCACCTAAATTTTCATTGTTTACAGAAAGAAATGTTGTAATCTTCATAACGCCTTCATGCTGAGGGGATTAAGTTTGGGGAAAAACAATCATCTGACTTACTACAGTCTTGTGCTCAACCCTCAAAATGGTGTGGCTGGCCTGTGTAGCTTAGGAGATTGCGGATTTGATCTTGATGGGTCCATCAACATTCTTTCTCTGAAATTATGAAATATTTTCTATGGTCATTCTCTCCCTTCTACTGATTCAAGAATGGAAATTGTCAGTTTCTGGCAAAGAATATGCACAAGTACTGGTCAACCATTTGGAGGACTAAGCCTGCCCAGAAAAAGTGTGCTTACATGAAATGACTGGCTCTACATGGCCTTAATAGTGTTGACTGTGCCATTAAACTACAAACCAACCAAGATGACAAGTTCATCATCACGAAAACATACCTATATAATTTTGACCCCCTTAAACCCAACTTTTATATAGTAAAACTGGGGTGTACAGGGGTATATATTGAAAACATCCTATATCCAGATCAGTTGGCTTCTCCAGAAGCCAGTTGATCTGGATCTGCACTGTTTGTCATTCAGTATGTGAATTTATGTCAACAATCTGGATTACATAATCTGATAGACTGTCAATTAGAAATGCATTTGACTTCTTAATTTATTCAGCATGACAAGGGTTAACCCTTAAAATGCCAAGAAAACCTGCATCTGAAATTGTCGTCTGGTTATGTCATCTGCTGAATATTCTTGCAAACTTTTCAAACCTATTTTTGTATACAGGCAAACAGTGTGGACCCAGATCAGACTGCTCCTAGGAGCAGTCTGATCTGGGTCCACACTGTTTGCAAAAATGACTTTTAAAATCACAAGCAGATGACAAAGCAGACGACAATTGTTGTGATTGGCGGTTTAAGGGTTAAGGGATCTTGAAACATTCAGCAGTTTCTGCCATTTTTACAAGGGAGGCAACTTCTATGACTTCCTGTTTTCTTTTCTGCACATTAATTCTCGTCTAAAAAGTTATCAACACTGCAAGAAAAGAATTTGCCTCTTTGCAGAAGAGGACAAAACAGTTTTGGAAAGTTACCTCCCCTAAATATGTATTGATATCCCTTGAGAATAGCCCCACTTTTAGAAGGGACACAAATATATTGGGTCTGAGTAATCTTCCTCAAAGGTATGTCCATTCACCTTAAATTAAATGTACATGCACAAACCCTCTTTATACAGACACTCGACACAGTGACAAAACTCATTATAGTGTTAATTTGATTGTCATGAAACCTTCGCTTAAGGACAAAACTCATTATAATGATAATTTGATTGTCATGAAACCTTTGCTTAAGAGGTAATAATAAGTCACATATTATGCAAGAATAGTGTATTCGATACCTCAGTGAGGCAATTCTAACAAATATCCAAAACGTGTTCTATGAGAAAATAAGAACAAAACAAGACCTTTCTTACATATCAATCTGCTCAGTAAGGATTCTTTACAACAGTAAATTCACTTTAATGGCAGCATCTTTGGGAACAAATGCTGTCGTAACGAGGGTTCACTGTACTAGCCTCAGGGATTCTAGAGTTACCGAGAGAGTTTCTTGGGCTTATTCTCAACAAAACAAAGCTTGTGGGTACTCTTTAGAATAGTCCCAGTGAATTGAGGCTATTCTGGGTACCAGCAAGATATGCTATTATTGGAAAAGAAGAAAAATATCTATATTGATACACCACACTGCTCCCTGATTTTGAACTTTTAATAAACAACAGATGACGTGCCATAAATGTCCTAAAATTAGGTACACCATAGTGTCTGACAAAGTGGGGTATGCAAACAGTGCAGACCCAGATCAGATGGCTCCTGAAGGAGCCGTCTGATCAGGGTATAATACACTGTTTGCCATTCCTCAAAGTATTTTTAAGAAACATCTGAATAAAAAGTAAAATTTAGACCAAAAACATGTGGAATAAAGTGTTAGAAATTTTAGGACATTTACCATATTGTAATTTTCTTATTTTGCCCAGAAAATAGGGTTTGGCATTTTTTATGCAAATTAAATTGTCTCCTGAAGAGACAATTTGCATGAAATGTCAGGACCTGTTTCCTGGGAAAAATGAGAAAAAATATTTCAAAATGATGTCTGCTTAAATTTTTACCCAGAATGCTTAGCACAAAACAGCTGTCTTAAATTTCTGGGAAAAGTTTGAAAACATGACTCACTTGATTTCTGCAGATTTTGCCCTCAGCACGTTGCAGGTGGTTGACAGTAGACAAATGAGTGGTATTTTTAAAAGTACATGGGAATTATTTTTATCTTTTGCTAATATTTGACCTGGAGCAAATGAAAGGTGTGCCATAAGAAGCCTAAAAATGTTTTTGACAGAAAAAAGTAAGGGGCATATAAGTTAACCCTTGTCCTGCTGAACCCGGATATATCCTGTTTTGCAAACAGTGTAGATCCAGATCAGTTGGCTTCTGAAGCCAACTGATCTGGATCTGCACTGTTTGCCATTAAGTATGTGAATTTATTGTAACAATCCAGATTGAGTAATCTGATTGGCTGAAAATTAGAAGTGGGCGTAGCATCTAAATATATTCAGCAGGACAGGGGTTAAATAGCTAACTTTGCCAATGAAAGGAGGTGTAGTAACTGCTTTTTTTGCAAAAAGTGACAATTTCCTGTATCCTGTTTTAGTAAAGTATACTACATGTTACTTTTTTTTCTGAGAAACTAATGCTTGATCTTTCATTTGAATTGTCTTCCAAGTGGATGATTCACACAAAATATCAAGCCTTATTTTCTTGGAAAAGATTCTTTAAGGGTTAGCTGAAATTTCTGTCTGTCTGTCTGTCTGAGTGCTTATAATAAAACTGCTGCAGTAACTGCTTTTTAGAAGATGTTTGAGCAATAACATAAAAAGGAACTATTATGTCATAGGCAAACACTGAGCATGCAGACTGCCTATGCATCTGTGCAGTCTGATCACGATATTTGCTATTTTTTAGTATGTCCTTCAATATACAGTGATTCTTTAAGGAGAATTTATACACTTTCAGGGGAGGCAAATCTATGAAAATTGTTTTGTTTACATTCTTAAAAAGAAAAAGGATCTCCTCTAAAAGGAAAGAATTCACTCCACAAGGGAGCAAATTCTTTCCTTTTAGTGTAGATTCCTTCTCAGAAGGGATTTGGGGCACATATAAGCAAACTTGAAGTCACAAAAATTGTCTCTCTTGTCAAAAGTTGTGGAAATTTCACGAACTGTATCAAGTCTTCTCAGATGGTCAATGAAGACCTTGATCAGACTGCAGATGCACATGTGATATGGACCCTTTTCTTATGAAGGTAAATGATCTAAAATTTTGAACACTTTATTTCATATCTTTTTGGCAGAAATTTTGATTTTCATGCAGTTGTTTCTTAAAATACTTAGTGGAATAGCAAACAGTGTAGACCCTGAAGGAGCAGTCTGATCTGGGCCTACACTGTTTGAATATGCCATTTTGTCAGAAACTTTGGTTATGAAAGGTTGAGTACCATTGCCGTACATATCTATTAAAAATTTTGGTTGGCTCTCAATAGTGGGGTTGGGACTTTCCATATTTACCATAAATAAAGTGCATAACCCAATAAATGCATTGTCAAGCCATTTCTGATTACTGTCCTTATACTTTTACCCAGTTCTCTATAAAAGTATGTGTTGTGGGTAGTCCTTTGAATCGCCACAACTTGCCCAGGCAATTCAAATAACTACCTACAACATGCTTTTGTAAAGAAAATCAGAATTAGAAAATACTATTGCATATGCATCATTAAATACTTCATCTGAAGTCCAGAGCTGATCTTTGTATCAACCCTTAAAATGCCAAGCAAAATTTGTAGCAGACGACATTCAAAAAAAAATTATTTTTTTTTTATTTTTTCAGAAAAAACAAGTCTTGACATTTCATGTGAATCATCTCCCAAGCAGATGAAATGTCAAGACTTGTTTTCTCTGAAAAAAAAAAAAAAATTGTCATCTGTTGCAATTGTGATTGGCGCTTTAAGGGTTAAGCCTGCTTTTATTAGGTGGATATTTTACTATATGTTTTTCTCATAATTTTGAAAAAACCTTAGCGCAGAGTGTGGTAATTAGATCAGGTATGATATTAGAAATAACATGGTATTATGGAACTATTTCAGCACCTCATACAAGACCAAGTGAAAGTAGTCATGGAAACAAACAGAAAACTCAACAGAGACCAAAGCCAGATGACCTGCCTAATCCAGCAGCGCCTATTACTGTTGTAAGTGACATTTTTATACCATGCCACACGATAGTGATGGGGTATTACGGTTTAGCATAAGTTGTCCTTGTGTCCATCCAACTACAATTCTTGGGTCTATTTTTATTGAGTAAGTGTCAAAGGATTTTCACCAAACTTGGTATGTGCATTGATATTGCAGAGATCTGTTTTGAGATTGCCAATGGCCGAATTTCATCAATTTTTTGGCAGAGTTACCTGCTGGCCACATGATGAAAACACTGTTCTTGTTGTGAAATATGTTCGTCCAAACTATGGCCTTTTGACACTTAAAGCACTATAATAGATTCATGCAGCTGATACATTAATAAAACAAATATGTTTAAAAAAGAACCAGGTTACCTTAAATGTATAGCCATTGAAACTTTATATTACAGGTGCCTTCAGAGAAGCTGTCACATGCTGGTCATGTGCTACGTACAGTACTGTTATCACGTGCATCCCATATGATTCGTGACAGGAAGTTCCATCTACGGACATACCGCAGGTGCATGGTGGGTACAGAGATGGTAGACTGGTTACTGCAACAGAGCAGTCTGGTTCACTCTCGTACACAGGCTGTAGGAATGTGGCAGGCATTAGTGGAGGAAGGTGTGGTGGTTCACGGTGAGTTGAAGACATTAGTAACATGGGCTGGGCCATGCGCAAATGTAAACTGTGTCTTCAGAAAGGGCCCAGATCAGCCTGGGCATGTACACAGTCTGATCAGGGCCTTCACTGTCTGCTAACAGAGTCCTTGGCAACTACAGAATGTATGTATGGAGAGAAAAGGCCCAGTTGATACTTTACACATACAAGGATGATAATGGATTTGCATAAGATTCTACAATAAATATTTCTCCGGATGCTTGCCCCCCAGGACATTTGCCCCCCAATGAAAAAAAGTATAAATGGACATTTGCCCCCCAGTCGAAAATGCAACCCGGACATTTGCCCCCCAGAGCTTGTTTTTAGTATGGACATTTGCCCCCCAGTGCTTATTTTGCAGGTGGACATTTGCCCCCAACTGCTTATTTTTGGTATGGACGTTTGCCCCTCAACCCTATTCTAAGAAGTTCCCACAACATACATGTAAAGCCGGAAAAAGAAAATAATGTAAACCCTTGTAAACCCCTCTTTTCTTTATAATACATGAGAATTCTTTCAGTACACATAGATTGTGGTTACCATTTAGAACCACTGAAGTTCCTACAATCTTTGTTTTGAGCAGCAATTAAGAAAATAATGCATACCCTTGTAAGCCTTAATTTTTTTTCTTAACACTTTAACAAGGATATTCATTATACAGACTTGTACATAACTACATCATTTACACTATAACTTTTTGGTTATGGTGTTACGGCCCTTTCAAGATTATTTCACTTACTTCAAGAAAATTATCCATCAGGTGGGTGAAAACTGGAGTACCCAGAGAAAAACCACATGCGCTTCCATTGCAGAAATTGGCATCTGACATAGGACCCTGAGTGAGGAACAAACTCAATATATGGTTTTGTAGCTGACTTGCTTAACCCTTATCCTGCTTAATAAATTAATTTAGCATCTCCAATTGCTGACTATCAACCAATCAAATTCTTGATATGTTTTTGTTCAATTCACAAACTGCAGGACAAACAGTGTAGATCCTGATCTGATGGCTTCTTCAGAAGACATCTGATTGGGATCTACGCTGCTTGCAAAGGTAGGGATTGTCTTTAACAGCAGGTTATAATTTATATAGATGGAGTTATTCATTGCTGAACATTTTGATCTTCAGGTGATAATAAACCAATAAAAAAAAATTTTTTTTCTCCTTTGTGTTAGCTCTGGGTTTATCTGGGGGGCAAATGTCCCTTTCTAAAATAAGCAGTGGGGGGCAAACATCTATTTGCAAAATAAGCACTGGGGGGCAAACGTCCGCATCAAAAATAAGCTCTGGGGGGGCAAATGACCAGGTTGCATTTTCAACTGGGGGGCAAATGTCCATTAATAGATTTATTAATTGGGGGGTAAATGTCCTGTGGGGGCATATGTACTGGAATCGAATGAAATGGGTGATTTACAAAAAGAAAAAAAAATTATCAAAATAACAACACACATTTGGAGAACAAATTTGAAGTTTCTAGAATCAGATTTCAAAAAACTGATCAGACTGATGAGTTGTCTTCGTCACAATCCCATAATGAATAAGGTTTGAAATCTGTATTTTCTCTTCACTGTACATGAAATCCTCCCTTTTTAGGCTTTAAAACTTAATGAGAAATTTGGTAATTTCATCATCAGCTCCATGCAGCTCCATGCAGGGTTGAAAGGATTAATATCAACATGCTTTATTTGCAAATCCAGGCTACCAAAATAAATCAATATTATCATATGACCTGGCAGTTATTCAGTGGATAAGGTCATATCATAAAATTGATATGACCACATGTTACATAACACTTGGTTACTTGCCATAACTTCATCAAGCCATCTGAGACAATGTTATGTTTTCTGTTGAAAAAAGATTCAACTTCTATGGCCATAAAATGCAAATTAAGTGATATAATAAAAAGAATCTTACATTTGTGGTCTTTTCATTTGAAATTTATGAAACTAGCCGTAGGCCGGCCTCTGTGGCTGTCGGATGCGTGTCTGACTGGTGATCAGAAGGTCACGGGTTCAATCCCCTCCGGATCCTGGCAACATCCTTTTGTGGAAATTGATCATGAAATATTTTCTATGATAATTCTCTCCATTCCACTGATTCAAGAAGGGCAGTTGTCTGTTTCTGGCAAAAGAATGTGCACAAATACTGGTTAGCTGCTTAGTGGACTAATCCTGCCCAGGAAAACATGTGGTTAGGTAAATTGACCATGCTCAACATGACCCTAATGGGTTGGCTGGGCCGTAAAACCTCCACAAAAACAAAGTAGCCTTTGGCTTGTTTCATAAAATTCATATGAAATGATGACTCATATAAGATCCTCTATTTAGTAACCCTTGCCTTGCTGAATAAATTAAGATGCCACGCCCGTTTCTAATTTCCAGCCAATCAGATTACTTGATCCAGGTTTTTGATAGAAATTCACATATTTAATGACAAACAGTGCAGATCCAGATCAGTTGGATTCTGAAGAAGCCAACTGATCTGGATCTACACTGTTTTCTAAGACAGGGCATGTCGTGTTCAGCAAAAGAAGGGTAAAAATAGTTGAATAAATATTGGCAATAGGAATCTATCAATTTGTGAATCTGTCATGGAATGAACAAGCTTTAAAATTTGGTAATTTGACCATTTGCAATTCTGTGTTTGAACAAAGATATCCTCTAAGAGCCACTCTCAAGAACTACCTTATTTACTGTAAATATTGCGATACTTGAATTCTTTACCATATTGTCCCTAAAATTTGAGCATCAGTTTTACTGTCTGTTGATGTGTCTAAAAACTGCTAGGTGAGCACGAAACAGTGTAGACCCTGATCAGATGCCACATTTTATGGCACCTGATCTGGGTCTACACAGTTTGCTCAGACCTGTCTGATAAAAACTTAAGGTTATTACGGTACTGTTGTTACATTTGTGATTCATATGGACCAACTCATTGGATAAACAAAGTGAGAAAAATGTCCGCAAACAGATATTGCATAATTAATTAGATTGCAAACAAACCTTA
Source organism: Anodontia alba (assembly GCA_964016985.1). NCBI lineage: Eukaryota > Metazoa > Mollusca > Bivalvia > Lucinida > Lucinidae > Anodontia > Anodontia alba. The sequence goes on along the minus strand of OZ024833.1, from coordinate 71,363,294 downwards.
TACAAGAACTTGAACCCTTAAAAGTGCTAAGTAAAATTGCAGCAGAAGACATTCAAATATTTTTAAATTATTTCAAATTATTTTCTAAAGAAAAAAATGACTTGGCAAGCCTTATTTTCTCTGAAAAATGCAAAACAAAACAAACAAACAAAAAAATGCAAAAAATAAAAAATAAAAAAATGTAAAGGTAATCTATTGCAGTTGTGAGTTGTGATTAGGGCTTTATGGGTTAAAAGCTTTGAAATATTTCAATAGTAACTGAAGTATGTGGACAGATAGACCTGGGCAAACTGTATAGACCAAGATCAGACATCTGATCACAGTCTACACTGTTTGACACCAGTTATAAGACACATCAACAGGTAGTAAGATGGACTTCTTGATCCTTTGCTCCCTTTTGGAGCAGATTATTTCCTTGAAAGGGAGCAATTCTGTTCTTGTAGAGTAGACCCATGTTCAGAGAACCCTGTTGTTGCCTCCCCCCCCCCCCCCCCCCCCCCCCCCCCCCACAAAAAAAAAAAAAAAAAAAAAAAAAAAAAAAACACCCACCTACAAACACAAAATGTATCAATTCCCATTACATGTAATTTGTTGCATCTTATTTCATTACGAAAACACACCTATTCAAATATATTGAAAATTTTACATCCATAAAAGGAAAATGTTCAGATAAAAAAAATTCTGATATTTTTCATATTTCTGCTCAAAAACATAGATTGTGAGTACTCATTAGAACTGCCTCAGTGAGACAATTCTGAGGCATACCCACAATATGCTTTTTAACAAAATAAGAAAAATAATGTATACCCCTGTAAGCCCCAGTTTTACTATATAAATGTGGGGTTTAAGGGGGTCAGAATTATATAGGTGTGTTTTTGTGGTGTTACTGAATGCTAATATGAAAACAAAACTTGGAATGCCCCTGTGTGTGATGAAAAAATTGCACAATTTCATTGTATTAATGCATAGCTTGCTGGGTAAAAATTTCCGTGAACAAGATTTTGAAACATTTTTCTTATTTTCCCAGAAAATAGGCTTTAACAGTTCATGCAAATTGTCTCCTTGGGATGGGAGACAATTTGCATGAAAAGTTTAAGGTATTTTCTGGGGAAAATATCATTTTCATCTGCTGAATCTGCCCAGAAAGCTGTAAAATTTAATTTGTAACATCTCATTTCACTTAAGGCTGTTATGTAAACAAAGCTTGGACTCGTTCACCCTTGATGCAAAAGTTGCACAATTTCAGTTTATTAATTGTAATGAGTTGGTACATCTGCCTTGAAGCCATGAAATGGCCATTGACAAGATATATTACCAAAAACAAATAGAAACATACCATGTATCATTGTCCAGAGTTCTCTATCTTAAATTTATCATGGGCAGTAGACTTGCCTAAGTCTGTTCACTGATTTCCTTTTGTATGATTATTGAAAATAATAATAAAAAAATCAAGTCCTGTATCTGTGATGTTTCTGAAATAATTCAGAGACCAAAACTACCGGTAAAGGGATTGTTACAATATTTTGCTCTTAAAGAGACATTTCCAATAACAAGGAGGGCAAATACAAATGTAGGGACTGGGGCAAGTCTATATGGGCAGATCCAGAAGGAGTTGGGGTGGGCTTGAGGTTCAGTTGAACTGCATTTGGAATTTAAATTTCATTTTCATGGGAAATTTTGGCTAAATCTGATAAATATTGAATACTATAGTTAATCTAAATATTCACACACCTTACTCCTTACCTTATACATGTACTTCTTCTAAAATTTCAGCAGTCCCATGTTATTTCATGTGAACTTGCTGGATGAGTGGCAAACAATGTAGAACCAGATCAGATGCCACATTCTGTGGTATATCTGATCAGAACCCTTAAAAGTGCTATTTGCTCAGGCTCGTCTATTCAGATTCTTACAATATGTTATGATTTGTTGCATTACAAAAACAAGCCTATTCAAATATACTGAAAATTTTATGACAAAAAATGAAAATTTTCTGATGAAAATTCTGATGTTTTTCATATTTCTATTCAAATCATATATTGTGGCAGTTCTAATGAGTACCCACCATCTGTGTTTTTGAGCAGAAATAAGAAAAATAATGTATATCTCTGTAAACCCCAAGTTTACTATATATAAGTGGGGTTTAAGGGGGTCAACATTATATAGGCATGTTTTTGTGATGGTTCTTTTTTTTCCAGTGTGCCATGAACATCAGTTCAAGGACAAGTACCTATTTTACCGTTTCCGGGAAGATGACCAGGGTGTGAGTACAGTACCGTCAAGTGTGAGTAAGAAGGAGTGTGAGGATGATCTACAAGAAGTCTTTCTCATGTTAGCACAGATTGGACCAGATGCCATGATGAGGATGATACTTAGAAAAGTGTATGTATTTTTGTTGTTGTCGTTATTGTTTTTTCTTAACCTTTACCTCTCTATTGGCTACTGCTCTGGGTAAAATTTTCAGCAGACAACATTTTTAAACTTTTTCTTTTTCCAGAAAATAGGCTTTGACATTTCATGCAAATTGTCTCCAGTTGAGAAAATTTGCATGAAGTGTCAAATCCTATTTGCTGGGGAAAAAAAGAAAAATACTATCAATTTGTTATCTGCTGAATATATATGCCCGGACAGTGGTAAAAGTTAATTTGGATTGCTAACAATGAGAAGTTGATGTCATATAAGCAGAGCGGCTGAGCCAAAGTTGAGTCTACTTGTACTATAGTGCAATGAATATGTTGTAGACCTGGACATATTGATCACTTTTAGACAAAGAACCACTGAAGTCAATTTGACCTGTGCATGTGAAGCGTCCATGTGGCCGAGCTGTTAGCACTGTCAACTTCAGATCATGAGATCCCTGGTTCGAATTCTACTGGAATTCAGCTCATGACTTTGCGGCGCTTTATTCAGAGCCTTTCATTATATCACTATTATTTCATCTCATTATGACTTAACTCTTCTCCTGCTAAACCCGGATATACCCTGCCTTAGCAAACAGTGTAGATCCAGATCATTTGGCTTCTGAAGAAGCCAACTGATCTGGATCTGCACTGTTTGCCATAATGTAAATTTATAGCAAGAATTCAGATCAAGTAATCTGATTGGCTGAAAATTAGAAATGGGCATGGCATCTTAATTTGTTCAGCAGGACAAGGGTTAATAAATAATGTTGAAAAAGACATAAAATACTAAGTCATCATCATCATCATCATCATCATTATCATCATCATCATCATCATCATCATCATCTGTGCATGTATAGTATCTTACAACTGTTATTTATAATAAACATCTTATAGATAAACAGACAAGCAGTCTTCTTTAACCCTTAAAGCGCCAGTCACAACTATTGTCGTCTGCTTTGTCATCTGCTTGTGAATTTAAAAAGTCATTTTTGCAAACAGTGTGGACCCAGATCAGACTGCTCCTTTAGGAGCAGTCTGATCTGGGTCCACACTATTTGCCTATAAGCAAAATGTAAGTTTGAAAAGTTTGCAAGAAGATGCAGCAGACGACATTAAGCAGACGACATTAAGCAGACGACATTTTCAGATGCAGATTTTCGTTGCGCTTTAAGGGTTAAGTGTTTGATACTCTTGATTTGCTAGTACTAAGTTACTTGTAAGCTCTGCCCTTTTAACTTCATAATATATTAAACTATAGATAATGTGCTATTCTATTCTGTTTTCACACCTTCCACAGAAAAAACGACCTTTCAGTCGTTAATTAAAGTCTTAAACCAGAAGGTCCCTTAGGCAGTTACCTGTGTGACGTAACTCTTCCCGCTCAATTGACCACGTGTCAGTTTCTTTTCTGTGGACAAAGAAATTCAACAAGGATTATTTACCTGTGATAGAAATTTGGATTATTTCTTTCCTCACGGATAAATTTATGTATCCTTGTGTTTCTTTTGTTTATTTATCACTCCTTTCACTTTCTGTGTTATTTTTTAAAATTTTCAATTTTCGATTTCATGTATTTTTGACTGGTCTTTTTCCACATGCGTTTTCTCGACTCTCGCTATTCGGCACAACGCTCGTGCGCGATCGGTTCGATAGTCGTGTTTATATATGCAGAATATTTTTGTTCTTTTCGTTCCAGGTTATTCAGCAATTACGATATGTTTTTTCCTGGACTTTTGTTTGCAGAGATCTTCAGTTGGCTAAAGATTCTCATGGTGGAGAAGCTGATTGTAAAGAACTTGTCAACCCTTGATGGGTTATAAGACAATTCTTTACTGATGGGAGCCCCACCCCATATGGCTATACTGCCGGGGTAAGACCCATCAAGGTGGCATCTTTGGGTACTTAGTATCCGATAAAGTCTAAGTCCACCAGTCACCAGTCATCCAGTCACCAGTCACCAGTCAACCAGGCACCAGTCAATCAGCTTCACCAGTCACCAGTCAATCAGGTGCCAGTCAACCAGGCACCAGTCACCAGTCATCCAGGTGCCAGTCAACCAGGCACCAGTCACCAGTCACCCAGTCACCAGTCACCGATCAACCAGGCACCAGTCAACTAGTCTCCAGTCAATAATTTAATTATTTTCTGGAAAGACTTAGTTTCTGACATATTTCATCGGACAAAATAGTCACGTATACTAACTTCCGATCATTATGTCTAATTATTAAAAAAAAAAATTTTCACTGGGCAAAGTATCAGTAATATTTCTGATACTTATACCCGGTCATATTATTATATTATTTCTGATTTTTCACCAGGCAAACTTTTACAGAAAGTGTCTGGTCAATTTTTGCCTAATAATTAATTATCTTCGGGAAAAAGTTTCGAATACTTGTGCCCGCTCAGTTTTCATATATAATCTCCCTTTTTCATCGGACTAGAGTTACGAATACTACTATCCGATCAATTTGTCAAATTACTTGTAACTTTACCGGGCAACAGTTACGAATACTAGTGTCCGGTCATTGTGTCGGGTAACTAGTGTCAAAATAATGATCACTAATTCCCGAACAATCTATTATCGTTCATAGAGCTCCATTCACGTTTAAGTCAATGGATATAGGTTATTAAGTGAAATACATAATAATTTTTTATAAAAAAAAAAAAATTCTGTACAGTCTTTCCCAAATCAGACTAGAATCTTTAATATTCCATTGACTTATTATAGGTGTGTAATTCCATTAATATTTTAAACTAACTTATGTTTTATCTCTTTTATCCGCTAGAAAGAGTTAAACTTCCGACTATAACAAAATTCTTACCGGGCAGCAGTTCGTAGACTAGTGCCAGGTCATTCAAATGATTTTTTATCTCTTTAATTCGCTAGAAAGCGGTTAAATTCCGGCTCTAACGAAAATTTCATCGGGAGGCACTTCGTAGAGTAGTGCCAGGTCATTCTAACGAAATTCCACCGGGCAGTAGTTTCGTAGACTTTGTGTCGGATTACTAGTGTGCGAGTAGTAGTGACTAGTACTCGCTCAACATATATTTATTTAATAACCACTATAGACATGTATAGTCTTGGATTATAGGTTATTGAATGACAGCGATGGGTTCTAATACCTAGTAGCCATTTATATTGTTGAATTCTGTCCAGTCACTTTTGAACTTGACTTAAATTCTATATATATATTTATTATTGAAAATGATTTAAGAATTATCGGTTACGATCAAATTCGCAATTCATTCACTAAGTGTAGAAGATACTTCCAGCTATAATTATATCTCTTTTATTTGCTACAAAGAGATTAACTTCTTACATATTCACCTTATTCGGCTCTAGGGCAAAGGTGAACTATAAAACTATCGTTATTTATAAGAAGAAAAATATACACGAAATATAAAAAAATTTTCTTCTTTCCTCCCCTGTTTTTCTTCTACATGCTCCGATATGTAATCAGCATGTAATCTAAGGAGTAAATTGACAAGAAAGTAGCAATCGATCTTTTCTACTTTCTATTAATTTTTCATTCTTAAGGTATCGGAAATTTACACCAACCAGATAAATAAATTAAAAGTTTATTTATTTATTCGCTACCTCTCTAGATTACTACGATTTAAAATTCTAGTTGAGGTACATATTTTCCTTTTGCCTTTTTCTACATGGAAAATAGTTGATCCGATAAGCTATTATTCTATTTTATACTATCTTTTGATTGATTATATAAGAGTCTAGGTCAGTCGTGCTCTGTCTAAACTCTGCTATAAAATAATAAATAAGAAAAAAATCTTATATTTAGGCATAGATATAATTCGATACGTTCTTTACTTTGCCTGTTTTATTTTTTCTTCTGGATCATTTAAGACTACGATAGCAATATACCAGATATTTTTGCCTCAGTAAGAATCTATTAAGCTGAAGATTCTTCATATTGGAATAATAATTTTATTATGATTATAATTCTAGACCCAATTAATCCTCGTATATTATAGGTCTACTTTATCTTATTGAGGAATAGTTTTGCTTCGACTAGCTCTATACCTCTAATATTTTATTTATAACTGGAGTCCATGTCAATCAAAATTTTCTTGCACTTTGGTATTGACAATGGATACATATTTAGTAAAGGCATTAATTATTCAGTACGTGACAGATTATTATTGCCTAAATTAGATATTATATACAATACTTTCCTTTTGATATTTTGTTTTATTGACTTTGTAACTATTCAGAAACTGCCAAAGTCAATCATTTCCTTCCTCTAAACTTACCGAAGCTCTAGATTATGTTGATATATATTTTTGATATATGCTTAGAGGTTAATTAACGAGAGTTTACCTCATAATAGCAGATATTATTATAATTATATTAATCAATCTATAGTCTAGGCTTAGACAAAAGGGAAAACATCCTTAATTACGAGCCGGTAAAGAATTAAGACACTCTTAATTATCTCTTTACCCCTCCTTTATGTTTACATTCGTTAAAGGGATCATAGTAATTCTCGCTAAGAGTTCAAGTTCAGTTTGCGAATAATGCAAAGATTAATATCTTGATTTCCAGTCCGCATCAAAAATGGTCTATATATATAGATAAATATCTTTTCCGAAACTGGATATTTATTTATTTTTCCACACAATAAGTCATTTCAAGATGTCGATGATTTTGAAATGCACTGCTTCAATTTATAATATAAAATATGTTTATATTAACTTCACAACTTAGTAAGTGCTGCACCTACGTTCCTGGTCAGATCTTACTTTTGTGATATTTTTGAACATACTGAAAGTTTTCTCCGATTATACATTCGGTAAATAAACTTTCGAGTAGTATTTATGCTTTTAAACATTCAGATTATTTGATAATTGTTGGAGATAATATATTATTCCGATATTTATATATCTATCTTCATTATTTATCTTTCTCATCTTACTTTTAATTAGATTGACCTTCTCGCTACGTTCCAGGTTTAAATCTAGCTAACATTGTGGAACAGTCACTTTTTTATTTCCTAAACAATATTTTAACATTTTTCTCAGTATTCAGAGCATAACGACTTCATGAATACTTGGAAATAATTCAATTCTACGCTTGTTAAACTAAGCCTAAAACAAGCCCTAGTTTTTTTTTTTAGAATGGATATTATCCTTCGATTCAGTTCATGGAGATACATCCTTTTAGATCCCATTATCTCTATTTCAATCATTCAAAATTCTAATGACTAAGTACTCCTTTTCTACGTACGAATACAGAATATCGAGTCACTGTTGCTGCATATTGGTTAAAGATTAAACAAATTTTATCTTAAACCTATATGACGTTAAATTAATTATTATCTCTTTCATATACATGTTTTTACCCTTCCGTCAGGGATCGCGGTAATAAATATTATTACTCTCTATGGTTTACACATAGATCTCGAGAGTATATATATGTATTTTCTTCCTGAACTCATTTGCGAGTACGTAATTTGATATTTCAGGAATTACCAATTATGCAGACATAGATTTTATTCTATTAATATTCAATTCTAAAAAGTTGATTGAATGTTTATCTATAAAATTTCCGGGCAGTAATTTTATAGAGAGTTATATGTTTAATAATTCCTTGCTTAAATAATAGTTACGATTAACCTATTATTTATAGCGGGAATTTTGTTCAGCAGTATAATTTTTATTTAGTATTAATATATTTCTTACTATTCTTAAATATGCGTATAGAATAGTAATACTATCTCTTAACTTTTAAATTAAGTGTTTTTTGAGATTATTAATCAGTATTATTGTATAATCTTTCTTCAGAGATTATCACACTATTACTTTTTCTCTGAGTCCTTCTCTTTTTATGAACTTTTTGATTCGTATCAAAGTGGATTTTTTAACATTTCTTGATTTCCATGATTATTTACTCAGGAGTACTTTTCATGGCAATCTTCTGGTATAGAAAGATTCTATCCAGCTTATTTATTATTGCTTAATCTTATCAATACGGTAAGATTTAGCCAAACTATGACCGTCATACAGTTTGCTGCGATCAACCTTATTCTTATCTCTCTTATTCTCTGTCAAACTCTTAAGTTATGATGTTGACAGTTTATTCTTTATTTTTTGTCAGGACATCAAACGCTTTTATATGTCTATGACAAAACTAATTATCAATGGTTTAGGTTGTTTTTTCTTCCCAGCAGTTATATGCAAACTCTGTATTATTTTATTGCTTGACTAAAAATTCATTATACAATTAGTCTAGCAATAGTTTTAACCATTATGTTTGTCTATACCTTTTTTCTTCTGATGGATAACTTAGTTATAGTTAAGTTAACTCCATCTACTTTTATTATCTCCCCTTCTTTAATTTGATCAAGGGAAATAATTACACATTATGGTTATTTTAAGTCTGTGTCTGTTCATCGGAAACTGTCCTGTCGCTCCAATTAACAGAATCTAATTAGTTTATAATTCTAATAGCTTAGACTATTACAATTACATAGCTTCACATATCTAGAATTTTATCCAAAATATCTACATATGTCAGTTATCTATAGGAAACTCCACCGAGTAGACTTTTCCTTATTTATTCAAGATCCTACATAGACTACTTACAGTGTATGGTCTTGGCTTTTTGTTTTACAAATTTTGTTTTCAAAATATTTCTATATTCCTAGCTTACTTTGCGATGGAATATTTATGTTATGTCTCAATGGCTCCCTTTTCTTTTTGAAGCCAATTGTTGTTTCCCAAAAAGAAAAAAAGAGGGGAGGGGAGGGGGGGGGGGGGAGGGGGGGCCAATGTTAGGTCTCTGAGACTTAAGAACTGGCTTCCTCTAGAGTCTACTAATATATATAAGGTTGTTAGATCATAACACCTTAAAGATATGCTATTTTGTGAATCTAGATCATTCTTTCTATTAAATATAGAATTAGAATGTATCTGATTCCTTTGAGTTTCCTGAGTCTTAACCAGAAGTGGTGAGATATTATTGGTGTTAGAATTAGGAGAGCACCTCCCTCCTATTCTGCAAATTCTAGCACATTATCTATAGGTTAATGTATTATGAAGTTAAAATGAAGTTTTTTAAAAGTAAAACATATTTTAACGAGTAATACTTAACCTATAGATAATCAATTATCTCCCTCCGTCCACCCTCGCTTATCTCTCCTAATTGTGTCTATTGTTTTACACATAAAAGAAACTGACACGTGGTCAATTGAGCGGGAAGAGTTACGTCACACAGGTAACTGCCTAAGGGACCTTCTGGTTTAAGACTTTAATTAACGACTGAAAGGTCGTTTTTTCTGTGGAAGGTGTGAAAACAGAATAGAATAGCACATTATCTATAGGTTAAGTATTACTAGTTAAAATATGTTTTACTTTTAAAAAACTTCATTTTTAAAGGGCAGTCTATTAACACTTGTCATGCTGAATGAATTAAAATGCTATGCTCACTTCCAATTTTCAGCCAATCAGATTGCTTGATCCAGGTTGATGATACAAATTCATAAACTAAATAGCAAACAGTGCAAATCCAGATCAGTTGGCTTCAGAAGCCGACTGATCTGAATCTACACTGTTTGCAAAGGCAGGGCAAATATGGGTTCAGCAGGACCAGGGTTAACCAAAAAATACGAGGGATGTTCGAAATGAATTGCTTATTGTCCTCTAGCTCGATATCCACGTGGGGCACGATAAAAACCAATACATACCTGTATAGGGCTATTCAATATCTACACAATGGTGTATAAATGTACATGTTAGACTAAGTGTAAGACATAAAATTTGCCATTTGAATACACGCAGTCATTGACCACTGCAGTAAAAATGGTTGGTAGAAGCGTCGACAAAAAAGATGAAATACGGGCTTACATCAAAGCTCGCTCATAACTTGGTTGTTCTTTGAAGAAGCTGATGACTGAAATTTCTACTGCTTTTGGACCTTCTTGTGTGTCTTATGACACAGTTCGGTAGTGGAAAAAGAAATTTGAGTCTGGTGTAGAGTCCATCAAAAATGCACCGAAATCAGGTAGGCCAAAATCTGCATCTCCTAAAGAAATCGTTTCCAAAATAAAGGAAATCATTGAAGGAGATGCAAGATTTACAATTCGTGATATTGCACGAAAGGTAGGCATATCACTATCAACGGTTCACCTTATTTTGAAGAAGCATTTGAAAGTCAGAAAAATTTCTGCTAGATGGGTGCCACATCTGTTGACTGACCAACAAAGAGGCAACTGGTTAAAGTGGCCAAAAAGCTGCTTCAAATGTTTCCAAAATATGACAAAAAGCAGTTTGCCAATGTCGTCACAGGTGATGAAACCTGGTTCCATTATTTTGAGCCCGTCAGAAAGGTTAGCAATAAGATCTGGGCCACTAAACACAGCAAACGCCCAATAATTGCCAAACGTTCTTTGAGTACAAAGAAGGTTTTGTATGCAATCTTCTTCTCTGGTGAAGGAGTCGCAATAAAAGTGCCAGTGAAAAAGGGCAAAAGCATCACCGGAAAGTACTACAAAGACGTAGTACTGAAGAAACTGAAAAAGTATTATCAGAAACGACGCCCTGCCACTGGTTTTAAACATGTCCGTCTTCTACATGACAATGCCCCAGCTCATACCTCAGAATCAGGGATAGTTCTCTGATGTGGAGAGGGGCTGGCTCAGATATTATAGGGAAATTTATGCAACAGCCTCTAGACAGATAGATAATCTGGACTGAGTTGTCATTCTTATGACACATCGAGGGTTGAGCGCAAGACTATGGTAACTCAAACATATTTTTGAAACCCTTGTTTAGGGGCAACTTGGACCCCTTTGTAAACAATGAAAATTTAGGTGCCATTGCTCATACGAGCAATGGCACCTAAATTTTCATTGTTTACAGAAAGAAATGTTGTAATCTTCATAACGCCTTCATGGTGAGGAGATTAGGTTTGGGGAAAAACAACCATCTGACTTACGCCAGTCTTGCGCTCAACCCTCGCCATGTATTTTTCAGGCCTCATGAAAGAACTGTCGAAGACTTAGAAATAATTTATGAGGAGCTGCTACACATCAAAGCACTGTCTCATCTCTCTACAATGGTAAAGCGGGAACTAGCCAGTGTCCTGGTATTTGAATCTCATGCAAAGTCTGGAACTGTATGTAAGTACCCTACCCTAAATATTCTGACAACTTAACGCTTAGAATACTGGTAAAAAATTCAGCAGATTATAAATTTGTTTTCTGCCCCTTGCTTCGTTGATGAGGATAGATAAAAAAACATGCCTCCTTATTTTTTCTGTTCAAACTTTAAGAAAATTTACCTTATAAACTGATAATGGACCTTTCTAATATTCTGACTGGAATAGTTCATTCAGCATATCCAGGTTTTGATGAGTTAAGGCTTTAACCAGTAAAGTGTCAATCACAACTGCAGCAGATGACATTTTGAATTATTTTTTTTTTATTTTTGTAAAATGAAATAGGTCTTTAATATTTCATGTGAATTGTCTGCCAAGTAGGCAAATCACATGAAATGTCAAGACTTATTTTCTTTAAAAAAAAAAAAAAAAAAAATTAGAATCATCTGCTACAAATTTTGCTTGGTACTTTAAGAGTTTATTATGACACCTTCCCAAACTTGTAAAATTTAAATACAATGAAACTTTCATGAACCCATTGTAGACTGAATGAACTTCCCCACATTATATATTGGAAGATTCTACTTTGTATTTTAGGTATGTCAGGCTATATGATTTACATATTCCTAAAGAAAAATGTTTGAACTATTTGCAAACATTGGAAACCCTAATCAGATGCTACATTTTACAGCATCTGATCTGCATTGTTTGCCAGTTACCCTTTTAGGGGTCTCCCGACCACAATGGGTTAAATGGTTACCTCTCAGCAACATCTTAGAGTAAGGTCAGTTTCAAAACAAGAACAAGCACAACAACAAAAAAAATCAGTTTCTTTTACACAATGTTTGTTTTATCATGTTTGTTGGTAAATTATTATTTTGTATTTTATTCTTTGTGTTTCCTGCCTTTAACTATATTGATACATTACCATATCAGAGAGTCTACAGCAAAATGTTCTAAAATTTCAAACACTTTATTCCACACTTTTAGCCTAAAGTTTGTTGTTGTTTTTTTCTGTAGTTGTTTCTTAAAATACTTATTGGATTGGCAAACAGTGTTGGCCCTGAATAGACTGCTCCTAAAAGTTCGATCTGGGTCTGCACCATTTGCATAGGCCATTTAGTCAGACACTTTGATGTACCAAATTTTAGGACATTTACTGTATCTGTCATTTCTTGCTGCCACAGGAAATTTGTCACTGACTTTCACTGCCACTGAAATATGCCTTAGCTCAAAATTAGAGCAACATGTTCAAAAAGATGCTACATTAGTTTTCTTTTCTATATTTCAGTGTTCAATCAAGGAGATGAGGGTAAATCTTGGTACATTATTCTGAAAGGCTCGGTGAATGTTGTCATCTACGGAAAGGTAAAATGATTTACTGTGATGAGGTTTTAAAAAATTACTGGAACAAGTTATGATTAAATGTCTGCCTAATAAAGACACACTTTACTCATTTAAGCCTAGTGTCCCATAAAAGGGACACTAGGCTTAAATGAAATTTTTAAAACATTTCCCATATGTGCAGTTTGCATGCATCAGAGAAAGCAAAGTGTGATAGAAGAAAAAGTGTTAGAATGTAGGAGAATTTAAAAGTAAAAACAGTGTTAGTTAGGAGAGATGAAAAGCTTATAAAAAACAAATGTGTGGTTAGGTAAACTGACCGCGCTCGACATGACCCCATTGGGTTGACTGGGCCGTAAAACCTCAACACAAACAAAAACATGGTCTATGGCATGGAGCAATAAAGTCTGCATACAACAAACCTAAAGAAATTTAGGTCCATGGACATGACAAACTGGGTGGGAAGTTTTTTCCTGCTAATGGAAAAAATGAAAATTTGTAATATCTTGCTGTAGTAGGAATCTGAACAAAGTGCATAGGGTACTTGGTTCTGGTCATTCTGACTGGGTGGTGGGTATATGTTGGCATGGGTGTCTCAAACAAGGCCATAGACAATGTTGCCTTCAATAAGAACCCACAGCATATATTTTCATGGAGAAATAAGAAAACATATTTACATGTGTCTGGATTCTGGATCTTTATTCAGCTTTTATGCAGATTTGTAGCAGATGATGTTCTAAAATTGATTTTGTTACCTTTTCTGAGAAAATAGGATTTGACATTTCATGAGAATCATCTGCTAGGCAGACAATACATATGAAATGTCAAGCCTTGTTTTCTCTGTAAAATAAATATAAAAATCAAAGTGTTGTCTGCTGTAGTTGTGATCAGTGCTTTAAGAGTTATGCTGGCTCATATTTTGCAGGGTGTTGTTTGTACACTACATGAAGGAGATGATTTTGGAAAGCTGGCACTTGTTAATGATGCACCAAGGTAAACATTGGTTACTAATTAACCCTGGTGATGTGAATCCAGATATGCCCGACTTTTGCAAACAGTGTAGATCCAGATCAGTTGGCTTCTTCAGATCTGGATTTACACTGTTTGTCATAAAGTATGTGAAATAAAATCAACAACCTGGATCAAGTAATCTGATTGGCTGAAAATTAGAAATGGGTGTGGCCTCTCAATTTATTCAGCATGGCAAGGGTTAATGAGCATAAATACCTGATCAGCATGGGCATTCATGCACTCATATCAGGCCCTATATTTCCTGTTCATTGAATCAGTGGCTAATATAGAAAAGAATGTCATTTTTGTGAATTTTATTCATATGTAAATGCTGGTGACTTGCTCACAAACTGACTAAAGTCCAAAGAGCTTTATGTTTAGTTGTGAGAATGTACTAGCATATATACATTGATAAAATTCACAAACATAATGCTTTCCAGTTGGTACATTTTAGACACATTGCTAGGGAATCAAATTGGCTTGCTTAGATTTTACGATAATTATGATAAGAAGTTAAAGTATTCCATATATTTATATATATTTAGGGAATCATAATTATTCTAAATATTTTAACTTTTAATGTGAACTGCTATAGTTTTGTCGCTTTAATAGTTAAAATTTTAAGGAGTCTGTAACCTACTTGGTGATGTATCCAAAATGTGCTAGATGAATGGCAACAGTGAAGACCCTGATCAAACTGCTTAGATATATCTGTCCAAATATTTAAGAACAATAAAGTGGATCCTTCACAGATTGTCAGCTTTCAACAAAAGCTACCTGCCTATAACATTCACTGCCATGATTCTTCAAAGTGCTAATTTACTATACAGTGGAACCTCCATGAATAAGCACCTCTAAACAACAACCCCTCCTTACAATATTCACTTTTCTGATTCTCCAAAATGCTAATTTACTAAATACATGCATTGAACCCCTCTACAACAACCACTTCCCTACTTCAGCCAATTTTATGGTTTCCTTAAGATGGTCTTTGTAGAGACATCGCACTGCACAACATTAAAGAATGGCTCATTATTACAGGTAACCCTCTTTATACTAACACTCGATACAACAACAAAATTCGTAATATGACAATTTGACTGTCACGAAACCTTCACTGAAGAGGTAACAATTAGTCACAAATTATGCAAGAATATTGTACTTAATATTTTAAAAACATATGTTTTGGATATTTGTTAAAATCGCCTCATTGAGGCGATTTTAACAAATATCCAAAACAAATGTTCTATGAGGAAATAAAAGCAAAACAAGACCTTTCTTACATATCAATCTGCTCATTAAGTATTCTGTACAACAGTAAATTCATTTTAATGGCAACAGCTTTGGGAACAAATGCTGCCTATGTAATGAGGGTTCACTGTATCTTTTACAGGGCAGCCACTATTGTACTGAGGGATGATAATTGTCATTTTCTCAGGGTGGACAAAGATGATTTCAACAGAATACTGAGGGCAAGTTTGTTTGTTTTTTGATTGTCTTGAAAATCAATAACCACAAATTTCCTAGCTCTAAATAAGAGGGGTATCCAGACTCGTATTGTTTAAATCACCTGAACTAAAGGCTCAGGAAGAGCTATTGTCATCTAATTTTGTCTGTTGTCCATCATCCAACTCTTTAAATAACTCTGAGGTCAATTTTAATTAGATTGCATATTCAGATTCTGTAGGTTGAGTGAAATGAAAGTTTATTCAAAGGTCATGCTTCATCAACCAAGATGACTAGTATGCCCATATATGATAAAAACACATAAATACCTTCTCCTTCAGAACCAAACAAGCATTGAGACTGAATCTTGGTATATAGCTTCAGAGATGTGAGGTCTACCAAGTTTGTTCAGATGATGATCTTTAGATTTTTTAGATTTGTAAGGGCAAGGTTGGATTTGTTTCCCTGTAAATATATATATAGAAATTGTTGAAGCCATTTTCTCACAATATATGAAAACCTGGTAAGAAAAATGTCAATAGTTTTTGTTTGAAAAAAGCATTTTATGTGGAGTTTTGATTATTTATTGTTCATTTATAGGATATTGAAGTGAACACTGTGCAGTTAAATGATTATTTATTGTTCACTTATAGGATATTGAAGTGAACACTGTGCATTTAAATGAGTATTTATTGTTCACTTATAGGATATTGAAGCGAACACTGTGCAGTTAAATGAGTATTTATTTTTCACGTATAGGATATTGAAGCAAACACTGCAGTTAAATGATTATTTATTGTTCACTTATAGGATATTGAAGCAAACACTGTGCAGTTAAATGATTATTTATTGTACATTTATAGGATGTTGAAGCAAACACTGTGCGGTTAAAAGAACATGGCCAGGATGTTCTGGTTCTGGAGAAAATACCGACAAATACCCAGTCTGCTGATGGTACAGTTCAAGCTCACTACAAGTAAGTTCTGTATAGAGCATTAACTTGAATGATAAACCTGATTTAAAATATTCCCAACTAGGGATAGAAGGGGACATATTGTTTTTGGTCTAGATCCTATTAGTGTTGGCATTGACTTTGGCGTGACAGTTTCTGGATGACAGATTTTCATCAAACTGACAGGGCTATGTCATTGGGACATGCTGAAGAGCTGACTAGATTTTGGTGACCTTGACCTCACTTTCAAGGTAGCAGTACTCCAAATATTGTCAAATTTTAACCAGAAAATGCCCTTGTGTGAGCTCTGTCTCCTGAACCAATGGATGAATTCAGGCCAGACTTGCACAGACACATCAGTGGGACAGTGTGAAGTATATAAGATTTTGGTGGCCTTGTTCTCATTTTCAAGGTCATCACATGACTTAGAATGTTGTAGGTGTGGGAACATATGTTTTCTCTGACTAAATATGCTCAGTCACTATTATTTTATCAGTTTATTTTTTAATCCTTTAAATGTGAATTTTTTTTTTTGTTTGTACTTTACCACACGAAAATGGCATGGTATTATGGTTTTGTATTGGTTGTCATTGTATCTGTCCATCCATTCATCTGTTGTATGTCCATCAGTTGTCTGTCATACATCCATTGATCTGTCATCTGTCTGTCTGTAGTTTAGTTTCCAGATGATAACTTGAGTAAATATCAATGGATTTTCACCAAACTTGGTATGTGCATTGATATTGTGGAGATCTGGTTTGGAATTACTAATAGACAAATTTCATCAATTTTTGACAGAGTTATCTGCCTGCCACATGATAGTGGCAGGGTATTATCATTTCGTGTTTTTATTTGCATGTACTGCACTCAGCTACTGATTCCCTCTCCCCAATAAAAGGGCCACTTTATGTTATTCTGCTATTGATTTTCAGATACTCCATCATGGCTGGTACCCCAGAGAAAATGTTAGAACATCTGCTGGAGACTAGATTAGATAATAAAGGAGAAGAGGAACTTGGAATGTATAGAGGTAATTCGGACATTTAGATAATTCTCAAAATAGGAGAAAATTAAGAAAAAAAAAAAAAAAAAAAAAGACTAATTCAGTATTCCAAAATTTAAGATCCAAATTGAGTTTTCTTATATTGTAGCATCTTAATTTTAACCCTTCTTGTGCTGAATAAATTAAGATGCCACACCTACTTCTAATTGTCAGCCAGTCAGATTGCATGATCTAGGTTGCTGATACAAATTCACATACTAAATGACAAACAGTGCAGATCTAGATCAAGAAGCCAACTAAAAAGGATTTACACTGTTTGCAAAGGCAGGGTATATCCTGGAAACAGCAGGACCAGGGTTAAGAACATAATTACTTCCGGTCAGATCTGTGTTTTCTTTTTTTACATATTTTTCTGTAAAAACCTACTTATCCTCAAGTATATATGTCTGTACGTTTAGGGTGAATATTGTAATATCTTATAAACCCATTTTAGTCAGGAAACCCCAAACGGATAATTGGCAAACAGTGCAGACCTGGATGAGATGCTGCAAAATGTGGCATCTGATTAGTGTCTACACTGTTTGCATTAAAAACAGGAATTTCTATAAAACATAGTAATAGTAAAAACTAACCAGACACTCCGCTATTGGATATAGACTGCTCCAGAGAGTTGAGGTAGAAGAGTCCACTGGACGTAAATGGGTTGAAAACTGTGACTTTATGCTCCTGTCATTGTTAATTATTATTTCAGATGGTTTTCTGGAAGACTTTCTCCTCACCCATGTGATTTTCATGCCATGTAATCACCTGTGTCCAGTGCTACTCTCACAATATCCTTTACCTTTACAATAAATTTTACCGTAAACTTTTTAACACTATTTACCGGTATATCTCACCAGAAGTGGAAGGGGACATATTGTATTCAGTATGTTCCAGCTAGTGTGTGTGTGTGTGTGTGTAGGGGGGAGGGAGGAGGAGATGGGGGATGCTTAATAAGTAGTTTGTTGATGTCTTCGCTATTGATGTTTAAAAAAAGAATACATTAAATAACTAATTCTCAGCATTTGTTAGCATCATAGAAAAAATTCACAGCTTTAGAATCGTTGTTTATTGTTGTTTAGTGATGTTTATATATATATAAAAATCTACATACACATATTGATATGGTGAAAAAAAAATTAATATTTATTGTTCATGGACAAGAAAAAAAGTCTGATTTAGTTTGTGGATAAAGACTATTCCTTAACATTCTTACTTATCATTCATCAATGTCTGACTCAACTGAACAGGAGAATTTCGAGTTCATGTTGAACCACAAGAAATGTGTGCTTCATTTTGTACAAGAATGGGCCACCATAGTAGGAAACGCTTTCAGAGAGGACCACACAATCAATGCCTTTCTTGAGGTAACATTTTATTTCAGTTTCAACCCTTAGTCCACTGAAGGTGAAATTAACAATTGGTAGATTAGGGCACCTAAAAGAAAGTGCTCTGAGCTGAAGCTTTTTTTTGCCTCTCTTTTCAAATGGAGAACAACTATTCACATTTGCTTGAATTCTTTCTCAAAGAGGTATACTCTTAAAGGAAAGAATTTGCTCCCAGGGATAGCATATTCTTTTCTTTTGACTAGAAAATACCTTTTCTGCATTTTTTCTAATTTCTCCACAAATAAACATATATTGTGAAGTGTTTCACAACATATACAACATGTGATTTCATGGAGAAGTAAGAAAATTATTATCTGGCTATATACCCCTCATACCTAAAATTATGAATTGGCACTAAGTTATTTCATTACATTGTACTGCTTAATGTTTTAAAACATCTGTCTACTTTAAATACACATGTATTTTACAATCCACTTTTATGAATATTTTTCTCCAATTTATGTAAAATATAAAGTTTTTTTTATTTGCATTGATGTATTACAGGAACTTCATAGTTGTCTGTTAGAAGACCAGCAATGTTACACTTCACTTCGAGAAGATGTGGACTTGTTGGAAAACATCCTTGAAGCTCAAGGAAGGTGTGTAGCATCTTGTTTATAGGATGGTCTAGTTTATTTAGAACAGTTACTGACTTTATACTTGTTTTAACAGATAGTGAGAAACTAAATTACTGAATGTAATGCCATTATAACTTTTTACCAGAAACTTTGAAAGGCAGGATGAGGTCTTCAAATCTAATTATGTCCGTCATCCAATCTCACACCAGGCCTCCTTGGGTCAGAGGTATAAAACTTTGTTCAAATAGCCACCCTTAGTCAACCAAGATGGCTGCCATGCCCATGTATGGTTACAACACTTAAAACTGTTTTCTCCAGAAGCAAGAAAGCTTTTAGACTGGATTGCAAGTTTAGAAACTTTTCATGCTTTGAATGTTAAAGTTTTTTATGTGCAAAGTTTTTATGCTTCCGCCTGCAATGGCAACAGTTGGGCATATAGAGTTTCAACATTATGTTACATCTGTACAAGCAAATATCATGCTTGTAACCAGTGTCTAACAAATATTCAAGTTTTACCTTGACATTCAGATACGCATTTCTCTTGGAGTTCATAACTTGGGTACCTTTCATGCTAGGAAGTTGAAATTTGATATGCTACTTACTCAGACCTAAACCTTCAGCTCTGTGCTGATTTGCCCGTAGGTCATGCCCTGGGATGGGGCTAGGGTCAAAAAGTATACAAATTACATTCAAGTTTACATTGACATTCATGTCACATTTCTCTTGGAAGTCATAACTTGGGTACCATTTAAATTAAGAAGTTGAACTTTGGTATGCTTGTTACCCAGACCTAAAGCTTTATGCCATAGTTGCCTCTGGGTCTGCCCAGGGGGCAGAGTGGAGATTGGAGTCAAATTGTATAATAGGACAACTTTGGTACTTTTTATACTAGAAAGTTGAAATTTAGTATGCTACTTACCTAGACATAAACCTTCAACTCTGTGCTACAGTTGTCCCCTGGATCATACCCTGGGGTGGGGCTAGAGGTCAAAATGTAATACAGGTCAAACTTGGGTATCTTTAAATGCTAGGATGATGAAATTTGGTATGCTACTTACACCCAGATCTAAACCTTCAACTCTATGCTAGAGATGCCCCTTGATCAATCCCTGGGGTGGGTCTAGGGGTCAAAATGTATAACAGCTCAAACTTGGTACCTTTTATGCTAGGAAGTTGAAGTTGTTGAAATTTATGCATATCAATGTTGTTGACAGATGGGCAAAGATCAAAGGGGGGAGGGCGTTTGTGTACTTTGGACACCTGTCTAGTTTTAAATATATATGTCTCCTGAATGCCTAAATAGATTCAAACTTTGCCTGATGTAAGAAACTTGTCCCAAGATTTGTTCAGTACAGTTCCCACCCCCTTCAATTACTTTGAAATCAAGGTCACAGACTTAGAACACACTCAATTTTTTTCTGTTAAAAGTTTTGAAGATCATTCTTCTGATTGCCTGGATGGATTCTTAAAAAAAAACACAAGAAAATAACACTTGACATTTCATGTGAATCATCTGCTAGGCAGGTGAATGATATGATACATCAAGCTTTATTTTACCTTAAAAATAAAAAAAAAATGAAAATGAAGAAAGAAAAAAAAATGGTTGAGAAAGTTGCTAATGAGACTGATGATTGCAACAACTTTGAATTGTGTTTTAAGGGTAAAAATTAATTTCTTATTACTCTGAAAAAAGAAAAATTCTATAAGATTTTTTTATTTATTTTTATTTATTTATTTTTATCGCACCTGCTTGTAGCAGGGTGCGATATAAGCGTCCGATTTTCTGTCCGTCCGTCAGTCCGTCCGTCCGTCTGTCAACATTTATGTTGACGTTCGACATTTATGTCAAAGTTAGTAGTCTAGTCAACTACAAGACTAAACAACCATCAAACCTTGCATGAAACATCTCCCTGACCTCCTGACTTTGCAACAGAGGCGTCCGCTTTTCAGTATGTCTGTCCATTCGTCCGTCCGTCCATCTGTCAACATTTATGTCGAAGTTCGACATTTATGTCAAAGTTAGTATTTTAATCAACTACAAGACTAAACAACCATCAAACTTTGCATGAAACATCTCACTGACCTCCCGACTTTGCGACATAGGTGCCCACTTTTCCATTCATCTGTCTGTTTGTCGTCTGTCTGTCTCTTAACAGTTCTGTTATGTCGAAGTTCGACATTTATGTCAAAGTTAGTATTTTAATTAACTACAAGACTAAACAACCATCAAACTTTGCATGAAACATCTCCCTGACCTCCCGACTTTGCAACATAGGTGCCCACTTTTCCATTCATCTGTCTGTTTGTCGTCTGTCTGTCTCTTAACAGTTCTGTCATGTCGAAGTTCGACATTTATGTCAAAGTTAGTATTCTTATCAACTACAAGACTAAACAACCATCAAACCTTGTATGAAACATCTTCTCAACTATAAGGCATACAACTACCAAACCTTGCATAGTGCTTCGCCTAGATGTACAGACTCGGCAGGTACCTTGACCCGGTGACCTTGACCTATATTTTGCGCTCTAGTGACTTTGACACATTTTGTGTCGACGTTCGATATCTCCTCAACTATAAGGCCTACAACCATCAAACCTAACAAAGTGCTTCTTCTCAATATACTGACTCGGCAGATCCTTGACCTGGTGACCTTGACCTATATTTTGGCTGCAGTGACTTTGACATAATTTACGTCGACGTTCCAGATCTCCTCAAGTGTAAGACCTCTAGCCACCAAACCTTGCATAGTGCTTCTCCTAGATGTTCAGACTCCGCAGGTACCTTGATTCTGTGACCTTGACCTATATTTCGCGCTCCATTGACTTTTACACCTTTTACATCGCCCTTCCATAAGTCCTCAACTGTAAGGCCTTCAACCACCAAACCTTATATAATGCTTCTTCTCGATGTACTGACTTGGCAGGTACCTTGACCTTGTGACCTTGACCTATATTTTGCACTCCAGTGACTTTGACACATTTTATGTTGATGTTCGGTATCTCCTCAAATATAAGACCTACAACCACTAAACCTTGCATAGTGCTTCACCTCATTGCACTGGCTTGGCAGGTACCTTGACCTGGTGACCTTGACCTATATATGACCTATATTTGACACATTTTACATTGATGTTTGATAACTCCTCAACTATAAGGCCTACAACCACCATACCTTGCATAGTGCTTCTCCTTGATGTACTGAATTAGCAGCTACCTTGACCCGTGACCTTGACCTATATTTCACTCTCCAGTGACTTTTACACATTTTACGTCGACATTCCATTATCATTGGGCTGTATAATACAAAAAGTCAGTGCTGAAGATATAGCCATTAGAGGGAATGGCACTGGCCTGGAATATATGTGCCCCACTAGGCACTTTGTCTACATTTTTTTCAATCCAGTTTTCCAACTAAGTACTGCTAAGAATGAAATAAACTTATTTAATAACCACTTTCTGATTGTGGCTCCTGTGACTTTTGCCCCAGCAGGTGTGATGACGCCTTCTGCGGAATTTTTGTTCAAACATCAAAGCTTCTAGGCTGTCGAAACTTCATACACACATCTGCCATGATGTACCCTGCTCACTGCCATCAACCATTACTGACCTTGACCTTCTTTTCGTGCTTGGCTGAGCAATGTTTAGTGCATTTAGCTCCATTTCTTGAACACTACTAGCAATTGTGACATAGCCATTCAGCAAATTTCTTGTGGTTTAGAGGAGGGAATAATCCTTTTAAGGCAAGTCTCGGTGGTGCAGTTGGATGCATGTCCGACTGTTGATCTGAATGTTGTGGGTTCAACCCCTGCCGGGTCGGCAACATTCTATCATGGCGATTGATCATGAAATATTTTCTATGATCATTCTCTCCCTTCCACTGATTCAAGAAGGGCAGTTGTCAGTTTCTGGCAAAAGAATGTGCACAATAGTGGTTAACCCCATAGAGGACTAAGCCTGCCCAGTAAAAGTCTGGTTAGGTAAACTGACTGCACTCAACATGACCCCATTGAGTTGACTGGGCCCTAAAATCTCAACACAAACAAAGAAATCCTTTTAATATTGAGTTCAGTTTACTTGCTGATAGTTTTCAGCTATGTTTTTGAGCTGTCATTCTTTTACAGATTGGTAGAAAACCAGTTGCTGACTAGTTCTGGTACTCAGGCGACCCTAACAAGAAAATCTTCAAAAGAGAATGCTGATGATGGTATCAAGAAGAATAAAATCATGAGAGCTGCAGATGAAAGTAAGTATAACTTGCTGTAAAATAAACTATCATCTGTGTCCAGATTAACCTGCTTTAGTAGGGAAATCCCGAAAAGGGTAATTTGCAAACACTGTCTTTGCAAACAGTGTAGATCCAGATCATTTGGCTTCTAAGAAGCCAACTGATCTGGATCTGCACTGTTTGCCATTGAGTATGTGAATTTATATTGTTTGCCATGGAGTATGTGAATTTATATCAACAATCTGAATCCAGTAATCTGATTGGCTGACAGTTAGAAGTGGGTGTGGTGTCTTAATTTATTCAGCATGACAAGGGTTAAATTAGCCTATACTATAACTATCCTAAATATTCAGACACAACTATACAATATAGTCTAAAATTTGAGCAATTCCATTTTGTCTACCTAGTGACTTGTTAAAAGGTGATGAATGAATGGGGGACAGTGCAGACCCTGATCCAACTGCTTCTTTGCCGGCCTCGGTGGCTCAGTTGGATGCGCGTCTGACTGGTGATCGGGAGGTTGCGGGTTCGACCCCTGCTGGGTCGGCAACATTCTTTTGTGGAGATTGATCATGAAATATTTTCTATGTTCATTCTCTCCCTTCCCTGATTCAAGAAGGGCAGTTTTCAGTTTCTGGCAAAAGAATGTGCACTATACTGGTTAACTACTTAGAGGACTAACCTGGCCCAGTAAATGTGTAGTTAGGCAAACTGACCGCACTCTACATGACCCCATTGGGTTAACTGGGCCGTAAAACCTCAACACAAACAAACAAACTGCTTCTTTAGGAGCAGTTTAGTATAGATAACACTGTTTTGTGGTAATTGTGTCTAAATATTTAAGGTTAAGAGAGTTGTAAAAAAAACTGACTGATTTGTTATCTACCAGTTTTATCTGCAGCAGTGTAAAGTTTATCTTGTGATTGTGACTTTTTTTTTTTCAGATATATTCAAAGTGTACTGTGCTGATCACACCTACTGTACGTTGCGGTTGCCCATGGATGCATCAGTAGAACAAATAATCTCCAGTGCCAGGGATAAATTATGTCTTGGTGATGAGCTTGTGCTCTGTGAGGTTAAATCTACCGGAGGTGAGTAGAATGCAGTTCTTTAACCCTTTTTAGTGCAGTTCTTTAACCCATTTTAGACTGAATAAAATCTCTCATACTCAATATTGGAAGAGTCCAATTTCAGTTTTAGGTATGTCAGACTTTGTGATTTAGCTATTCTTAGAGGAAAATGGCTAAACTATTTGCAAACAGTGAAAACCCTGATCAGATGCTGCATGTTTGCCAGTTACCCTTTTGGGGGTCTCCAGACTAAAATGGCTGAAGAAAAAAAACAGCAGGACTGGTGATAAATAAGTGACATTTTCCCTTAGAAAATGAGGCTTAACTTATCAGGCATATTATTGCTTAAGGAGAAAATTTGCATGAAATGACAAGCATAGTTTTCTGGAAGAAAGAAAAGATAGATGAAAATAAAAATGTCAGCAGATATTTTTCTCACAAAAGTGGGCATATCATTTCATGCAAATACATGTACACAATTTGCTTGAAATGTTAAGCCCTTTTGGAAATAAATCAGAAAAAAAAGATTTTAAAATGTCTTCTGATACATTTTTATTTAGAATGTTGTATATTAACCCTTGTCCTGCTGAACCTGGATATGTCCTGCCTTTGCAAACAGTGTAGATCCAGATCAGAACTGATCTGGATCGGCACTGTGTGTCATTCAGTAATTGAACTAGTATCATCAACCTGGATCAAGTAATCTGACCCCGCCGAGGTCGGCCACATTCTTTCGTGGAGATTGATCATGAAATATTTTCTACGGTCATTCTCTCCCTTCCGCTGATTCAATAAGGGCAGTTGTCAGTTTCTGGCGAAAGAATGTGCACAATACCGGTTAACCGCTTAGAGGACTAAGCCTGCCCAGTAAACGTGTAGTTAGGTAAACTGACCGCGCTCGACATGACCCCATTGGGTTGACTGGGCCGTAAAACCTCAACACAAACAAAACAAGTAATCTGAATGGCTGAAAATTAGAAGTGGGCTTGGCAATTTATTCAGCAAGACAAGGATTAAATAAACAGAGCTGACTGTCAGAAAAAGGGTGTTTGAGGGACCTGTGGGCAGCCAAAGCCCAGATCAACATGTGCAGCAGGGCTAGATTTGGGCAGTCTGACCAGGAATCAGAACTATTCAGCCCTACATAGTATTACTTGGTGAAATGTCATTTCATTTATGGGAGAGTGGAGGTGGGGGCATGATATTATGGTGAAGCAGGACTCAAAAAGGACAAGTTTGGTAAGGAGTTGAGATGTCCCAGTATTTAGGGTGAATACAATATATAATAACCATAGATTAAGATGAGGTGGGTTTTTTTTTTTTTTTGTTTTTTTTTTTAGGGGTGGGGTGAAGGGTTTGACCAAGAAGTGATGATAAATTTTCAGGATACCCCTGTTTATTTGTCCTGATGGTTTTATGTTTTCTTTTTAGAGCGAATCACCTTCAAGGAAAATGACTTATGTGTCACATCAGGACTCAGTATCAATGGACGTCTCTTTATCACACCTAGAGAACATCTAGATGCCTTGGTAAGACTTAGTCTTGCATGCTTGAAAACTACATGATTGATAGATTTCATAGTTTCCAGTAAGACACTTTTTTTTTGTTCATCAAAAATCAAAAAAAAAGAAAAAAATGATTTTTTTCTTATTTCTCCACGAAAGCATATTATGTGCCAGACAGTTAGATAATTTATATCTTCTAGATAGCTAAATAACTGGAGCAATTAAAATACTTTTTGTTTTTTTGTTATCTTCCACAAACATAAATTGTGAGTAGTTCAAACAGAATTATCCAGTTATTTGGTTCTAATTTTGCTGATGTCATCATTAACATCAGTGGAAAAGAATTTTCTGATATGTTTACAGCAATTTTGTGAATGACATGAAAATGAATGAATGAATTAATTTTGTGTCTTATTCATTTTGCTTTAAGAAGTGTCTCTGTGGCTGAGTGATTAGCACTCTCAGCTTCAGATAATGAGGTCTCGGGTTGAAAATTAGCTGGAGGCAGAATTCATCTCATGACTGTATGGTGCTTCTGTGCACAGAGCCTTTCATTATCACCCTTCTGTCATCTTGATATGACTTAAATAATGTTGAAAGGACATAAAACACCAAATCATCATCATCATTGTTGTTTGCTGTAAAGTTATATAGATTTAAAACTTATAAACTCATACATAATACCACACTGAAAAAAAAAACAGTACACATCAGAATGCTTTAAGAGAAATGGATACAGTTTCAAGGGGTGGTAAATCTGTCAAATTATTTTTGTCTCCCTTCTGAAAAGGGATCTGCCCTAAAAGTAAGAATTTGCTTCCAATGGGAACTCATTCTTTCCTTTCATAGTAGATCCCATTTTCAGAAGGGAATTTGCATGCATGCAGTAAAACAAATGGGAAGTCAAAGAAGTTGTCTTCCTTGGCAGAAATGCCTGAAAATCTATCAGGTGTATAAAATCCCCTTAACCCATTAAAGACTGAATATTGGAAGAGTTCATTATCAGTTTTATGTATTTCAGGCTTCATGATGTAGATATTCATAGAGGAAAATGGTTGATTTATTTGCAAACAGTGGAGACGCTGTTTGCCAGTAACCCCTTTAGGGGTCTCTAGTCTTCAGTGGGTTATGACATTCTTACATCACAGAATTGCTATGTTATTTATGCACCTATCAATGTTTTGCCGCAGAAGGGGGTGGGTGGTGGGATTACCCTGGGGAATTAGACACTTCTGAAAATTGGCTAATTTCTTACCCATGAGACACAATTGTATTGAAAATCTCCTAGATGGACATAAAAATTTGGCACATGGTATATTTTAGATTTTCCCTTTTAGATGTCTAATACTCCGCCCTTGTGTCAAAATTTTCTATCAAATTCCCAGGAGTTGGGTATGATTTGGATGTCTAATCTCCAGGGTATCCCCACCAACCCCATTCTGAGGGGAAAACAATGATAGGTGCATTATTGTGTTGTCCTACTTTCTAGACCCCATTACCAGAGCAAGAAGGACCAGGCCAAGGATCAGTAAACACAATAGAATTGGTCAGCTCAAGAGAAATGGCCTATTACATGACGGTCTATGATTGGGATCTTTTCTCTTGTGTCCAAGAGGTAAGGGAATGTTTTCATGTTTTAATCCATTTTAGTCTGGTGACCTCCAGACAGATCCAGATCAGATAGTACAGATCCAGCTCAGATGCTGCAGGATAAAAACTAACCAGACACCTTGTTATTGGAAATAGACTGGTCCAAAGAGTTGTGGTAGAAGAGTCAACTCGATGTAAATGGATTAGAGGTTGATACCTGGGCTACTTTTGATATAACCTTATTTTTTTGTTATCTTAACCCTGATCCTCCTGAACCCGGATATGTCCTGTTTTTTGAAACAGGGTAGAGCCAGATCATTTGGCTTCTGGAGAAGCCAACTGATCTGGATGTACACTGTTCGTCATTCAGTATGTGAATTTGTATCAACAACCTGGATCAAGTAATCTGATTGGCTAAAAATTAGAAGTGGGTGTGGCATCTTAATTTGTTCAGCATGACAAGGGTTAAAATACTATTTCCAAATGAAATTCAATTGCACATAGTTTGCTTAAAATGCTTTAGAGAACTGCACAATAAAGCATTACAGGAGAAAATACAGCCCCCCCCCCCCCGCCATGCCATGCAAAAATATGTCTGGGCATATGCAAACAGCAAAGGCCCAGATCAGCCTGCGTATCTGTGCAATCTGATCAAGGCTTTCACTATCCCATAACAGAATCATTGGATACTACAAAATGTCTGAATAGAGAGCAAAGGTCCGGATGATACTTTGCCCACGAGTAGGATGATCTGAATCTGCTCATTTTGTGCATGTTTGAAGGCTTGTTTTCGCTTGACACAGCCCATATAGTCTAAATAGTTAGTTTGCTAACAAGGCGATGTACAGTAGCTAAGGTAGGTCAAGGTAACAGGCCGTCTCACCAGGATCTACAATGCATGGCAGTTTTTGCCAGCCTGTTTACGATTTTTGAATAATACTCCTGATGTCCAGATTCAAAGAGAGAAGATTCCATTTCAAAAACTTCGGTATAAACGTGTTAACATTTTCTTTTCAGTATGAGCTAATTTACCAAGTATTTGGGCGTTACAAGTTCCATAAGATAACAGCAAACTTGGATCTCTTCCTTCGTCGCTTCAATGAAATTCAGTTCTGGGTGGTGACGGAAATGGTTCTGGCAACAAACCTCAGTAAACGAGTGGCCCTGTTGAGAAAATTCATCAAACTAGCTTCACAGTAAGTTTTTTATTGGTACTGTTATGAAATAAAAAGTTCCTTACTATATTTATCCTGTGTTTGGACAAGCAGGCATGACCAAACAGTGTAGATCCAGATTAGATGTCACATATCTGGGTCTCCACTATTTGCCACTCACCCAGCGATTGTTACCCACAGCAACATTAACTTAACTGTCCTAAAATTTATAACCCTTTATTCCATACTTTTTTGTGTAATTCTGTGTTTGTTTTTTGTTGTTTGTTTTTTGTTGTTTTGTAGTGGAATGGCAGTGTAAATCCTGATAAGACTGCTCTTTCAGGAGCAGTCTGATCTTGGTCAGCACTGTTTCCATATGCCATTTCGTCAGCAACTTTGGTGCACAAAATTTTAGGGCATTTTCAAATTTTAGGATATATATGGTAAGGAGTTGGGGAGTCCTATGTTTTTGGTAAATATGGTAATATTTCTCTCATTATTCTCTGAAATTGTAAACAGTATTGAGGACATGTCAAGTCCTGTCTTTAAGGAAAGATGGGAAATAAAAATATTTTAATGTGTTGTCTGTTGATATTTAAATTGATGAGCCTGAAGTTTAAGGGATAAAAAGTTGGATTTGTGCATGTGCAACTGACAAAAATTCTGGGCCCAGTTGTTCAAAGCTAACGACATCGTTAGTTAACGATTCGTTAAAATTTACATCGAGTGATACGCAAATATGCTGAAATTTTTTGCTGAAAAAATGTGAGTTGCTTTTGCAGTGCAAAAGCTACTCACATTTTTTCAGCAAAAAATATCAGACTATTGTATACTGAATCTGCTAAAATGGTTAACGAAATGACCCTTAACGAGCTCGTTAAGCTAACGACACTTTGAACAACTGGGCCCTGGATAGTATGCTGGTATTTTGTACTGTCACAAAAGGATCTACTCGGTCGAGCGGTTAGCACTCCAGACTTAAGAACACAAGGTCCCAGGTTTGAATCAAAGCAGAATTCAGCTTATGTCTGTATGGTACATCATTGCATAGAGTCTTTCATTATCAGTCCTCTTGATTTGACTTAAAGGTTGCTAACGGAGCTAAGTTTGATATAACCTTTCTTTTTGTTGTCTGAAAATGCTATAATCAAATGAAATTAAGCTGCCCCAGTTTGCTGTAAAATGCTTCTGAGGATTGTGCAATAAAGTATTACAGGAGAAAATATTGTCTTAAGTACATTGTTTTCTAACCAGGCTACATAGCCAAGTTAGGTCAAGGGAGGTAAAATTGTTATCAATTAAATAGATTATAATCCAGTTACTTTAAAAGTTTGATAGTATATTTGTATGTTTATGTACTTTTATGATAAATATGTATATTTATTTCACAATGAGTGTGCATATTCTTCAGTGCCTCAGTGAGAAGATAAATTATTTTTGTGAAACTTAGAGAATCAGAACACTTATTCTAATTAATTTTATGGACAATATAATTATCCAAACAACAGTCTGGGAAAGTCAGTTTGAAACAAAAGTGAAGCTCCTATGATTTTCATTATATCAAAATTAGCTCTGTTAGCGACCTTTAAATAATGTTGAAAGAGACACAAAAAAAAAAAAAACAGCCTCCAAATCTTCATATACTCTCAGTCATTATCCAAGCTGGATGTTTTTGTATGCCATTTGTTTATTTCATTCTAAGCGATAGCTTCCTGATTTTCTACAATGTTCAGTGATTTTTGAAAGTTGACAGTGAAAGCCCTGATTAGACTGTGCAAATTTACAGGCTAATCTTGGCCATGTTGCCCACTTTACCCCTTCAATCTGGAAGACCAAAACAGATGCCTGTGCAAACAATGTAGATCCAGATGAGAAGGCTCATAACAAGCCATCTCATCAGGATTTACACTATTTGCCATTCTGTTTTTGGTTTGTTTTTTGTTTTAGACTGAAACCCCTATTTGCATCAGTTGACATGTCCAGATTCAAGGATGGAATAGTCCACTTCAGAAACCCAGGGATGAAAGGGTTAAGCCATGGAGGCCCTTTTCTAAAAATATGTCCATTTATTTTTCAGTTGTAAAGACTACCAGAATTTAAACAGCTTCTTTGCCATCGTCATGGGCCTCAGTAATATAGCTGTTAGTAGACTATCACAGACATGGGAGGTAAGAATCAAATTTTGAAAATTTGGATTATTTCCCTTTTAATTCTTCCACTGTGTGGAGTTATACTTACCCAAGAATGCCTAATACCCCACAAAGTTGACTTTGGGAAACAGTGTAGACACTGATTAGATGCATCTGATCAGTGTGTGCACTGTTTGCCGTTAAGCTGGTTGGATCCTCCATGTTTGCATTATTTTTCTTTGCCCTGTTTCTCGTATTTTCTTATCTTATTTCTTAGCTCCAGTCAAGAAGGGTTATCCATATAATATTTTTCTATCTCTCCACAGCATACTTTTTTTCATGGAGAAATACAGTGAACACTTGTTACAACGACAGCATTTGTTCCTAAAATGAATTTGCTGTTGTAAAGAATCCTTAATGGCCTGAATGATATATAAGAAATACCTTATTTTATTCTTATTTCCTCACAGAACATATGTTTTGGATATTTGTTAGAATTGCCTCAGTGAGGCAATTCTAACAAATATCCAAAACATATGTTGCTTGAAGTTTTAATGCAATATTCTTGAATAATTTCTCATTAACTGTCACCTCTTAAGCAAAGGTTTCGTGGCATTCAAATTGTCATTATAACAAAATTTGTCGTTCTAACGAGTGTCTGTGTAACGAGGGTTGACTGTAAAAATATCAGTACTTGTCGGTTGAAAAAAAGTGCTGTATCTGGAACTATTTATTTATTTTGACAGAAACTCCCGGGAAAGTTCAAGAAGATGTTTGCTGACTTTGAAACATTGATGGATCCCTCAAGAAATCACAGGGTATATCGACTATCTGTTGCTAAAATGGTGCCTCCCATCATTCCATTTATGCCACTTCTCATGAAAGGTATGTGCACTGGGTTACATTAGTGGGTATTCTCCCTTTGTCAGCCTAGGGAATGGATATAACTAAATTTGTCAAGGCAAGTTAAATTGTTTGCTTAGGGATTGTCCAATATATATGTACTGTATGTGAGCTGTAATGGTAAGCCTAGGTGGCTCAGTTGGATATGTGTCCAGCTTGATTATCAGGTGGTCACTGGTTTGATCCCAGCTGGGTCTGCCAACATTCTTTCAAAGAGATTGATCATGAAATATTTTGTATGTTCATTCTCTCCCTTCGGCTGATTCAAGATAGGCAGTTGTCAGTTTCTGGCAAAAGAATATGCACAAATACTGGTTAGCTGCTTAGAGGACTAAGCCTACCCCGTGAAAGGTGTGGTTAGGTAGACTGACCAGCCTGACATGAGCCTAATGGGTTGACTGGGCCATAAAATCTCAACTCAGTCAATCAAAAAAATGTGAGCTGTTATGTGATATTACATGCCTAAAACCTTGCATACACCACGACCTCATTATAACACTATTGGTGGGGTCCAAAGCATACACCGTGTTAGTTATACAACCTTGTTATATTCAAACAAAAATGTATAGATTATATAGAAAAATGACTATTTATGGTCATTTTTCTATATAATCTATACATTTTTGGGATCCATCTTTGAACCGTGTTATATCCAAAACTGTGTTATAATGAAACCGTGTTATAAAGAGGTTAATGATTATAAAGCAAAGACCCAGATCAGTAGGCAGTCAGATAAGTGCAGTCTGGTTAGCACTCATTGATTCCCCCTACGAGATAATTTGATGGAGATATTTTTCTCCCATCTCATTTTGGGCTACTTTTAAAGGGAAAAAAATGCTCCCTTAGGTAGCCACCCTTTTTTTGAGCGGATTTAAATACTAGAGAAGCTAATTCCTGTTTGCAAAGTTATCTCCTCTTAAACAGTTTGGCGAAATTTCCAGGTTTCATAGCTCGAGATAAGAGTATCCAGATATTATTTTCTTATTTCTGCACGAGAACATACGTTGTGAATACTCATTAGAAGTGCTCACTGAGGTGCTTCTAATGAGTACCCACAACATATGTTTTTGTGGAAAAATAAGAAAAATATAGGTACTTTTCAGATGAAAACAGCCCTTATCTGGAGCTTTGAGGAGTTACATGTTCAGATATTTAATCTTTACTACTCTCTGGACTAATTCAGCAAACAACAAAATGATATTTTTCTTATTTTTCCTAGAGAAAATGTTTTGATATTTCATGCAAATTGTCTCCAGTTTGCATGAAATGTGAAAACTTGTTTTCTGGAAAAATAAGAAAACTGTTTTTAAAATGTCCTCTGCTGAAATTTTTATAATATAAGAAAAGCAACAAGACCAAGGTAGGTTTGCTTATATAAAAAAAAAATACAAAATTTCAACAATTTTGTTTGGTTTGTGTGCATTTTTGTTGGTTTTTTTTTTTATTTTAATTTGCTGCAAAATCATTATTTTATCAATCTGTTAGTTACTTGTAATTCTGTTTTCAGATATGACTTTCACACATGAAGGCAACAAGACTTATTTTGATGGACTGGTCAACTTTGAGAAAATGGTAAGTTTATCTCATGAACTGCTTTATAAGAGGATTTTGGATATAAGACCCCAAAACTGTTGTATCCAAACAAAAATTTGTAGAATATGTAGAGAAGTGACCAACTGTGCAAACAAAAATGTATAGATTATATAGAAAAATGACCATTTAATGTCATTTTCTCTCTAATCTGTACATTTTTGTTTGGATTTAACAGGGTTGTTGCTACGCCGGCCTCGGTGGCACAGTTGGATGACCCGTCCGACTGGAGACCAGGAGATCGTGGGTTCAACCACCGCTGAGGTCGGCAACATTCTTTCGTGGAGATTGATCAGAAATATTTTCTACGGTCATTCTCTCCCTTCCGCTAATTCAAGAAGGGCAGTTGTCATTTTCTGGCGAAAGAATACTGGTTAACCGCTTAGAGGACTAAGCCTGCCCATTAATGTATGGTTAGGTAAACTGACCGCGCTCGACTTGACTCCATTGGATTGACTGGGCCATAAAACCTCATCACAAACAAACAATCAGCAGGGTTGTATAGCTAATAATCTATGCTTTTTTTTTTCTTTGCATCCTAGCAATAGTGTTATAAAGAGATTTGGTGTATGTAAATGAAGCAACTTTGCTATGTGTCTGAGTTTTGTTTGCATAAAGAAAGGCCATGGTTTGGTCTGGGTTTCTAAAATCCAAGACAGAGTCCAACATATTGGTAGAAACATAGAATGCAAGCAAGCCTAATTGCTAGTGTTGTATTGTAGTACACTTTGTATCATTTATGTCTTTTTTCAAGTAAATAACAAGAAATACATAGGTGTAAATCAATTATAATTTTACCCTTGTCATGCCAAATAAATTAAGATGCCACACCCACTTCTAATTGTCATCCAATCAGATTCCTTGATCCAGATTGTAGGCATAAATGTCTGTTGTAAATATAATTGAATGACAGTGTGAAATGATGCATTTTCCACAATTTTTCAAAAATAGAAAGGTGGAAGTAAACGAAAGCTACAAGTAACTGTTTCTTATTTTTCAGCATATGATAGCTCAAACATTGAAGACAGTCAGATTTTGTAGGAGTTCAGCTTTAGGTAAGAATACCATATTTACCCTGAGTCTTTGGACACCTTAACTCCTTTCCATACTTGTTCTATAATTTGAAAAGTTTCAATTTACTACCTGATGTTGTGTCTAAATTTTGCTGGATTAGTGGCAAACAGTGTAGACCCCGATGAGATGCTGAATTCATCAGCATCTCATCTGGGTCTGCACTGTTTGCTCAGGCATTGTCTGTCCCAATGCATATGGTAAATACGGGTAGTATTTTTATTGTGCATTTTAGTAAACTTTAAGGAGAATGGATACACATGTATATATGGTAGGCAACTCTTGGCACACTTGTTTTACCTCCCTCCAGAAAAGGGGTCTATTTTAAAAGAAATTTCTTTCATTTTAGAGTAGATTCCTTTTCAGAAGGGCTGTGTTGTGCAAGAAAGCAAACAGGAAACCAGAAAATGTTTTCTCCTATGTAAAACATGGCAGAAAATCTACCAAATGTTTCCGATCCTGTTAACCCTTATCCTGCTGAATAGTTTAATTAGTCACACCCATTTCTGACTGTCAGCCAATCAGACTACATCATACAATGTTTTCATTCAAATTCACATACTGAATGACAAACAGTGTAGATCCTGATCAGATGGCTTCTTCAGAAGCCGTCTGATTTGGATCTACACTGTTTGCAAAGGTAGGGGTTGTTGTGAACAGCAGGATAAGAGTTAATGTGATTCTGATATAAAGAAGGAAATTCTCAATAATTTTTAGGGAGACAGTGCCTAAAACTGGGTTAAAAATTACTTTGTCTCAATATAGGTAAGGATGATCTAACGTGTGTTTAGAGATCTATATGTTATTTTTCCAACCTAACCAGTATTCTTTGTTTGAAATTTCAGAACTTGAAGCACCTAGTTCCCTGAAGTCAGCAGATATATCTCAGTTCATCAGGAATCTCCATGTTATTGACAATCAAAGACATCTCACACAGCTCTCACATAAACTGGAGCCAAGGAAAACTTAGTTCTCAGACATTTTGTACTGGTTACACTTCTGAGCGCTCACCAGAATAGACAAATAATTCAGACCTCTCACTCAGCTCTCACATAAACTGGACCAAAGGAAAATTTAGTTACAAAGATATTCCTTCCAGCTTACAATCCTGAATGTACACCGGAACAGACAGAAATTAGTTCAAAGACATCTCATACAGCTCACTTAAACTGGATCAAAGGAAAGCTTGGTTCAAAGATATTTCTTCCAGCTTACAGTCTTGAGTGCTCACTAGAACAGACAGAAATTAGTTCAAAGACATCTCATACAGCTCTCACATAAACTAGAGCAAAAGAACCCTTATTTCAAAGACATTCCTTCCTGCTTACAATCTGCTATGCACACTAAGACAGAAATTAGTACAAAGACATCTCATACTGCTCTCACATAAACTAGAGCAAAGGAACCCTTATTTCAAAGACATTCCTTCCTGCTTACAATCCGCTATGCACACTAAGACAGAAATTAGTACAAAGACATCTCATACAGCTCACATAAACTGGAGCAAAGGAAAGCTCAGTTCAAAGATATTTCTTCCAGTTTACAGTCTTGAGTGCTCACCAGAACAGACAGAAATTAGTTCAAAGACATCTCATATACAGCTCTCACATAAACTGGAGCAAAGGAACGCTTATTTCAAAGACATTCCTTCCTGTTTACAATCCAGAATGTACACTAGAATGGACAGAAATATGTTCAAAGACATCTCACACAGCTCTCACATAAACTGGAGCCAAGTAAAATTTTGTTTAAAAACATTCCTTCAGATTACTAGGACAGACAGAAATAAGTACATCAGAACAAACAGAAATTAGTTCAAAGGGATCTCATGCAGCTCTCACATAAACTAGAGCCAAGGAAATCTTCTTTAAGTTCCTTCTGATTACAATCCTGAAAGCACACTGGAACAGACAGAAATCAGTTCAAAGAGATAACTCACATACATTGGAGCCAAGGAAAACTTAGTTCTTAGACATTCCTTCCTACTTACAATCCTGTTTGCCTGAACAGACAGAAACTAGTTCAGAGATATTTCCTACAGCTCTGACATAATCTGGAGCCAACGAAAACTTTATTCAAAGATATATCTTTCTGCAAACAATCCTGTGTGCTCATCAGAACAGACAGAAATTAGTTCAGAGACATCTCGAATAGTTCTCACATAAACTGGACACTGGGAGAACACATAGCACTTGATAAGATGCTTTTCTAAATCTAAAAGTATTCATATTTTTCTTATTTCTTCACAAAAATATATGTTATGGGTATTCATTAGAAGTGCCTCAGTGAGGCACTTCTAATGAGTACCCACTGCATATGTTTTAATGGAGAAATAAGAAAAATATTTACCTGATACCCACTCTTATCTAGATCTATGGAACATATTTATCTAGCATTTTTTCCTATACTCACACAATGCTGAGTTTATGTTCCTTATTTACCTTAAGTATTCCAACAGATGCACCTAAGCAAACAGTGTAGACAGAGATCAGAAGCCATAGAATGTGGTGTCAGAGTAGGGTCTACACTGTTTGCAACACATCTAACAGTTTTTAGACACATAGTAGCAGGGAGTAAATGGACATGTTATCCCCGTGCTTTTCAAAGAAAAAGCGTTCGGTACGTCAGTAATGTCACACCATTGCTCCTAGACCATTTGAGCTACAAGCTTAAAACTTTCACAGGCGATAGCCCTATGGATGAGGGCTGGAGGAACGCATGTAGAATTTTGATGTGCACGAAGATATGCGATGGCGCTGGTGCGGGGACATGTTATGACTTGCCATCAACTTGCTCTAGTTAAATATTAGGAAAAGTTTGGTAAGGAGATAAGGCATCTGAATATTTAGAGTAAATCAGGAAAAATAACAGTATTTGATCTAATTACTGCACTGAGCACCTAAGTTTTTAAAATTACTGGGGAAAAAATGTAGTACAATATCTTCATAATATAAGGGCACACTTTAAAGGAATAGAGGACTTCCTGAGGGGCATAATTAATGATTCTTGTGATATGTATTCTGATTTTCTTTATAAAAGCATATCTTATGGGTACCCATTTGAATTACCTCAACAAGTTTATAAAAGCATATGTTGTGGGTACTCATTTGAATTGCCTCGACTTGTCGAGGTAATTCAGATGAGTACCCACAACATATGCTATTATAAAGAAGTAGATGATATTACACGGACTGCAATCTGAAGCCTACAAAATTGTTTGACTGTGCACTTATAGAGGTATCTGTGGTAATTAGGTCAAATACGGTACTTTGGAAGCATCTCACACATTCCTCACATAAACTGGAGCTGGGTTGACTTTTGTCTCTAATATGCCATTCTGCTCTCACAGGCAAGGGTTTATTCAGAGAGAGAAATTAATTTAAAATTAAAGATATTACACACATCTCTCACAAACTGTATCCCAGAATAACTTCATGTATTTCATTAAATCCTACTCTCACATAGTTCTGAGTGTGCATCAAAACGGACAGAAATTAATTCAGTCATCTCACACAGCTCTCATGTAAACCAGCTAGCACATAATTGTTTATCTGTAAGTTGTGGGATAACTTATCAAACTTGGCTGTGCTAGGAAACCTTCCTAAACCTTTACAGCACCAATCACAAGTATGGCAGACAACATATTTTCAGACAAAATAAGGCTTTACATTTCATGTGAATCTTCTGCCTTGTTGATCTGTTAGTAAGTTGTGGGACAACCTGTGTCAAACTTGGCTGTGCTAGGAAACCTTAAACCTTTAGAGTACCAATCACAAGTATGGCAGACAGCATTATTTCAGAAAAAATAAGGCTTTACATTTCATGTTAATCTTCTGCCCAGCAGATGATTCACATGAAATGTGAAACCTTATTTTCTCTTTCACCATAATAAACCTAAGTATTGGTACAGATAGGCCTGAGCAAATAATGTTGACCAAGATCAGACACCACCTGAGCTGGGTCTACACTGTTTACCTCCATCACGAAAACATACCTATATATATATATATAATTTTGACCCCCTTAAACCCCACTTTTATATAGTAAAACTGGGGTTTACAGGGGTATACATTATTTTTATTATTTTTGCTCAAAAACATAGATTGTTGGTACTCATTAGAACTGCCTCACTGAGGCAGTTCTAACGAGTACCCACAATCTATGTTTTGAGCAGAAGTATGAAAAATATCAGAATTTTTATCTGAAAATTTTCAACTTTTTGGAATGCTCTTCAGCAGTTTGTAGAAACATGAG
The DNA here is from genome assembly GCA_964016985.1 of Anodontia alba. Classification (NCBI taxonomy): domain Eukaryota; kingdom Metazoa; phylum Mollusca; class Bivalvia; order Lucinida; family Lucinidae; genus Anodontia; species Anodontia alba. Next base: position 71,324,522 of record OZ024833.1, on the reverse strand, counting down.
CAGATAGTAAAATAGACATGTTCATAGGTAATGACAAGTAGTAAAGAGTTCAGGTGTCCCAATATAGGGATCAAACATGGTTTTTCATGCATTAACATTCGCCAGGTCCCTAGGGAGGTGTTGAAAACCGAAGCCGGTGGCTGGCCTCAGTTTTCAAGCCGCTGGCCTCGGTTTTCAACTCCTCCCTAGGGACCGCGAATGTTAATGCATTGAAAAAACATGTTTGATCGCTATTATTGCATAAAAACTGAAAACATTTGCTACATTTAGCGTTATTTCTTGCACTATTTTGTTTCGCTTTTTTACTGATGTCTCGCAAACATAACTTCCATGGACTATGCTCCATCTAGGGCCAGGCAGTACACATCTTGTAACGGCAGCAAATCTGTAGCCCCAGTATGACCATATTGAAAGTTGTGTAGCCGTGCATTAACAGCGTGCGAATTGCCTTGTTAATACGCGGCTTTTCCCCCGGTTAGTGCACGGCTGTTAATAACGTGCGACAATGCTTTTTATGCAAAAGTGTTAGATAAATATGGTATGTCACATTTATGCAGGACATACTTGGTAGATTTTCACTTGTTTTTGACAAGGAGACATTTTTTTTTTGTGATATTCCTGCACACCAAGCCTCTTCAACATTCTTTCATAGAGATTGATAGTGAAATATTTTCTACTGTCATTCTCTCCCTTCCGCTGATTCAAGAAGGGCAGTTATCAGTTTCTGGTGAAAGAATGTGCACAATACTGGTTAACCGCTTAGAGGACTAAGCCTGACCAGTAAAAGTGTGGGAATTTAAACTGACCGCGCTCTACATGATCCCAGTGGGTTGACTAGGCCGTAAAATCTCAACACAAACAAACCATGCCCCTTCAGAAAGGGTCTACTCTTAAATGAAAGAATTTGCTCAAAAGGGGAGCAAATTCTTTCCTTTTAAAGTAGACTGCTTTTTTTTTTCAGAAAGGAGGCAAAACAAAGGAGTTGCTGCTCCCACCCACCCCACCCCCACTCCCCACTGAAAGAGTATCTATTCCCCTTGACAAGTCAAAAACACTGAATGGTACAAACAAAGTGCAATATTTGTCACTATAGTGAGTTTACATTCCTTGATTTCTGTATGTATATTAAGTCATAGACATGATTTCTGTATGTATATTAAGTCATAGACACATATGTGAATATATATGTTAGATTTTGATGTAGATATTCATATGTAAATATTTAACTCAATGGAGGCAGATTAGCCAATCAGAAATGATCTATATTTGAGGTGCAACATGAGAAAATATGCCTTCCAGTATGCACCCTGTGAAAATTCAGGTCAGCCTTTGTGCCAAAGTACATTGGTCTAGATAAGTATGGGTATCAGGTAAATAGTTCTCTTATTTCTCCACGAAAATATATGTTGTTGGTACTCATTAGAAGTGCCTCATCAAGAAATAAGAAAAAACATAAATACTTTTGATTGTAAAAAGCATCTTATCGAGCTGTGCCCAGTCGTTTGATTGGTCTTCCCTGGGCACTCTGTTGCTAGCCAAAGATCAAAGCCTTCATCACGAAAACACGCCTATTCAAATATACTTAAAATTTTACCACCCAAAAAAAAAAATTTTCAGATAAAAAAATTCTGATATTTTTCATATTTCTGCTCAAAACATAGATTGTGGGTACTCGTTAGAACCGCCTCACCGAGGCGGTTCTAACGAGTACCCACAATCTATTTTTTGAGCAGAAATAAGAAAAATAATGTATACCCCTGTAAACCCCAGTTTTACTGTGTAAAAGTGGGCTTTAAGGGGGTCAAAATTATATAGGTATGTTTTCGTAATGTACTTCAAGTGGATGGTGAAGACTGATCAGATTATTAACATAATGGAATTCTTCTCTTGGCACACAAATCTGAAGGTACATTCTCTCTTGTTGTGGCTCAGTTTATTTTTCTTTATAAGAAGGGGTCAGCATTTCATTTTTAGTTGTCCCCTTCAAATGGCAAATCCTGTTTTCTTTTGGGAGCAAAATTAAAATGTTCAACTTTTAGCATTCTTCATGCAGTATTTACATTTTTTTTTTTTTTTTTCATATGGTTTTGCCAAAATGTCAATGCCTGTTTCCTGAGGAATAAAAAGATAAGAACTATCTGCTAGCATTTAAAAATTGAAATATGGCAGGTTAAAGATTAAAGTTCATGTTCTTGTTATCATCAACAGAATGCTGGTATATGTATATGGTAAGTGTCCTAAAATTTCGTACACCAAAATTGCCAATAAAATTGAATATGCAAACAGGTCAGACCAATATCAGGGTCTACACTGTTTGCCTTTCCACTATGTTAAGAAATACCTGCAAAAAAGCAAAATTTCGGCAAAAAGGTAAGGAATAAAGTGTTTGAAATTTTAGGCCATTTACCATGATACAAATGCATGTATTGTTGTATAAACTGTGACAGTTAAGCAAAGGTAATTTACACAACTCCAGATACGTAAGGCACTTTTTTTTCAGCTAAAAATTGTTGCCATTTCTCATATTTCTCCACAAAAGCGTGTTGCAGTACTCATGAGAAGTGCCAAACATAGGGGCTTATAATGAGTACCAGCAACATATGTTTTTATACTCCTTTTTTCTGAGAAAGAAAAAAAATTTCAAAATAGCCAAAATGTAAATATTTACCAAGGATGCTAATCATTAATGCATTTATATTTAGCATCCCATAAAATGGACATTGGCAAACGCTGCGGAATGTGGCATCTGATCAGGGTCTACACTGTTTGCATTAAGTGCATTTTATAATATATACATTTTATAATAAATTATAATACTAAAAACAAACCAGACAGTCAGCATAGCTTAAACTGGAAATGAACCTGTCCAAAAAAAAGAGGTAGAAGAGTCCATTAGGCATGAATGGGTTAAAAAGCACAACAGTCATTTAGAATTGCAAAAAAGTGTTAGATTTCCATTACCTTTATAAGAAATGTGTTCAAGATTTTGTTTGTTTTATTATTTGGTAATTATTGTTTAGTTTAACCCTGATCCGTCTGAACTTGAATATGTCCTGCCTTTGCAAACATTGTAGATCCAGCTCAATTAAGAAGGTACCTGATCTGGATCTGCACTGTTTGTCATTATTAAGTACATGTATGGGAATTTGTATCAACAACCTGGATCAAGTAATCTGATTGGTTGAAAATTGGAAGTGGGCGTGGCATCTTAATTTATTCAGCATGGCACGGTTAACATTGTAATGAATTTTTATCTTTAGGTACATATTGTTTTGTTTAACATTGTAAAGAATTTATTTTATTTGTACATATGTTGTGTTTGGGGTGCACAAAGTGGAAATGGGTCATATTTGTAAACAACTACAGCTCAGAGCCCAGTTGTTCAAAACTTAATGAAATTGTTAGCATGTGTGACGTTCAAATTTCTCTCTAGAAATAGGGCAAATATACTGATATTTTTTGCTGAAATAATGTGAGTAGCTTTTGCAAAAGCTACTCACATTTTTGCAGCAAAAATTTCAAGGTATTTGAAAATACCATAGCTACAACAGTTAACAAGTTTGTCGTTAACGAGCCTGTTAAGCTAACAATGCTTTGAACAACTGGGCCCTGGTCTGCATGTATATCTGCACAGTCTGATCAAGATTACATATGCTACCAGCATATTGTGCGTCACGACATGAAAAAATAAACCTTATGTTTGCCCAGCAATGACTGATCAGCCTGCACATCCACACAGTCTCAGAAGCTCTGACTAATCCAAGCCTCTACTGGGCAAACCCGCAGAAAGGTACATTTTCTTATGTTATGGCTCAGTAATTTTCACTTGGTGTGTTGTAGCCTGTTTGAAGTTCAAATCATTTTAATAGCTGTATTCAAGTATTTTTATTTCTGATATTTATATACTGTATTTACCCTAAGTATTGGGACACCTTATCCCCTTACCATTTGTGTTCTAAAATTTGAAAATGTTGATTCTACTACCAGTTAATGTGTCTAAAGTACAACTGAATGTATGGCAAACAGAGTAGACCCTCATCAGGTGCTTCATTCTGCAGCATCTGATCTGGGTCTACACTGTTTGCAAAGGCCTATCTGTCCAAATACTTAGGGTTATTACGGTAGATGTATTTTGTTTATCTTATGCTATGATATTAGTTTTGTTGACATTTATTTGACTCGATATAAACATAAGAGTATTCCAGTAAATTTTCTTGCTTCTCAAACAAATCTGTTGGGATTCCACTAGAATGATCTAAGCTTATTGCTTCTAATGAAATCTCAAAAGTTTTCATGAAGAATACCGTATATCCCTAAAAATTCTGACACTTAAACTTCATACTATACTTCTCCATATCAGTGATACTACTTTCAAACGGTTGAGTTTCTTGCAGTCAGATCAGAAAAGTCTCAATTTTTCCTGGCCTCATAGTTATAAAACTTTTTTCTTGCTCCACTCTGCTGAGCATGAAAATTGTCCTGGTAATAAATCTCAAATTACTAACAGCTACAAATTCTTTCTTGCTAAACATAGCTGAGCATGAAAATGTCTCTGCTAATAAATATGAAAATGCCAACTACTGTTGGCATTTTCATATTTATTAGCAGCGAAAATTTCATGCTCAGCTGAGTTGAGCATGAAAAGTTTTATAACCCCAGGGCCTTGTTCATACTACACCCTCTCAAATGAGGCTTGTTATGTCCCTCCATCTATGGGGAGGGAGACATATTGATTTTGGTGCGGATCCCATTGGCGTCAGCATGACACTTTCTTGTCTGTACAATATCGTGTGAACGAGTGATTGGATTCTTACCAAATTTTCATGGATACGTAATTGGGACATAACAAAGAACTGCTAATGTTATGGTGACCTTGACCTAATTTTCAAGGTCACAGCAATATAAAAACTGAAAATTCACGGTGGGGGGACATCTTTTCTGAAAATACTGTTACTAGTTTACATTGATGTCATGTCGAAGCAACATGGGTGTAACATTCCTATATATAATAGATTATGTTATATCCAAACAAAATATTGTGGATAATAGAGTGGTGGTAAAGGGCTGCTATACTTGCAGCAGATGAAGGAAGGGGTTATGTTAGTATTTCTTCTGTTGTTGAACTGTCATTTGTTTTTTTCCTCATCCTCCTCTATTTCTCTTTTTCCTCTCATCTGCTAGCCTTTCTGTTGCTTTTCTCTTTTTCTCTAGGAGACAACACAAACTGGCCTTCCAGGGTTGACATGCTGTTAAACAACCAAATGTTCAATGTATAGATAATGTAGAAAAATGACCATAAATGGTCATGTTTCTGCATAATCTATACATTTTGATTTGAAAACAACATTTTCGGGACCATCTTTAAGCTATTTTATCCCTAACTCTGCTATATGCTTTTATAAAGAAAGTCAGAAAAAAAAATGGATAAACATTATCAGATAGGTTCTTTGCTGATTTTTTTTTTAAGTGTAACCTTGGTAGGCAGATACATAGTTTACCACAAGTTTTCCCAGTAATTTTGAAAACCTAAGCACACAGTGCAGTAACTAGGTCGAATACGGTATATCAGAAATCATACTGTAATTGAACCTTGTTATAAGCGGTTCCTATGTATGTGGAGACTACACTAGGTCTACACTGTTAAATTGCTGGAGAAGACCGGGCAGCCTATGACTCAGTTTATTATGTTTCCTACTTTTACTACTATCTGGGAAAATTCAACAGAGGACAAACTGATGTTATTTTTTTCAGAAAATAGGCATTGGCATTTCATGCAAACTGTCTCCTTAGGAGACAGTTTGTATGAAATGTCAAAGCCTGCTTTCTGGGAAAAATAAGAAAATATTTCAGAATGTCATCTGATGAAATTTTTTACCCAGCATGCTAAATATTTTTACCTTTTATACCCTAAATATTGCGACAGCTTAACAGCTTACCATACTTGTCCAAAAATTTGATCCTAGTCCATTTGACTAATTGCTGATTTGTCTAAACACTGCTGGATGAATCGCAAACAGAGCAGATAAGATGCCGCATTTTGTGGCGTATGATCTGGGTCAGCAATGTTTGCCCAGGTCTTATTAGGGTTACTATGGCATTTTTGTTTCATTATACAGTACTTTTATGTCATATTAGTTTACAAATACCGGTATGTGCTATTTTTGTTGTATGTTTGAATTCCATATTATGTGTTGTTATAACCATGAATTTACAAAATAAACACATCATTTTTCAGAAAGAGTTGTCATGTATACATACTAATTGTGAGTTGAGCTTAGCCACAAAAATGGCCTTTCTCCTTTGTTTAGCATTATCTAGACAAAATTAGCAGACAAGAAGTTGATGCTTTTTTACTTTTATCATGCAAGTTGTCTCATTAGGAAATCTAAAAATATTTCAAAATGCTGTCTGCTTAAATGCTAAGTGTTAATGCATACACAAAAGCTGTTCATAGGGAGACATCCTGGGTATGCATATATTATCAAACAGAATATGGTATACACTTCTTTCTTAAGATGGACTCCTTCACTGAAAATTGTGACTGTGGCCTTATTTCATTACCATTTTTCATGTCAACCCCAGCATTTTAGAACTGACAGTCTTCAAAGTTGGTATCCACTTCTTTCTTAATGCAGGCTCCAATATAAATGGCTTAATGATCATTTACAGATCACTCCATACATGCAGTCCACCTCAGGCTTCATCACTGTGCGCATTCTATCACCACAGGATACCTCCTATGAAACTAGGTTTTCGTGACCTATATTTAAGAATATAGATCGAACTTCGGTGAAGTTGATGTCTTATCTAACCCGCTAAAAAATATTTTTTATTTCAGATAGAAGAAATTAATACAGATAGGAGTTTCATCAAAAGCATATGCATATTCTCATATGATGCATGAGAAGTTGCACTCAAAAGGTACCCACAGTACCCACTTTCATAAAATCTGAGGTAAGAAATTGACGAAGTTAAAGTGGAAAATGTGACAAAAATAAAGTTAAATATCTTGTGCAGACCCTGAGAAAACCTGTGTAAAGTTTCAAAATGACCGGTATAAAATTGTATGAGGAGTTGCAATCACAAGGTACCCACTGTCTATACATCTGAAATCAGAAAATGATTAAAGTTCACAAAGTAGAAAAAGTGACAAAAATTAATGCAAGGATTATATAAAAAGCACATGTAGCTCTTCTGACTACTGAAAAATGAGGAATTCGAGGGTTGAGCGCAAGACTAGCGTAAGTCAGATGGTTGTTTTTCCCCAAACCTAATCTCCTCACCATGAAGGCGTTATGAAGATTACAACACTTCTTTCTGTAAACAATGAAAATTTAGGTGCCATTGCTCGTATGAGCAATGGCACCTAAATTTGCATTGTTTACAAAGGGGTCCAAGTTGCCCCTAAACAAGGGTTTCAAAAATATGTTTGAGTTACCATAGTCTTGCGCTCAACCCTCGAATTGTGCCCCTACCTATATATTGAGGGTGACAAATAACTAAGTTCACAATGTGGAAAAAGTAAAAAACAAATGACATAACAATTATATCCAAACCACATACACCTCCTCATACCATGGAGAAAACACATGCAAAGTTTCATAACGATCGGTACAAAACTAAGAGGAGTTGCACTCACAATAGGTACCCACTGTCTATATATTGAGGCTGAAAAATGAATTAAGTTCACAATGTGGAAAAAGTGACAAAAAATGATCTAACGATCATATCCAAACCAAGTGCACATCCTCATACCATGAAGAAAACACATGCAAAGTTTCAAAACGATTGGTACAAAACTGTAAGAGGAGTTTTGCTCACAAGACACCCAGGATAAATGTTGACGGATGGATGAATAGACAAATAGACTGACCAACGGACGGAAATTTGCACGCCTAAGTCGCCCTGCTGAAGCAAGTGCGACAAAAACTGATCTGTGGTCTAGTTTTAGGGCTCCGGCTCATACCTGCTTCCCAGCATGAACGCCTCTTCAGAATTCACCATTGAGTACATTCCACCACCATAGGTCATTTTTCATGAAACTAGATCACTGCAAACCACTTTTGTGATGACCTACTTTTGTGAAAATCAAGAGTTGAGTCCATATCTCTGCTCCCATGTTAGTGAGCCCATCAGACTTCACCACTGTAGGCTTATCACCAGCTGATCAGATTATTTCAACTCTTAAAGTGCTAATATTCTGCTGAATTAGCCTAGAGTTTGGTAAATGTTATTTGACTGGCTCAACATGATTTTAAGTGTGTTGACAGGGCTGATAAACACCAGGTAAAAAAAAACAAACAAAAACAATATATGAATCTGCATATTTTAGATCTGCTAAAAAACAATTTTTCATCACGAAAACATGCCTATATAATTTTGACCCCTTTAAACCCCACTTTTATATAGTAAAACTGGGGTTTACAGGGGTATACATTATTTTTCTTATTTCTGCTCAAAAACATAGATTGTCGGTACTCATTAGAACTGCCTCACTGAGGCAGTTCTAACAAGTACCAACAATTTATGTTTTGAGCAGAAATATGAAAAATATCAGAGTTTTTTATCTGAAAATTTTTAGTTTTTGGTGGTGAAATTTTCTATATATTTGAATAGGTGTGTTTTCGTAATGTTGCTTCATTTGGCTCAAATAATTCCTGAGGTGCTGAAAGAACTGTTGATAAATAATACATATGACTCGTAGTCATTAACCTTTATTACTCTCTTGGCAAATTCAGCAGATAATAAATTGATTATAAATTGGTAAAGCTCTAAGCTCTTTTCACCAAATATTTGGAGATGACTCCCTCCTTCCTAAGAGTAAATGAATTGGAAGCCATTTTGTTCATTAATGTACCAGCTACATCAAATGAATACTATTCTTTTTTCCATTTACCCTGAAGAAAGAGGGAGACACCTCCGAAAATTCGGTGAATACCACCAAGAACTTAAACTAAGTTGTATATGCTAATATCCATTTTTATAAAGAACCACAAGTGAAAATGATTATATTTTTTCTTATTTTTCCTAGAAACTATGATTTGACATTTTATGCAAATTGTCTCCTTCCTATGGAGACATTTAGCATGATATGTCAAAGCCTATTTTCTAAGAAAAATATTTCAAAATGTCATCTGCTGAAAATTTTACCCAGTATGCTAAGCATTAAATGTATAAACTTTACTGAGTACTAAAGCCTGGTTAGTAAAAAATAACCTATTCCTAGACCTGAAACCAGAACAGAAAAAATGAGCATTCTAAACTTCCAGTGAGCACGACTAGCACGAAATCTTCGGTACAAGTCAAACACTTGCTTTCTAGTATTTTCAATGTCTTTACTATTGTCTATGATGTGAGTGGCCCTGCGGCATTTTTCATCCAATGACATTTGAGAATTTATTCTCTGCTCAGCTTCTTCCTCTGTGTAATTATTTCTCGCCTGCAGTCTTTGTAATTGTTGATCCCTGGAACTGAAAGAAGATAAAAAGGACAACCTGTATTTAGCTGACTATTTAGTCTCTGATGTGCAGGCTGAGCAAGGGCTTTGCTGTCAGCATAGGCCCAAATACACATTTGCTTAATTTGCTTAGTGTAGCCCATATAACCTTTACCACTCTCTGGGCAAATTCAGCGGACAACAAATAGACCCTTTTCACCAGTTACCTCCCTTAACAGGCGCTCTTCAATTGAAAAAATCTATAAAGTATCTGTAATCAAAAGATGGGGCAAGCAGACCATCTGACACACTAATAAAATAAGTTACGAAGATCTGTAGTCATTTTAACTGACCTTTCGATGTTTTGAAGTATTTTCTTATTTTCTCAATGTCAATTTTAAAAAGTGTATGTTAGTGCAAAAATTGCCCTCTCAATTGTTATCTCGCAAATGCTAATTTGAGACTTACCTTGACAGTTTGCGCACATGTAAAACAATGTGAAACAAGTCTACTGATCATATTTTCTGATTTTTCCCAGAAAACAGAATTTGACATTTCATGCCTATTTTAAGGAGACAATTTTCATGTGATGTTAAAACCTAATTTGTGGGGAAAAATAAGAAAAATATTTCAAAATGTGTTAAATTTTTACCCAGCATGCAAAGTCTTAACCAGCAGCTTAAAACAACAGTGTATAACATATACAGTCTAGCCTCAGTAGCTCGAACACCGATGGCTCATTTACTATGGCAGTATGGCTAATTCTTACTCGTTTTTTGTTTTTTTTTCAGTCCTTAAGAAATTCTTTTGATAGCTCAAGAAAACAAATAATTAAGGAAATTTTCTTATTTTATCATGAAATTGTATGTTGTGTGTAACTAGAATTGCCTCATTTAGGTGATTCTAATGAGTACACTCAACATACCATTTGTGTCTAGAAGATTGAATAAAAAGAAATATTGTCATTTTCTTCCTGACCTGGCATCATGAATAACCCTCAATGGCTCGAACTACCCATGTCTCCAACAAATTTTCGTGGTCCCGAAGAGGTTCAAGTTATTGAGGTTCGACTGTATGTTAAATGATGTCTCTTACACTTACCAGCTTATGACAAGTGATGCCTCTTACCAGCTTATAACAATAATACCAAATATGATAAATAGTCTCTCTGAAACATACCAGCTTTCAACAAGTGTGTACTTTATATAGTAAACCTATCTGCTTACAACAGTGTGTAAAATATTATGGTAAATGATGCCTCTTACTAGCTTATAACAACCATGTATACCACATAAGATAAATGACCCTCTTGAAACCTATCAGCTTACAAAGAGTGTACCTTATATAGTAAACGATACCTCTTAAATTTACCAGGATACAACAATAATGTGTACCATATATGATAAATGGTGAATCTTAAACTTACCAGCTTACAACAGTAGTGCATACCATATATGGTAAATGGTACCTCATAAACTTACCACCTTACAACATCAGTGTATACCATATATGATAGATAATGCCTCTTAAACTTACCAGCTTACAGCAACAACAAAGTATACCATTCTTGTAAAAGATGCCTCTTGAACTTACGATCATAGAACAAAAGTGTACAGTAGAACTTCAGTGGCTCGAGCTCCGATGGCTCGTTTACCATGGATGAGTCGTTTTTGAGTCCGTACCGATTTCCTCCAAATACGATGTACGGATAATTTAGGGAGATTTTCTTCTTTTATGTTGTAAATGTATGCTGTGTGTTCTCATTAGAATTGCCTCTATGAGGCAATTCTAATGAATACACACAACATGCATTTAAAATATAGAACACCGAAAAGATATTCCACAATTATCTCCATAGTGCCTCCTGGTGTGGCACTAATAGTAACCTTCCGAGGCTCAAACTACCGCTGTCTCGAACAAATTTTCATGGTCCCAAAGGGCTTCAAGCCATCGAAGTTCAACTGTATATCATATATGATAGATGATGCCTCTTAATCTTACCAGCTTTACAACAATAGTGTATAGCATTTCTGATAAATGATGCCTCTTAAACCTGCCAGCTTAGAACAGCAGTGTATATTAAGTATCATAGATAATATCTCTTAAACTTGTCAGCTTAGAACAACAGTGTATACCATGGCATATATGACAAGTGTTGCCTCTTAAACTTAACAGCTTACAACAACACTGTATACCATATATGATAAATGATGTCTCTTAAACTCAACAGCTTAGGATAACTACATAATTATATCATATATGATAGATGATGCCTCTTAAACTATACAGCTTAAAACAACAGCGTATATCATATATGATAGTGATGCCTCTTAAACTTACCAGCTAAGAACAACAGTGTATACCATATATGGTAGGTGATGCCTCTTAAACTTACCAACTAAAAACAACAATGTACCACATATGAAAGGTGATCTCTCTTAAACTTATCAGCTTACAACAACCATGCTCGACATGACCCCATTGGGTTGAATGGGCCGTAAAACCTCAACACAAACAAACAATCAGTTTACAACAACAGTGTATACCATTTCTGGTACAACAACAGTGTATAAGATACATGGTACATAATGCCTCTTTAATACCAGCTTATAATAACAAGTGTGTGGCTTATATGGTACATGATGCTTAAACTTACCAGTTTATAATAACTGTATCCAATATGACAAAACAATATCTCATAAGGTTACCAGCTTACAACACTAGTGTATAAGGCAAATGATTCCCCTTAAACTTACCAGCTTACAACAACTGTGTATGTCATATATGGTACCATCTTGGCAGTTTCAAATAACAAAGGAAGGTCAAGGATCACAAACTGGTGGCCTGAAACACAAGAAACAAAATGTGTGGATATAAAAAAAATTTAGCTTAAGACACATATAGACAGCTAAAAACCCAGACCATCCTGTGCATCAACCTTTGAGAATGCAAAAAAAAAAAAAATATTTTAGGAAGGTGTTTGTTGTAGAGAGGTTTAACGCAGAGTAAACCATTTTGGGAAAAATGGCATTTGGGACATCTCTGTGACTTGCAGTGTGAGTAATATATATACTTTATGCCATGTGCACCCAGTGAAAACTCAGGCCCCGAGGTTATAAAACATTTTTCATGCTCAACTCAACTGAGCATGAAATTTCACTTGGTCATAAAAATAATAATACCAAAAACTTAAACCATTACGAAAACATGCCTATTCAAATATATAGAAAAGTTCACCTCCAAAAAATTTTCAGATAAAAAACTTGATATTTTTCATATTTCTGCTCAAAACACAGATTGTGGGTACTCATTAGAACTGCCTTGACAAGGCAGTTCTAACCAGTAAGCACAATCTGTGTTTTTGTAGCAAAATAAGAAAAATAATATACACCCCTGTAAACCCCAGTTTTACTATATAAAAGTGGGGTTTAGGGGGGTCAAAATTATATAGGCGTGTTTTCGTGATGTTTTTTTCCTGCTCAACTCACCTGAGCTTGCTTAGCTGAGTTGAGCATGAAAGAAGTTTTAAAATTTAAGATTTATAAACAAAACAAATTTCATGCTCAGCTGAGCATGAAAATTTTTTATAACCTCGGGACCAGATCAGCCTGTGATTTCATGGAGTATGATCAGTCTTCGGAAAGCCGAGAAGCCATGGTTTCTTCAGGCATTTAGCAAAGACTCTAATTAGACTGCAAGAATGTGCATGCTGATTTAAGTCTTTGCTGGGCATACTTGTCTCAAGGTACATTTTCTCACAATATGTATATAAGCCATGCCAAGTGAGAAGGGGTTATGTCATGTTTGGACAATGAATGTCCAGGCCCCGAGGTTATAAAACTTTTTTCATGCTCAACTTAGCTGAGCATGAACTTTTCTCTGCTAATAAATATGAAAATGCCAACAATAATTTGCAATTGTTAGTAATTTAAGATTTACTAGCACAACAAAATTCATGCTCAGCTGAGATGAGCATGAAAAAAGTTTTATAACCTCGGGGCCAGATCAGTCTGTGCATCTCACAGTCTGATCAGAGCCTTTACAATCAGCTAAGTATGGGATCACTGGATTCTATGGAATGTATATCCAATAAATATTCAGATGCTTTAGCTCCTTACAGTACTTTTATTAAAATTTGAACAAGTCCATTCTGCTACCTGTTAACCCATTTAAGCCTAGTGCGCCCATAAAAGGGACACTGGCAAACAGTGTAGTCCCAGATCAGAGGCCACATTCTGCGGCATCTGATCAGGGTCTACACGGTTTGCTTTAAGTTCAGAAATTCCTACGAATGGTAATAATAAAACCCAATCAGACATTCCTTATATAGGCAATGGACCTGTCCAAAGAGTTAGTGTAGAAGAATCCACTCGGCATAAATGGGTTAATGTAGTGGCAAACAGTCTATACCTTGCAGACACCATCTTCTGCTGCATCTGATCTGAACCTACAAAATTTGCTCAGGCCTGTATGTCTGATTACTTAGGATAAATATGATTAAGATTTGCTGTGCACTGTGCTCAACAAATGATGATTATTTTGTGTTTTATGTCCCTTTCAACATTATTTAACCCATTTATACCTAGTGGACCCTTCTACCTTAAATCTTTGGACAGGTCCATTTCCTTCCTAAGCGGTATCTGGTTGGTTTTTATTATTATCATGTTTTACAGAAATTTCTGAATTTAAAGCAAACAGTGTAGACCCTGATCAGATGCCGCATTCTGCGGCATCTGATCTGGGTCTACACTATTTGCTGGTGTCCCTTTTATGGGACGCTAGGCTTTAATGGGTTTAGTGATACTGAGATGATGGAAGGGTGATAATGAACTGCTCTATGCACTGAAGGGTCATATAATTATGAGCTGAATTACATCTCCAGCAGGATTTGCATACATGCCATATCTCACACTATGAGATAAAATCTCACAGAATTTGGCCCATCTGGAAGGCAATTCCCATAAAACATTCAAATCTCACAGAATTTTCAGACCATTATACAACAGATTTCATAAATCACACACTGCTGTAGTTTTCACAAGCTTCTTACATGAACTAAAAGACTTAAGACTATACTGGGGGAGCTCCAAAGTGATGTTAAAAAAATCTCACAGAATTTTGTCAAATCTCCCTTAAAATTTTGCCTTATCTCACAGACTTTAGTCCACAGCTTATGGCATGTATGGATTTGAATGCGGGACGTAGTGATCTGCAGTCAGGCCCCGAGGTTATAAAACGTTTTTCATGCTCAACTCACTGAGCATGAAATTTACCCTGCAAATCAAATTCAAATTACTATTTTTGCAATTTTTTTCTTGCTAAAAATAGCTGAGCATGAAAATTCCTATGCTAATAAATATGAAAATGCCAACTATTGTTGACGTTTTCTTATTTATTAGCAGAGAAAATTTCATGCTCAGCTGAGTTGAGCATGGAAAAAGTTTTATAACCTTGGGGCTAGGCGTATCACCTAGATGCTTCCTGGATCAACAAATATTACCTTTCAGGAAAAGTATAAGTAATTTCCACAGAACTGCTCTATAAATCTCTGGATGAACTATAGAATTCAGGAGTCTCCTCTTTTCTGGTTCCCTGAAAATAATCTGACCAAGTTTTTCTCTATCAAGCTGCCCATCATCATGGAATACACTGTTTCCAAACTTTTCTCTGATTTTATTCCAACCCCTTGTATTTGGTTCAACAACTGTAAACAGACAAAAATAGCCCCAATATGAGAACAGGGTCTCTACCATCAGGGTTATGGAATTACCAAATTTTAATACTTGTCCACAGACAAGTACTGTACATGTAAATGGTCAAGATCCACTTGTCCAACCAATATTTACTTGCCTGAAAATCGACATTTTTCTTAATTCTCGAAGAAAACATACATTGTGGATATTCATTAGAAGTGCCTTGAAGAGGCACTTCTAATGAGTACCCAAAATGTGTGTTTTCTTCGAGAAATTAGAAATATATATTATATAATCTGTATACTCTGCTGTGAAGACCTGGTCTCCGGACAAGTATTAAAACTGAAATTTCTTACTTGTCCTCAAAGAGATGGAACAAATTGGACAAGTCAGAACTGTTATTTCCACAGCCCTGTCTACCATATATATAAAGCCAGATCAGTCCTTAGTTGCACAATGTGCCTGCTTACAGAGTCTCATGAAAAGCAGAAAATGTCAAGGAACAGAGATGGCTCTGATAAGACTGCATGAAATGCACACACTTGAATAATTTCAGTCTTCACTATAGTCTGATTCAGAGAATTAATTTACACAAAATATAGGTGCTGTATCTATTTGTAACCCTTAAAGTGCCAATCAAAACTGCAGCAGATGACATTCTGATTTATTTTATTATTATTATTATTATTATTATTAATTTTTCAAGAAAAAAAAAGGCTTGATGTTTCATGTTAGTTGTCTGCACAGCATACAATTCACATGAAATGTCAACCTTTTTTTTTTTCAGAAAAATAAAAACTAGAATAAAATAACATCATCTGCTCCAGTTTTGCTTGGCACTTTAATTTATGTAATAATTAGCATAACTTTAACATTGATTAGACAGAGTCTCTTTTTATTTATCCATTTTTCTTTCTTTCTTTTTTTTTTTTTTGCTTGCATCATGATCACCAGTTTCAGTCTCAAAACAGTTAGCATTTCTTTTTTTTTTTTTTTTTTTTTGCTTGCATCATGATCACCAGTTTCAGTCTCAAAACAGTTAGCATTTCTTTTTGACATTAAAAATAAAATGAACATAGAAGGATTGATATTTTTCCTTTTCAAATTATGAATGACATGGATATACAAAACAACAAAATTAATCTAAAATACACAAGTATTTGGAGCCAAAGTAAATAGATGGGAAACCGCAGCTTGGGCAAAATCTCTTGGGACCAAAACTGTACTAAGGATTGAGAAGGAGAAATAATATCATGAAAACATGCTTATATAATATTTTTACCATCTTAAACCCCATGTTTTATATAGTAAAACTGGGGTTTACAGGGGTATACATTATTTTTCTTATTTCTGCTCAAAACCATAGATTGTGGTTACTTGTTAGAACCTCATCGAGGCTTTGTCACAACCAGGTCCAATGAGCTACTTGCGCAGCTTGGAATTGAGGATCTGGACCTCATTTTGAAGGAGAGAAGGCTCCGCTGTATGGACATGTGGAATGCTCCAATGGTGCAGTCAAGACAGCCTTTCATATATAGGTTAAGGGAAAGCATGGGCCTGGGAGGCTCAAGATGACATGGAAGCAACTGATAGAGAGGGATTGCAGAGAGTGGAAACTCTCGGCTATCAACCCTCATGATAGAAATATGTGGAGATCTGGTGTGAGATTTGCCATGCATGCAGCAAGCTAGCTATCTGGAAGGGGGCCCACTGATGTGGATGTTGCCCCTGTACCTGCACGGTAATCAAAAATCTGATTATGGTATGATGATGACAATCCATGTTCTGAGCAGTAATATGAAAACTATCAGAGTTTCTTATCCAAAACTTTTCAGTTTTTGGAGGTGAAATTTTTTATATATTTGAATAGGCGTGTTTCTGTAATAGAGGCAAAACTTCCAGAAACCTATGCAATATAACAGCCTGCTTCAATGGAAATGGCCCACATGAAGTTGATAACAGATATAACTACATAACTCCAGATAAGAATGGTACTCAGAATTTTTTTTTCTCCAAGAAAACATGTTGTGAGAAAATCATTAGAAGTATCTCGGCACGGCACTTCTAGTAGATACCCACAATATATGTTTTCATAGAGAAGTAGTGCAGTGGTAAAGCATTGGAATCAAGATCGAGAGTTAGCAGGTTCAGCAGGCACCAATTAAGTATTGTATTCGAAGATAAGAGGAAGATAAGTAAGAAAAATATCAATACTTATTAGTTATAATTATCATTGAAAACTGGAAAGATTCGAGGACAAATCTTAAATATGAAGGGGAATATATGTGTCAGTGATAGGTATATAATGTACTGCCTTGTGTACAAGCCATCATTTATTGCGATGGGGTAGAGTGTTGGCCTGTCATGCAGGAGGCCCTGGTTTTATTCCCAGTCATCATTGGTGATTAGAATTTTTTCACCTGTTAGGCGCCCTATGTAAATGACCCATAGAAACTCCGAGCACATCCCTGTACAGAGGAATATCTTTTCACCAGTTATAAAGCTGCTGAGTCTATCTATATCTATATTGCATCACCCCCTCACAGGGATTATATGCAGGTGCACATCAGTGCAGTGTTAGTAGAAGAGTTATAAAAATAAAAAAGTTTCCATAAGATTTGTTAGTGAGGGTGAAATACAAATAAAAGGGTTAAAATGTTAAAAGTCAGAAACAAGCTGACAGTGAAAGTTAAAAGATATTGTGAAATATATAGTCTGTGGCAACCACCTCCAAAACACAAATTCTCTGGCCCAACCCACTACCTCACAGACTTTAACATCTTCCCCAATCACCCCGAATTATATGTCACCTTCTCTGGCAATTAGATCAGCATCCACAACTGGGCATTTCAGCTCTGCAAACATTTTTGAAACGGTACTTTTTCCAGTGGAAATACCACCAGTCAAACCAACCAAAAACATGGCTGCAAAGTGAAAGTAGAGATCTAAAAATAACTCTGGAATACCGATGACCTACTTTGCTATTCTACTTACACAAAGCAGGGTTCGCGCATTACCAAGGACGGGTGGTAACTATCAGATAGATAGATAGATAGATAGACAGACAGATAGATAGATAGATAGATAGATAGATAGATAGATAGATAGATAGATAGATAGATAGATTTGCAAACAAATTATATTCGGCTTAATCAGAACAATCATAAGTATGGTTTCGGTTCGCCGTTTTGCCATTAACTTTTATTCGCAAGTAAGTACAATAATTGGTCTCGGTTTCAATCCAACATGTCTGCGCCCTTCATTTGTTGATACTTATTTTTTAAGTTTTGCCCAAAATGAGCGTTCCAAGTCACCACAAACGTCAAGATTTATGTTCATCCCGTGCGCCTTATCGCGAGGGAAAAAAGCCAAAGGCTGTCAAGGTTATTTTATAATGCAAATGATCTTTTATAACAAAAATCTGGAGTCACTAGTTTTCTCTCAGATCAGAATATTTTTTCTCTCTCTCTCCCCCTCTCTCTCACTTTTTTTTAAATATGTTTTGCGGACAAGTTAAAATGGTAATCAATTGGCCCTATCCAATATTCATGGGTGGAGGAAAGGGGATTCCCTCAGGATCTGAAAACGAGGGTCCCAGAGACCCCCTGGTGTACATGCTCATTGGACCACTTAATGGACTGACAGACCATTTACAAAGTCTGTGTATCTAAATAGTCCAAACTTAAGTCTATGGTCCATGAATATAATTATTCATTATTATATATAATGTCTTAATGATTGACATGATATTGGTCTTTGTTAGCAGTGAGCTTGTCCTTAAACTGGTCCTTGACATAAGTATGAGGTCCATGGAATCTATAGCAGCACTCAGTCCATATGTAATGCATCATGTTTGTAACTGTGTGGTCCATAGTTTTTGTCCATTCCATACATTGCTCATGACGTTCCATGATTGAGTGGTCTGTAGATTGTACAAGTCAGTGGTTTGTCCAGTAGTCTATGAATAAACGGTCTGTTAATTAGTATGTAAGTGGTTCATATTTTTTCGACCAACCCCTGATGTGGAGTTGATGGGTCTCTTAATAAAATTCAGTTTTTTTTTGTTTGTTTTTTTTGTTGTTGTTGTTTTTTTTTTATTTGAGCAGTTTATATATATTGCTCAAATACTGATAATTCTTGCCCTTTAGGTCACATAGATTAAATACTTCAGCCCAAAATAAGTAAGATAAATTTTAGAGTGATCATATCCTTCACCCACTTTTAGGGTCCAGAACATTGTTTGAATTTCAACCCCTGTAAATTAGAGATGATGTGATGTACAATACCTTTCCAATAAAAACAATATCAAGAAATCCGGACTATAGCTTACAATACTCTTGTTAGGCCACAAGTGGAGTTTGCTTAGGCTGTTTGGAGCCCTTACACAAAAAAGAATATAAATAAAATAGAGATGTTGCAAAGAAGGGCAGCTCGTTGGGTTTGCAATGACTACTCATCATATAGTAGTGTGACAGACATGTTGAGTAATCTTGGATGGCGGTCACTTGAGCTTTGGCGTTATGATTTGCATATCCCAATGTTTTATAAAATAGTGTATGGACTGGTTGCTATACCAGTTCCTCCATATTTTGAACATCCCATGGTACAGACATGCCACCATCCTCTTGCTTACAGGCAGATCCATACTTCTGTCAGTTATTACTTCTACACATTCTTCCCAATGACGGTTATTCTCTCGAATAGGTTACCAGCTGATCTCACCCTTCAGATCTTGACTCTTTCAAATCAGGAGTCAGCAAGATCAGTCATACACTCCCTTAAGGCATATACATGTGTTGTTTTTATCTTGCGATTAAATGCTTCTTCCTAATATTAACTCTATCATCTTTGCTTAGCTTAATTTTACTTTTTATGCTGCACTATCTCACTTTTTCTTTTTTTACTAACACACCATATGCAGCATATTCAAATAATACTCGAAAGAGGGTTTTGAATTATAAGAAGATAGATTCATCCCTGAATCTCAATTTGAGCAGCCACTCAATATAATACCTTTCCAATAAAAACAATGTCAAGAAAAACATCACATTTTTGTGATTTCACACATTCATATTTCACACTTGATGTACGATTTTTAGATTCACAAGCTGGTCTGTGCCTGCATTTCACACATGCTGTAAAGTACCATTTTCTTTAATACCATGACTAATGGCTTTTAAATCTCAACTCAGACAAACCAGTGTGTGTTACTCGATTTGTGTGTAAAGTTGAGGCAAGACAGAAATACTTTTGGTGATAAAAATAAGGGAAATTTGATAGTTAGAACACTGATAACTCGAATATTCTGGATGACTATAGTGAATACTTTAGTCCCCATTGGCCATTACCTGTAGACTTCAAACTATGAGAGCTGGAAAAACCCAAAACTAGAAGTAAATTCTGTAGTCCACTGCCTGTTCCAGTTATCAAAGTTTGACTGTGTAAATATATAATAACACCCTTTACCTTGTTAACAGGTGTATACAGTGAATCAAGAATCAAAATATCTTCTTGTCCAGGGAGTTCCTGCTGTTGGAACATCTCAGGAGCTTGTAAAGTTATTTGCTATTCATGGGGCTATTAGTGAGTACAGAATCCTAGATGATTACCCAGCTGAACATTTCACAGAGATATACCTTATCAAATTTGAGAAGATTCAAGCTGCAAGGTACAGTAGTTCCATAATGACCTTGGCCCAGTTTTTCAAAGCATTCTAAACTTACTATATTAACATGATTAATGTATTAGGAGTAGTTAGCCTGACCAAACAGTGAAGACCCAGATCAGACTGCAGAATGTCACATACTTATTACTGCGTCATTTGATCTGGAACTGCACTCTTTGCTGTGGTCTGACTGTTTGAATACATACTTAGGATAAATACAATATTTAAATTTCTTCATGATGAGTTCATTAAGTTCATTATGAATTGAACAACGGGGCCCTGCTGAGTTCATAATGCTTTAAACAACTAGGCCCTGTTGATAAAACTATAGAGATATATGTACATGTACACAAATTAATCCTTGTCCTGCAGAACCCAAATATGCCTTGCCTTTGCAAATAGTATATATACAGATCAGTTGGCTTCTGAAGAAGCCAACTGATCTGAATCTGCACTGTTTGTCACTAAGTATGTGAATTTGTATCCATAACCTGGATCAAGCAATCTGATTGGCTGAAAATAAGAAGTGGGTGTGGCATCTTAATTTGTTCAGCATGATAAGGGTTAATTACCTAACAAACAGTTACTATGGTGGAGTAAAGTAATGTAACCAAAATTTGCAAGGTGACAAAGTGCCATTTTCACTTTATAGCTAAATTGGGCACTTCATGTTTCTATATAGGTCAAAATTAAGTTGGCTACCCATTGTTTTAACCAATTTTAGGGCATTATGTTTCTTTGTCTCTTTTTATAAATAGATTTATGACCTGTTTAAATGAAAAAGAAAAGGGTGGGGAAACAGAAAAAAATGGAGAAACATGTTTCCTGTGGTGAATATCATGCTTTGTGATGCCTATATTTTGTCCAGGAAGAGTCACAATCACAGAATGTAGCCTACCACTACCTCCAAAAGTAAACCAGTTCCACCTGTTCATGTGTTTTTTAGGGGAAAAAATTGCTATGGCTCCAGATAAGGCACTTTTTTTTCAGCCAAAAAGTATTGATATTTTCCTTAATTTTCCATGAAACCATATGTTGTGAGTACTCATTAGAAGACCTCGCTGAGTGTGATGCTTCTTATGAGTACACCCACCATTGATTTTGGGACAGATAAAAGATATAAATCATTTTAAATCTTGATACTCCTCTTATCTGGAGTGATGAATTGCTGTAAGGATGAATTGTTTTTTCATTCCACTATTCCTACAGAGCTAGTGATTTTTCGTGTCTCATGTATAAAACTTTTAGTCGGGTAAGTAGGAACTAGGTATAAAAATGAGGTATCTAAAAACTGCTGAATGAGTAGCAAACAATACAGACCCTCATCAAACTTCTTTAAGGGCAGTTTGATCTAGATCTAGATGGTTTGCGCAGGCATGGCTGAATATTTGGGGTAAATATGTTAGAATTTTATCATAGCTCCAGATAAGGTGCTTTTTTTTTAACTGTTAACTGAAAAATATTGTTATTTTATTTCTCCATGAAAACATATGTTGAGGGTACTCATTAGAAGTGCCTCGGTGAGGCACTTCTAATGAGTACCCACAACATATGCTTTCATAGAGAAATAAGAAAAATATTAATCTGAATACCCCTCCTATCTGGAGCTATGTTTATTTAGTCTTTTCTGTTTGCAGAATGGCTAAGAGGAAGTTAGATGATTGGTCCTTCTTTGGTGGTGTGCTACATGTCTGCTATGCCCCAGAATATGAGAGTATCCAGGAAACTAGAGAGAAACTACAGGACAGGCGGAAGGTGATTGCAGCCAAAGTCCGACAATATGGTGATTTACCAGTATATTATCTATTGTGTTGAGGTTTTACGACCCAGTCAATCCATTGGGGTCATGTTGAGTGCGGTCAGTTTACCTAACCACATTTTTATTGGACATGCTTAGTCCTCCAAGCGGTTAACCAGTATTGTGCACATTCTTTCGCCAGAAACTGACAATTGCCCTTCTTGAATCAGGGGAAAGGAGAGAATGACCGTAGAAAATATTTCATGATCAATCTCCACGAAAGAAGTTGCTGACCCAATGGGCGTCGAACCCGCAATCTCCTGATCACCAGTCGGACCGCTTATCTCAAAGCGAAAATCTAGTCCCTGTTTTAACATGGAAATATAACAACAGGTAACAAAATATTGTGGAAAAGAGGACAAATTGCTCCTAAGGAGCAATTTCTCCTCTTTTCCACAATATCTCTAACTTAAGGAAACCAATGACATATTCATTTGTGAAATGTAGTTGTTCGATTTATTGTTTCTTCAGTTCTGCAAATCTGATATTATGTTGAGGTACGGATATCTTGAAGTATTTCAGAGAGCCCCTTGGACTTCGAGACAATGAGAGTGGACTGTAGCTCCTGCTAATATATGGTTAAGCGGGGTATCCAGATAAATATTTTTTTCATATAATTCCATGAAAACATACATTGTTGGTACTGATTGATAGGCATTTCTAATGAGTACCCACAATATATACTTTCATGGAGAAATAAGAAAAATACCAATACTTCTTGGGTTAAAAAATATTGTCTTTGGTTATATAATCAGTCCAAAAATATTCACAAAACACTTGGCAGAATGGCAAACAATGTAAACCCAGATCAGACATCTTCATACACTGTTATGTCAGGTGCACATTTTAATAGGATATTTACTGTACTTATTCTGGAAGGAGCAAATTCTTTCCTTTAAGAGCAGCCCCCATTAAAGGTTTCAAATTCAAGGGAGCTAACACACTGTCTGCAAAGTTAATAAGTTATCACCCTTTGTGAAATGATGGCCACATCTTTAATGTGTACCTATTCACCTTAAGTAGTCTGTTTTGGTAAGAAATATCTCATCTGATGCATTTCAGAGAAAGATGGCACCTACAGTTCACCCTACTCCTCCACTTCACATAAAATCACTGCTGCTCAGACACCAGAAACTTCCAAGGTGCAAAGAGAAGTCCAAAGAAGTCATTCTAAAACTCATGCAGAAGATTTAGAGGTTAGCAACAAACAGATTCGAGAAGAACTTCACTCAGACTCTTTGTATTTAGCACAGACATTTGAAACAGAACATACTGAAATAAGTGATCAAAGTAATGTTAAAGTTGAAATGTATAATACTCAGATGTATCAATATCCTGCAGAGACAAATATTGCTCCAAATTTTTCAGGAGTAGAGCAAGTTTCAAATAACATGTCTACAAATGCTGGTAAGTGGCAAAATCTCAGTGCAGAAGTTACAAAATTTTCTCATCCATCATCAAACATAGAAAGCAATTCGGAAAAAGCTCCAACTTCAGAAAATAGGTTTTCTGATATCTACCAGTGGAATAATACAACAAACACTAGTGAAAATGCTGCTCCAGAAGAACAGTTACAACTTCCTCTTCCTCCTAAACAGATGCATCATGGTATGTCTCGTCATAATAAGAGGTTATGGAACTATGAATTTGCTCATGTTCCAACTGCTCAAGCAGAATTCCCAGTGGGCTTTGATGCTCGGGTCGACCAAGGGAGAGATACTGAGGTTAAACTGAGCATCAGTCAAACACAGAAAGAATTGCAACAAAGTTCTTCAGCTGCCAAGCCAGATTCAGCTGATAATAATACAAGTGCTGGAAAAACTGATGCTGCTAATAATGTCCAGGATGCTGAAAAAAGAAAAGAATCTAGATCAATGCAGGAACAAATAGAAGAAAATTTAAAAAATAAAAAGGATTTAGTGATTAAAGACTTGGAGAAAAATAGACCTGTTCCAAAATTCATACCTCGTCAAGCACAAATTAAGAAAAAGCATAATGTTAATACAGAACCTTCAAAACAGAAGAGTATTGAAGCTGATGAATTAAACAGAGAAATTAAGAAGAATGCTTTCAAACTAGGCAATCCACAGGGACCCATTACTCCAAGTAGTGAACTTGTGAAAGAAGTCAGAGAGACAGAATTATCAGTAGATAAGTCAGTGAAGGATATTAGAAAGAGGATGATGCAGGTAAGTTTTGAAAACAGTATTTTTCTTGGTGCCAGATAAGCAGGATATTCAGTATACGTTAATGTTTTAGCATGTTGGGAAACTGACTGGCAGATGAAATACAATATCGCCAAATGCTGTTCTGTGAAAGTGACAAGGCTTCTCCCACACAAGCAAATTAATTTTAACGATACACAACATAACACTTTGAAGCAAGCTGATCTAAATACCTTAGTATGAAAATCACATACAACATAGACTGGAGTTAAAAATATCAGAGATTAAGTCTAAGGCAACAAAAACTCTAGACTGTCGTGTCTGGAATTTAGCTCTGGTTTCTAAAGAAAACCAAGACTGCTGTATAAAAAACATTGATGCTTCCCCAGCTGGAGTATGCAGCACAATTTGGCATCTCATTCAAAAACTCTGTCTCATCAAATAGAGAGGGTGCAGAGGTCTGTAGCTTGATGGTAGCAGGTGTTAGGAAAGCACTAGCTATGTTGGTGACATGCTAGAGATGAATTACAATGGCCAATGTTTGAAGACCGTCCGAAGTAGGCCTCTCTATTTGTCTTCCATAAGAATGATATTGGCATGGTTTACAATGATAATTCTTAACCCTTGTCTTGCTGAACCCAGATATACCCTGCCTTTGCAAACAGTGTAGATCCAGATCATTTGGCTTCTTAAGAAGCCAACTGATCTGGATCTCCACTGTTTGCCATTAAGTATGTGAATTTATAGCAACTATCTCCATCAAATAATCTGATTGGCTGAAAATTAGAATTGGGTGTGGCGTCTTAATTTATTCAGCAGGACAAGGGTTAATATTTGACCTCAGCACCTTGGCTGAAACAAACTATAGCGTATTCATTCCTTTCGAGGATGGCACCACATTGTAACAGCCTACATGTACTTCCTGGTGAAGTCACATTTGAGACTACAGATCTAATTTTTAAGGCCTTCATTTAAACCCATAAATCAAAAATACATATGTAAGAGATACGCAATAGAATATCTCAGTTATGCTGCTTGTAAAAAGTTTTACTGGCTCATTCATTTTTATACTATCACACCATAGTGGCGGGGTATTATAGTTTCATGTTGGAAGTCCCTGTGTCTGTCAGTTTGGCCGTTTTTTTTTTCATTTCAGGAAAGTTACTTAAGTAATTATCAATGATTTTCACCAAACTTGTTTTGTGTTTTGATATTGTGAAATTCTGGTTAGGTTTTGTTAATAGTCAAATTTTATCAAATTTTGACAGAGGTATCTGCCCACCATATGTCCGTATTTTGGTTTCCGGATGATAACTTGGGTAAATATCAGTGGAATATCACCAAACTTGGTATGTACATTGATATTGTGGTGATCTGGCTTGGGATTGCTAATGGGAAAATTTTGTCAACTTTTGATAGAGTGATCTGCCCGCCACACATCCATATTTTTGTTTCCTGACACTGTCTTTAGTAAATATCAATGGATTTTCACCAAACTTGGTATGTGCATTGATATTGTGTAGATTTGGTTTGGGATTGCTACCGGGCAAATTTTGTCAGTTTTTGATAGTTATCTGCCCGCTACATGATAGTGGCAAAGTATTATCGTTTCGCATTTTTATTTATTTATTTTTCTTTTTTTTTAATTTTGCTCAATTCTAAATTTACCCGCCCACCCACCTGAGGTAATGATCAGAATTTGATAAACCAAGTTATTTGCTCATAAAAGATTCAATTTTTTCAGAATTTACTGTGTTAAGGTGTTCGAATATCTAGGGTACCAGTAAATACAGAAAGAATATTGATGCATTTTTTGGACTGCACCTATCGGAGCTCACAGAAATCTGCAGACTCAATAACAGTGGCCAGAACTGGAGTTCATCATTTGTTGCAGGTCAGAAAAAAAGACAGTGGAAAGTCTGTGATATATTATTGACTGGTTTTAAACCTCAATCTAGCAAAAGCATTACCCTATTTACGCTAAGTATTATGACAGGCAGGCCTGAGAAAACAGTGCAGACCCACCCAGATCAGATGCCACAGAATGCAGCCTCTGATCAGGGTCTGCACAGTTCGTCACTCACCCAACAATTTTAAGACACATCATCAGCTATAAATAGAAGCTTACATCCATGTTCCTTTCGTATGATATTTAATATTAACTCATTCAATAATTTAATTGTTTTGCTCTCCAAGGCTCGCAAAGATTTAAATTACTGAACTTGTTTAATAAATATTATATGAAAATTAATACTCATGTAAGACCTTCTATATGGTAAATGTTGGTATTCTGATGGTAAACCTCTTTTGACTTTTTCAGTTGTCTGAGAATAAAGAGTTGTTATCCAAGAAGAAAAGACTGACATAGAAACACATATTCTTACCTGAAGCAACAATTCAACACTAGACTCCTTTAACCCATAAATGGCATACCAAATTGCAGCTGACAACTTTTTTTTTTTTTTTTTTTTTTTTTTTTTTACTTTTCAGAGAAAATAAGGCTTAATATTTCATGTGAATCATCTGCAAGCAGATGATTCACATGAAATGTCAAGCCTTATTTTCTCTGAAAATAAAAAAAATGAGAATGCCGTCTGCTGCTGTTGTGAGTGGTGTTTGAAGGGTAAACAGATGGAGTGAAAACAACATGAAGCTGATAGTCAGACTTTTGTCACAGTCTGACAACCACTGTTGCCACTAGCATGAGAGGACCATTTTCTGCATTTGACAGGCTGGCTGAAGATAACAGAAGCATTTAATGATGTAACATCACTTCACATCCTGAGCTGAAGTTGTGTATCCTTACATTCAAATAGAAACAGTTTAACTGCAGAAGTATATGCAATATTTAACATAAACTTGTCTGATTCTTATTCAGGTTTTGTCATTTTATTTATAACTTTTTTTTTTTTTTTTTTGAACAGAATATCGTATATACTGTAAGTATTCTGAAAGACAGGCCTGAGCAAACACCATAGACCCAGATGGGACGCCGTATTCTGCTGTTTGCCACTGAGCCAGCAGTTTTTTGACACAACAGCAGGTAGTAAAATGTATGTGTTCAAATTTTAGAACAAGTATGGTAAGGAGTTGAGGTGTCCAAATGCTTAGGGTAAATACGGTACTTCTGTATATTAACATGTATTACCATGTTACAGCATTATACCAGTATCTGGTTCAAAATATGTTGGTTCTGACAGTTAAGGAGGACAGGTACATCCCAAGGGAAATAATTCTGGATTCAGAAATATTTGCCTCCCGTCTCATAGGAGGCTATCGTTTAGGAGCAAATTCTTTCCTTAAAGTGTAGCACCCCTTTTGAAAGACTTCAGGTACTACAGAGTTAACTTCCCGTCTGCAGAGAAATAAAACTTCAGATTTGTGCTTGAAAAAAAAGTCATATCTAGAGGTGTGCAAAATAAATACCCCATTGCTCAGTTGGTACAGTATCTGCTATGGATTCAATTCCCAGCACAGTTATACCTAAGGCTTTTAAAGACTTGGTAATAGCTGTCAGTTTATATGGAACTAGAGCTAGGACTGGTGCTAGTATGAGTATCTTGCCGGTAAGTCCAAGATGTTGTGCTTCAGTTCAAACAGTTAACAAATAGTGGTGTGTATGCATTGTCTTCCTAGTGTAAATTTATGATAGGGTATATAAAGACCCAGACTAGCCTCAGCATCTGTGCAGTGCCCGTTATCCCAGGATTCATTTTCTAATGCCCCTCGTTCTGAGTGATATGACTTCCCTGAAGGAGTACCGGCACAGTGGCTCAGTGGTAGAGCGTCCGCTTTGTGATCGGGAGGTTGCGGGTTCGATCCCCGGCCGGGTCATACCAAAGACTTTAAAAATGGTACTAGCTGCTCTTTCGCTTGGCGCTCAGCATTAAGAAAGTAGAGCTAGAACTGGTCAGCTCAGTGTCAGTATAATGTGACTGGGTGGAATATCATGTCAAGTGTCTGGGGCGTGATATTTCAGTGAGGCAGCACTCTAAAAGTGAGCATTGAGCTCCCTGCCACATCCAGACACCGTCGCGATATGACTGAAAAAGGTTGAAAGCGACGTTAAGCCCAAATCAAACAAACAAACAAACTTCCCTGAAGGTATTAACCCTTGTCCTGCTGAACCCGGATATACCCTGTTTTGCAAACAGTGTAGATCCAGATCAGTTGGCTTCTGAAGAAGCCAACTGATCTGGATCTGCACTGTTTGCCATCAAGAATGTAAATTTATAGCAACAATCTAGATCAAGTAATCTGATGGCTGAAAATTAAAACTGGGCATGGCATCTTAATTTATTCAGCAGGACAAGGGTTAAAAGTCCCCACACCCTTCTCCCTACCCCCAAACATCTCATATGGGTAGCTGTAAGAAAGAGGTTTTGAAACATGTTCAAGTGGTGCAGTCCCATATTAGTTACCCTCCACAGTGTGTTCATAGTCTCCATTGTTAGCTATATCAGCCATCTATAAAAAGTTGTTTTCATGATATGCTAAATGCAGTCAGATCATTCTGAACGCCTGCCCAGTTTCAAAAGATTATTTGCCCACCTTTGGTACATTCTATCCCACCCCCCAGAGATTCTGTAAGCAGACCTGGACCAGAATTCCTACTTCTTTTTGAAACAATGGATAATCTTTATAGTTTTCCATATTTTTGTACTCCCAATGTATAGCATCATATAAAGATTCGATTCAATTTTTTGGTTAAATTAATGGAGGTATATGATAAATTTTGGGGAATGGGAATGCTTTCCCTGTACACAGCTCTTTTGATTGACTTGTTTTTCTTATTACATGACAAGGACATTGTTCTGTGTAATCTGTACGTTTTTGTTTAGATACTGGTACAACATGGTTGTTTAGCTAACAGGTTGTATTGGCTACTATTTATTCTTCTTTTGTAAATTCCTTAACAAAATAGTTATTTCACTTGTGGGAAAGTTACTGGACAGGCCATAGATGGAGATGTGAACAGTGGAAAGATAATTTTTAGTTTATGCACTGGACTTGTGATAATATCAAGACATTGAACATTTCCAAGGTGGTGTATGTGCTCATTTTGTTACCTTATTTTAGATGTAAATGTTGTTTTTTTTTCCTAGAAAAGATGATTTGACATTTCTTCAGGATTTTCTCTTAAGGAGACAATACCCATGATATGTCAAGCCATATTTTTAGAAAAATAAAAATACAACTGTTTCCTGCTTCATAAGCATATTGTTCTTAGTGTAAGTACTTGGACAGCAAGATCTTAACAGTGTAGACCCAAATCAGACCATGGACTGTGGCATGTGATAAGAGTCTGCATTACATGTATTTACCACTCATCTAGCAATTTTCGGATGTATCAACAGATGGTAAAATGGATTTGTTCAGGCATAGGAACAGAAAAGGGGCTTTTTTCATCGAAAATGCTGATATCTTTCTTATTTCTCCACAAAAACATATGTTGTGGGTACTCATTAGAAGCGCCTCAGTGAGGCGCTTCTAATGAGTACCCACAACATATGTTTTCGTCGAGAAATAAGAAAAATATTATGTGGATACCCCCTCTTATCTGTAGCTATGTTCAGGTTTTAGAAGAAGGAACAAGTATGGTAAGCATTTACAGTATATGGAGAAAAATCATAAACCAAACATGTTATGACTCATGAAATAAAACTTTAATAGAATATAACATTTTTTATGTTCCTTTTGTATGAGAACTACTCAAATTACTCATGTCACAGACATTATAGAAACTGCTTCATAAATCTTCTCATCTACTGCTATTTAGGCAAAAAAAGCTCCCCCTAAGTTCTACAATAACAATCAGTACAGTCTTTGAGACCCATTTAATGACGACATAATATGGAAGTATCCTAATATTTTAAAGAGCTACTTTTCTGCCAAAACAGCATAAACAGAGCATATGCAAACAGAGCAAACCCTGATCAGACTGCTCCTCTGGAGCAGTCTGATCAGGGTCTACACTGTTTGCCATTCCACCTAGTCACAAATGAAAACAAAATTAAGGCCAGAAAAGTATGGAAGAATAAGCTCAAAATTTTAGGACATTCTGCCAAAACAGCATAAACAGAGCATATGCAAACAGAGCAAACCCTGATCAGACTGCTCCTCTGGAGCAGTCTGATCAGGGTCTACACTGTTTGCCATTCCACCTAGTCACAAATGAAAACAAAATTAAGGCCAGAAAAGTATGGAAGAATAAGCTCAAAATTTTAGGACATTCTGCCAAAACAGCATAAACAGAGCATATGCAAACAGAGCAAACCCTGATCAGACTGCTCCTCTGGAGCAGTCTGATCAGGGTCTACACTGTTTGCCATTCCACCTAGTCACAAATGAAAACAAAATTAAGGCCAGAAAAGTATGGAAGAATAAGCTCAAAATTTTAGGACATTCACCATAAAAGCCCCGTAAAACACATACCCTGCCACTGGGTATGTGTGGAAAACTTATACCAAACATAAAACACATACCCTACCACTGGTGTGTGTGGAAAACTTAATATAGTCAGTAGTCAGTAAGCAGTGGTTACAGTGCCTTCTGCAAATAATACAGGTAAACCATGCCATGAGAAAAGGGGTCTTTGTAGCATATATCAATAGTCACGCTCCACATCAGCCAGTGAATCACAACTAGATAATGACCTTTGCTGTTTGTGATATATTCCGCAGCATCCAATGATTCTGTAAGCAGACAGTGAAAGTCTTGGTCAGGCTGCATGGGTGAGCAGGCTAATTTGAAACTACAGTCTGCATAAGACACCTTTTTCCCATGGCACAGCACATTTTAAACCTACCTGCAAAATAATATATTAAGAAATAAATTATTCTGAACCGTGCTCAAATGCCTAAGATAAGGCACAGTTGAGTTTAGGTTGTACCCATTTCAGCACGAGCGAGCACAGTGAGCAAGTGCTCAAATGGATACAACCCAAACTCAACTGTGCTTTATCTGGGGCATTTGTGCACGGTTCCGAATAATTTATTCCTTTTCTAAGACTCCTCATTGAGTGAATTTTGCATAAATGATTTTTTTTTTTGTTGATTTTCATTATTATTCTGATAACCGGACTTCCCCTTTGGTAGTTGACAATACCTCTTAAGCATTATGTCACGCGGTTACGTAGTTACAAGGTTCGATGACGAATATTCAAAATGGCGGATAACATGCAAATCAGCTGACGATGTAAAATATAAATAAACAATTTATTAATATAAAGACTTCAATCTTGTGTTCATGAAAGAATTGCAAAACGTATGAAATTTGGGTGCCACGATGGACTTAAGAAGGACAGATATAAAACAGCAAATAAGAATGTTAACCGACTTACTTTTGTTTTCGAACATGTCAACAAATGCACAATGGAAACAAGAAGTAAAACGAATGTGTTTGAATGGTATAACCTATAGAGAAACTCCTAAGGTAAAAAAAAGTCAAAGAGCTGCAATGCTCATAGATCATTTTCTGTCTTAATAAATAGGCCTAATATAATTTATTATGTATATGAATGTTTCGGCCAATAATGTAAGCTAGCGTCCACAGTTACCAGGGGACGAAACTTTTGCAAATATGATTGGTTTCCCGTCCATAGCGCGCGACGAAATTCCTGTGCTCAAATACCTTAGATAAAGCATGGCTAGAAATGTAAAGACAAATAAGGAACAACACGTGCAGGGGTGTTAGAATTTTATATAATCCACAACATGGGAAAAGGCCCTTATGCTACATGTATATGAAAACAGCGCAGGTCCAGATGAGTATGCACGAACATGCAATCTGGGCCCAGTTGTTCAAAGCATCGTTAGCTTAACAAGCTCATTAAGGGTCATTTCGTTAACTGTTTTAGCGGATTCTATATACAATATTCTGATATTTTTTGCTCAAAAAATGTGAGTAGCTTTTGCACTGCAAAAGTTACTCACATTTTTTCTGCAAAAACTTTCAGCATATTTGCGTATCACTTGACGTAAATTTTAACGAATCGTTAACTAACGACATCGTTTGCTTTGAACAACTGGGCCCTGATTTGGACATTCTCAAGGTCAACTTATACTAGAGTATCCATTGGTTCTGTAAGTGAGCAACAAAGACCCTAATCAGCATGCATGAATGAGCAGTCTGATCAGGGACTGCATTGTCTGCAAATGCATAAGGGCCCTTTTAGTGTGTTGAGCTTCAAATGTTACTGTCGGTTTCATTTGTCTCGATGAAAGAATGTTGGTTAGGGGTCATAACTCATGTCAGTCAATGGAATCGAAAGAACTTACCGGTACTTGAAGTCACAGCATGGTAAGTATGTATTACAGGTGGTAGGCAAATGAATATCTGAGAGGTGTTTCCTTTGTTAGGGGTCATAACTCATATCAGTCAATGGAATCAAAAGAACTTACCGGTACTTGAAGTCACAGCATGGTAACCAATATATGGATGAAAGTATGTATTACAGGTGGTAGGCAAATGAATATCTGAGAGGTGTTTCCTTTGTTAAAAAAGTATCCACAATGACAACAAAATTCCCAACTAAATTACCATAACCAATCCACTAACAGGCATATGTTGGGTATTTTCATATATATATAAGGACGGGAAACATCAAAATATAATACACCATACACCACCATTCTTGTGTGAATTGAAAACATAGTACACCACCACTCCTGTGTGACAGGTTCCTTGACATCCTTTCGACATCTCTCGGAAAGACGTTTTTTGCTTAGCGTTTTATTTTAAATGAAAATATTTTGTTCTGGTTGACCATATCTAATCAGAAACCATTTGTCTTTTCTGTTTTAGTGTTTTGTTCTCAAATATTTACAGTAAAATTAAATTTACGGCCAAAAATTGGTCTGACCTATGCAATTTCTATAGTAAAGTGATTTTTTGGAGTTTTTGTCTAAGAAAATATTTTTTACTTTTCTTTGCTGAATTTAAATTATTGATGTTTCACAACAATATTGTGAAAATTTCAGATAAATTGAACAAGCGGAAATTGTTGAAAATCTGCCTCCAAGTTACCTACCCTACAGATTTCTGCAAAATTCACATTCATTTTTACTATAGGAAAAAGTGAAAATATTTGATTTTTTAAAATCCAATGACTAGAATAAAACTTTTTGTGCATAGGTAGTTACGACAAATGGTTTTGCATTAAATCATGACAAAAGTTTGCAAATTTACTTCTTTTGTGTAAAGCGCCAAGCAAAAAACGACTTTCTGAAAGATGTCGAAAGCACAGTAACTATATTTACCCTAAATATTGAGACAGACAGGCCCCAAAGTTATAAACCTTTTTTCGTACTCAACTTCACTGAGCATGGAATTTAACCTGCTAATAAATCTTAAATTACATGTACTAACAATTACAAATTCTTTTTTGCTACCGGTAAACATAGATGAGCATGAATATTGGCATTTTCATATTTATTAGCAGTGAGCATTTCATGCTCAGCAGAGTTAAGCACACACACAAAAAAAGTTTTATAACCTTGGGGCCAGGTTTGAGCAAACAGTGAAGACTCGGCATAGCACTAGTTAAGGTGCTTTTTTTTCAATCCAAAAGTATTGATATTTTTCTTATTTCTCCACGAAAAGATATGTTGTAGTTCTCATTAGAAGCACCTCGTCGAGGCGCTTCTAATGAGTACCCACAACATATCTTTTCGTGGAGAAATGAGAAAAATATTTACCGGATACCCTCCCTTATCTAGACCTATGACTCGGGTTACACACCTCCAAATACAGTATCTGCCACTTTCCCAGCAGTCTTTTGACACATCAATGTGTCTCCAAATGGGACTTGTTCAAAATCTGGACAAGTATGATAAAGAGTTAAAGTGTCCAAATATTTAGGGTAAATACGGTATATGTTTTCTGAAGTACCATAAGTTTTGCAATATGACAGAATATGTTGTGAAATTTCCCTGAGGTACTGGTCAAAAAATGAAACTTTGAGACTACCTGCATTCACTCTGGTTATAAGATACCAGTTTAGTATTGTGTGTACCATAATAACTTGAAGAATTAGGAAAGGCAGGCCAGAGGAAACAGTGAAGACCCTGATCAGAGCAACAAAATGTGGCATTTGATCAGGATCGACACTATGTATGCCACTCAGCCAATGGTTTATATACACATAGGTAGTAAAAACGATATGTTTATAAAGTTTAGGACAAGTATGGTAAGGAGTTAAGGTGTACCTATATTTAGTGTAATTATGTTACAAGCTTTTTGAAGTAACATTTACCCTTATCGTGCTGAATAATTTAATTAGCCACACCCATTTCTGACTATCAGCCAATCAGATTACATCATATAGTGTTTTCGTTCAAATTCACAAACTGAATGGCAAACAGTGTAGATCCTGACCAGAGAAGGGTTAAATTTTGACAGATGATGAAATATGGGGCAACATTTCCCTGAGGTATTGGTCAAAAATGCAAAGCTTTGCTAAATCAGGTAATGCATGAACTTTGGTTTAATATTAGGTATCTGTTCAGTGCTGTATGTATTGTGATAACCCTATGTTTTGGGACAGACAGGCCTGTGCCTCAACACAGTGAAGACTCCTCAGATGCAGCAATCCTGCCTGATCAGGGTCTATACTGTGCCACTTATCCACTAGTCTTCATACATATCAGCAGGTAGTAAAATGGGCTTGTTCAAATTTTAGGACAAGTATGTTAAAAAGTTACATTGCCCGAATACTTAGTGTAAATATGGTATAAATATTATATAAGAAACAAAATGACAAAAAAAAGTTAAAAATATGTTAGAATGGGCCTACCTGCTGCATACCTTGAATACAATACACACAAACAAGTCACAAACACAAATTCCCTATTAAACATCTCTGAATTAAAATATGCATTTAAAGATAGCAAAAACTTCATGGAAACTTGTATTCATTTTTAGTTATTAGGGGCCTGCCTAGCACTTTTTGTATAAATTTTATACATATATAAGAAAGAAACAACAAAAGTAAACATAGAGGTAAGTATGTATCTTTCACCTGCTTTCAGAACAAAACAAAAAAAAAAATCAAAAAACCATAACACTGTGTGCTTATTAAATTGCATTGTTTTCTTAGTTTTAAAAAGATGTTAAAAGAAGGCTTATTCTTAAAAAAGAACATTAATTTCATCATACGAGACAATAAAGATTTCTCTGTGCAATTTACAAGGATGACATGCACATGGCGTACAATGAGCAAATACTGTAAAAGCATTACAGACACTTCATAATACCTCGCCAAGTAACAAAACATTGACAAAAAATAACAAGTAATAGTACTCCCAAGCAAGATAATGTCCATATCATTTAGTGGGCCCCCATAGCCTAGTGGATAGGAGAGATGACTCTTAATCCATTAGGTTTCTCACCATTGTGGTTCAAGCCTTGCTCGGGTCACAGGCAGTGAAGGCCCTGGTCAAACTGCAAAAATGTGCAGGCTGATCTGGGCCTTCGCTGTATGTATTTTTCCAAAGACAGGTTTTCGCATGGTTGGGCCCATTTGATACATGAAATTTCATCCAAATCTTATCAATTCTGAACTGGAAACCATTTTTGTCAGTAACTAAGGGCATTAACTCTGTTAAAAACTGACAGAAAATACTGTAATAATCCAAAGCAAGATATTGTCAATATTACACACTTCCATATGGCACATAACCTGACATATTTGCCTTAAATATTGGGATACTTTAACCCTTGTCCTGCTGAACCCAGATGTACTCTGCCTTTGCAAACAGTGTAGATCCAGATCAGTTGGCTTCTGAAGAAGCCAACTGATCTGGATCTGCACTGTCTGTCACTAAGTATGTGAATTTGCATCCATACCCTTAATCAAGCAATCTGATTGGCTGAAAATTAAAAGTGGGTGTGGCAACTTAATTATTCAGCATGACAAGGGTTAAGTTGAACAGTCCATTTTTCTACCTGTTCATGAATCTTTAATAAACTGCTGGATGAATGGCAAACAGTGCAGAACCAAATCATTCTGCAGCATCTGACGGAGTCCACTCTGTTTATTCAGGCCTGTTTGTTCTAAAATTTACATTTATTATAGTACAAACTTAGAACACTTCAAAAAACATTCTGTGAATGATGATAAAAGATTTACTACCTGTAAAGATACCTAACATTACTTCCTTCTCAAATATCAGCCGGTGGCTCAGTTGGATGCGCCATCCGACTGGAGACCAGGAGGTCGCGGGTTCAACCCCTGCTGAGGACGGCAACATTCTTTCGTGGAGATTGATCATGAAATATTTTCTATTGTCATTCTCTCCCTTCCGCTGATTCAAGAAGGGCAGTTGTCAGTTTCTGGCAAAAGAATATGCACGATACTGGTTAACCGCTTAGAGGACTAAGCCTGCCCAGTAAACGTGTGGTTAGGTAAACTGACCGCGCTCGACATGACCCCATTCGGTTGACTGGGCCGTAAAATCTCAACACAAACACAAACAATTCTCAAATATCACCTTTGTTACCATTTTAACATACTTTTACAAATAGAAATTCTTTTTGTTCTCATACTTTGTTAATTTAAACAAAAAAGCTTCAGAATGGTATCAATACAGGAGAAAATCTACAGGGACAAAAACTAATGATAGTTGAAGAGACTATTGGCAATTGTTATCAATAGATGAAAACACTATCATGCTAGCACTTTCATGGCAGTCATTATTATGATGCATTGATATATCGATGTATTGTTACACCTAAATACTCATGTATGGCAAAGGCCCTTATTCGAGTGTGTGGCTTCATTGATTGATCTGGAAAACATATTCCATGATTCCATGAAGAGCACAGTTACAGGCAAATAATCTTCTTACTTCTGCCCAAAAAAACGTATGTTGAGGGTGCTCATTAGAAGTGCCTCACTGAGGCATTTCTAATGAGTACCCACAACGTATGTCTGCGCAGAAATAAAACTAGAAATGTGTCAGTATGACACAGATGCCCCCGCCCATCCTCACCCGGACGTAGGTATTTTGCAAAAAATGAAGTTGAAAAAAAGGCCGTAACTCTCATAATAATTGGCAGATTTTACCCTAAATCAAAATTGACCATATTTTATGATTATATACCTTGGTATAAAATATCAATCCAATACACAAATCAATCTTTTTTTAAAAAAAATATCGGAAGGAAAACATCTTCTGAAGGTGAAAAAGGGCCGTAACTCCCATAATAATGGATTGATTTTACCCTAATTGGAACTTGACCTCTATTTTATGATTATATACCTGTGTGTTAAATATGAATTCAATACACTAATGTTTTAACAAAAGCTCCACCAAGCGGGGCATTATACGCCCATGGCAAGTAATAAGATGTAGCACATAAACTGGCTCCTGTATAACTCAGTGCTCCGGATATAAACTGTAATTACAAAAATAAAATTTGAAAAAATTTCATTGGGGCATATCTCTGCTGATATTTGGTGAACTGTAACCTAAGGGTCCAAGCTGGTCCAGAAATTAAGGGAGAAGTGACTTCTCCCAGGACTCTCCTGGGAAAATAGGGAGAAGTTTGCCGCTTCTAGGGAGAAGTGCTTTCTGACGGAGGACACACCACAGAAGCATGGCTATATTATAAGCTCATATGAGCCGATTTGTTTTTCTTATACATGTACTTCAATATCGGACCAAACAATAACAAAACAAAAATAAACAATCAAAAAAAAATAAATAAATAAATGCTGCAAGAAATTTTTTTGTAAACCTTTAACTTGTTTAATACTGATTTTATTTTTATTCTTCAAGGGGCCAAATCAGAAGAGTATTAAAAAAAAAAAAAAAAAATTTAAAAAGAATCATGTATTTATAAAGATTTAATAATGGCAACCTTTCCTTGCAAGTCTAATAAAAGATGTTAAAAAAAAAAAATCAATATCTTGCCCATATGACGAAAACTTAAGTTATTTGGTAAAAATATACCTATTACATAATAAAATTTGCACACTATTACCTCTCAACAATATGCTGCGAAAAGTTTACAAAAACTTTCAAAGGGGCATAAATCTGCAAATATTTGGTGCACTGTAACCTTGAAATAATATGTGCTGCTCCAGATCATCGTGTAACTATTTATGAAGTTTCATCTTGATCTCCTGGTCTCCAGTCGGACGGCGCATTCAAATGAGCCACAATGGCTGGCACTGATCTGAGTGTTCACTGGGCACACATACAATCTTGTAGGAAATGCTGTTCCCCGGCTCCTATGGTAAGGAGTTCTCTGATGTCTGAATATTTGAGGCAAGTATGATCCAGGTACGCACCCTAAGTTTCTTATTGATAATTCCTACTTTGACTCTGACAAATTACCCGTCATTGTCTGAAGAGCAACTTCATCAGCTTGGTCATCATTTTTACCATTATTTTTGGCAATATTCTCAACATACTTTTTGACTAGAAAAAGAATCGACAAGAAGAGAAGAAAACAAATAACACTTTCTGTAAACAATAAATAAACAAATGATAAAGCTGTAAAATTGTCCATTAGATATCCAAGTATAAGTGGATTTAACATTAACCCGCTTGATGCTGAGATAAGAAACATGGAGGAAATTCTTCCTGTTACAGTTAGTATACTTTCTTCAGTCCAAGTAAAAATACACGGAAAAACTATAGACATAAAAAACCCAGCAAGTGGAATAAAAACCCAAATCACCGGTGTTGACAAAATTGTTGTTATAAAAATAGCAACAAAACCACAACATAGTAAAATCAAGTATACAAAAAGCAACTGAACTGGTTTAAAACGTTTTATCAAAAAAATACCACAAAATCTTCCAAAACTAAAAGCAGCCCAATAAACAGATGTCGCCACTGAACCATCAGATTTTTCCCAATCAAGCTGCTTGATGAGATATGTCATCAAAAAACCAGCATATGTATCTTCTACAGCACAATACATGAGCATAAGAGCAGACAGAAGAATAAGTAGCACTAGCTTTAATTTTATTGGTAGTTTATCTGGCCGTTCCATGTTGGACTTGTCTGCCTTCTCAACATGAGCTTTTTTATGAACTTTCACATTGATGTACATTACAAGGAATGGAATAGCTGCTGTGAGAATCAGAACAGCTGATATCAAATAAGAAATGTGAATTTTCGTTTCACCATATACAATTGTACAGTTTGAAGTAGGAGTTATTTCTGTAAAATTTGTGGAGCTGAATGTGTCGTCATAGGCCTCTGTGACATTCATCATGTATGGAATATCTGAAAAGAACAAATACAGTTGACTCTTGTTATCTCAAGGACTGTAAACTCAAACTACTGCATAATTCAAATTAAATAAAAGGCAAATTTTATTAAATTTCCTAGCTATCCATTTCATTTCAACTCCTTTTATCTCAAACAAAAGATTGCCACAAAGTGGCCAAACTCCCCAATTGAACGAAATTTTGACAATGGTAGATAACTCAAGAATTAAGAGGGCAAGAGTTGTTCTTCTTGATCAGGGCATATCACCATGTCTAGTTTAGTATGTGTTTGAAGTTTCATGAAAATATTCCACAGGGTTAATGAGTTACAGCCCAGACATGGAGTGTAACACAACCACAGACTAACAGAACCCTACTGTTTCCAATGTCCTCCATTTTGCTAATTGTAAGGGACAACCAATGGTCTGGTTCCTGAGTTTGAGATGACAAAAACACAGACTATATAATTATACTCTGCTGTGCATAATTTAAGGCAAACAGACACAGTTTCTGGGAAGGTAATTCTGTCACGATGTTTTTGCATTCCTTCTGAAAAAGGATAATTCTAAAAGGAAAGAATTTGCTCCCTTTTGGGCATAAATTCTTCCCTTCTGGAGTAAGCACCTTTTTCGGAAAGAAGGGTCTTCATGTGCAGGAAAGCAAACAGCAGTCATTCTCCTGATTTGCTTTAATCAGGGATCTGTGCTTCATAAATTCATATCTAAAAACATATTGCGAAAAAATCAATTTTAAAAGATAACAAGAGTTGTCAGAGGACAACCCAGCTCGCTGGAAAGAGCTGGTCAGATGAGAAAACAATATTTAAATATTGAAGATTAAATGCAGAACTTAAACATAGCTGTGAATGGCAGAGTATGATCTGACTGATGTAGGATGAATGTCAAACTGATGGATGGGGTATATGCCATTGAAACCGTAGACTGGTATGGACAAAATATGAAAGCTATATCTTACAGACTTCAGCAGTCATGCACACTTTACAGCTGTAAATGACAAAGTATGACCTGACCTTGACCTAGGCAGAAGGTCAAACTGAGGAAGGGATTGTACTATTGAAAGGTCTTATCCTAAGGTAGGTGTGGGCCAAATATTAAAGCGGCATCTTGAATACGTCAGCAGTTTTGAACACTTTTCAAAACTTAAATGCAGAACTCAAACATGGGTTTAAATGACAAAGTATGACCTGACCTTGACCTAGGCAAAAGGTAAAACTGAGGAAAGGGTGTGTGCTATTGAAAGGTCTTACCCTAATGTTGGTGTGGGCCAAATATTAAAGTGGTATCTTGAATACTTCAGCAGTTACAAACACTTTCCAAAACTTAAACACAGCTGTAAATGACAAAGTATGATGTGACCTTGACCTAGGCAGAAGGTCAAACTGAGAAAGGGGTGTGTACTATTGAAATGTCTTACCCAAAGGTAGGTGTGGGCCAAATATTAAAGCTCTATCTATAATACTTCAGCAGTTACGAACACTTCAAAACTTAAACGCAGAACTCAAACATGATTTAAATGACAAAGTATGATCTGACCTTGACCTAAGCAAAAGGTCAAACTGAGGAAAGGATGTGTGCTATTGAAAGGTCTTACCCTAACATTGGTGTGGGCCAAATATCAAAGCCTTATCTTGAATACTTCAGCAGTTATGTACACTTTTCAAAACTTAAACGCAAATCTTAAACATGGGTGTAAACGACAAAGTAAGAACTGACCTTGACCTACATAAAGGTGTAACTTGACTATGGGGGTGTATGCTATTGAAAGGTCTTACCATAAGGTAGGTGTAAGCCAAATATGAAAGCAGTACCTTAAACAGTTAAAAAACTATGCACGCCTTTGAAAACTTAAACATTGTGCTGACGCGGACACCGACAGACGCGGACGTCAACGACTGAGTGACAACATAAGCTCTCCAGAGACATAGTCCTGGTGAGCTAAAAAATCAACTTTACCTGTTTTATTAACGCCACTCTCTGAGATACATTTCTTTTTTGCCAGGAAGGGCTCTGACAACAGTGGAGAAAGAATCCCGCCAAATGCAAAACAGAAATGCACTGCTTGCATGTATGGTCGACCTTCTTCATCCCATATGGAAACCACATCTGCATTACCTCCTAGCAAAAGAGATATCATAAAACCAGATAAGATGTTTTTCTCAACCAAAAAGTATTGATAGTCGTCACGAAAACAAGCCTATTCAAATATACTGAAAACATTACCACCAAAAAATGAAAATTGTCAGATAACTAGGAATGTATCCACAGTACATGGATGTTGGGTACCTGACTATAAAACAGCAGAATTCTACCTGGTACAAATGAGTACCCACAATCTATGTTTATGAGCAGAAATAAGAAAAATAATGTATACTCCTGTAAACCCCAGTTTTACTATATAAAAGTGGGGTTTATGGGGGTCAATAATATATAGGAATCTTTTCATGATGTTTCTTATTTATACATAACAAGAAATGTGTCCACAATACATGGATGCCCCCGCTGTGGGGTACCTGACTAAAAAACTGAAAAATTCTACCTGGTACAAATGCCTTAACCTGAGTCTAACAGGATCACATATGTACGTACACA
This sequence comes from Anodontia alba, assembly GCA_964016985.1. Lineage (NCBI taxonomy): Eukaryota > Metazoa > Mollusca > Bivalvia > Lucinida > Lucinidae > Anodontia > Anodontia alba. Next base: position 71,281,930 of record OZ024833.1, on the reverse strand, counting down.
CATTTGTACAGATGGCCGTACATTCATACGCACATATCCACATACGGAAAACCAAAAACTATATGCCCCTGGCATCATCCGATGCAGGGGCATAAAAATATACTGAGGCACTTCTAATGAGCACCCACAACATTAATTTTCATGGAGAAATAAGAAAAATATTTGCCTGACACCCTCTCTTACCTAGAGGTATGAGAATAAAAGATGCCTTTAAATTAGACAATCTGAGCCCAGTTGTTCAAAACTTAACAAAGTTGTTAGGCTTAGATAAAGTGACATTAACATTTCTATCTTGAAATATGGCAAATACATTGATATTTTTGCTGAGGGGTACAGTGAAGAGTTTAAAGTGAAGGTTGGTGTTCACCAAGGATCAGTACTCAGCCCACTGCTCTTCATCATTGTGCTTGAAGCCTTATCACGAGAGTTCCGCTCTGGGGTCCCTTGGGAAGACCTCTATGCTGATGACCTTGTTATCATTGCTGAATCGCTTGAGGAATGTGTCAGGAGGCTCTTGACATGGAAAGAAGCAATGGAGAAGAAAGGACTGAGAGTAAATGCAGGAAAGACAAAGATCATGATCTGCGGTACGAGCTGGTCCTCCTGCAGAGTTCAGGCGAGTTTCCATGGGCCGTCTGTCGCACTGGAGTGGACAGCAACAGCATTTTCTGCAATGGCTGCAAGCACTGGGAGCACAAGAAATGCAGTGGGCTCAAGTGCTTGAAAAAGGACCCTGACTGTAGATGTACACGGTGCCAGGAACTGCACGCCCTTTGGATGGCAGACCACAGAAGGAAGTCCAGGTCGGATCTGACAAGCTTGAGGTGGTAGCTTCCTTTTGCTACCAAGGAGACATGCTCTCAGCAGCAGGTGGCTGTGAACTTTCAACCACAACACGTGTGAAAACCGCCTGGAAGAAGTTCAAGGATCTGCTACCAGTTCTCTCTTCAAGTTCACGCCACCTCTCTTTCAAAACACGTGGCCGTGTGTACAGCTCTTGTATGTGGAGCGCAATGCTCCATGCCAGCGAGACTTGGCCATTGACAAAGCCAAACCTCCAGCATCTGCAGCGAAATGACAGGGCAATGATCAGACAGATCTGAAATGTCAGACCGCAAGACATTGTCACCACCAGGCCCAATGAGCTACTTTTGTGGCTTGGCATTGAGGATCTGGACCTCATTCTGAAGGAAGGAAGACTCCAATGGTATGGACATGTGGAACGCTCCAATGGTGCAGTCAAGACAGCCTTTGACATACAGGTTGATGGAAAGCGTGGGCCTGGGAGGCCCAAGATGACATGGAAACAGCTGACAGAGAGGGATTGCAGAGAGTGGAAGCTCTTGGCCATCAACCCTCATGATAGACATACCTGCAGATCTGGTGTGAGATCTGCCATGTGTACAGCAAGCCAGCTATCTGGAAGGGGGGCCCACTGTTGTGGATGTTGCCCCTGTACCTGCATGTTAATCAAAAATTTGATTATGATGATGAAAAAATGTGAGTAGCTTTTCACATTTTTGCAGCTAAAATATCAATGTACATATGTATTTGGAAATACATTAGCTACAATAGTTAATGAATTTGTCATTAACAAACTCATTAAGCTAACGAAGCTTTGGATAACTGGGCCCAGACCTTCATTCCATAAGCACTTTTCAGTTTAAATATCATTTTCCTTAAATTAATTTTACCTACAAGTATTAGATGTTAGATTAATTCTGTAATTGTATCTATGTTTGCACTATTTTAAAAATTGCATTTTTTTTTTTTTTTTTTTTTTCGCAATCATAGAAACATGAAATTAAGACCTGGGAGCATACTATTTGTACATAGATCGTTTTTTTTCTGGACATTAATGTATTAAATTTTTTAAGGATTTCGAACTGATAAAAAGCAATACGAGTTTTACAAATCAACTGTTAAGAAATAAAAGCATGGTATATTATATACATGGATTCTCTCCCCAAGTTCCATTTGTTTGTTTGTACTGAGGCTTTACAGCACTTTCTTTCATAGGAAACTGACAATGCCCTTTTTAAATCAGTAGAAGGGAGGGATTGACCTTAGAAAATATTTCAGGATCAATTTCCATGAAAGAATGTTGCCCACACTGCGGGGATTGAACCCACAACCTCCTTATCATCAGTCGGACATGCATCCAACTGAGCCACCGAGGGTGGCCTGTAGTTCCATTTTGTTACCGAGGCACAAGTAATCAGACCCTTTTTTACTGGAACCTCTTTATAAAATGGTTGATTATAAGAGGTATTTGGATATGTCTGGACCCAGAACAGGTTATATCCAAACAAAAAAATAGATTATATAGAAGCATGACTATTTATGCAAACATTCTATTTTTCTATATAATCTATTCATATATGTTTGGATATAATGCTGCAGTTTAGCTAGCATGGTTTTTGCTTTGAATCCCAGTAATAGTGTTATAAAAAGATTAAGATGTATATATCTGTGATATTTTCATGTGTTACCTGTATCTAGACCTCCAGCACCAAGCCCACTCACAAATCGTACCACCAACATCAGTGGAAACTGTTTACACCATGGTATAACACCAGTTGTGACCGACATTATCACAATAGAAGAAAAGATTAACAAAAGCTTGCTAAACTTGTCGTAGATTATACCAGCCGCTAATGATCCCAGAAGATACCCTACAAATAAACAAGTCTGGTAAATGTCCTAAAAGTTTGAACCCTTAAATTCATACTATTTTTTCTAAATTCTTAATGTGTCTGTCTCCTGGTGGAAAAAAAAACAAATATTGCAGACCCTAATCAGACTGAAGGAGCATTCTGATCAGGGTCTACATTGCTTGTATATCCAATTATGTGTGTTTCAAAATATTTGGTGGAATTGCAAACATTGCAGGCCGTAATCACACTGAAACATTCTGATCTGGGTCTACATTGTTTGCATATCTAATTATGTGTTTGCTTAAAAAATACTTGTTTTTTTTTGTTTGTGTTGAGGTTTTACGGCCCAGTCAACCCAATGGGGTCATGTTGAGCGCGGTCAGTTTACCTAACCACACGTTTACTGGGCAGACTTAGTCCGCAAAACGGTTAACCAGTATTGTGCACATTCTTTTGACAGAAACTGACAACTGCCCTTCTTGAATCAGCGGAAGGGAGAGAATGACCACAGAAAATATTTCATGATCAATCTCCACGAAAAAATGTTGCCAACCTCGGCGGGGGTTGAACCCGCGACCTCCTGGTCTCTAGTCGGACGGCGCATCCAACTGAGCCACCGAGGCGGGCTAAAACAAAAATACTTGGTGGAATGGCAAACATTGCAAACCTTAATCAGACTGAAAGAGCATTCTGATCTGGGTCTACATTGTTTGTATATCCAATTATGTCTTTGTTTCAAAAATACTTGGTGGAATTGCAAACATTGCAGACCCTAAACACACTGAAACATTTTGATCTGGGTCTACATGGTATGTATATGCCATTACATTGTATGTGAGAGTTTCAAAAAAATAAAAAAGTGTAGACACTGAAGGAGCTATCTGAGCTGGGTCTACATTGTTTGCTAATGCTTTTTTGTCAGAAAAGTTGATGTTGGAAATTACTGGACTTTCACCGTACTGTGAATTCATGAATATGGGTGGTACCACATTAACCCCAAATATTTTGAAACTCCTTACCATACTTATCCTTAAATTTTAACAAAGTCCATAAAGTTCATCTTACTACCTGCTGACATATCTAAAACCAGGGCCTAGTTGTTCAAAGCATCGTCAGACTATTGAAGCGCTAACCACTCTGCCTCCTGGATACTTGAATCCTTTCTCAAGGACTTACTCTTTTCAAAGGGAAGATCCAATTTTCTTTTAAGAGTAGCCCCCTTTGCAAAGCTAATCAAATACTTTCAGTTAAGAGTCAGCTCCTTCGGTGGTGTATCTGAACCCCATAAAGGGACTGGATACACTTAGTACCCTAATAACCACAAGTACTTGGACACCTTATCTACTTGCTATGCTTGTCCTAAAATTTGAAATAGTCCATTCTACTACCTCTTGATGCATCTAAAATATTGCTGTATGTATGGCAAATAGTGTAAATCCTGATCAGATGCCACATTCTGTGGCATCTGATCTGGGTCTACACTGTTTGCAAATGACTATGTGTCCTAATTCTTAGGGCTATTACGGTAGCTTTTTATACAATGGAAGACAACTTTTGTGGTTTCCGGTTTGTTTTCCAGCAAATGAAAAAAGGTCTTCTCAACAGGAGCAAATTCTTTCCTTTTAGAGTACACCCCTTTTTCAAAAGGGAAGCAAAAATTAATTACGAAAGTTATCTCCCATGAAAGTGCATCCATTCCCCTTAAGCTGTCACCAAGATCATTTTCTCTGGTTCCCATATGCAGCAGCTTACCTATAGAGAAGGTAGTGAAGAGCCAGGAGGCAGTATCAATGTCTTGCTGTACAATGAGTCTCAAATCAGGAAAAGATGGACCCATCAATCCAACCATCCAACCCTGTGTGAGAAAATAAAAAAAATAAGAGTTACTGTTTCAGAGATAATTCTGGCTCAGAATATCATGGAAGAAAATATCTCAGTCAGCCCAAACTGGCAAGAAACAATGAATGTTCAGTGAAAATAGCAAAACCCTAAGCTTAATTACAATATGCTATGAGATTTTTCCTCTCATTTAGCAAATATCAATGAGATTTTTGGAAGACAAATGATCAAATCTCTCCAAATCTCACTCAAAATGATTCCTGCCATATGTACCATATTTACTCTCCATAATTTGTTTTATATCCCAATCAACATTTTAAGGTCATGTCAAGCCAGTCAGATAACCTAGCCACACTTTTCCTGGGCAAGCTTAGTCCTCTAAGTGGTTAAACAGTACCTGTACACATACTTTTGCCTTTAACCCTACATACTGGGACAAGAGGACTTGTTAAGGAGGAGTATCTGGTGATAATTCTGGGATAATTTTCTCCATAGAAACATATGTTGTGAGTACTCATTAGAAGTGTCTCTAATAAGTACCCACAACATATGTTTCTATATGGAGAAATTAAGAAAATTTTCCCAGAATTATCATTAACTCCTCCTCCTTAACAAGAACTGTGGGACAGACTGAAAAAGTGTAGCCACAGATCAGATGTTTCAATTGTTGTATCTGATTAGACTCTACTATTTGCCACTCACCCAACAGTCTTCAGACACTTAACCCATTGTAGTCACGAGACCCCTAAAAGGGTAATTGACAAACAGTGCAGACCCAGATCAGGTGCCACAGAATGTGGCGTCTGATCAGGGTCTCCACTGTTTGCAAATAGTTCAACCATTTTTCTCTAGGAATATCTAAATCACAAGGCTGGCATACCTAAAATTGAAATTAGAATCTTCCAATATATAGTGCGGGTGAATTCATTCAGTCTACAATGGGTTAACAGGCAGTAAAATGGTCTTGTTCAAATTTTATCATAAATATGGTAATGAATAAAGGTGTCCCAACAGTTAGTGTAAATACTATGTTATATTCTGATGACATGTAACTGTATAAAAGAGAGCCAAGCTCGCCCTAAATAGCTCACCTGAATTTCACTGCCTTTTGTTTCAAATTCTGATTATTGTTTCAACATAAGATTTTTGAAGATCTTCGAATCTTCATAAAGATATACAGGGAAAATTAGCACCACCCATGGTGGCCTTGTTTTTAGATTGGTCAAGTTAATATTAGCTGTTTTGATTGACTAAGTGATGATCCTGTAAATTCACAATATGACAACAGGGTTCAAATTTAACTTTTTTGACAGCTTGCTAAAATTAGCAAGTGGCATTATTTTTCACTTGCTAAACCTTTCAGTCTACTTGCTTTTTCACACTTGTAAACACTGTTAAATGTGGCTTCAAACCTTAACACTCTGGGTAAAAATTTCAGCAGACATTTTAAAATATTTTAGGAGACAATTTGCATGTAATGTCAAAACCTGTTTTCTGGGAAAAATAAGAAAAATATTGTCATTGCTTTTGGAAAAGAAATTGCAGAACTTCAGCAACAATGCCTCAGGTTCCACCAATTAAAGAGAATCTTTCCAACTTGCTAGAATTAGCAAGTGTTGGAAATTGCAGCTTGCTTTTTGAGGAAATTAACTAGCATTTAGCAAGTAAGCAAGTGCTAAAATTGATCCCTGGACAAGTAATTCAACAGATGAAGACATTCCATATTTCCTAAAGAAAGGAATTTGCTCCCCTTGAGCAGACCCCTTTTCAGATGGGACTTATTGTGTAATAGTGTAGGAAAGTAAGCAGGAACTTGGAAGTCACAAATATTCTTTTTTTTTTCTCCTTTGTGAAAATGACAGAAAAACTAAGTGTATTCAGTCCACATAACCCTTGTCCTGCTGAATAAATTGAGATGCTATGCCCACCTAATTTTCAGCCAATCAGATTACTTGATCCAGATTGCTGCAATGAATTCACAAACTTAATAGCAAACAGTGCAGATCCAGATCAGTTGGCTTCTTCAGAAGCCAACTGATCTGGATCTACACTGTTTGTAAAGGCAGGGTATATCCAGGTTCAGTAGGACAAGGGTTAAGATGCTTTGAGGAATTAAATCAACATACCAAGACAACAAATCCCCAGCAAACACATACAGTATGCATATATCTTCTTCGAAATGGTAAATCAGTCTTCAATCTTGTCAGTAAACTCTGTTTGCTATCTGGCTGTGCAATAAAGGCTTCCATTTCAGCATGGTCATGCGACACACCTGCAGATATGTCATTGGCTGTATGATCTTTGCCATGTGACAGATTTTCAGACATGTCATTGGCTCCATTATCATGTGGCTTGATGTCAGGGTCATCAGAGGAATCTGTTGTCTGATCAGCTGTGGTGGCCATATCATGCTGAGTTTCCAATGTCATCACTGAAAAAACAAAAGAACAACCCTTAAAATGCAAAGCAAAATTGTAGCAGACAACATCCTATTTTTTTTTTTTTTTATTATCATTTTCCAGTTGGGAAAATAAGACTTGAATTTCCTGTGAATCATCTGGAAACTGAGTGGACTAGCTGAAGCATGTTTTAAAAAACAGCCATCAGGATAAACGGCAGATCCCCCTACAGTCTGTACTCTGGAGATAAAGTTTCATGTGCAGATAACTTAAAAAGTCAAGAATGGAGAGTCATCAAATCTTTGCAATCAACATGCCTCCTGGACTTGATCCACCATTCTACCACAATGAAATTATCGTCCAAATTTATATTCCAGTGTATACCGAGCATAAGCTATAACCAAAAAAACTCATTGGGAGAGTTGTCATTCTTGCACTTGACAATCCTACTGAACCAAAGTGTAAAGTGCAAATAAGTACCCAAAAAAGGTATAACATGCATAAGCACATAAGCTACACGACACCTTCGCCACACTCGACCCCCAATATTGTGTGAATAAGCTAGTTTATTCATCCTTGTGTAATTAACAAGTTATAAAGTCATGCCAAACCTTTCCTATGTGTCCGATAGTAATCTATTTTCATGATAATTTCAGTAATCAAGTGGTGCAGTTTATGTCTGGAAAATGAAAGATCCAGAGTTTAAGTACCACAAGAGACAACATTCTTTTTTTAAATTCATTTTTTTTTTTTTTTTCTTTTTTTCCCTCTTTTTTTAATGTCCGAAGTATATTTTATGTCAATCATATGATGTTGACACATTTTTATCCTCCAACTGGATAGGTTTGGGGTATATAGCAATCAGCTTGGCATCTGTCCACCCAGCAGTCCAGACACATCCTTGTATGCTCCACAACTGTTATGAGATATTTTACATAACACTTTGAGATATGTGTATTTTGAGAACATTTGGCAGAGATGAACAAAAGTAACAGCAGACAGTTTTGCAACATTTCAACAGATCAATGATGCTTTTTGGATTATTGAAATAATCATATTTGTGTACTACTTCTTCAGTCTTTTGAAAATTATGAAAACTGACTTGATGCTTCATTTCATATTGACTGTAAATCCAAATGACAGCCATCACAGTTGTTTGTTTTCATTTTGATTTTTTCTCAAGATATTTGAAATAGGAATATTTTAATGGTGTTAAATGAATTAAAATAATGTATCCTAGTAGCCCATGATTATCTTGAATAATGAAAAGATGCAGTGTGCTTTTGAAGAAATGAACAAACTGCCAAATAATGCTTAAATGGGCCAAAACCCATGACTCCAGGATAATTAACTTTCCAGCAAATATCAGTTTATTTTTTAAATCTAGACATGAAAAAAAAAATCAATATGCTGTTTGTTAATATAAAAATGTAAAACTTAGAGGATACAAAAAAAAAAAAAAAAAAAAAATGCAAGAGATCAATTTCGAACCATATGCACTCTACTGGCCCGTCAAGTGTCTCTGGTTTGGCCTCATGGTTTGGCACAGTCCAGTGTTGCACAGTCACATCTAAATCATGTGTCTGTCAAGACAAGTCTGCCATGTATTACAAGCATTTACATTATAAACAGAACTAAGCTATGAAACAAATATGCTAAATCTCAAATAAAACTTCAAATTCTAAGCGTCAAAATTGGTCTTTTTTTGAAAGCTCCTGCTTCTGTCACATTATCACGAAAACTGATTACACCCAAAACATTTCGGACAGTCTTAAACGCACATCGAAGTAGTCAATTTCTGTGCAGCTGTTTTACAAGAAAATGTTAAGATACATATTATACCCGGTGTTTTATGCAGCAAATTAACTAAATTGACAATAAAACGACCGTTCAACTTTTGACATGTCAAGGTTTTTTTTCAGCTAAGGGAAGTAACTACAAACGTCTTCATATTCCATTTCCGGTCGTCTGCAGTCTTGATATGGGTTTTGTCTTCGGTCATAATTCCAGTAATTTAACTAATTTTTGCTTGTTTTCTCCTTGTTTGCCTTTAAATCTAATGAATACAACATCAGTATTTAAGTGCGCGTTATTTCATTTTCATGATTTTGCATCCCGGATGTGACAAAATTATCTGTAAATATGGAAATTGACAGTTGACCCCAAACTCAAAACAATCTTAATACGCCGCAAACCACATCCAAAGGCACATTTCAAAATATTGAGTCACAAACCAAACCTTAGAAAATGAAATATTAATATAAATGAAATGCTACACAGATTTCATTAAGCAAAAAAAAAAAAGCCTTTAAACATGCTAGTATCGATAGATGATTCTCAGATTCAGATCATCATCCAGGCCTTTACTCTCCATTTCTCGTGAGCTCCATTCATATTATAAATAAATAATTTTGGTATCATAAATGTAATGCTATATGCTAACATAGTACAAAAAAAAATTGATAATGTAAGTTGTTTGATACCATTTAGGGCTTCAAAATTTCTGGGATCTATTCCGGATTGACAGAATGGTCACAAAATTTAGCAATATATTGACTTAGTAAATACAATCAAACAGTTTTTTATACAGTATTATAGATAAGACTACATCTTAGTGATATCTGTCATAAGAAACAATTTGCTAAATTGTTTGTTTTATAGACATTTGAATTAGAAGCTTGCTAAACATCAAGCATGCCAAAAATATTGAGCAAGGGAGTATTGATTATTTGTTGAAAACAATAGTTAAAACTAATCAGATTCTTAAATAAAAATATCTGCATTTCATATACAGATATCTCTATTTAAATTAGAGATAAATATAGATATCTCTATTTGAAATACAGATATCTATAATAGAACAGATCTCTACATTTAAATTGCAGAGATCGTTATTTAAATGATAATATATATCTATTTCAAATAGAGATATCTGTATTTCAGATACAAATATCTGTATTTCAAGATATTGCAGATATCTGTAATTAAAATTCAGATATCTGTAATTTTTCAGATATCTCTAATTATAATTCAGATACTTGTATTTAATAACCAGATAGAGATACCTGCATTTCAAATACAGATGTCTGTATTTCAATTAGAGATATCTGCATTTAAAGGTAGATATCTGTATCAAAATGCAGATATCTCTATTTAAATGCAGATATTATGCATTTTAAATGTAGATATCTGTAATAAACCTAAATGGGCAGCCATACGTAATTGGCACGAAACTGACTACATATTTTGTATTGTTGTAATATAGTTGATATATCTGTAAGTGTTGTAGCCTAGGTGTACCATCTCTCTAACGATTTTAAACAATATTAAAATAGTATTTATTAGAAGAGCATAATAAAATATTATTTCATACCAGCTTAGTTGTAGACACAACATCCCCAAGGTTGTTGACCTGGATTTTCTTGTATGAAGTCATATGGACCATCGTAGAGATCTTTCATTATAACAATGGTAAAATAGGATTCCCCTTCACCTAACAGTACCAATTATCAAACCTACTGTTCTTTACTATGTAAGGTGAATTCAAGTACAAATGAAACAAAAAACACATGGTAAATTTATTATGAGAAAATTTTTCAGCAAACATTGAAAGTTAAAAATAGCATAACTTCATAAGCCTTCATAATAAGACTGAAACTGATCCTAATCCTTACAAAATCTTCACTCAAAATGTCTGTTGTATTTTTGTTTACATGTCTTCCTGGCTTCCACTGTCTGCTGCAGGGAACCAAAATAAAGATTAGACTTAGATTTGTGCCCAAAACATCACAGGCTTGTCAGTCAATAAATTAATGTGGAAATTAGATTCTTAACCCTTAAAGCGCCAATCACAACTGCAGCAATGACAGTTTTTTATTTTATTGGATTTTTTTTTTTCTAAAAAATCCGTCCTTTAAAATAGCGATGTCGGGGCTGGTGTCGGGCGTCGTCCGAGGTTTACCTTTTGGTTAACCTTTTTTCAGTCATATGATACCTTTATTCTTCAGTAGATTGCTTTCATATTTGGTAGGAATGAAGAAGAGGATGAGTAGGCATGTCACCTACAAGAGAGACAACTCTCACTTTCTTTGTAATGTACTTATCTCCCCTGAAGCCAAAATCTTGTGCAGGCCATAACTCCCACACTGTTTGAGATAGTTTGATAATATTTGGTAGGGATATATATCAGGTCAAGTAGGAGTGTCACATGCAAGAAGGACAACTCTTGTTTTGTTATTTTTTCCATTTATATCCCCTGAACGAATTTCTATGCCAAATTTTTATGCACTCCATAACTCCCATGCTATCTGAGATAGTTTAATAATATTTGGTAGGGATATATATCAGGTCAAGTAGAGTGTCACATGCAAGAAGGACAACTCTTGCACTGCTTTTTTTCCATTTATCTCTCCTGAAGCCGAATTCTTGTGCAGGCCATAACTCCCATGCTGTTTGAGATAGTTTGATAATATTTGGTAGGGACATATATTAGGTCAAGTAGGAGTGTCATATGCAAGAAGGACAACTCTTGCATTTACCTTTTTAGCTCACCTGAGCCAAAGGCTCACAAGGTGAGCTTATAATATACCAATGGTCCGTTGTCTGAGCAATCATTGCCCTTGGGTTAATTGCTTATAATTATTGTTCTTGTTTTGTTCATGACTAACTTTTATTGCTGTTGTTCATAACTAACACATTCAACTCAGAACTGCCTGTTTATTGAATTGGTTACAGTACTACATGTTTTCGTTGCTGTTACATGAAATCTGGTCATATTATTTCTGTTATTTCAAGCAATGTTGTTTTATATCATTCAGTAGAGAATCATATGTACCTAGTATAGTTTGCTAATTTCATTTTTGGATGGGTTTTTAAAAAATCTGTCCTTTAAAATAGCAATGTCCGGGTGGGTAGACGTCGGTCGGGCATTGTCTGAGGATTACCTTTTGGTTAACCTTTTTCAAAGTTATATGTTACCTTTATTCTTTAATGGATTGCTTTAATATTTGTAGGGATGAAGAGGAGGACCAGTAGATGTTTCACATGCAAAAAAAAAAAACCTGATCATAATGTTGTTAGGTGTTTTTCTTGTTTATTTTTTTTAGTGGCAAGCGTATTATGTTATACCGTCTGAAATTTTGAGTGCCCGTCTGTCAGCGCTTCCATCTTTCATATCCGCTGCATAACTGATACTGCCAGAGATATCATATTTTCACCAAACTTCACACAAATGCAAAGTACTATGAGACGATCTGCAGAACACATGAACGGTAACTCTGGTTTGCCTACTTTTGGAGTTACTGCATTTTGAACATTGAACATAGTCATTTCTACCATGTACTGGTGTCTGCTCTGTAAGTTGAAAACCATTCAAGATATTTTTACTAAACTTCACACAAATGAAAAACTTTATCAGACGAAGTGCAGAACACATAAATTGTAACTCTGGTTTGCCTACTTAAAAAATTGGAGTTATTACCCTTTGAACACTGAACTTAGCCATTTCTACTATGTACTTGTGTCCGCTTTGTAAGTTGAAAATCGTTCCAAATATTTTAATGAACCTTCTCACAAATATAAAGCACCATAAGACAACATGCAGACCATAAAAACCATAACTGTAGTTAACCTACTTTTGCAGTTGCGGCCCCTTTTAACACAGTAGAGATTGAAAATAGCCATTTCTACTGTGTATATGTGTCTGCTCTGTAAGTTGAAAATCATTCCAGATATTTTGATGAAACTGCACACAAATGTAAATGATCATAACTCTGGTTAACCTACTTTTTGAGTTATGGCCCTTTGAACTTTGAAAATAGTGATTTCTGTAATCTGTAACATGTATATTTGTGTCCACTCTGTAACTTGAAAACTGTTGGAGATATTCTCTTGAAACTTTATGCAAATGTATATCACCATGATACAATTTGCAAAACACAAGAAGGGTAACTCTGACTTATCTGCATTTGGATTTACCTCCCATTTAACATTGTCAATAATGATCCATGTTATATACGTGTGCCCTTTCTATAACTTGAAAACAGGTTCAGAGATTTCCTTGAAGCCTTACAAAAATGTAAAGGGACATAACATGTAGAACACATTTTATTTTTAACTGAGTAACCGCACTTGCTTGATGTAAATGCAGTCACAAGTGTGTGTGTGTATGTGTGTGTGTGTGTGTGTGTGGGGGGGGGGGGGGGGGGCATGGTGCAGTGCTTGCAGCACTTTTATTTTATTTTATTTTATTTATTTATTTTTTTTTTTTCAGAGAAAACGAGTCTTGACATTTCATGTGAATCATCTGCTTGGCATACATTTCACATGAAATAGCAAGACTTGTTTCCTCTGAAAAAAAAAAAAAATTTTTTTTAGACTGTCGTCCACTACAAATTTTGCTTGGCACTTAAGGGTTAATTTACAAGGTTTCATGTTTTATCTGGGTTAATGTCATTTTAGTTCGAGAGATGGTGGCATTTGAGAGATCATGGTACCCCATCACAAAAACACACCTATATAATTTTGACCCCCTTAAACCCCACTTTTATATAGTTAAACTGGGGTTTACAGGGGGGTATACATTATTTTTCTTATTTTGCTAAAAAAACATAGTTATGGGTACTCATTAACCCCCCTTACCGAGGCAGTTCTAATGAGTACCCACAATCCATGTTTTGAGCGAGAATATGAAAAATATCAGAACTTTATATCTGAGAATTTTCCTTTTTATATTGTTTTTGCTCTGTCTGTTCGTTGGTTTGTGGGTTTGTTGGTTGGACAACTTTAACATTGGTCATAACTTTTGAATCGTTTGAGATAGAGCCTTTATATTTGGCATGTAGGTTCCTTGTGACAAGGGCTTTACACTCTTACAAAAAATTTTGACCTTTGACCTTGACCATGACTGTGACCTAGTTTAAGAAAAAAATAACATTGGTCATAACTTTTGAACGGTTTCAGATAGAGCCTTCATATTTGGCATGTAAGTTTCTTGTGATAAGGGCTTCTCACTCATACAAAAAAAAATTTGACCTGCGGCCTTGACCTTGACTTGTGACCTACTTTAAAGAAAAAATTGACAGCCCGATAATTTTTTAATCATTTGAGATAGGGCCTTTTATATTTGGCATTTAGGTTTCTTGTGACAAGGGCTTTCCACTCATACAAAGAAAATGGACCTCTGACCTTGACCTGTGACCTACTTTAAAGAAAAAATTAACTTTGGTCATGACTTTTGAACTATTTCAGATAGAGCCTTTATATTTGGCATGTAGATTCCTTGTGACGAAGGGCTTCCCACTCATACAAAAAAAATGACCTCTGACCTTGACCTTGACCTGTGACCTACTTTAAAGAAAAAATTATTATTGGTCATAACTTTTGAACCATTTCAGATAGAGCCTTCATATTTGGCATGTAAGTTTCTTGTGACAAGGGCTTCTCACTCATACAAAAAATTTTGACCTGCGACCTCTGACCTTGACCTGTGACCTACTTTAAAGAAAATATTGACCTTGGCCTGATAACTTTTAAATCATTTAAGATAGAGCCGTTTATATTTGGCATGTAAGTTTCTTGTGACAAGGGCTTTCCACTCATACAAAAAAAATTGACCTCTGACCTTGACCTTGACCTGTGACCTACTTTAAAGAAAAAAATAACATTGGTCATAACTTTTGAACCATTTCAGATAGAGCCTTTATATTTGGCATGTAGGTTCCTTGTGACAAAAGCTTCCCACTGATACAAAAATATTGACCTCTGACCTTGACCTGTGTCTACTTTAAAGAAAAAATTATTATTGGTAATAACTTTTGAACCGTTTAAGATAGAGCCTTCGTATTTGGCATGAAGGTTCCTTGTGACAAGGGCTTTCCTCTCATACAAAAAAATTTGATCTGCGACCTAGACCTGTGACCTACTTCAAAGAAAAAATTGACCTTGGCCCGGGGACATGTTCGTGTTTCACAAACACATCTTGTTTGGTTGTAAAATTTTCAAAATATTTTGAATATTTTTGTAATGCACAGGCTAATATATCTTTAAGTGAACAGTGCACATGACATTATCAATTACTTGGAAATAGCAGATCAGTATATAGACTACAGAAACAAATATATAGAAAACAATTATTTTGAAATGCAGTCACAACACCTGAAAAGTAAATGTCCTTAAATTTCGCACACCAAACATTTCATACACTAGAGGTTCTGATAAAGTGGCATAAGCTGTTTTCTCCAGTTATCATCCACCTAACTTTTCTCAACTGGTATTTTCATTCCCAGTTAACTGTCAAGTGGAAATCAAACTCAGATTATTTTACCTCAGCTTTTGGTATTTTAAATGATGTCTTCAAGCAGTTTCAAGAAACACCTTCATTTTGATATTTTCCCCTCTTTTACAATTTTTTTTATTTTGTGTGTTTCTCATGTTATCCTCCATCCCAAGTGCATTTGTTCAAAATAAACACCATGCAAAAGCAAAACAATTTTGCTTTTACTGATTTCATTCAACAGAACTTTTATTCATCCCAAATTGTCTGTGAACTTCGTCATTTTAGAACCTGTCATTTTATTATAAAATACATATTATTATGGATACCCTCTTGAAATTAGGAAGTTTTGTGTTGTTTTTTTTTTTTTTTTTTTTACCTTTTTTGCTCCAGAAAATGTTTGGAATTAATATTTTGCATTAAATAAGTAATATAGATTTTTATTTCACAGAGAATTTGCTTATAAAATTCCTGTGTTAGTATTGAAGAGTGGGAGATAACATAAGAATGGACAATAATATGAGAATCAGGTATCTATGCAAACACTCCAAACAGTGTAGACCCAGCTCATCCTGCTCCTTTAGGAACAGTCTGATCTGGGTGGGCACTGTTTGCCATTCCACTAAAAGTATTTTAAGAAACAGTTAACAACAGAAAAAGCAAACTTAAAGTAAAAAATGTATGGAATAAACTAAGTGTTCAGGACATTTACCATAATTTGTGTAAATAACAGCTCTGAATTTCAGAGCTGTTATTTACACAAATTATGGCAGAATCAGACTATAGATTTTTTTTCCACAGTACCACAGTGGACCACCATACAGTTTCTCCAGTCACTGTACACCAAAAGCCAATTACCGTAGCTGCTTCACAAACAAAATTGAAAACATGCTTTGTTTTTACTGTCTTTCAGCTGTTGTTGAATTGAGCAGATATTTAATTTCTTATCTGTCCTCACAGACCAAGACAGCTGCTTTACATGGATATTCAACCTGTCAGAGTCTGACAGATCAAGGTAATTATTTCATGATTGGTTTCTTTCTCATTATGTTTTCATATTTAAACTAAAGCAAGTCAATGGCAAGCCATCTCATATGCCCCACACCTGAGCGCTATCCCACATCTCTGTGCACATCATAATTCCAAATGCGTTCCTCCAGTCCACATCTATAGGGCTATCACCTGTGAAAGTTTTAAGATTCTAGCTTAAATGGTCTAGGAGCAATGGTGTGACATTACAGACAGACGGATTCACGGACAGACGGACGGGGGGGGGGGGGGGGGGGTATAACAATATCCCCGCTTTTTCTTCGAAATGCGTGGGGATAAAATTGAATTGCAATTGAAATGCAAACTTACAGGGATATATCATTTGGACATGCTTAAGAACTGGTTAGATTTTGGCGACTGTGATCTAATTTTCAAAATCACTGTACTACAAAGATTGCCAGATTTTAACCAAAACCACATTGTATGCACTCTATTTCCTGAATGGATGAATTTAGATCAAACTTGAATAGATACATCACTGGGACAGTGGATTTGGCTGGCATTGTACAGTCTTCACGAAATCTTTTCTGCTGATGCAGGACAGCTGTCAGACAGAGTGTAATCTTTTGCAGGACAGATAAGTATCTGCAGAACTGAAGGTTATACATGTATTTGTTGTCAGACTATTATTTTCTTTGTTAAGAATCACAGGACATTTGTCAGACAGACTAAAAGTTCTTACAGGACAAATGAAAACATGCCACTTTTGTCCGACAGTCCTGCACTTTTCGCGAAGACTACTTGTACCTCATTATAGTGCAGGTTTCTTTGGGATAATTTGAGTCCATTCTGAAAAATTTAGTTGCTATAGTGGGTGCATATGCAGCCCTTCAAACTACAGTGCAGTCATGTGAAGAGTCATTGTGAGTCTTTGTTCCAACCTTTTATAAATTTTATTTGATCTCATTTTAACCCTTGTCCTGCTGAATAAATTAAAATGCCACACCCACTTCTAAATTTCAGCCAATCAGATTACTTGATCCTCATTGTTGCTATAAATTCACATAATTAATGGCAGACAGTGCAGATCCAGATCAGTTGGCTTCTGAAGAAGCCAACTGATCTGGATCTACACTGTTTGCAAAGGCAGGGTATATCCGGGTTCAGCAGGACAAGGGTTAAAGGCCAGCACATAAGTGAATATTGGAGGTTTAGGGGACATCTGTTTTCTCTGAAAAGAAAATTTCAAGTTTGAATTTTTTTTTAAACTGGCAGTATGCACTGTTCAACTTACACAACCTTTTTAACAAGTTACAGAACACCGTTTTTGTAATTTTTAGTATCAGACCACTTTGTCTTCATGTAGTCTTTTAACCAGGTGGTCCTGCTGAGCCCAGATATGCTCTGCCTTTGCAAACAGTGTAGATCCAGATCAGTTGGCTTCTTTAGGTGCTGTGTATCTTACATCACTGAGGCGTCCAACTGATATTGGCTTATAGTTGGGCAAGGCCTGCTATCCTTGTAGTGGGTAAGGGTAGAGGGGGAATGTTTTTATTTCTTCTGTTTCTTCACTTTCATTCCTGTTCCTCTTTCTTCCCTGTCCCTCTCTTTCATCTCCTCTACTCTCTCTTCTGTCTCTTTTCTCCCTTTCTCTGGGAGACGACACAAAATGACCCTCAAGGGTTGACGTGTCGTTAAACCCCAACACAATCAAATCTTTAGAAGCCTACTGATCAGAATCTGCAGTTTGTCATCCAGTATGTGAATTACGGTACCGGTAATTTACATCAACAACCTAGATAAAGTATTCTGATTGGCTAAAATTTAGAAGTGGGCATGACATCTTAATTTATTCAGGTTAATATTCTAAGTAATAACCTGTTCATATTTACTTTCACTACAATATGTTTTAAATATAAATAAAATTATTTTATTCTTTAGTTTTTTATGACACTGCCTGTTTTGTTAGATACCATTGGTCACCATCCTACATGAGTGATTGAAAGGTCAATCATTGGGTAGATTATTATCCCCTCATACAACGAAGTTGTGGAGGGGATATAGGGTTTTTCCCATACATAAATATGTACAGTCAAACCTGTGTTAAGCAAGCACCTAAAGGAAAGCCAAAAACTGGTTGCTTAAGACAGATGCTTGCTTAATACAGGTAGATTACGACCTATTTGCCTTTAATGGTATCTGAAAAAGTGGCCTTTAAAGGCAGGTGATTGCTTATTACAGGTGACCTTTAGGGCAGGTTTGACTGTATATACATTCATTCTATGTATACAAAGTCACTGTGGCTATTTTTAGAAAAAAACTGTCATTGTTCTGATGCCTACATTTATTGATGGATTTTAATATAATTTCACACAAATGTGGGTATGACCTGGGTTTAAAGTCAACGTCACTGGCTATTTTTAGAAAAGCTTTGTTATTGCGCTAGCACCAACATTTATTGATCAATTTTAATGTAAAATCACACAAATGTTGGTTATGATAAGATCTCAAGCAAGTTTGACTTTCAGGGTCCTGGGCTCAAGGTCAAGGTTGTTGTGGCTTTTTTTTTAGAAAAATAGATTTTAATATAACTTCACATAAATGTTGGTTATGATAATATCTCAAGCAAGTTCAACTTTCAGGTTGCTGGGTTCAAGGTCAAGGTACCTGTGGTTATTTTTAAAAAAAAAAAAAACTTTGTCATCCCCGGCCGGGTCATACCAAAGACTTTAAAAATGGTACTAGCTGCTCTTTCGCTTGGCGCTCAGCATTAAGAAAGTAGAGCTAGGAATCGGAACTGGTCAGCTCAGTGTCAGTATAATGTGACTGGGTGGAATATCATGTCAAAGTGTCTGGGGCATGATATTTCAGTGAGGCAGCACTCTAAAAGTGAGCATTGAGCTCCCTGTCACATCCAGACACCGTTGCGATATGACTGAAAGATTGTTGAAAGCGACGTTAAGCCCAAATCAAACAAACAAACATTGCTCTATAGCCCCTGCATTTATCAATGGATTTTAATGTTTGTCATCGCTCTATCAATGGATTTTATATCTTCACAAAGCTGTTAGGTATTGTAATATCTCAAGCCAAAGTTGTTGGGTATTGTAATATCTCAAGCAAGTTCAACTTCCAGGTTGCTTGGCTCAAGGTCAAGGTAACTGTGCCTATTTTGAGAAAAATAAAACTTTGTCATCACTCTTGTCTCTGCATTTATTGATGGATTTTAATATATGGTATCTTCACACATTTGTGGGTATGATAATATCTTGAGCAAATTGTTGGGTATTGTAATATCTCAAGCAAGTTCAACTTCCAGGTTGCTTGGCTCAAGGTCAAGGTAACTGTGCCTATTTTGAGAAAAAAAAAACTTTGTCATCACTCTTGTCTCTGCATTTATTGATGGATTTTAATATATGGTATCTTCACACATTTGTGGGTATGATAATATCTTGAGCGAATTCGATTTTCAGGTCCTGGGCTCAAGGTCAAGGTTGACATGACTGAAATATTTTCTATCATGTGAGATCTATCCCAACCTGAAAATCTGAATGTTTATAATACTGTAGCTTAATGTCAAGGTCATATATGACCTTTGCATTAAGGTCACAGGCTTTTTGTTTCTTCATTCATATCATAAACTATTATATGTCATGAAATTTCCCAGTTCAGTGTTTGCCCATACCAAGTAGTCTTGTGCGAGGGGATTTGTATTGCCTGCAATGCCTTGATTTTAAGATAAATACTTGAACAATGTTATTAGACTCCCTAACAGCGAAGATTCTGGTCAGACTAAGTGTAGCGTATCGTGAAAAAAAAATCATTTATTTACATATACATTTTGTGTGTGTGTGTGTGTGCGTGCGTGCATGCATGTGTGTGTGTGTGTGTGTGTGTTTATAATCTATCAGTATAGTGTTCTGTTATATTTTTATACAGCTAGAGAGCTCTACGATGGAGGTAATGTGACAGCAGTTCAAACTTGGATCTTGGAACACTTCCCAGTGATTGAAGAAGTTTTCATAATTGTTTTATTTCTCGTTTTCTTCATTGGGATGGTCAAGTTTCTGGGTAGGTAAATCACCAGTATTTCAGATTTCACCTGTTTCACTACACATAGCTGACAAAATAAAAGAGGTATCCAGATAAATTTTTAGCTTTCCTGTAGGCAAGTACTGGAAGAGCTATTGGATTACCCCTAGCGTCTGTGTTTTGGCCTTGACAAATATTAAGATTTTATGTTAAACTAAAAATTTTAAAGGATCCATATCAAATATGGGTCCTTTAAAACTATCAGTTGATATTATCCAAACTCTTAATTTGTGAGATTTAGTTGAAGATGCCTCATATATGAAGTATTCTAAAAATGTCTGCATTATATTCTATGTATACAAATGGCAAAGAATCCATTTAGACTTACAGGCAGATCCTGCTCGGGTTCTTTGCTTTGCGAAAAAGTTTCCAAACATAGACACCACCTAATTATGTCTTTCCCTACTAAACCAAATCAGTATAAGATTTTGATGCAAATGACCCTCATGGATTGATGCATCATTAAACCGGAACTCATCATCACCATTATCATCATCATCATCATTTTACTTGTGGCGAATGGATACACCTTTATAGGGACATGAAACTGTTTGCTTGCCTTCTCACTTGGAGGTAAACCCTATTTTGAAACGGGAGGTAAGTTACTTTCAGGGCAGAATGGTCTCCTTGGAGATGAGTCCATTCTCCATAACATGGTTTTAAAAAAAAAAATGGTGTTTAAGGAAAATTTATACATTTTTAGGGGAGGCAACTCTGTAAAATTGTTTTGCTTGCTTTCTGCAAAGGGGTCTACTCTAAAAGGAAAAAAACTGCTCCCAAGGGGAA
Source organism: Anodontia alba (assembly GCA_964016985.1). Classification (NCBI taxonomy): domain Eukaryota; kingdom Metazoa; phylum Mollusca; class Bivalvia; order Lucinida; family Lucinidae; genus Anodontia; species Anodontia alba. Next base: position 71,260,895 of record OZ024833.1, on the reverse strand, counting down.
CACATTGTTTCCTTTTAGAGTAGACCCCTTTTCAGAAGGGCTTGGTGTGCAGGAAAACAGGAAGTCACAAAATTTGTCTCCCTTGTAAACAAATGGCATAAAAACTGCCTAGTGTATCAAATCCCCTTGAGTTTTTACACCTGACATCTGCCTTTAAATGATTTGAAGATAACATAAAAGTTGACTTACAATAAGTGTCCTAAAATTTCAAACACTTTACTCCATACTTTTTTGGCCCAAATTTTGCTTTTTATGTAGTTGTTTCCTAAAATACTATGTGGAATTGCAAACAGAGTAGACCCTGATCAGACAGTTCCAGTCTAGGTCTACACTGTTTGCATATGCCATGTTGTCAGACATTTTAGTGTATGAAATTTTAGGACATTTACCGTAGGTACTTACAGATGTTGTCTATATTGTAATTTACAGTTTTCAGAAAAAAGGAGAAGAAAGAATTGTCAAGTCAATTCAAAACAGTAGAAAATTTAACCTACAGATGGAGTGTTTTTGACTTGGCTAAGGTAAGTGCTTCTCATGGTACAAACTGGTATAAGTCGTGTAAAGCAGACCTGATAAAATTCTAGAGCATGGTTATCATACACCATGGATGATTTCAAAGTCGTGGCATATCTTAACTCAAAGCATCGGCATATTTGTCTTTGAACCCTGTAAACATTACGGTAAATGTCCTAAAATTTCGAACACCAAAGTTTTTGATAAAATGGCATATGTAAACAGTGCAGACCCAGATCAGGTCGCTTCTGAAGGAGCAGTCTCATCAGTCTACACTGTTTGCCATTCCACTTAAGTATTTTAAGAAACAACTTTAGACCAAATTAGTTTGAAATAATGTGTACAAAATTTTAGTTTAGGACATTTCAGTAGGCACAATTAGCAGTTGATAAATGAGTCATTGAAGAAGTACAATGTATCAATATTTTTCTTATTTCTCCACAAAACCATATGACCCACATCATGGGAAAAGAGCCTATACAGCGTATGCAAACAGTAAAGGTTCAGGTGCAATCTCACCAGAACCTATGCTGCTTGTTTAAGTAAGCAGCAGGCCTAGGGGAAACTTTCATCAAAAAACTATGGTAAATATCCTAAAATTTCGTATATATAAGTGTCTGACAAAATGGCATATGCAAGCAGTGCAGACCCAGATCAGACTGCTCCTGAAGGAGCAGTCTGATCAGGGTCTACACTGTTTGCCATTCCACTAATTATTTTAAAAAAAATCCTCATAAAAAGCAAAATTTAGGCCCAAAAAGTATCAAATGAAGTGTTCGAATTTTTAGGACATTTACTGTAGTCATGTGGTCTTGCTAAGTGGCAGGACATGCACACTGAAACTGATATGATGAAAAGCTTGAAGAGCATTTTCTCGAGATACCGCTCATATGGTGTGTTATAAATGGATGCATCTCAGCATTTTTTTCTAATCATACCAACAACATATTATCACTGAGGTCTTCTATTGAGTACCCACATCATATGTTTTCACTGCGAATAAATACGATGTCAGGAGGGATGTTTTCACGTGACATGGTCATTAATATTTTTCAGACAGCTTATGAGCCAGGTCATACAGAGGCTGTAATAGATATTGTTGAAAAGCTGCATTATGATGTCAACTCTGCAATTCCATCCAATGGACTTACACTTTTCTTGGTAAATATCTTTTTTCTTTTTTTTTTTTTTTTTTTTTTTTTTTTTTTTTGTATTTGCAACCTTATGAAAGAGATAATGCCTGGATGGTCGTATTTACCATATGTATTCGGACAGACAGGCCTGAGCAAACAGTATGGACCCAGATGAGACGCCGCAGAACACGGCGTCTCATCTGGGTCTACACTGTTTGCCAGTCATCCAGCATTTTTTAGACACAACATCGGGTAGTGAATTGTACTGGTTCAAATTTTAGAACATATTTGGTAAGGAGTTGAGGTGTCCGAATACTTAGGGTAAATACGGTAATTTATTTTCCTAAAATTACACTTTATTCCATATTTTTTGCTTAACTTTTGTTCTTTTTAGTGGTTGTCTCTTAGTGGAATGGCAGGCAGTGTAGACTGGTCAGACTTTATGGAGCAGACTGAGCTGGTCAGCATTGTTTGCATATCTGCCATTTTGTCAGAAACTTTGGTGTATGAAATTTATGGACAGTTACTTAAAGCAAAGTTCCAATAAGAGAAATTAAGCTGCATGATTTGTCAAATTGTTATACAGGAGTACTCAGTTATAAAAAATTGCTGTTTTATATGTAACAGGTGAAAAAATTCTAAACACCAATGCCGCCGGCGGGTATCGAACTCGGGCCATCTGCGTGACAGGCCAACACTCTACCACGTCGCTATAAAAGTCTGCTTAAATCACAAGGCAGTTCAGGTGTATCATATACCTATCACTACTACATATTCCCCCTCCATTTTTAAGATTCGTCCGGGAATCTCAATTTAAGCAATAACTCAATAACAGGCCACCAAGCCTATTGGGCCACCAAGCCCATTAAATGGGGTTATTTACGTCGGGTGCAGATGTAACAGGTGAAAAAATTCTAATCACCAATGCCAAGGCCCGGAATCCAACCCAGATCATCTGCATGACAGGCCAACACTCTGCCGCGTCACCATAAAAGTTGGCTTGTACCACAAGGCAGTACAGATGTATCATATACCTACCACTACTTCATATATTTTAGATTTATGAATGTTAATTGCTATATCCAGTCTCCACTTTTTGTGTTCTGTGTGTGTGTGTGTGTGTGTGTGTGTGTGTGTGTGTGTGTGTGTGTGTGTGTGTGTGTGTGTGTGTGTGTGTGTGTGTGTGTGTGTGTGTGTGTGTGTGACATTTCAGAGTCCAGAGTCAATTCACTGAAAGCTTATTTTCATTTAAGGGGAATGGATTACATTTTCAAGGGAAGCAACTGTTAAAATTGTTTTAACACTTTGAAAAGGGTCTATTCTAAAAGGAAAGAATTTGCTCTTTCAAGGGAAGCAACTTTGTTAAAATTGTTTTGTCACTTTCTGAAATGGGTCTATGCTAAAAGGAAGGAAATTCTTTCCTTTTAAAGTAGACCTCTTTTCAGGAGGAGTTTGGTGTGAAGTAAACAAACAGAAAGTCAGAAAAGTTATCTCCATTGTGAAAAAAATGGCAGAAAATATATCAAGTGTATCCAGTCTCCTTAATATAATTTGTTTTGTCCATAATCTTTCTTTCATATGCTGTGAATATGACAGTGTTATATCACAGAATAAATATAACCTGTATGTTCTTACACATATTGCTGGATACTTTCTGACAGGAATTACATGTGAGGTCTACATTTATAAAATATGTGTTATATTTACAAAATGTTTTTACTATGTTTCTTCAATGTCAAGCTGTTGTTGTTTTTGTTGCACCTGCGTTAGCACGCAGGTGCGATATAGGCGTGCCGTGACCCGTCCGTTTGTCCGTTCATCAACAATTGACTTGTGAGCGCAACTCCTCCTACAGTTTTTGGCCAATCATTTTGAAACTTCACATATGTTTTGGCCATAGCGTGTAGATGTGCATATTGTTTGCTCATAATTCTCAGATTTTTTTTTTTTTTTTCAACTTTTCCGCTTTGTTAACTTAGTCGTTTTTTACCTAAAACCCTTATAGTCAGTGGGTGTCTTGTGAGCGCAACTCCTCCTACAGTTTTTGGCCAATCATTTTGAAACTTCACAGATGTTTTGGCCATGGTGTATAGATATGCATATTGTTTGCTTATAATTCTCAGATTTTTTTTTTCAACTTTTTCCGCTTTGTTAACTTAGTCAGTTTTTACCTAAAACCCTTATAGTCAGTGGGTGTCTCGTGAGCGCAACTCCTCCTACAGTTTTTGGCCAATCATTTTGAAACTTTACAGATGTTGTGGCCATGGTGTGTAGATATGCATATTGTTTGCTCATAATTCTCAGATTTTTTTTTTTAACTTTTTTTGCTTTGTTAACTTAGTCAGTTTTTACCTAAAACCCTAATAGTCAGTGGGTTTCTCGTGAGCGCAACTCCTCCTACAGTTTTTGGCCAATCATTTTGACACTTCACAGATGTTTTGGCCATGGTGTGTAGATGTGCATATTGTTTGCTCACAATTCTCAGATTTTTTTTTTTTTTTAACTTTTTTTGCTTTGTTAACTTAGTCAGTTTTTACCTAAAACCCTAATAGTCAGTGGGTTTCTCGTTAGCGCAACTCCTCCTACAGTTTTTGGCCAATCATTTTGACACTTCACAGATGTTTTGGCCATGGTGTGTAGATGTGCATATTGTTTGCTCACAATTCTCAGATTTTTTTTTTTTTTTAACTTTTTTTGCTTTGTTAACTTAGTCAGTTTTTACCTAAAATCATAATAGTCAGTGGGTGTCTCGTGAGCTCAACTCCTACAGTTTTTGGCCAATCATTTTGAAACTTCACAGATGTTTTGGCCATGGTGTGTAGATGCGCATATTATTTGCTCATAATTCTTAGATTTTTTTTCAACTTTTTTAACTTTGTTTAAAACTTAGTCAGTTTTTACCTAAAACCCTTATAGTCAGTGGGTGTCTTGTGAGCACAACTGCTCCTGCAGTTTTTAGGCCAATAGTTTTGAAACTTCACAGATGATTAGGTCAGGGTCTGAAGATTTGCATATTATTTGCACGTAAATCTCAGATTTTTTTTTTTTTTTTTTTGTTTTGTTTTGTTTTGTTTTTTTGTTTTGTTTTGTTACTTGAAACAATTTATAAATTGTTGCACCTATCATATTGTTTCAGATGAAAACTATGTATAACTTCTATTAGAACAAACATCTATAAAACATTCTATGTACTTTCTCATGTTAGAATACTGGACCCTCTCACAGCATCTGTAGGAATGCAATCACCAAAATAATAATTAAAAAGCAATTATGGTTGAAACCTTCATCCTATCTTATTACTTGGATTTTTTTTTCAGTGTGCCTGTCTCAGTGGTAAAAGAGAGCTTATCAATTATCTGCTTTCAAAAGGTAAATATTGCATTTAAATCCTTTAAGTCAATTGGACTCTTTACTAAAACTCTTTCAACTGGTCCATTACCAATAGCAGGGTGACTGGTTAGTTTTTATTGTTACTATGTTTTATAGAAATTCCTGTATTTATTGCAAACAGTTCAAATCCTGATCAGATGCTGCATTCTGTGGCATCTGATCTGGGTCTGCACTATTTGCCAGTTACCCTTTTACGGGTCTCTAGCCTAAAATGGGTTATCCTACCAACAATCAGGATTTCAGAATTAAATTATGTCCCGTCTTTTTGTTGAGTTGGGTAGAACAAAAAATGAGCCAGATCATGAGGAAAGAGTTTTCCATGCTTTTGTGTACGTCAGAGGTCCAGATCAGCCTGCACATGGTGCAGTCTGATCAGACCCTTAGTTGGCTATCCATGCTGTCTGATCAGTCTTGGTTGGCTGCTTAAATAATCATTGGATATTGTAGAATAGACATATCTGTTTATCAATGAACAACAAAAGCCCTGAAGAGACTCAAGTAGATCTATGCATTGGCTGATCTGGACCTTTGCTGATTGCATCATGTATATTGTCATGTCCTGGTTGAAATAGTCAGGTAAGCCATAATTTCTTGACTGGCTTGAAAGTGACTATGTCAGCCTTGGTAGTTATGTAAATTTCAGGACTCTTCACTCAAAATTAGTATTTAAGCCATGTCAAGAGAAATGTTGTCCTCAGTCTAACAGTTTGTATATCTAATCTAAAGCACATTTGGTCTACAATTTGATGGACAGTGGAAGAAAAGTGCCCTCATGTCACATACTTGCAACAAAGTCCCAGGTCAGACTGACAAGTTCCTCCTTTGTGATTAACCCATTTTAGTCGGGAAACCCTCAAAAGGGTATTTGGCAAACAGTGCAGACCAAGGTCAGATACCACAGAACATGGCATCTGATGAGGGTCTACATTGTTTGCATTAAATACAAGAATTTCTATAAAATCTAATATTAATAAAACTAACCAGACACCTTGCTGCTGGAAATAGACTGGTCCAAAGAGTTGTTGTAGAAGAGTCTACTCAATGTAAATGGGTTAATTCATTCTGATCCTGGCCCTCCTTGCCAGGTAGCAAAATTGCTGTACAATGCAGAGTATATTGACAAACAGAGAATTCTCTGATGAGACTACATGGATGCAGCATGATCTGGGCTTTTGCATGTGTAAACAACGAGTTGTATCCAATTAGTCTGTTAGTGGAGTGCAGGCCTTTTAGCTTATCAGGTCAGACTGCGAAGATATTCAGTCTGATATAGGCCATCACTGACAGCATATTCTCATAATCCCCTTTTCTGTTAGCCAGGCTCATATACATGTACAAACTAATATCTCAGGGTTTGTGTCAGCTCTCAAGGACATTTACCGGCAAAATAAATTCAGAGACTCTCGACATAACTAAATATTTATTAACAGGATGTTAAACCTAAACTCAACTCATTTTGGGTTCATGCAGCCCATATTAACACACTACAAGTGTTTGCAGGCTGATCTGGCTCTATGCTGATCAAATACACGAGATCAATTTATTATTGTTTAAGGAGACCTGATACCCTTGGTAGATTATCTGCCTTTTTTACAATTTTTGCGACTTCAATTTTCGTTCTGCACATTACGTCCCTTCTGGAAAGCTCTATTTTAAAAGGCAAGAATTTGCTCAAAATGGGAGCAAATTCATCCCTTTTAAAACAGACCTCTTTCCAGAAGGGAGGCAAAAATTGTTGACAGAGTTGCCTCAGCCACAAGTGTACTCATTCCCCTTAACTATTATTGCTCTCTTGTTTTAGGTGCTGATATATACTTGACAACAAGAGAGGGTGACAATGCCTTATACCTAGCTACTTTTGGAGTGCTTAGTTCTGCTAATCCAGATGTTAATGTTCTTGAAGACTTAATCAAAGCAGGTATGATACTTTGCTCTGTGTACTTCAGCTTTGCAGAAAAATACTTACTTTTCTCAGACTGAAAGATTCAGCAATGATAGTGATGAGCTTCACATCTATCTATCTGTCTGTCTGCAGACAGGACTTTGCTTGCACCATATGGAAACTGCTTCATGAAACTTGATACTTTCATATACAGTAAAAAATTAGGTAAAAGGAGTTGACCTTAACCATGTTGACCAGGCTGTAAAACTTGTTGAAATTTAGTAAATATATACCCTGGATAAAAAAAATGTATTGCACGAAGATGACAATTTCCAGTAATGTTTTGAATTGTTTTCCTGTTGTTTTATTTATACATGTACCTGCTACACGATAGTGACTGGGTATTATATTATAATCATTCAAGTGTCCATCCATCCCATAAGTGCTTCATTTCTACTTCCAAACTTGAGTATTTTGTTATGATCTCTATTTAAATCTTTGCATAGGCCGTTTATATCGGAGAGGAGTGGTTTGGAATTGTAAATGGGGAAATCTTGATAACTGGCGACAGAGTTATGGCATTTGGTTGACATCAAGATTTTAGAGCAAATAAATGGATTTTGGTCAAATTTTATGTACACATTGATATTGACTAGATCTAGGTTAGGATTGAAAGTAGACAAATTTCATTAGATTTCTTCTGACAGATGTTGTGCATCGATCTGTATCTTGATTGACGTCAAATTTGTGTTCTTGCTTTAATAATTGAGAACAAATGAATGAATTTTGGTCAAGTTTTGTGTACTCTTTGATATTTCCTAGATCTAGGTTGAGATAGAAAATAGGTCAATATCATTATTTTTCAACAGAGCTTATTGATTGAATTTTATGTACACATTGGTATTGACTAGATCTAGATTGGATCGAAAATGGGCTGATCTCTTTAGTTTTTGGCAGAGATATGGCTTTGAACTGATCCTTAGTTATACAAAATGTTCACCAACTTGCATATTTTAGGCGCAAAACAAACTGCCAATGTAAAAGAGGTGCTAAATTACGTTTGCATATTATATTAGAAAAACGACTTTGGCAGACAGTGTAGACCCACATCCAGTGTGACAGAATACAGCATCTATTCAGGTTCTACATTGCTTGCCACAACATTAGCAATAAAAGAAGGAATTAAGGCACTGTCTAATTATAGCATCCTTTTAGGTAGTGTTGTCTGGATGATTGATTATAATCGATAATCAGTCACTTTTGCCTCTTGTGACTGATGATTGGAAAGAATTTTTGTAGTTGACTCATCATTTTAGATTTGTGGTGAATACAGCCTGAGATGAAGAAAATTGATTAAAAAGAAAATGGAAATGAAAAAGGCATAGCTCCAAATGACCTGTCCTTTTGGCATCACTCTGAAAATATTTTTTGCTTGGCGTTTTCAAAAAAAAAGATTTTATTCTGATTGACCATATTTTGACAGAAACCACTTGTCTTTCCAGTTTCTGTGTTTTGTTCCCAATTGGTTTTCTTTGCAGATTTTTAATTGTTGATGTTTCAAAACAATATGGTGAAAATTTCAGATAAAATAAACAGATGGAACTTGTTGAAAACCTGCCTCCAAATTACATACCCTACCAATTTCTGCATAAATAGCAGCAGTTGTCAGTTTCTGGCGAAAGAATGTGCACAATACTGGTTAACCGCTTAGAGGACTAAGCCTGCCCAGTAAACGTGTGGTTAGGTAAACTGACCGCGCTCGACATGACCCCATTGGGTTGACTGGGCCGTAAAACCTCAACACAAACAAACAAATAGCAGCCATATTTACTATGGGAAAAAGTAAAAATATTTGATTTTTGAAAAGCAGTGACTAGAATAAATCTTTTTGTTCATGGGTAGTTACAACAAAAGGTCTCACATTAAATCCTGACAAACATTTCCCAGTTTACTTCTGTGCAAAGTGCCAAGCAAAACAGGACTTTCTGAAAGATGTTGAAAGCCCAATAGGCACTTTTTCAGCTGAATAGTACTGATATTTTTCTTTATTTCTCCATGAAAACATATGAGGCATTACTCATGAGTACCCACAAAATATGTTTTCATGGAGAAATAAGAAAATAATATTGTGAATATAGTCTTACCTGGGGCTATGGATTTACTTGGAAGATGGCTAAAATAAAGAGTATGTTTTCTACTAGTGAAGTATCAGCCATTGATTAGTCGGATTATTAAAACCAATGATCAACTATGAAATTCTGGCTAATTCCCACCACTACTTCTAACCTATTTATGGCTAGTGTTCCATAAAAGGGACATTGGCAAACAGTTTAGATTTAGGTCAGATGCTGCTGCATCTGATCAGGGTCTACACAGTTTGCATGAAGTACTGGACATTCTATAAAATAACTGACCAGACACTCCATCTATTAGTAATCGACACATCTGATTAGGATCTACACAGTTTGCATGAAGTACTGGACTTTCTATAAAATAACTGACCAGACACCCTTTCTATTAGTAATCAACTTGTCCAAAAGGTTGAGGTAGAAGAGTCTGTTTGGCTTAAATGGGTTGTTATATAATAGACCATTCCTTAACTTGCAGGATGTAGTGTGAATGCCTGTAATTCTAGTGGCTACAGCCCTCTACACAGAGCAGCTAGTAATGGAAATGAGACTGTGATCCAAACTTTACTAAAACATGGTGAGTGATTTGACATTCAAGCCATAGCTTTAAAAATATATGCCATTGCTGCTTTTTAATCTTTTATTTAGTTATTGGTCAATAATCATCAACATCATTAATCCAACATAAAGAATTTCTTTTTTGGACATTGACTTGTGAATTGCTTTATAGTATCCTCTTTGTGACCTTTAAACTGGGTATCTCCATATTTACTTATAAGTTGGTATTTTTCCCCACAACATATTTCCTAAATTCTATTTTCTTTAGATAGGATGCTTATTGTGGATACATGTATACACGCAAGAAGGCAGTGAAACAATTTGTAGTGCCGTTATGCAAAACTTTTTATTTATTTTTTCCGGGAAAATAAGTTGGTGTTTCGTTTGAATTTCTTGTTACTAAGCAGGCAATTCACATGAAATCTGAAGCCTTATTTTCTCTGAAAAAAAACACAACTGTTATCTGCTGCAGTTGTGATTAACACTTTAAGGGTCAATGGTAATATCAGTATGTAAATAATCATGGCCTAGTTGTTCAAAGCATTGTTAGCTTAACAGGCTCATTAATGATAAGCTTGTTAAATGTTGTAGCTAAGGTATTTTCAAATACATCAGTATTTTTGCTGAAAAATGTGAGTAGCTTTTGCAGTTACTATTAACATTTTTTAAACAAAAAATATCAATGTATTTGCCATATTTCAGGATAGAAATTTTAACGTCACATTAGCCAAAAACTTTGCTAAGTTTTGAACAACTGACCTCAAAATGTAGCATAAAAAGTCTCAGATAAAAGTAAAGTTTGAAGTTCCACTCAGTTGATATACAAAACTGTCTGATTTCTGTATTACCAGGAGCTGATCCATATAAAGCCAGCTTGAGCGGTATATATCCTATTGATAGTGCCATAAATGCAGGTAATAATATGAATTTAATAGATGCTACCTATATCCGTGCGTTCAAATTATCATCACATGCTTCATAGGTGGGTTGGCCAGATCTAACTGAATTTGATTTCAGACCACGCTTGACTTCTGAATTCACTGTATGAAATGCTATATAACATCCAATTCAACAATATTTCGGTAGTTTAGAGACATTGCCTCCAAATTTTTGGGACTTTTACCTGACCCTATCACATGAATTTGGGTCCTGCTTAGTAACTAGCAGCTCTACCATGGAGGCTTTAGGCAGCCCATCTATTTTGTGGGCCCGATGGGCAGGGGCCATGCTTTCCGAATACCGAAAACTAGTATATGCCAATGGCAGGTACAACAACAATACACTTTTAGTGCGCTTACCTGAAATCCATTTTACTGCTTCAGGATTTTTTCTAAACATTTTTGTCTGTTTGTGCATTTTTGTCTTTGTTTCTTTTTGGTCTTGTTTTTCTTTTTTTTTTTTTTTTTTTTTTTTTTTTTTTTTTTTTTTTTGCGAGTTTACATATTAAAAAAAGCAAGAAAAAAAAACATTAAAAATAACGACAATTTACGAACCGGTCAAACAAACACATTATTGTGTCGAAGTTTTTACAAATTATCACGTGAAAAGAGCCCATATGTTATCTAGAATTCTACATCAAAGTGTACCTTATGCACTAAACTGATGATATCATGCTTAGTCTGTAAATAGACGGGAATGGATAGAAATAAAATTCCAAGTGGAGACAAAATTCAAAATGGTGGCAATCGCAGATTTTGTAGGCTGACATCATTGGAATACTTGGCGTTATTCGCTGTTTTGTTGCTATTATTGGCATGGCCGCCATGTCAATAGCCTCTGCCAAATCATGGAACGCTTATTATTTTTCAGGATAAACATCAAATCACCAAAGCGTTTGCTGGACCATCATAGTTTTGGTCACATATATCACTGGTCATATAGTTAGTCTATAGTAGTGCGTCTGTACTCCGAAACGCTTTGCGCTTTGGGTTGGATGCACTTATAATACTGTTCTGTGCTACAGAGTCAGGCTGCCACATGTATAAGAATCAGCTGATGGCATCTTCAAGGTTACACAGAAGATTTTTCACCATTTGTAAAAGGGAGGCAACTTTACGATGATTTCCTGTATATCCAACCCTTGCTGAAAGGGGTCTGCTCTAAAAGAAAGAATTTTATACCCAGCCACACGATAGTGGCGGGATATTATGGTTTCACGTTGGACGTCTGTGTGTCTGTCCGAGCAAACATTTTGGGTTAAGGGGTTCAATTTTGTAACCACATTATGCTTTATTCAGTTAAGATACATGTACATTATAAACTTTTGGGTTAGAGAGCTTATAGCTTTTAAAACCCTATGGAAATTTACAATGGAACATAGCCCCTAAACCGAAATTGTTGGAACATCTGTCCATCCATCTGTCAGTCGTCTGTTTCGTCTGTCCATTTTCCGTTTCCGGATGATAACTTGAGTAAACATTGATCGATCTTCACCAAACTTGGTGTGTGCATTGATATAGTGGAGATGTGAGTTGGGATTGCTAATGGGCAAATTTCGTCATCTGCCCGCGATATGATAATGGCAGGGTATTATAGTTTAACGTTTTTATTAGAAGAGATGCAAAACAATTCTGACAGTCACCTTACCTGAAAGTGAATCAATTCCCCTTGATAGCATCACATTTTTATGATAGTGAATGAACATATGTGAAAAAGTTCCTTATTATCCCATGTATAGCAAAGAACTTGCATCCATGCTGTCTAATCAAGGTTTTTGTTGTTCACTGCTCAAAATCATTTGATACTGTTGAACATATCATTGGGCAGAGAATGCCTGCTAATGCTGTGTGGATGCACAGGCAGTACTGGGCCTTTAAAATCTGAATTGGTTATGGTAATATATTAGATAACATTATGAATCTCTAGACCTGACCAGCAAAAAAAGGCTTCTACATTTACAGTAAATATCCTAAAATTTTGAACACTTTATTCCTTATTTTTTGGCTTAAGTTTGCTTTTTATGCAGTTCTTTAAAATACTTTAATAGAAAGGCAAAGAGTTTAGACCCGGATCAGCCTGCTTTTAAGGAGCAGTCTGATCTGGGTCTACACTGTTTGCATATGCCCTTTTATCAGAAACTTTGGTGCATGGAAATTTTGGATATTTAACGTATATGTGTAAATGGATATGTTCTCTGTCTCAGTAATAATATTTCAGTGAACAGAATTGAAATAATCTTTTGTCAAAGCATTACAGCAAGGCATAACAAACTGGTTTATTCCAACAGCAGTGTGAAATATATTCTAGCTTCATCATAATTTCATGAACCCATATGATAGTGCTATAAAAGGACTGTCCTGTATAGAATAATTTGTATTGTTTTCTTGGCAGGAAATCTTGAGGCAGCAGAACTCCTTAAAGTGAACCTAGCCAACCCTCACGTGTGGGATGTTGTTGAGCCTCATACACCACTTCATATTAAGATGGGCTTACAGAGTCCACAGAGAAAACATCTCATGGAATCTTCACGGAGAATCAGCAGTCCTAGAATTGTTTCAATATAGTATCTGTTTTGAAAATAGATTATTCATGATTGAGGTCCAGTAGCTCTAAAGAAGTCTTTATAATGCAAAAGTGCATATCTTCCCTAAGTATAGGGACAGACAGGCTTGGGCAAATACTGTAGACGCAGATCAGATGCCACAAAATGTGGCATCTGATAAGAGTCTACACTGTTTGCCACTCATTCTGTATTCACTACATATTTTCTCATAGTAAAATGGACTTGCTGAAATTTTGGGACGTAAGGAGCTGTGGTGTCTGAAGATAGTTAAGCTACCTGAACATTTGGCCTGTGCGTCCATGCAGTATGTCAGAGCCTACACTTTTCTTCACAAGAGTATTCAGCCCTTGATTTTATATACGGTGAATGGTGTACTGCATATGCCTTCATAAAATATTTGAACACCTTAACTCCATACCTTACATATATGAAAATTTATCAAGTCTATTTGACTACCTGAGATGAGTCTAAAAAGTGCATGATCAAACCGCTTCTTTAGAAATAGCGCTGTTTTGCTCAGTCATTTTACCAAATATGATTGGCACAGGCTGGTTTTCTGTTTGAATATTTAATATTTAGGTACATGTTTATTTTGATAGGTGATTGATTCATATTGTTAATGGATGATCCATATTGTTTATAATTTAATAGATGATTCATATTGTTGGGAGCAGTGTGTGTAGACCACCAAATTTACTTCATAGTTGATGAAGTTATGCTCCTTTTTTATTACAGTTTATTCCCATATACAATCTTCTGTATTGTATACTGTTTTGTATGTTTATTGTTTTGGCCATGATAGGTCAAGTTATGTGTTTCATTACATTGATTTCAAATTCTAGGACTTGACAGAAATGCAGATACTGGAATTGTCCTAAAAATTCTGCATGCACATTTTTCTGACAAAATGGCATACAAACAGTGCAGACCCACAACAGTCTGAACAGAGTCCACACTGTTTGCCATTCCACCAAAGATTTTATGAATCCAACACATAAAGTACAAAGTTTAGTCATAAACAAATATAGAATAATGTGTTCAAAATTTTAAGACATATACATACAGTTGACTCTCCTTATCTCGAAGTCCAAGGGACTCTCTGAAATACTTCGAGATATCCATACCTCAACATATCAGATTTGCAGAATCGAGGAAAAAATAAATCGAACAGCCACATTTCACAAATGACTATGTAACATGACTCCTGATATATTGAAAATATTGCGGAAAAGAGAAGCAATTTTCTCATCTTTTCAACAATATTTTGTTACATGTTACCTGTTGTTAGACTCCCATGTTGAAATAGGGACCATGTTTTTACTTCGAGATAAGCGAAGTCGAGATAACGAGAGTCGACTGTACCTCTAGATAAGTGTGGGTATCAGGTAAATATCTTTCTTATTGCTCCACAAAAACATACATTTTGGGTACTCATTAGAAGCTTCCTAGTGAGGTGCTTCTAGTGAGTACCTCAAATTTTTATGGAGAAATAAGAAAAAATCAAAACTTTTGGTTAAAAAAAAAAAAACAAAAAAAAAACCTAATCTGGAGCTATGCATTTACAGAATCGAAGATGTTCTTTCATTGTGAAATATTTCTTTATCTGTCCTTAAAAATATGTTCTGACAGGTACTTCAGATTTATAATTATTTCTGCGAACTGTTTCAGTGAAACACTAAGACAACAGTTTACTGTTCTTGCATCTATACATACTGTGTAGAAAAGCACAGCTGAAGTGAACATTGATTTTATTTTTTTTATTTTTTGTTTTACATCAAGGTATTTATTGCAAGAATACTATTACCTAATATTAAAAGCCAAACTATTTGGACACTACCTCATTATTATACTTATTTTGGAATTTGAAAACTCAGTTTGATTACCTGATGAGGTGTCTGAAATGCTGTTATGTGAATGGTGAACAGTATAGACCCTGAGAAAACAGCTCCTTTAGTAGTTTGATTAGTGTCTACACTGCTTGGGTTTTTGCGTTTCCAAATATGTTGGTTAATTGGGGTATTTAAGAAACTGTGATAAAAACTGAAGTATGATTTTCTATGTCAGATGAAAATGATATTGTTCATTGCTTCTTTTAAATAAATTTCCACTTTTTTACTCCATCATTGTTGATGAGACGAAACAGTATAGCCAGTAATGTGTCATCTAGCAAGCATAGACAGAATTTTGTCATCTTACCTGTGAATCAAAGCACACACCATTTTATCAGGCTGTCCCATATTATTTCAGAAATGGTGTTTGTTTGTCGGGCTGGGTGGCCTAGTGGTTAGCCCATTCGACTTTCAAGCGGGATATCATGAGTTTGAATCCCCCTCAGGTCAAGACAATTTTCAGACCATTAGTATGCCTAGCTCATACTCGACGTGCCCTGGGTTGAGTATAATGTGGACAGGGCAGTGCTTGGTGACAGACAGCGGCACCAAGTGTGCATGGGTGATCCGTGAAAGCAAGGCTGTACAAATACATGTACATAACAGTTGCCGCTGCCTCTACATGCCTCAGATCTGTTAGCGTTAAAAATCCACACAACAACAGCAAATGAGGTTTAAAATAATGTGTAACAGGTCTGGAGTTGTTGAAAAATGAAAATTATGAAACATGTTCGAAATGAGGTAAACTGGTATAGGCTGTAAACAAACACAGACATTTTACCAAATTCTGGAAGTTTGTTCCTATGTGCATCTTATACCTACTATCTGAAAATCCATCCAAAAAATCTAGATCCTGAGCACTAAGTAGCCTCAATAAATCTGGACCACCAATAGAGGGAAACAACAGGATCATACATAAGGCCATTTGAATAAAAATTGACTCAAACTGAACAAAAAAAAAAAAAGAAAAAAACTACAGGGACTGGTTTTCTGAAGACAAAACACAATTCCATATATTGCCTTTTATTTTTATATAAATAAATATTTCATGATATACAAGTTGGTTCATACTTCTCTCTCTCTCTCTCTCTTTCTCTCACATATATTTAATGAGAATGGATACACTTACAGGAGCCTGGGAGACAACTTGTCATACGAGGGGAGTTCAATAAGTTCGTAGAACTTGGTATTTTTCTATACAATTCAAGATTTCTTTTTTCATTTTTGTGCAGTGTAAACCTTTGTCAGTTGAATGATAACAGCCGTTTAGTCAACATGCACATTTTTTGCTCTTACTTTTTGTTTGAAAACCTATACCCATAGGCAAAAATGGAAAGTCAGACTATTGAGTTCAGAGCAGTCTTAAGTTCCTCACTAAGGAGGGTGCAAAGGCCAAAGACATCCATCGGCGCATGGCTGATGTGTATGGTGATAGTAGCCCAAAGTATTCCACAGTGGCAAAGTGCAGCAGAATGTAAATGTGGGCGAGAGTCCTTAGAAGATGACCCGAGGCCAGGTCGCCCTGCTGATGTTTTCAGCCAGGAGATGATCCACCGTGTTGAGAGACTTGAGAAACAATCGCCAAATCGAAGTTGCCGAACTTGCTTCAGAATGTGGTATTTCTAATGGAAGTGTTTACATTATAATCCATGAACATTTAGGCACGTTAAAAGTATCTGCCAGGTGGGTACCCAAAAACCTGAACATGCAAGATCGTCAGCAAAGGGTGGAGTCAAGTCAAGAACTTCTGGAAGTGTACAATGCCAATCGAGAAGACTTTCACACTCATCTTGTAACAGGAGATGAAACTTCACCACTGGGACCCAGATACTAAAAAAGAGCCCATGCAATGGGAGCACCCTGGCTCACCCCCACCTAAGAAATTTCGTACCCAACCATCAGCCAGCAAGGTAATGGCCACGGTGTTTTGGGACTCCAAAAGGATTATATTGATTGATTACAAGCCTGCTGGTACTTCAATTACAGGAGAATACTATGCAAATGTCATTAAACAATTAAGGGTTGCTATTAAAGAAAAACGAAGGGGAAAGCTAGCTGCTGGTGTCCTTCTTTTGCCTGATAATGCCCCTGTGCAAAAGTCCAGAGTTGCACATGTGGCTATTCGTGAGTGCAAGTTCAAGCAGTTAAATCACCCGCCATACAGTCCAGACCTGGTCCCAAGTGATTATTATCTGTTTCGAAATTTGAAGTCCCACTTGCGTGGAACGAGATTTTGGGACGATGATGAGCTCAAGGGTGCTACAGAGACTTGGTTTGAGGACCAAATAGACAACTTTTATTTCAAAGGCATAGACTGCTTAAAAGAAAAGTGGGCCAAATGCAATGAAGTAAAGGGGGATTATATTGAAAAATAATGTTGAAACCATCTTCCAATCTGTGAGTTAAACCCCAAGTTCTACGAACTTATTGAAATACCCTGGTATTTTATGCATCCTTTTGAAAAAAAGGTTTCCTGTTATTGTTACATGTAGTTGAACAATTTTCAGATGGGTTCACTGTGCAGGAAAGCTACAAAATCTGTTACTGTTATAAAAATGGCAGAAACCTACCAAGGGTATTCAATTCCTTAAAGTTAGTCAGGAAGCAGTAACACTAACAAAATATATGAGGCCATGACATACAATAAGAAGTCCAGTTGTACAAGGTATAGCTTTACAAAGTCATCAAATTAATGTGATATTAAAACCTGAAGTATGAACCATTTAAATTCACTAGTTTTTTATTTATTTATTTATTTTTTTTAATGAAAAAATGTGTTTTTGCAGAGCCTGCCTACTCATTTTTTTTTTTCTTATCTATCTTTATACCCCACCACATGATAGTGGTGGGATATAATGGTTTCATGCTGGTTGTCTGTGTCCGTCTGCCTGTCTGTATGTTTATTTCTAGACAGATCAGGTTTGGGATTGCTTATGGGCAAATTTCTTCAATTTTTGGCAGAGTTATCTTCCTGCTACATAACAGTGATGGCATTATATTCTCATGTTGTTTGTTTGTTGTTGTTGTTTTTTTGTTGTTTTTTTTTCCATAAAAATATCTGTATCTAAAACACTGTAAAAATTTTAATGAAATGAAACAGTTGCCTTCATGACTTTAATAATCTAATGATGCTTTGAACAAATGAGCCATAAACTTCACAGTTGCGGCCATGTGCAGAGATGCACAGAAGGTCTAGGTTTCTTTATTCACACATGGATTTTAAGGGGGCCCAATACACTTGGCAGATATTTCAGCATTTGTAACTTGCATTTGCTTTCCTACACAGCAAACCCCTTCAAAAAAGAAGTCTATTTTACAAATTCTTTCATTGTAGAGTAGACCCTATTTCATAAGGGAGGCAAAAAGTTTTGGCCGTATCAATTCCTATTATGTTTTGCTGAACCATGCCTAAATGCTACAAATTCTCAAAGTGCATCCAGTTCCATTTTCTTTTACTTTTTTGTCTGACACTTATTCTTGTCATTATTATTATTATTTTTTTAATATTAAAATAACTGTTCAAACAATGTTTATGGATGTGCAGACTGATTGGAGTCTTTGCTGGGCACACAGGTCCATTAGTAAATTTTACTCATGTTTCACCAAATATAAAACACATAATGAAAAGAACAGGCCAAACACCTTGCCGTGCAAAAATGTGTCTTTGGGCATATTCCATGCAGTCTGATCAGGGCCTTTGGTGTCTGCAAACAATCATTGGATACTATAGAATCTTTCAATGGAGAGCAGATGCCCTGATGAGACTGCACATGTGCAGGATGATGTAAACCTGCACATTTTGCACATGTTCAAAAGCACTTTTTTGTTTGAGCAATAGCCCATATGTGATAAACAAAGATTAGTCTAAAACTCCAGATGAGATGAATTATTGACAGTGTTCTTAACTCTCCATGAAAGCATGCTGTGGGTATACATTAACCCATTGTAGTTGGGAGACTCGTAAAAGATAAAAGAATAACTGGCAAACAGCGCAGACCCAGATCATGCTGCAGAATGCAGTGTCTGATCAGGGTCTCCACTGTTTGCAAACAGTTTAACCATTTTTCTCTAGGTATATATAAATCTCATAGTGGGACATACCTAAAATTGAAATTGGACTCTTCCAGTATATAGTGTGGGAGAGTCTATTCAGTCTACAATGGGTTAAAACTGCACTGATGAAGCAGCTCTAATGAGTACACACGAACTTTTTTATCCATAGTTCCATTATAGCAGTTTTAGATATATCACTGATTAAAAATGGTCCCAAAACATGTATCTCAGTAAATGTATGTAAATGTAGCATATATAGAAAAATGACAATTATAGATTATACAGAAAAATGACCACATGGTTGTTTATCTCTATAGGCTATACAGTTTTGTTAGGATAAAACACAGTTGTTTAGAAAAACAAGAGGGCCATGATGGCCCTGTAACGCTCACCTGAGCATCATAGCACTTTGAGAACCTGATCTAGAACTGATCAAGGTAAACATTCTGATCAAAATTCAAAATGATTATATTAAAAAGTAAGACAATGTAGCATGTCTAATGGACTGTGAAATAAAGGTCAAGGTCAAATATGGATGACTGCACTCAAGAGGCCATGCTAAGATGTATGCATGTACTAAGTATCACTGGCTGTAGGAGCAATAGTTACTGAGAAACTGACCTAAACACAAACACTTCACAAGTACCATATATCACTCTGCAGGACCAATAATTATTGAGAAACTGACCTAAATGAAAAAACTTAAAAAAGTCACTGGATAGAAAAATATACATCACTTTGAAATCATCAAGACAAACATTTTGAGCAAGATACATGATGATCACTTCAAAAATGTAACCTCTAGAGCATCAAAAAGGTTTCCCTTTGATTTGGCCAGGTGACCTAGTTTCTGATATCAAGTGACCCAGTTTTAAACTAGACCTAGAAATCATCAAGACAAACATTTTGAGCAATATTTATGATGATTATTTAAAAAATGTGACCTCTGGAGTGTTAACAGTTTTCTGCTGATTTGGCCTGATGACCTAGTTTTCAACCCCATGTGACCCAGTTTCGAACTTGACCTAGAAATCATCAAGGCAAACATTTTGAGCAAGATTCATTATGATTCCTTCAAAAATGTGACCACTAGAGTGTTAACAAAATTTTCTGCTGATTTGGCCTGGTGACCTAGTTTTTGACCCCAAGTGACCCAGTTTCGAACTTGACCTAGAACTCATCAAGACAAACATTTTGAGCAAGATTCATGATGATTCCTTCAAAAATGTGACCGCTAGAGTGTTAACAAGGTTTTCTGCTGATTTGGCCAGGTGACCTAGTTTTTGAACCCAGGTGACCCAGTTTCGAACTCCACCTAGAAATCATCGAGACAAACATTTTGAGCAAGATTCGTGATGATTGCTAAAAAAATGTGACTGCTAGAGTGTTAACAAAGTTTTCTGCTGATCTGGCCCGGTGATCTAGTTTTTTACCCCAAGTGACCCAGTTTCAAACTTGACCTAGAACTCATCAAGACAAAACATTTTAAGAAAGATTCATGATGACTGCTTCAAAAATGTGACCGCTAGAGTGTTAACAAGGTTTTCTGCTGATTTGGCCTGATGACCTAGTTTCTGACCCCAAGTGATCCAGTTTTGAACTTGACCTAAAAATCATCAAGACAAACATTTTGAGCAAGATTCATGATGATTGCTTGAAAAATGTGACCGCTAGAGTGATAACAAGGTTTTCTGCTGATTTGGCCAGGTGACCTAGTTTTTGACCCTAGGTGACCCAGTTTCAAACTTGACCTAGAAATCATCAAGACAAACATTTTGAGCAAAAAATCATGATGATTGCTTCAAAAATGTGACCGCTAGAGTGTTAAAAGTTTTCTGCTGATTTGGCCTGGTGACCTAGTTTTTGACCCCAAGTGACCCAGTTTCAAACATATCCTAGAACTCCTCAAGACAAACATTTTGAGCAAGATTCATGATGATTGCTTCAAAAATGTGACAGCTAGCGTGTTAACAAGATTTTCTGCTGATTTGGCCTGGTGACCTAATTTTTTACCCCAGGTGACCCAGTTTCAAACTTGACCTAGAACTCATCAAGACAAACATTTTGAGCAAGATTCATGATGACTGCTTGAAAAATGTGACCGCTAGAGTGTTAACAAGGTTTTCTGCTGATTTGGCCAGGTGACCTCGATTTTGACCCCAAGTGACCCAGTTTCGAACTTGACCTAGAAATCATCAAGACAAATATTTTGAGGAAGATTCATGACGATTGCTTCAAAAATGTGACCGCTAGAGTGTTAACAAGGTTTTCTGCTGATTTGGCCCGGTGACCTAGTTTTTGACCCCAAGTGACCCTGTTTTGTACTTGACCTAGATTTAATAGAGGCAAACATTCTGAGCAAGTTTCATCAAGATTGGGTCAAAACTATGACCTCTAGAGTGTCAAGTTTTTCCTTTGATTTGACCTGGTGACCTAGTTTTTGACCCCAAGTAACCCAGTATCGAACTTGACCTAGATTTCATACAGGCAAACATTCTGAGCAAGTTTCATCAAGATTGGGTCAAAACTGTGACCTCTAGTTACAGAATTCTCTTCGTCAATAACCTAGCTGATGAGTAAAACTGCTGTAGTTATGTACTATGCAATGTAAGAAAAGGTTTCTTATCCAAACAGGGGCAAACAAGACCCAAATCATCCTGTGCATATGTGAAGTCTGATCACAATTTTCAAAGTCTACTGACAGAATCAGTGGCTACTGAAGAATACAGTGAAATTCTGCCATTAAGACAGCTTTTGGGACTGTCTAAAAGTGGTCTTATTAGTTGGGTGGCCTTAATAGGTGGCCCTAGTTCTGCTGAACCCGGATGTACCCTGCCTTTGCAAACAGTGTAAATCCAGATCAGTCAGAAGCCAACTGATTTGTATCTACTGTTTGACGTTAAGTATGTGAATTTGTATTAACAAATTGGATCAAGCAATGATTGGCTAAAAATTACAAGTGGGCATGGTATCTTAATTTCTTAGGGTTAAGGTTAACAAGGGTTAATATAGAATAATAAGAAAGACAATATTTGGGACTGGCAAAGCTGGTCTACAGCGGATGGGTCTTAATTTTGAGTGGTCTTAATCACAGAATTTTACTGTAGACTTTGGATAAGGGAAAGTTCTGTTCAAACAGGGTGAATGTCTTCAGTGGTTGCATATGGCATAAAGCCCATAGCTGCAGTTAAGTTACCTTTTTAAACTAAAATTACTGATATTTTTTGTTATTTATCCACTAAAACACATGTTGTAGACATTCATTAGACGGTCCTCACTGAACCTCTTGTAATGAGTATCCACAACAAGAATTCCGCAGAAGGCGTCATCGCACCTGCTGGGGCAAAAGTCACAGGAGCCACAATCAGAACGTGGTTATTAAATAAGTTTATTTCATTCTTAGCAGTGCTCACTTGGAAAACTGGGTTGAAAAAAATGTAGACAAAGTGCCTAGTGGGGCACATATATTCCAGGCCAGTCCCATTCCCTCTAATGGCTATATCTTCAGCACTGACTTTTCGTATCATACAGCCCAATGATAATGGAACGTTGACGTAAAATGTGTAAATGTCACTGGAGCATGAAATATAGGTCAAGGTCACGGGTCAAGGTACCTGCTAATTCAGTACATCAAGGAGAAGCACAATGCAAGGTATGGTGGTTGTAGGCCTTATAGTTGAGGAGTTATCAAACATCAACGTAAAATGTGTCATATATAGGTCAAGGTCACCGGGTCAAGGTACCTGCCAAGCCAGTGCAATGAGGTGAAGCACTATGCAAGGTTTAGTGGCTGTAGGTCTTATATTTGAGGAGATACCGAACATCAACATAACATGTGTCAAAGTCACTGGAGTGCACAATATAGGTCAAGGTCACCAGGTCAAGGTACCTGCCGAGTCAGTACATTGAGAAGAAGTGCTGTATAGGGTTTGGTGGTTGAAGGCCTTATAGTTGAGGACATGGAAGGGTGACCTAAAAAGTGTAAAAGTCAATGGCCTAAAAGGTGTAAAAGTCAATGGAGCGCGAAATATAGGTCAAGGTCACCCTGCGGAGTCAGTACATTGAGGAGAAGCACTATGCAAGGTTTGATGGTTGTAGGCCTTACAGTTGAGGAGATACTGATGGTTTTAGGCTTTATAGTTGAGGAGATATTGAACGTTGACGTAAAATGTGTAAAAGGCACTGGAGCGCAAAATATAGGTCAAGGTCACCGGGTCAAGATACCTGCCGAATCAGTACATCTAGGAGAAGCACTATGCAAGGTTTGGTGGCAAGAGGTCTTACACTTGAGGAGATCTGGAACATTGACATAAATTATGTCAAAGTCACTGCAGCCAAAATATAGGTCAAGGTCACCAGGTCAAGGTATCTGCCAAGTCAGTACATTGAGAAGAAGCACTTTGCAAGGTTTGATGGTTGTAGGCCTTATAGTCGAGGCGATATCGAACGTCGACGCAAAATATGTCAAAGTCACTGGAGCGCAAAATATAGGTCAAGGTCATCGGGTCAAGGTACCTGCCAAGTCAGTACATCTAGGAGAAGCACTATGCAAGGTTTGGTAGTTGTACGCCTTATAGTTGAGAATATCTGGAATGTCAACGTAAATTGTGTCAAAGTCAATGGAGCGCAAAATATAGGTCAAGGTCACTGGGTCAACATACCTGCCAAGTCAGGAGGTCAGGGAGATGTGTCATGCAAGGTATGATGGTTGTTGTAGAATTGCAGTTGATTAGAATACTAACTTCAACGTAAATGTCGAACTTCGACATAACAACTGTTAACAGACAGACGGACAGATGAACGGACAGACGAATGGAAAAGCTGGCACCTATGTCGCAAAGTCGGGAGGTCAGGGAGATGTTTCATACAAGGTTGTTTAGTTTTGTAGTTGATTAGAATACGAACTTTGACATAAATGTCAAACTTCTATAAACAGAACTGTTAACAGACAGACGAACAGACAGATGAATGGAAAAGTGAGCACCTATGTCGCAAAGTCAGGAGGTCAGGGAGATGTTTCATGCAGGGTTTGATGGTTGTTTAGTCTTGTAGTTGATTAAAATACTAACTTTGACATAAATGTCGAATTTCGACATAAATGTTGACAGACGGACGGACGAATGGACAGACATACGGAAAAGCAGACGCCTATGTCGCAAAGTCAGGAGGTCAGGGAGATGTTTCATGCAAGGTTTGATGGTTGTTTAGTCTTGTAGTTGATTAGAATACTAACTTTGACATAAATGTCAAACGTCGACATAAATGTTGACAGACTGACGGACGGAAAATCGGACGCCTATATCGCACCCTGCTACAAGCAGGTGCGATAATAAATGATATACAAAATGGGAAATGGGCCCTTACGTCATACGGGAATAGTGAAGGACCAGATCAGCAAGCATACTGGTGCAGTCTGATCTGACCATTCTCTGTTGTCTACATATACTACAGTAGCCTTTGATTCTGTAAGTGGACAATGCAGGCTCAGATCAGCCTGCACAAATGTGAGCAAATTGAAGGAGGTCTCCTTTTGTGAGTTGCTCATCTTATATGTTTTTGTGCAGAAGTAAGAAAAATATCATGGATAGTCCTCTTGTCTGGAGCTGTGACAAGGCACCTTTTCCTATGTCTTGCATCTTATGTTTCTATTGTAAAATATTTAATCACCATTTAAAAATTATCGTAACAATGCTATGAAATGCAACAGGATACCCTGAGCAAACAGTGGAGACCCAGGTCAGACTGCTTCTTAAGAGCATTCTGATCAGGGTTTACAATGTTTCCTACTTACCAAGTTAATTAGTGATGCATAATGTTACACAGTCCAATGAGCCGCAATATCATAAAGTACCTTCAGATGTGCACCAGCAAACATTCAGATCAGCATGTGCATTCCCAGTCTGATCATAAGTTTCTTCATGCAAACAACAAAGACTCTGATCAGAATGCAGGGATGTGCAGGCTGATTCGAGTCTTCATGCTTGCACATGTCAGAAGGTACGTTTTCTCATGTTGTGGCTCATATAATTTGGATATATACATGTAGGACGCACAATGCAAGAAAGGGGCCTCAAACCCTTAAAGTGCCAATCACAATTGCAGCAGGGGACTGCTACAAATTTTGCTTATCACTTTAAGGGTTAAGCTATATATGAATAGTGATGGTCCAGATCAGCCTGTACATTCTACAATATAGGGATCAAACATGGTTTTTCAATGCATTAACATTCACCAGGTCCCGTGGGAGGTGTTGAAAACCGAGGCTGGAGGCCGCGGTTTTCAACTCCTCCAAAGGGACCTGGCGAATGTTAATGCATTGAAAAACCATGTTCGATCGCTATTATTGCATAAAAATTGAAAACATTTGCTACATTTTGAGGGGGGGGCGGGGGGGGAATGCGGGAGACAGATATGGTACTGGATATAATTTTAGATGAACATCTTCCATAGCTGGTATCACTGTAGACCAAATATAAATAGTATAAGCTGAGTAAATAAAAGATCTTAAAACTTTGAGGTAAAACTTTTAACATAATAATGATGCCAAATAGAAAGTAAATCCATGCAAAGATTTAGAAAAGAGATTTTAAAAAACTTAGACTCAAAACTTAAACATGGATTTCTAAGTCCGTGACCTTGACCTCTAGGTCATAAGCAGGGGTGGGAATGGTGCCAAATAAAATTTTGGATCAATATCTATAATCATGCCAAATATAAAGTATCTCCATGCAAGGATTTAGAAATTAAGAGATCTTTAAAACTTTGACACAAAACTTTAACATAAATTTCATAAATTTGTAAGTCTGTGACCTTGACGGAGATTGATCATGAAATATTTTCTACGGTCATTCTCTCCCTTCCGCTGATTCAAGAAGGGCAGTTGTCAGTTTCTGGCGAAAGAATGTGCACAATACTGGTTAACCGCTTAGAGGACTAAACCTGCCCAGTAAACGTGTGGTTAGGTAAACTGACCGCGCTCGACATGACCCCATTGGGTTGACTGGGCCGTAAAACCTCAACACAAACAAAACCTTGACCTCTAGGTCATAAGCAGGGATAAGAATGGTGCCGAATAAAATTTTGGATCAATATCTATAATCATGAAAAATATAAAGTAACTCCATGCAAAGATTAACAAATTAAGAGGTCTTAAAAACTTTGACGCAAAACTCTAACATAAATGTCTTAGTCTGTGACCTCCAGGTCATAAGCAGGGGGATAGTGCCGAATAAAATTTTGGATCAATATCTATTAGGATGCCAAAATATAAAGTAAATCCATACCAGGATTTAGAATTAAGAAATCTTAAAAACTTTGACGCAAAACTTTAACATAAAATAGAATCGAAGTCCGTGACCTTGACCTATAGGTCATGAGCAGGTGTGGATAGGGCTCAATAAAATTTTGAACCAACATCTATAATTATATCAGAGGATCTAGAAAATATGAGGTCTTCAAAACTTTGACAGTTTTGTTAACCCTGACGCCGCCACCAACGCCTGGGGTAGTGCAATAGCTCTTCCTGTACTTTCGTACAGGGGAGCTAATAATGACAACTAAAAATAATAACTTCTCTGACAGTCATTCTAAAACCAGACCTGTTTGTCTGAGTGCAATATTTAACATGATACATATAATATCTAAGAACAATATAGAGCATTCTATTGTATTTTTTGGATAGATTAACATGGAGATGGTACTTGTTGCAATTATATGTAGAATTTACAAAACCAAAACAAGTACAATGGCTTAGTAATCATCAAGTAAACATCCTTATCTATTCTGAGACACTGAAGTCCACCTTTTTACAATATAAATCAGGTGATTACCCTTAATTCTGAGTAAATGTAGCATAGGTATACATAACTGTGTATCTGAGTCCACAAATTCTACCTTTTTACTTTATAAATCAGGTGATTACCCTTGATTCTGAGTAAATGTAGCATTAGTAGTCATAAATGTGTTTCTGAGTCCACAAATTCTACCTTTTTACTATATAAAGCAGGTGGTTACCCTTGATTCTGAGTAAATGTAGCATTAGTAATCCCCACAAATTCTAACTTTTTACTATATAAATCAGGTGATTACCCTTGATTCAGAGTAAATGTACCATTGGTAATCATACATGTGTTTCCGAGTCCACAAATTCTACCTTTTTACTATATAAATCAGGTGATTATCCTTGATTCTGAGTAAATGTAGCACTGGTAATCATAAATGTGTTTCTGAGTCCACAGAGTCAACCTTTTCAGGTGATTACCACTGATTCTGAGTAAATGTAGCATTTGTATACATAAAATGTGTGTATAGATAACATATTCCACCTTTTTACTACATAAATCAGACAAATACCACAGAGTCCACCGTTTTGCTACATAAATCAGGTGATTACTCTCGATTCTGAATAAATGTAGCATTGGTATACATAAAATGTGTGTATAGATAACATATTCCACCTTTTTACTACATAAATCAGACAAATACCATTGATTGAGTAAATGCAGCATTGGTATGCATAAATACGTACCCGAGTCCACAGATTCTACATTTTTATTACATAAATCAGGTGATTACCCTTGATTCTGAGTAAATGTAGCATTGGTATACATAAATGTGTGTTTAGACAACATATTCCACCTTTTTACTACATAAATCAGGCGAATACCATTGATTCTGAGTAAATGCAGCATTAGGATACATAAATGTGTATCTGAGTCCACAGATTCCACCTTTTTACTTCATACATCAGGTGATTACCCTTCATTCTGAGTAATTGTAACATTATAAAGCATAAATGTGTATCTGAGACAAACAGATTCCACCTTTTTCACTACATAAATATCCGGTGTCTGAATTCTTAATTAACCCTTGTCCTGCTGAACCCGGATATATCCTGCCTTTGCAAACAGTGTAGATCCAGATCAGTTGGCTTCTGAAGAAGCCAACTGATCTGGATCTACACTGTTTGCCATTAAGTATGTGAATTTATAGCAACAATCTGGATCAAGTTATCCAGTTGGCTGAAAACTAGAAGTAGGCGTGACATCTTAATTTATTCAGCAGGACAAGGGTTAAAGGGAATGGATACACTTCATAGATTTTCTGCCATTTTCTACAAAAAACAACTTTTATGACTTTTCATTTGCTTTCCTACACACCATGTCCCTTCTGAAAAGAAGTCTACTCAAAGGAAAGAAATAGTTCCCAAAGGGAAAAATTAAATTCTTTTAGAAAAGACCCCATTCACAAGGAGATTTATGAGCAGGGAAGCAAACAAGAAGTCACAAGTTGTCTCCCCTGTGAAAAAAATAATGGGAAAACAACAGCATATCCAGTCCCCTTAAAGTTACCAAAAATAGGAACACACAAGATATCAAAAAGGATCATCAGTAAAACAAAACTCAAATTGTAAACTAAATCTAAAATAATAGTATTAGGCTAAAATTCAAATGATAAATAAAGAAAATCAAAGCTTATCTAAAACTAATTAAATTGCATTTTTCTTTCATACTCTTAAATAATGTAGACAACAAAACTATATTCTGAACAAGAGTTTGTTGAATGATATGTCATGTCATTTAAGGAGGCCTGATTCAACTGGTAGATTTTTTCTTCAAGGGAGACAACTTTCTAGACTTATTTACCTTCCTGTGCACCCTTCTGTTTTGATCCCCTTCTGAAAAGGGGTCTACTCTAAAAGGAAAGAATTTGCTACCTATGGGTGGGTGGGAGCAAATTCTTTCCTTTTAGAGTAGACCCCTTTTCAGAAGAGATCTGGTGTGTAGTAATGCAAACAGGAAGTCACAAAAGTTCTCTTGAAATGTGCCAGGAAAATTACCAAGTAATTAAGTGGTCAGGAACTGATACAATCAGATCCATGTCAAGGAGACAATTTGCATGAAATACCAAAGCCTTTTTTACGATAAAGATAAGAAAAAAATGTTTCAAAATGTTGTCTGCTGAATTTTTAACCCAGCATGCTATAAGTGTTCTGTTGGAGTATGGCATGAGCCAGATTTTCATAATATGCTTTACCACTCCAAAACAAACTCTAACAAAACAAAATGATTAACTGGCATAGATTTTGAGTTCTAGTCTTTATATAAAGTACAGAGTAGACACACATACACACACACACACATGATTTATATTTCCAAAACTGTGACAAACTATCAATCACAAATAGAATAATAACAGTCAGACCTGCACCAACAAATTCATCAGATATACATGATCTGTACTTCCTGTCAGATCTGAAGACTGAGAGATACAATAAAGACAACACAAATAGTCACAACAAAAAAAAAAAAGCCACTTCCCTATAACAGTCCATTTTCTGAACCTCCAGAGTATTCTTTTAACCCTTCTCTTGCTGAGCACGACATGCCCTGTTGTAGCAAACAGTGTAGATCCAGATCAGTTGGCTTCTGAAGAAGCCAACTGATCTGGATCTGCACTGTTTGTCGTTAAATATGTGAATTTCTATCAAAAACCGGGATCAAGTAATCTGATTGGCTGGAAATTAGAAGTGGGCGTGGCATCTTAATTTATTCAGCATGACAAGGGTTAATATAATCATTTCTCCCCTACAATAACAGTTAACTGGTCATTAATTCTTAAAGTGCAAAATTGCAGTAACCATTCTCTTTCTTTTTTTCATAAACAGAAAGCTTTCATGTCATGTATATTGCCTGCTATGCTGCATAATGCGGGTAATGTACATGACATATCATGCCTGATTTTTGCTTTTTTTTTTTTTTTTTGGGGGGAAAAAAAAAAGTCTGAAGAAAAAAAATTAAAACAATGTTGAAAAAGGGCTCATCCGATATGAAGGTCTTAATCAGAATGTGAAAGCTGATCTGGGCATTCACCGCCTGCAAATGGCAACAGTGCCCTTTTCTCACATTTAGCATTAACACTTTATGACACAGGTAAAATAATTTGGTAACAATCATGGTCAAAATATTAATTAATATAAAAAGATTAACCCTATAAAACACAGGGTAAATTCAGATTCACAAAGGCTGATCTGTACTAACTGTATATAAAGAATATCAACATTTGCTTCCCTGATAGGAAAACTATGCCACAGAGGTTTGGCAGATTTTGCGTGAACAAAGTGTAAGCCGTTAAATTATTAAATCCATTTATTATATACATGTACCTTTTTCTGATGTTTCCATAGAAAAACTTGAAAAAAGAAAACTAAATGCAGAATAATAGTGCATAGTAATATTTTGACAGTCCATCTGACACCAAAAGCCATGCCTTAAAAGGCCAGTGTGTGCTGTTTCTTTCTATTTGATTCTTTGTTTTTTTGGGGGAGGGTTATTTAAAAAAAACCAAAAAACTAGGTCCAACAAAACTATATCATCACTAGTGAAATATAACCAAGTAATGTCATCTCACATTAGTGAATTACTTCACTGTACAAAAATATTAAAACTATCTCACTAGCAAGTAATAGGAATTCCATGTAAAGCATATAATAAAACTTTTCTTTGCAAAGTTTGATTGATACTCGCTGTTTATTTTATCATTCTACACAAAATTTGAATGATGTAGGTCAATATATTGATATCAAAATTCAGTGACGGCAAACAATTTGTTATCTTAACTGCATAGGCTAACAACTTAGACCCCGGATCAGCCTGGGCCCAGTTGTTCAAAACTAACACTGTCGTTAGTTAATGTATCATTAAAACTTTGATCATTAAATATGGCATATACGCTAATGCTGAAAACTTGTGAGTAGCTTTTGCATTTTTACAGCAAAAATATCTGTGAATTAGATAATGTACTTACTAGAACAGTTAACATTTTGACCATTAACAAGCTCATTAAGCTAACGATGCTTTGAACAACTGGGCCCTGATATTTACCCAATATTGGGTCTGGCAGGAATGAGCAAACAGAGTGCAGGGCAGTGTTGGATCTGGGTCTACACGGGTTGCAACTGATTTAGCAGTTTTTAGACATATCAAAAGTTATAAAATACATGTAGATGTTAAAATTTTAGGACAAGTATGGTGAGGGGTTAATCCTTCTCTTTCTAAACACAACATGCCTTGTCATAGCAAATAGTGCAGATCCAGATCAGTTGGCTTCTGAAGAAGCCAACTGATCTGGATCTGCACTGTGTGTCATTAAATATGTGAATTTCTATCAAAAACCCAGATCAAGTAATCTGACTGGCTGGAAATTAGAGGTGGGCATGGCATCTTAATTTATTCAGCAAGGCAAGGGTTAAGGTGTCAAAATAGTTAGGATAAATACAGTCTCTAGAAACCTGTGCATTGAGTCTTTGAAATGCATAGATAATAAATAATATTCTATCAATTTCTGTTAGTATGTTTTATTGATATGTAAAAAAAGGAGCTACTGTATTCACCTTAATTATTCAGACAGACAACCCTGAGCAAACAGTATAGACTCAGATCAGAATGTGACATCTCCTCAGGGTCTCCGACTGCCACTCATCCAGCAGTTTTTAGACAAATCAAACAGGTAGTAAAATAGACTTGTTCACATGTTGGGACAAATATGTTTAGGAGTCGAGGTGTCCGAACACTGGGTAAAATACAGCGCGTCAAACTGAGTAAAATGGTGAATAATTGTAATTACCCTAAATATGTAAGCCAGAGTCAGAAAAAGTACATTTGGACATGTGCCTCCAGCCCTCCATTAACCCATTGTAGTCTGGAAACCCCAAAAAGGGTAACTGGCAAACAGTACAGACCAGATCAGACGCCGCATTCTGCAGCGTATGATCAGAGTCTCCACTGTTTGCATATAGTTCAGTCATTTTTCTCTCAGAATATCTTAATCACATAGCCTGACATACCTAACATCGATATTAGAATCTTCCAATATATAGTGTGGGTGAGTTCATTCAGTCTACAATGGGTTAATAATTCAGATCAGCCTGCACACTTGCAGTCTGATCAGAATCTTCACTAGGCACATTTTTGATAGCCAAGGATGCAGTTTCTTCATGTGGACAACAAAGACTGATCAGATGGTGCAGCTGTGTAGGCTGTTTTGAGTCTTCATTGGGCACATGTCAGAACGTATGGTTTCTCACATTGCGGCTCATTTTGAAACCAACTCTACCATTCTTGTCCTAAATTTAACCCATTCTAGACTGAATGAACTCCCCTACACTATATATTGGAAGATTCTAATTTCGATTTTGGGTATATCAGGCTATGTGATTAAGATATTCCCAGAGAAAAATGGTTGACCTATTTGTAAACAGTGGATACCCTGATCAGACGTCTGATCTGGGTCTGCACTGTTTGCCAATTACCCTTTTAGGGGTCTCCAGAATACATTGGGTTAAACAAGTCCATTTAACTACATAATGATGTATCTAATATGCTCTTTGGTGCTCAATAGGCTAAAATTACATCAGAAAGAAAACCTAAAAAAAAAAAATCATATGACTGTTTTATTTACCGTAATAGCCCTATGTATTGGGACAGATAGGTCTTTGCAAACAGTGTAGACCCAGATCAGACACCACAGAATGTGGCACCATCTGACCAGAGACCAGGAGGTCGCGGGTTCAACCCCCGCCGAGCTCGGCAACATTCTTTCGTGGAGACTGATCATGAAATATTTTCTACGGTCATTCTCCCTTCCGCTGATTCAAGAAGGGCAGTTGTCAGTTTCTGGCGGAAGAATGTGCACAATACTGGTTAACCGCTTAGAGGACTAAGCCTGCCCAGTAAACGTGTGGTTAGGTAAACTGACAGCGCTCGACATGACCCCATTGGGTTGACTGGGCCGTAAAACCTCAACACAAACAAATGTGGCATCTGATCAGGGTCTACACTGTTTGCCAGATATCCAGGAATATTTTTAGACACATCAAGAAGTAGTAGAATGAACTATTTCAAATTTTAGGACATGATAGGTAGATTAGGTGCCCCAATACTAAGGGTTATTACGGTACCTGTACACTGATTATGGACAAAAAATTCATAAAACGAGGAATAAAAGCACCATGACATTACACCCATTAAAAAACATTGTGATCCAAAGGAAGTACCATATTTATCTTAAATACTGGGACACCTTAACACCATTTCAAACTTCTAATCTTTGAACATTGCTGTTTGACCACATGCTGTTGTGTCCAAGAACTGGAGGAGTAGCAAACAGGTTGATGCTGGTTAGATGCCACATTCTGCAGCATTTGATCTGGATCTAAACAGATCGCTCAGGCCTATTTGTCCCAATACTTTGGGGTTATTAAATGGTACATGTATATTCATGAGGTAATTTTTTGTTATTCACAAAAATAATATTGACCTTGACCTCAAAGGTGGGTTGGGATGGTACAGCATAAAACTTCAGACCAGTATCTAACATCGGGGAAATATAAACTACTTCCATCCCAAAGCTCAGCAACGATGCCGAAACCATGGTAAAATTTAACTGATGCCGACGCCATGGTAACTGCTGTAGCTCTACCTGTACTTTCGTACAAGGAACTAAAAAGTTATTCCAATCATCATCTCAATTATCACCTGAGAGAATGACCATAGAAAATGTTTCATGATCAATCTCCACTAAATGTTGGCGGGGATCGAACCTGCCACCTCCTGATCTCCAGTTGGACGAGCATTCGACTGAGCCACAGAGGCCTGCTACTATGTTTTATATGAATTCCTGTATTTAATGCAAACGGTGGAGACCCTGTCGAGACCCATTTTTGTGGCATCTGATCTGTCAGCGTTGTCTTCCAATTACTCTGGGTTTATACATGTACCACTTAAACCTCTACAATAGCCTTTCACCCTAAGTATCTCCAATATTTCTTAACATCTCCAATATCTTTTCTAACATGGGGGGGGGGGGGGGTGGGGGGGGGGTGCAACTGTCCAGACAGTCACAGAAGACTTTTTACTCTATAGACAAAAATATCAGAATAAAGTGTATTTCCTTTAATTATCCACACAATTCTGAACACTTTATTCCATACTTCTCTTGTCTAAAGTTTGTTTTTATGTGTTTGTCTCACAAAATACTTGGTGGAATAGCAAATACTGTAACAGTCTGATCAAGGGCTACATTGTTTGCCATTTCACCAAGTATTTTGTGACACAAGCATTTGAAAACAAAACTGTTTGCATATCCTGTTTTGTCCTTGAAGTTGGTGTACCAATTTTAGGACCTTTACCATAAACTTTAGCACTCTTGGCAAAAATCATATAGGTGTCAAGCAAACTGTGACTGAGCATGTGCAAAATGCGTGGATTCACACCATCCTTTACATGCATAAGTCTCATTCGGACTGTTGCTCTGCATTGATAAATTTGATAGTACCTAATGATTCTGTCCCAGGCTGATCTGGGCCTTCGCTGTCCACATATGCCTGAAGACATGTTTTCGCATGTTGGTGCCCATACGACAAATTGATCGTATTTTCTCAGAAAACAGGATTACACATTTCATGTGAGTTTTCTCCTAAGACACAATTTGTAGGAGTTTCAGAAATATCAAACCATATTTCTGAGGAAAAAATTCAAATTGCAACAGCTGGAATTTTTAACCCAGCATGCAAAGTTTTCAACCACTTAGACTACCTGCCCAAAACTGATTATTTAACCCTTAAAGTTCTAAGCAAATATTCTAAAATTGATTTTTTTTATTTTTCAGAGAAAGCAAGACTTGATATCTCATGTGAATCGTCTGTCTTATTTATTTGTCTTATTTTGTCTGATAAATAAAAAAAAAAAACAAAAAACTTCAAAGTGTCTGCTGTAGTTGTGATAGGGGCTTTAGGGGTTAACTATCAGGCGATGTATTGTAAATATACTGAAAATGGCAGTGTACCCAAAGATAAGACTACTCCTTGAGGGTCTGATCTAACAGATGAGACAATTCTGTTTGAACACTGAGGGTAATAATGCCCTGAAAAAGTGGCAAACATTGCAGATCCTTTCTAAATACATGTACATGTATGTTTTTGTTGCGGTTTTACAGCCCAGTCAACCTAATGCGGTCATGTCGAACGCGACAGTTTACCTAACCACTCTTACAGACAGGCATAGTCCTCTTTGCAGTTAACCAGTATGTGCACATTCTTTCACCGGAAACTGACAACTGCCCTTCTCAAACCAAAGGAAGGGAGAGAATGACCTTAGAAAATATTTCATGATCAAGTCAAGGCTTCTGTGACTGTCCGCACATGATCAATCTCCACAAAAGAACCTGGCAAGGGTCAAACCCGCATCCTCCTAATCACCAGTCAAAAAAAAAGTGTATGTAGGATATCCTTTTTTTCCCTAAGTGTTCAGACAGAAAGGCCTGAGCAAACAATATAGACCCAGACAAAACGCCACAGAATGTGGTACAGGATTAACATCTGCACTGTTTGTTACTAACCTATCAGTAATTTAAGGAGACTTGATACACTTGACAGGTTTTCCACTATTTTTTACAAAGGAGATATAACTAATGTGACTTCCTGTTTGCCTGGCTGCAAACCAAGCCCCTTCTGAAGGGGTCTACTTTACAACTTTTGTGACTTCCTATTTGCTTGGTTGCACATCAAGCCCCTTTTGAAAGGGGTCTACTATAAAAGGAAAGAATTTGCTCCCAAGGGGGAGCAAACTGGGAGCAAATTCTTTCCTCTCAGAGTAGACCCCTTTTTTAACAAAGGAAGCAAAATAATTTTGATGAGTTGCCTCCCTAAAAGTGTATCCATTTCCCCTTAAACATATCATCAGGTAGTAGAGTAGACTTGTTCAAATGTTTGGACAAGGACTATAAAGATATACAGTAAAAATCCACTATTAAGATCATCTCTCTGGGCCCAGTTGTTCAAAACTAATGATATCATTAGTTAACATATCATTAAAACTTTGATCATTAAACATGGCATATATGCTAATATTTTTGCTGAAAAAATGTGAGTAGCTTTTGCATTTGCAATACCTGTGAATTTGGTATTGTACTTACTAGAACAGTTAACATTTTGACCATTAACGAATTCGTTAAGCTAACAACGCTTTGAACAAATGGGACCCAGATTGCTTAAAAGTCGGGTAATCTTAATACTGAATATGGAATACTAAGGTAGAAACCATTTAATTTTGGACTGGTAAATGTTGCTCTTAATTGCAGATTGGTCTTAAATACAGAAGTTTATATCCAAATTTTTAGGGTAAATATAGTTATTACAGCATTACCTTATTTCTCTTTTTCCACAAAACATGGAATCCCATTATGAAAATTTAAGGGATCCTACAACATGTTTTATGCCCACTACTTGGAGTACTCTCCACAAAAAAAAAAGTAAATAAAAAAAATAAAAAAAAACAACAACCAAGCATTACTGAAACTAAATATTACATGTTTTTAACGCTTAGCACTCTGGGTAAAATTTTCAGCAGATGACATGTTGAAATATTTTTCTTATTTTCCCCACAAAACAGAATTTGACTTTTCATGCAAATTGTCTCCAATGAAATATTTTTCCCAGAAAACAGGATTTGCCATTTCCATTGCAGACAATTTGCATGAAATGTCAAATCCGGTTTTCTGGGAAAAATAAGAAAAATATTTCAAAACCTCTGCTGAAAATTTTACCCAGCATGCATAGCATTAAATCCTTCCTCAGCTATCTGCTAACTAGGCGTACTCGCTGCTACTGTAAACTCAGGATTTTGGCTTTGCTTCTGTAAGGACACATCTGTGATATTTTTGCTGTAACAACTGACAAACTGGAATGTTTGTAAAGTAGCCTGTTCTGTGTGACCCATGTAACTATAGTTACAGGTAAATCTGAAATAAAAAATCAGGGTTCCAGATGAATCTGATATGAGGTTATAGGCCCAGTCAACTCATTATGGTCATGTCGAGCCAGTCCGTTTACCTAATCGCACATTTCCTAGGCAGGCTTTGTCCTCTTAGCGGCTAACCAGTACCTGTGCACATTCTTTTGCTGGATTCATGATCATGATCAATGTCCACAAAAGAATGTTGCTGGACACAGCGGGAATCGAATCCGCAACCCGATCACCAGTTGGATGCGCACCAAACTGAGTCACTGGGGCTGACAAAATTCAGTCTTAGCTCTAGATGAGACACTTGTAGATCACCACTTTGCATTTAACCCTTAAAATGCCAAGAAAACCTGCATCTGAAAACGTCTTCTATTTATGTCTTCTGCTGAATATGCTTGCAAATTTTACAAACCTATTTTTGCATACAGGCAAACACTGTGGACTCTGATCAGACTGCTCCTAGAGGAGCAGTCTGATCTGGGTCCACACTGTTTGCAAAAATGACTTTTAAAATCACAAGCGGATGACAAGCAGACGACAATTGTTGTGATTAGCAATTTAAGGGTTAAAGTAAAAAAGTATTGATATTTTTTCTTGAAGAACTTCTAATCATAATTCTCAAAGAAAACCTGTTGTGGGTACTCATTTGAGTACCCATAACCTGTTTCCATAGAGAATTAAGAAAAACTGTCAAGGCATTTCTAATGAGTATCCACAAGATAATTATATTTGTTTGTAAGTAAATAAGAAAGGAATAGTTATTTGGATACCCATTAGTTATGGTTGTATCATATAAAAGCGTATTTCTGCGTACGAATCTCTCCATGTAACAAGACCTGTCGCCAGACAGGATAGCTCGCCTGATACATGTATTGCACATTTTGTTTCTAGAAATTTCTAAGTCCGTGACCTTGATTTTGACACGACCTGGGTGTGGGTGTGGGTGTGTGTGTGTGGGGTGGTGGGGGGGGGGGGGGTGTGCAGTATCTGTCTTTATACCAAATAGGAACTAAATCCATCATGTAGTTTAGAAGTAAATGAGATCCTAAAAAACTTTGGCGTAAAATTTTAACATCAAAATTCTAAGTCTGTGACCTTGACCTTGACATGACCTAGGGTGGTAGGGATTGGTACTGCGTAAAAATTTGGACTAATATGTATCATCATACAAAAGGTGAATCAAATCTGTGATAAGGTTAGGATTTAATGAGGTCTCAAAAACTTTAACAAAAACTTTAACATTTAAAATTCTAAGTCTGTGACCTCGACCTCAAGGTCATGGTCATGAGTGCTGATGGTGCTGATGAAAACTTTTGAGTAGTATCTATCATGATACCAAATCCATCATTTAGTTTAGTAGTAATAAGATCCTAAAAACTTTGACGTAAAATTTTAACATGAAAAATCTAAGTCTGTGACCTTGACCTTGACCTAAGTGGTGGGGATGGTACTGCGCAAAATTTTGGACCACTATATATCATCATACCAAAGATGAATCAAATCGGTGATAAGGTTAGACAAGAATTCTGCGGAAGGCGTCATCGCACCTGCTGGGGCAAAAGTCACAGGAGCCACAATCAGAACGTGGTTATTAAATAAGTTTATTTCATTCTTAGCAGTGTTTACTTGGAAAACTGGGTTGAAAAAAATGTAGACAAAGTGCCTAGTGGGGCACATATATTCCAGGCCAGTCCCATTCCCTCTAATGGCTATATCTTCAACACTGACTTTTCGTATCATACAGCCCAATGATAATGGAACGTTGACGTAAAATGTGTAAAAGTCACTGGAGCATAAAATATAGGTCAAGGTCACGGGTCAAGGTACCTGCTAATTCAGTACATCAAGGAGAAGCACAATGCAAGGTATGGTGGTTGTAGGCCTTATAGTTGAGGAGTTATCAAACATCAACGTAAAATGTGTCAAATATAGGTCAAGGTCACCGGGTCAAGGTACCTGCCAAGCCAGTGCAATGAGGTGAAGCACTATGCAAGGTTTAGTGGTTGTAGGTCTTATATTTGAGGAGATACCGAACATCAACATAAAATGTGTCAAAGTCACTGGAGTGCACAATATAGGTCAAGGTCACCAGGTCAAGGTATCTGCCAAGTCAGTACATTGAGAAGAAGCACTTTGCAAGGTTTGATGGTTGTAGGCCTTATAGTCGAGGAGATACCGAACATCGACGCAAAATATGTCAAAGTCACTGGAGCGCAAAATATAGGTCAAGGTCACTGGGTCAAGGTACCTGCCAAGTCAGTACATCTAGGAGAAGCACTATGCAAGGTTTGGTAGTTGTACCCCTTATAGTTGAGAAGATTTTGAACGTCAACGTAAATTGTGTCAATGTCAATGGAGCGCAAAATATAGGTCAAGGTCACTGGGTCAACATACCTGCCAAGTCAGGAGGTCAGGGAGATGTGTCATGCAAGGTATGATGGTTGTTGTAGAATTGTAGTTGATTAGAATACTAACTTCGACGTAAATGTCGAACTTCGACATAACAGAACTGTTAACAGACAGATGGACGGATGAACGGACAGATGAATGGAAAAGCTGGCACCTATGTCGCAAAGTCGGGAGGTCAGGGAGATGTTTCATACAAGGTTTGATGGTTGTTTAGTTTTGTAGTTGATTAGAATACTAACTTTGACATAAATGTCGAACTTCGACATAACAGAACTGTTAACAGACAGACAGACGGACGGACGAACATACAGATGAATGGAAAAGTGGGCACCTATGTCGCAAAGTCAGGAGGTCAGGGAGATGTTTCATGCAAGGTTTGATGGTTGTTTAGTCTTGTAGTTGATATAAATACTAACTTTGACATAAATGTCGAACTTCGACATAAATGTTGACAGACGGACGGACGAATGGACAGACATACGGAAAAGCAGACACCTATGTCGCAAAGTCAGGAGGTCAGGGAGATGTTTCATGCAAGGTTTGATGGTTGTTTAGTCTTGTAGTTGATTAGAATACTAACTTTGACATAAATGTCGAACGTCGACATAAATGTTGACAGACGGACGGACGGAAAATCGGACGCCTATATCGCACCCTGCTACAAGCAGGTGCGATAAAAATAATGATGTCTTAAAAACTTTAAGGAAAACTTTAACATTTAAATTCTAAGTCTGTGACCTTGACCTTGACATGACCTAGAGTGGTGGGGATGGTACTGCGCAAAATTTTTGACCAATATGTATCATCATACCAAAGATGAATCAAATCGGTGATAAGGTTAGGAAATAATGAGGTCTTAAAAACTTTAACGAAAACTTTAACATTTAAATTCTAAGTCTGTGACCTTGACCTCAAGGTCACGGTCGTGACCTTGACCTCAAGGTCACGGTCATGAGTGCTGATGGTGCTGATAAAAACTTTTGACCAGTGTCCATCATAATACCAAATAGAAACAAAATCCATTATTAAGTGTAGAAGTAATGAGATCCTAAAAACTTAGGTATAAAATTTTAACATGAATATTCTAAGTCTGTGACCTTGACCTTGACATGACCTAGAGTGGTGGGGATGATACTGCGCAAAATTTTGGACCAATATGTATCATCATACCAAAGATGAATCAAATCGGTGATAAGGTTAGGAAATAATGAGGTCTTAAAAACTTTAATGAAAACTTTAACATTTAAATTCTAAGTCTGTGACCTTGACCTCAAGGGCACAGTCATTAGTGCTGATGGTGCTGATAAAAACTTTTGACCAGTGTCCATCATAATACCAAATAGAAACAAAATCCATTATTTAGTGTAGAAGTAATGAGATCCTAAAAACTTAGACATAAAATTTTAACATGAATATTCTAAGTCTGTGACCTTGACCTTGACATGACCTAGAGTGGTGGGGATGGTACTGCGCAAAATTTTGGACCAATATGTATCATCACACCAAAGATGAATCAAATCGGTGATAAGGTTAGGAAATAATGAGGCCCTAAAAACTTTAACTAAAATTTTAACATTTGTGGACACCGATGCCAATGCCAACGCCAACGCGGGGGGTAGTACAATAGCTCTTCCTGAACGTTGTTCAGGCAAGCTAAAAATAAAAAATGTGAAACTAGAGCTGGTATTTGTAAAACACTATGCCACCAACTGCCTGACTCTAACACTGCTTGACTCCAACACTGCTTGCCCATGACGGTAACAACAGTACAAATATACGAGATTTCAATGTTATTTTATTAAAAGGGAAATAACTCTAAAATGGGAAATAATTCGGATAGGAAAAAAAATATGGGTCACCTATTTTTTCATGAGGAATCCATATATGAAATTTCAAACTAGCATGCACAGTTCAAAACTTATGCTATGCATCAAAGAGTGAGCAATGTAAAAATGCCCAAAATGACAAAGGGCCATAACTCCAAAAGTACTTTTCAGAATTTATTCAAAAGTTAATCAGGTCATCTACTAATCACTATCAATCTATTCCTTAAATTTCAAGGTTCTAGCTTCAATAGCTTTTGAGATATTTTGCTGACAAGATTCCATCCATATTTCTTCAAAGGGCCATAACTCAGGAAAGGGGCATAATCCTGTCAGGAAAAAAAATGTGTCAGCTATTTTTTCATGAGGAATCCATACATGAATTTCAAAACCCTAGCATGCACAGTTCAAAACCTATGCTAAGCATCAAAAAGTGTGCAATGTAAAAATGCCCAAAATGACAAAGGGCCATAACTCAAGAAGTACTTTTCAGAATTTATTCAAAAGTTCATCAGGTCATCTACTCATAGCTATCAATTTATTCCTTAAATTTCAAGGCTCTTGCCTCAATAGTTTTTGAGATATTTTGCTGACAAGATTTCATCCATATTTTTTTCAAAGGGCCATAACTCAGGTAAGGGGCATAATCCTAATAAGAAAAAAAATATGTGTCGGCTATTTTTTCATGAGAAATCTAAATATGAAATTTTTTAAACCCTAGCATGCACAGTTCAAAACTTATGCTATGCATCAAAAAGTGTGCAATGTAAAAATGCCCAAAATGACAAGGGGCCATAATTCAAGAAGAAGTACTTTTCAGAATTTATTCAAAAGTTAATCAGGTCATCTACTCATCGCTACCAACCTATTCCTTAAATTTCAAGGCTCTACCTTCAATAGTTTTTGAGATATTTTGCTGACAAGAATTCATCCATATTTTTTCAAAGGGCCATAACTCAGGAAAGGGGCATAATCCTGATAGAAAAAAAATATGTGTCAGCTATTTTTTCATGAGGAATCCATATATGAAATTTCGAAAACCCTAGCATGCACAGTTCAAAACTTAGTCTATGCATCAAAATGTGTGCAACGTAAAAATGCCCAAAGTTATAAAGGGCCATAACTCGAAGTAATTTTCAGAATTTATTCAAAAGTTAATCAGGTCATCTACTCATCAATACCAATCTATTCACCAGGTTTCAAGGCTCTAGCTTCAATAGCTTTTGAGATATTTTGCTGACAAGAATTCATATTTCTTCAAAGGGCCAAAACTCAGGAAAGGGGCATTATCCTGATAAGAAAAAAATACATGTCATCTATTTTTTCATGAGGCATCCATATATGAAATTTCAAAACCTTAGCATGCACAGTTCAAAACATGCTATGCATCAAAAAGTGTGCAATTGTAAAAATGCCCAAAGTTATAAAGGGCCATAACTCATGAAGTAATTTTCAGAATTTATTCAAAAGTTAATCAGGTCATCTACTCATCAATACCAATCTATTCACCAGGTTTCAAGGCTCTAGCTTCAATAGCTTTTGAGATATTCTGCTGACAAGATTTCATATATAATTTTTCAAAGAATTTTTCAGGAAAGGGGCATAATCCTGAAGGGAAAAAAATACAGGTCAGCTATTTTTTCATGAAGAATCCATATATGAAATTTCAAAACCCTAGCATGCTTGGTTCAGAAGTTTTGCTATGCATCAAAAAGCGTAACGGACGGACGCACGCACACATGCACACACAAACGTCCCAGAAGCATGTGTCCCTCCAATTTCTTCGAAGTTGGGGGCATAATGATAATAACCCACCACTATCGTGTAGCCGGCAAAGGACTATGTCAAAATGAAATTTGCCAAATAGCAATCCCAAACCAGATCTCCACAATATTAATGCACATACATGTACCAAGTTTAGTGGAAATTCATTGACATTTACTCAAGTTATTGTCCAGAAACGAAAATACAGATGTAAGACCGGCAGATACATTGTAACTGTCAAAAACTGACAAAATTTGCCTATTAGCAATCCTAAACCAGATCTTCACAATATCAATGTACATACCAAGTCTGGCAAAAATCCACTGATATTTACTCATCATCTGGAAATAAAATATGGATGGACCAAAGTGCAATAGATTGGATGACGGACAGACAGACACATGGATATCCAATGTGAAACCATAATACCTTGCCACTATTGTGTGGTGGGGTATAAAAATGACCTCATGACGAGCTGACCAGCCCAGAAACACTGGACACCACCATACACATATGTACAGTCTCTAAATGTAGAGACATTAACCCATTTATGCCTAGTGGAATATTCTACCTTAACTCTTTGGACAGGTCCATTTTCTATGTATGGGGTGTCTGGTTAGTTATTATTATTATCATGTTTTGTAGGAATTCCTGAACTTAC
This sequence comes from Anodontia alba, assembly GCA_964016985.1. NCBI lineage: Eukaryota > Metazoa > Mollusca > Bivalvia > Lucinida > Lucinidae > Anodontia > Anodontia alba. The sequence goes on along the minus strand of OZ024833.1, from coordinate 71,217,391 downwards.
TGCAAACAGTGTAGACCCTGATCAGATGCCGTGATTTGTGGCATCTGATCTGGGTCTAAACTGTTTGCCTTTTATGAGATGCCAGACTTGAGTGGGTTAAAGAAGTAATTAAAGGGGACAAATGAAAAGTTGAGAGGCAACATCTTATGGTCATTGTGAAACTGACAGCTACAGAGAAATGAGAAAAAAAGTTTCAGAAATGACCAAAGTCTACACTTGATGTGGATGGTTTCAAAGACCAGATGAATACAGAAACTAACAAAAATTAACCTTTCATGTTGAACAATGATCATGAAGCTGGGATTGTTATTTTCTACTGTACTAGTAATCTCCAGTGTCTCTGTAATGAAGTCAGCAATGTTTTAAGGTTTAACTATCTTAATAAGTTTCTGTGCTTACATGTACAGTTAAACCTATTTAAGAAAGCCACCTTTAAGATAGACTTTAGTGGTTGGTGTGGAAAGGTGGCTCCCTTATAAAGGTACATGTCATGTAATTTTGCTCGCAAAATTACATGACATGTACCTTTATAAGACAGACACCTTTTCCACATCAACCACTATTTAAAGTCAGTCTCTCTTACACAGGTTTCACTGTATCTGTTATATTTGCCAATACTTACTGAAACAGCATCACCATCTCATGAGCCCATCTGATAGGGTTCTTACAACTCGTCCTACAAAAAAAAACAGACACTTTGAAATTTTATCACTCTATGGGCAAATTTAGCAGATGACAAATTGATGATATTTTTCCATGAAAGTGGATTTTGACATTTCATGCAAATTGTCTCCTTTTGGAGACAATTTGCATGAAATGTCAAAGCTCATTTTCTGGGAGAAATAAATATATTTCAAAATGCTGTCTGCTGAAATGTTTTCCCAGCATGCTTAGCATTTAACCTATTGAAGCTGAATAATAATAGTAATTTAAAAATACCGACAGTCACACATACCGGCAGACAGACAGACTGACAGACACAGACGACCAACTTGATACCATTATATCATGCCATTATGCTGTGGCGGGGTGTAAAAATGGCAAAAAAAAAAAAAACCATACGCACAATAATAAAGCTGCCAATATAAATGTAAGGTTAACATTGGAACATAGAACATTTATCATATTTACCCTACATATTGGTACAACTTCACTCTTTACCATATTTTTACTAAAACTTAAGTCCTTTTCACTAAATGCTGATATGTTTTAAAAACTGCTGGATGACTGGCAAACAGCATTCTGTGGCAACTGATCTGGGTCTACAATGTTTGCTTAGGCCCGTTGTGCCAATACTTAAGGTTAACATGAAATCCAATGAAACTAGTTCTGCACAAGGTATTATTGGAATAATTCATTATGTTTTTTAATTTTTCTATAACTGCAGTTGCAGTTATACAAATTGTGCTTAAAGGCTCCATATTCCTCAAAAAAAGACACTTTTTGCCCAAGAATGGTTTAATAAATTGATATATGGTATTAATACGATCATAAAATGTGGCATCTGACAGTCTGTAAAATTTCAGTTAGTCTCTCATTTTTGAACTAGATCAAAAATGAAATGAATTTTTATCATATCTCTGAATTAATGTTGGCAATAATAATTCAGAGATATGATAAAAAAATCATTTCATTTCAAGAACGAGAGACTAACTGAAATTTTACAGGCTGTCAGATGCCATATTTTATGGTTGTATAAATACCATATATCAATTTATTAAACCTTTCTTGGATAATAAAATGTTTATTTTTGAAGAATATGGAGCCTTTAACTAATTTGCAAGGTAAAAGCAAGAAGAAACTGGATGTCTATAAGCTCCGACAAGACAATCATTGACAAGAGATAAGCATTAGGTAATGATTGCACTCAGGAAACCTTGGGAAAACTGGGTGCTCTTTTATGGCTACATTCTGTAGATGCTACTCTTGGCATTACGAAAACACGCCTATTCAAATATATTGAAAATATTACAAACAAAAAAAGGAAAATTTTCAGATAAAAAATTCTGATATTTTTCATATTTCTTCTCAAAACATAGATTGTGGGTACTCATTAGGGCAGTTCTAATGAGTACCCACAATCTTTTTTTTAAAAATAAGAAAAATAATGTGTACCCCTATAAACCCCAGTTTTACTATATAAAGGTGGGGTTTAAGGGGGTCAAAATTACATAGGCATGTTTTCATGATGGTACCCAGAATAGACCTAGAAATATGCAAGACGCATAAGTGAGTAGTTGAAGTAGTGAAGCAGGTTATCCATAGCTCCATTTAGGAGTGTGGGGGGAATCGGGTAAATATTTTTATTTCTCCATGAAAACATGTGGGTACTCATTAGAAGCACCTCGGTGAGGTGCTTCTAATGAGTACTCATAATATATACTGCCATGAATAAATAAAATACAAATATTTTTGTTGAAAAATCTGGAATTATGGTTATTGTCTTCCAAGCTCAGGAAAGACAACTCTTGAAAGTATAGATAGAGCTACCCTTCTGTTAAACAAAGGAGCTTTCTTAAAACAAGGACTGAGTACTTTGATAACAAGGTTCTCATTAACTCCAAATATGGATTTCTGGACTCCTATTTTGGCTGTTGGGAAATTTAGTAAAATTACACAATGGGAGTCAGACTCCTACCGGGTAGTTTGTTTTATTTAAGAACATGGCTTTTGGACTTCTATTTTCAAAAATCCTTGTGAGAACCCTGCTGATTTTTGGTTGAATTGGAGTTTAATGGCCCAGTCAACATTATTAAGGTCAGGTAGAGCCAGTCAATTTACCTAATCACACTTTTTCCTGGGTAGGCTTAGTCCTCGAAACGGTTAACCAGTACTTGTGCACTTTTTTCACCAGAAACTGATAACTACCCTTCTTAAATCAGCGGAAGGGGGAGAATGACCATAGAAAATATTTCAAGAATCTCCACAAAAGACTACTACTGGACCCTGCAGGGGTCAAACCAATGACCTCCTAATCCTCATTTGGATGCGCAGCCAACTAAGCCACCAAGGCCAGCTTCTGATGATACTATATATGCCCAGAGTATTTGGACAAATGAGAAGACAGTGTAGACCAAGATAAGTTGCCAAAAACTTCCTATGCAAATGGAGGAAAAAGCGTTTTCCATAATAGATTTTTGTTTGTGTTGAGGTTTTACGGCAGTCAACCCATTGGGGTCATGTCAGGCGCGGTCAGTTTACCTAACCACACGTTTACTGGGCAGGCTTAGTCCTCTAAGCGGTTAACCAGTATTGTGCGCATTCTTTCGCCAGAAACTGACAACTGCCCTTCTTGAATCAGCGGAAAGGAGAGAATGATGGTAGAAAATATTTCATGATCAATCTCCACGAAGAATTTTGCCGACCTCCGCCGTTCCATAATAGAAGAAATGCTAATGGCATACCTGGTTAAGTGTGCAATTTTTCTTATTTCTCCTTGAAAACGTTTGCTGTGGGTACTAAAAATAGCTTATCTGAACTTATGTACGAAGAAATCCCAAAGACATAAATGTCACTTTATTCCTGGGAAATCACCACTCAAGACCAATAAAATTTGTTTGTTTGTTTGTGTTGAGGTTTTATGGCTCAGTCAACCCAATGGGGTCATGTCGAGGGCGGTCAGTTTACCTAACTACACGTTTACTGGGCAGGCTTAGTCCTCTAAGACATTAACCAGTATTGTGCAAATTCTTTCGCCAGAAACTGACAACTGCCCTTCTTGTATCAGCTGAAGGGAGAGAATGACTGTAGAAAATATTTCATGATCAATCTGCACTAAAGAATGTTGCCGACCTCGGCGGGGGTCAAACCCGCAACCTCCTGGTCTCCAGTCGGACGCGCATCCAACTAGCCACCGAGGCCGGCAGACCAATCAAAATGGCTTATGGTGAAGTCCATTAACAATGAGCACTTTTGAGATTTTGTGTTGTTCTTTTGCAACAATCACATTCTGAATCTAACTACCCTCCTGAAATTTTTTTGATAATTTGTCACCTAACATTACGTGATAACTTCTTAGCCTTACAGTATATCATGTATACAACTTATACCTTCTTATTATTCCTGTGTATCTCAAGAACAGAACAAATATTATAAACAGAAAATTGCGGCACACAGCACAGGCAGTCAGATATCTATTCAGAAAGTTTCTTAACTTTTCCGTAAAACACGATACATTTAAAAACCTGCCAAACTGGAAACTTGACATGTATATTGACATTTTCCTATATTGACTAAAATGAAATGAATATTTTAGAAATTCTAATTCTGAAAGTTGAGATTTTTTGAATGGCTGCCAATGGTTGTAAGGCACGTAATGTTAATGAATTCCATAGGACTCAGAATGGTTATAGTTTCCTTTGAAGGCAAGAAAACACATAAAGCCGAGCAGAAACAAGAGGGACACAAAGCCAGGGCTACAATATCACCATATCAGCATTCATCTTCAGCACTATACTGCCTGACATGTGACAGACATTTTACAGCAATACTTGGCCTCTACACCTATCTACAAAAACAAGGACAACAACAAAAATAAATAAATAAATAAACATCTGACTACATTGGGTGGTCAGATCACTCATGCAATGAACCTACAAACAACAATCTGGGCCCAGTTGTTCAAAGCTAATGATGTCGTTAGTTAACGATTCGTTAAAATTTACATCGAGTGATATGCAAATATGCTGAAATTTTTTGCTGAAAAAATGGGAGTAGCTTTTGCAGTGCAAAAGCTACTCGCATTTTTTCAGCAAAAAATATCAGAATATTGTGTATTGAATCCGCTAAAACAGTTAACGAAATGACCCTTAACGAGCTTGTTAAGCTAACAATGCTTTGAACAACTGGGCCCAGTTATACTTTAAACAGCAAAATATACATGTATATTAAAAGCAATTATCTCTGAATATTTATTGAGTGTCAGTTTTTTCAGGCCAAGTCAACAAGATCATATTGAGGTGGTCACTTTAACCTACTCACACTTTTCTAAGTACCGGTAGGCTTAGTCCTTTAAGTGATTAACCAGTACTTGTGCACATACTTTCAGCATAAACTAACAATGGCCCCTTGTGAATCAGCAGAAGGGGAGCACGACCACAGAAATGATTTCATGATCAACTTCCACAAAAGTTATGCGGCCTAGCTGGGATTCGAACTTGCGAATCCTGGATCTTCAGTCAGCCATGCTACCGACTACATTACCGAGCCTGACATCCGATTTATAAATTTACTGCTTGTCCTAATTATCCCAAATATTGGGACTATTTACCATGCTTACACCAAATTTTGAACAAAGAGTTTGAGCCACCTAGCTAAAAATGTACTGACTGCATGGCAAACAGTGTAGACCCTGATCAAACTGACCCATGGGTATACACTGTCTGCTTATCGGTAGGTCAAATATTTAGGGTAAATACCGTATTCGACCCAATTACCGCACATGCTCCTATAAGCGCACAGTCAAACAATTTATTAATCTAAAAGATTACAACCAGTGTACTTTTATCTACTTCTTTATGAAAAAGACATATGTTGTGAGTACACTGGAGATCCAATACATCGCGGTCCGTTATTTCGCGATATCCAGTATATCGCGAATCGTCCGTGGACCCCAAATTTACCATGACCATAAAAAAAAAAAATAAGTAAATGTATTTTTTACTTAATTTGAAAAAAAAAAAAATGACTGTAATTCGTTGCGGTATTGATTTTTCGCGCATATCCAAATGCGAAATCGCGTCACGCATTATGACCAAACAATCCAATTAGTGTCAATCAGTACACAGATTGATAATAATTGGCAATCAATTAATATTAATCGCCGCACTTGTCATAATCAGTGTCATAATTGAGTACATGTTCTCAGTGCTCAATCAATTAACGATGTCCACGCGCCGTCTATTTAACTTGCAATCATGATGGTTGGAGGCCTCAGACAGAAGTACAGCCGTAGAAGTGACTCATCTGAGAAATATTTTACATCGGGCAAAGGCTGAGGCACGAGAATCCTGCAGACAGACAATGCTGACAGATTTTTTCTTTAGAAATTAGGCCCTAATTCTGCCCCCGCAGACGAAAACGGTCCTTTTCAGGACCAACAAATAATAAGAAAAGAGTAGCCTTATGATGTTGCCTATCTGTCCTAAACACCCAGTTCGTAGCCCTCCCACTTTACACTTTCCCAGCAAGTAATAATTTAACAAATAAAAATAAATAAAGTATGAAAGAATTAAAAAGATCAAAAGATAAATAGAATAGTTTTTGGGCCCGCAGCAGACGAAAGAAGCGAAGGGAAGCAACCCGAATTGCCTCAGCAAAAGTCCGTGATATTCTATTCTATTCTATCCTTAGGATATGCGAGTTGCCCCCCTTCATCTAAAATGGCGTCCTCGCTTGACATTTCCGCGAACAAATGATTTTAAACGTCGTTTATCAGCTAGTCTCGATTAAAGTTAATTGGTAGACATAATCTCCCAGTGTAAATACTGCCATTGAGTAATTCTAAACCTACTATACTGATGTAATGTGGCCGATAGCTTTACTGACAGCCGTTTGGTGTTGATTGATTAGCGGCGTCTCAGCAAACTACCACCCCAGCTTATATCGCGATCCGGATATATCGCGGTAGCGGAACTTGGACCCCAAGCACCGCGATATATTGGATCTACAGTGTACTCATTTGAATTGCCTTGACAAGTCGAGGCAATTCACACGAGTATCCACAACATATGATTCTATAAAGAAAACAGAAAATAACATTGCATAAGCATCATTAAATACACTCCTCATGAAGTCCTCTGTTGCTCTTTCTTTCAAGTGTGCCCTTATTAGGTGGATATGTTACCACAAGTTTCCCCAGTGCTTTTGAAAAATTTAAGCACACAATGCGGTAATTAGGTCGAATACGGTATTGTATTTTTTAACGTAATGTCAACTTGTTTCTCCTCCTTATTCATCTTCTCTTCTGAAATGACTACATTACTGCTTAAAAGCATCAGTGCAAAAACTTGGAAAAAAAGGATCTTTATAGAGATACAAAATTTGTGTCTTTAAAGTTTTCAACTTTTTTTTCAAATTCTGGGTATTTTTTTTTTCTCAGAAATTAAATATATGATGAATACAGTCGACTCTGGTTCTCGACTTCGCTTATCTCAAATAAGCGCTTTTCTTGAAAGAAAATCTGGTCCCTGTTTTAACATGGAAATCTAACAATAGGTAATAAAATATTGTGGAAAAGAGAAGAAATTGCTCCTTAGGAGCAATTTCTCCTCTTTTCCACAATGAGCAATTTCTCCTCTTTTCCACAATATTTCCTTATATCTCTAACTTTAGGAGTCAAATTACATATTTATTTGTGAAATTCAAATATGATTGTTAGATTTATTTTTTCCTCAATTCGGCAAATCTTATATGTCAAGGTACGGATATCACAAAGTACATGTATTTCAGAGAGTGCCTTGGACTTCGAGATAACGAGAGTCAACTGTATTTTGAAATCAAAAGTGTCCTTACTCACTCCCACACCCTCAACACCAGCCTTACCATTGGCAGGTTACTGACATTTAAGTGAATCAAATGACCTATTAAAGTTGACGAACTCTAGATAGGAGGGATATACAGATAAATATTTATCTTCTTTGTCCATGACAACAATGTTTTGAGCCTTCAACAGAAGTGCCAAGAGGTGTTTCTGTTAAGTATCTACAATATAGGTTTTTATGGTGAAATAAGAACTATAGTGTTTGTTTGTGTTGAGGTTTTACGGCCCAGTCAACCCAATGGGGTCATGTCGAGCGCGGTCAGTTTACCTAACCACACGTTTACTGGGCAGGCTTAGTCCTCTAAGCGGTTAAGCAGTACTGTGCACATTCTTTCGCCAGAAACTGACAACTGCCCTTCTTGAATCAGCGGAAGGGAGAGAATGACTGTAGAAAATATTTTATGATCAATCTCCACGAAAGAATGTTGCCGACCTTGGTGGGGGTTGAACCTGCGACCTCCTGGTCTCCAGTCCGAAGGCACAGCATCCAACTGAGCCACCAAGGCCGCCCTTGAACAATAGTGATATATACATATATATATATATATATTGAGACTGTATGGGTGTTACTTGCACAGAGTTCTTTGTTATCACAAAAATATCATCCTGGAATGACTGACACACTATTGATAGGACTACAACAGTTGAGTACAACTTCCTACAGAAAGAATAATGGTTAACCTTAAAATTATTAATCACAACTGCAGCAGACATTTTGAGATTTTTTTTTTCATTATTTTTTCAGAGAATGTGATGACATTTCATGTGAATCAGCTGCCTAGCAGATGATTCACATGAAATGTTGTCTTATTTTCTCTGAAAATTAATAATAAAAACACATGAAATGTTGAGTCTTACTTTCTCTGAAAAGTAAAAACAAAAAAATTAGAATTTTGTCTGCAACAATTTTGCTTAGGGCTTTAACCCTTGTCATGCTGAATAAATTAAGAAGCCACACCCACTTCTAATTTTCAACCAATCAGATTACTTGATCTAGATTGTTCATATAAATTCACATACTGAATGGTAAACAGTGCAGATCCAGATCAGTTGGCTTCAGAAGCCAACTAATCTGGATCTACACTGCTTGCAAAGGCAGGGTATATCCGGGTTCAGCAGGACAAGGGTTAAGAGGTAATGGTTAACATATACATGTATTACTTACGCCATGTAACCCATCTGATTTTGTTTATCCAAGGTGATGTTTGTTTGCACAAAATATTGTTTCTCGGATCTAATTGGAACTTTCAGCACGGAAGAATTTTTTGCTGTATCTAAAACTATTGTATCATACTGAACTGTCATTTCAACACTTGTAACATCAATTGGAAAATAATTATGGTTTGTTACAGTCACATAATTCTGAAAAAAAAAAAAGAAAAAAATAAAACAATGATGTAGAAAATGTACATATTACATACATATTAAAGGTACTGTTTTAAACACTTAAATTTCTTACATTCTGATCAGAAAAGCCAGACCAGTTGAGTCTCAATTTTTCCAACCCTCTCAAATGCGGCATGTTTCTTGTAACATCATGAAGGAACATGCCTAAAAGATTATACTGATATACAGTAAAGGCCCTCATTAGATTATATGCGGCTAGCCTGGCTGACTAGGATTTTCACTGTTCACTTATACCTCGGACCTTATAATGCATTAGTACATGTATATTGGGTCCAAGCTTATACCTTAACACTTAGCACTCTGGGTAAAATTTACAGCCGCTGATATATTGAAATCTTTTTCTAATTTTTCCCAGAAAACAGAATTTGACATTTCATGCAAACCGTCTCCTGTTTTCTGGGAAAAATATGGGAAAAATAAGAAAAATATCACCAATTTGTCGTCTGCTGAATTTGCCAAGATAGTGGTAAAGGCACCGTTCCTCATGGCCCAGCTCAAAAGTACCATATTTACTCAAATGATTTCATCAAACAGGCCTTCACAAACAGTGCAGACTCTGATCAGATACAGCAAAACAAGTCTACAACATTTGCTACTCATCTAACAATGTTTCAAACAAGGAATAAAATGCAATGGTAAGGACTAAGGAGTTAACCCAATTACGTCCAGTGGACTCATCACCCACAACTCTTTGGACCGGTCTGTTTCCAACAGCAGGGTATCTGGTTAGTTTTCATTATTCTTGTAGTTAATGCAAACAGTGTACCCTTTTGAGGTCTCCAGACTAAAATGGGTTAAGGTGTCAAAATACTTAATTACTACTTAATTTTCCTGTTGAAACTTAGCAAGTTTTTCCGTATTTTCTAACAAAGAAAAGAAAAATAGGTGATACTGGGATAAAATATTTATGCTAAATATTCAGTTAAATAGGTCTGAGCAAACAGTGTAGACCCAGATCAAACTGCTCCAATAGGAGCAGCTTGATCAGGGTCTACACTGTTTGCCATTCTAGCAGTACTTTTAGACACATTTAAGGATTGTCAAACAGACATGATAAAATTTTATGTGAATTATGTATGAAGTCCAAATACATCTGGTAATTATGGTATAATTCTACATTAAAAAAATGTAAAAAAAAAAAAAAAATATCTCTACTTATTCTACCTATTGTTTTTCTCTAACATGCTACCCTAAACACAAACATTTTTTTACTTGGCCCTAGGGTAAATATAATAGGTAGGAGTTTATTTTTCATAAAAATTTAGATACTAACCTTATTTATACTATAACTACATGTACCTGGTGAAATGTCTGAGTAGTGCTAGCTGAATGGCACGGAAATATTTAATCTGACTTATCAGTACACACAACATAAGTTTCCATGGAGACAAGTTTGACGAAAAACATATTCACAGATAAACACACATGGAAAATACAGAAGTTATATACGTCCTTGGCACACTATGTACCCAGGGGTATAATATCAAACTGGCAGGTTGATTTGGTAGGTCTATACATGTACAATGTACAGCAAACAAATGTTTACTTACAATGATTTCAAAGTTGACATACTGTTTAGTAACATTCACCGTTACTGATCCAACAGGATCAAGGTAAGGCCTTGTACTTGTCAAAACAACATCACGTGGAAACATGAAAAACACAAGCAATCCAGCTGCCGTCACACACAACAATATAGCTAATCCGACCCACAGATATCTGAAAATTAAAGAGAACATATACACTTTCAGTTGAAGCATAGCTCTAGATAAGAGTGGGTATCGGGTAAATAGTTTTCTTATTTATCGATGAAAATATATGTTGTGGGTACTTATCAGAAGCGCCTCACTGAGGCACTTCTAATGAGTACCACAACATATGGTTTCATCAAGAAATAAGACAAATACAGATCATTTTTGGTTGAAAAAGCGCCTTTTAAAGAGCTATGGTTGAAGCGACTCTCAAAACTGTGTTTTCTGTCTTCGTTCTGAAAAGGAATCTACTCATGGAGTAGACCATTATCAGAATGGATTTGGAGTATCAAAAAGGAAACAGGACATCACAGAAGTTGTCTCCCTTGGCAAAAGTAGCTGAAAATCTACCTAGCGTATCAAGTCCTCTTGAAAATGCTGGCTGAACAGAAACCTGTGCAGACACAGATCAAACTACTCCTACTCTTAGAATCTGTGCTGACCCTGAGTCAAATGGGATTAGTTCTTCAAATTTAGGATTTGTTTGTGTTTAGGTTTTACTGCCCAGTCAACCCAATGGGGTCATGTCGAGCATGGTCAGTTTACCCAACCACACTTTTACTGGGCAGGCTTAGTCCTCTAACCAGTATTGTGTACCGGTACATTCTTATGCCAGAAACTGTCAACTGCTTTTCTTGAATCCTATTTAAGGATACTTATATATTTTTTCTGATTTCCTTATAAAAGGAAGAGCACAAGCAACAGACATAGCTCCACATGAGGTGCATTTTCAACCAAAAAAAAAAAAGGTAATATATTTTTTTTATTTCTCCCTAAAACCATATGTTGTGGTACTCATTAGAAGCATGTCATCAATGCACTTCCAATGAGTACCACAACATATGGTTTCAGGGAGAAATAAGAAAAATATTTAGTAGATACCCCCTCTTGTCTGGAGCTATGGCCAATTATTGCATGACTGTGCACTTTTAGGGATATGTGCAACATTAGGTCTAATACAAAATGTATGCCCTTAAGACATCCACTTCAGTGTGCCCCTATTAGGTGGACATTTTACCTCAAGTTTTTCTGGTAATTTGGAAAAATCTCGCCACATAGTGTGGTACATGTAATAAGATTAAATACAATATTCACATTCCACATTGTTGAAAAGACTACACTAAAGTCTCCTTCTAATGCTGTCCCTTACCTCTTTCTAATGCTATCCCTCTTTCTAATGCTATTCCTTACTTCTTTCTAATGCTATCCCTCTTTATAATGCTATCCCTTAACTCTTTCTAATGCTTTCCCCCTTTATAATGTTATCCCTTACCTCTTTCTAATGCTTTCCCTATTTATAATGCTATCCCTTATCTCTTTCTAATGCTATCCCTCTTTATAATGTTATCCCTTACCTCAATCTAATGCTATCCCTCTTTATAATGCTATCTCTTATCCTGCCACAAACACTGACACCTAGGGCAGCAGTGCAACAGTTCTCTTCCAAAGTCACTGGATATCATAGGAAGAGTGGGGATATCATAGGAAGAGTGGGGAAGAGTAAGGTAGTGTTTGTACTAAGCATAAATTAGGGCCACTGCTAAAATACATTGTACAGTCTGAGTATCAGCTAACTCCAGCATAGCATTCTGGAGATATAGCTACTTAAAAACATTAACATAAAACTTTAACCCTTGTCAGGCTGATTAATTTAAGATGGCATGCCCACTTCTAATTTCAGCCAATCAGATAACTTGATCCAGATTTTTGATACAAATTCATATACTTAATGACAAACAGTGCAGATCCAGATCAGTTGGCTTCATCAGAAGCCAACTGATCTGGATCTACACTGTTTGCAAAGGCAGGGCATATCCAGATTCAGCAGGACAAGGGTTAACAATGGTGGATACCACTGCCAACACCAATGCCATCTGGAGTAGTCCAATACCTCTTCCTGTATAGGCAAGCTAAAAACTTGAATGTAAAATTTTAACAAAGTGCGACCTTGAGGCTGATACAATCGGGACAGTATTGCTCCCTGTGCTTGTGTACAGGCATATTGGAAAAGTTTCTGTCAAAAGTGAAGTTACTGCAATACTCACGTTCGTGTTGGCTTCAGCCTTTTATCTTTCATAGGAATCAAGGCAATCAGCTGGCCTTCTTGCTCTACAAAAAACAAAAAAAAAAAAAAAAAAAACCATAAGAAATCATAATCAGTACTCTAGACTAGGAAACTGTTATTTATTTATTCATTTTCTTTGTATTTATTATTAATCCTTATTTTATTATCATGTCACTTCCCACTGTGATAGATCAAGAATTTTATTGTTCAAACAAAATGTACCTTTTATATTATGTCTCCGTCAAAACAATAGGACCATGGTGGTCCTTAACACTGACCTGTGCTGAAAAATAGGTCTAGATCACTCAGTGTCTACAACATTTATTAATATGGAGGACATAACTCTTAACATACCCATGTTCCCCGCATTGACAAGTTTAAGGAAGATCCAACTAAAACCATTGAACTATACAGCAAACAAGGTTAATTATAAGCATCTTCAGCAATCAAGATTTTGTCCATGTCCACCTTATGTATGAATCTCAAGAAGATCTGATTAAAGCTAAACCATTTATGCTGATGATAAAGTCAAACAGGCAATTTCAGCAATAAAAGGGATGTACCTCTATATTTTCAAGCTGCATGTATCATCTGTCTATGCAATCTAAACTGTTTGCGAGAAGTAATACAAAGCAGAGCCTGGCAAAGCCATTGCCCAGCGGCCCGGGACAAGTCCAAAGCTTGGCTGAGAAAGTGATTTTTTTATTTCATTTGCCCAGATAATTGTATAGAAGATATAAGGAATATTGTAATTCCAAGCAATTTTCAAGATGCTGTGGACTACCGGGCAAGTGGTTGAAACTTGAATTTGTCAGGCCCTGCATAGCAAATTTATAACATAGACTCTTAGTCTGTAGGTATTAAAGTGTTTTACCAGACCCTAGCCACCAAGGCTAGAAGTGTGGTACCTAGTTGTTTGCAGATTAATGAATTCCATTGACCATCAGGTTATTTACAGTCTGACTTTGAACATTTGATTACCGTACATTTATCATTTATAAATGGATTAATCACTTGCATAGTTGTATACATTGTTAAAAATACCTAGTTGTTTGCAGATTAATGAATTCCATTGACCATCAGGTTATTTACAGTCTGACTTTGAACATTTGATTACCGTACATTTATCATTTATAAATGGATTAATCACTTGCATAGTTGTATACATTGTTAAAAATACTACTGTCCATTCAGCATTAGTTTTTTGCTTAGTTTTTTTACTTTAACCCATAAACTGCCAATCACAACAAATGTCGTCTGCTTCATCATCTGCTTGTGATTTCAAAAATCATTTTTGCAAACAGTGTGGACAAAGATAGGAGCAGTCTAATCAGGGTCCATACTGTTTGCCTGTATGCAAAATAGGTTTGAAAAGTTTGCAAGAATATTCAGCAGACGACATAAAGACGACATTTTCAGATGCAGTTTTTTTGGGGCATTTTAAGGGTTAATTCAAAATACTTTGTTATGACAGACTATATCTTATCAGAAACCATTTGTCTTTTCTATTTTTATGCATTGTTCTAAAATATTTATCCAAAAATCAGACCTGTTGTAACTTGTGATTACATGTAATCAATTACAATTTTTGAGTAATCGAAATGTAATCTGTAATCATTGATTTTTATGATTACAAGTAATTGTAATTGTAATGGAATACATTGCAAAACAGCCTGTAATCGTGATTACTTTGACGATTACAATATGATTACAATATGGATATTTAAATAAAATAAGTCAGAAGGAATAGAATTGAAAAAAAAAATTCATTTCTGGTATAACAACTTGACAAGAAACAAAAATATTGGAGATAATTATTTTGATTTGTATACATTTAATGACTTAATGACTCTGCATTGGTTTGTTTAAAACAATCAATACATCTTTGAGATAAAAGAAAATTTAAAAAATACATCTTCGAGATCAAAGGAAATTGAAGTTTCACACATGGATTAGCTGATATGGATTAGCAAATAATCAAAGTAATTAAATTGGCAAACATTTATAGTCTTTTATCTATATATCTCTATGTTTTTGTTTGGATATATCATGGTTGTTTAACGTGTATTATACTTTTGGACAGACAGATCAAGGCAAACATTGCAGATCCAGATCAGAATTGACTAATCCATGTGAAAATGGTAAAGGCATGTGCCAAAAGAGGCATTTCAGGTGCAGCTTTGAATTTGTGCAGTCCCACCAGAGCCTTCACTGTCTCCAAACATGTAATATGGAAAATGAAATTGTGTGCATGCTGTCAACAATGTCTCTCATGTCAGATGACCTACTGTAAAAGTTATATACATTTGGACAATTGTTAAGTGGCTAAAGTTGACCTGTCATAATTTATAGTTGGAGTGTGGCCTTGTCATATATTTCTGCATCCAAACAATGGCATTTGAATTTGAAAGGATGTAGACCCTGATGTACTTTTTCTTCATTGTTTGCATAGGCCTATTTATCAAGTATCCAAATACTTGAATTATTTATGTCATTTACTGAAAATGACCCAATTATACCCTTCTGTAAAGTACCTGTGTTTAGTTTTGACATATTGCCTGAGGACATTGACAGGTTTTGAGCTGGTTCTTTCATACAGGCAGAGGACCAAATAAGAGGAGTAAATTAGTGATAATTCAGGGATAATTTTTCTTATCTCTCAATGAAAACATATGTTGTGGGTACTCATTTGAACCATCTTGATGAGACAGTTCAAATGAGTACCCACAACATATGTTTTCATTGAAAGATAAGGAAAATTATCTTTCAATTATCAGCAATTTACTCCTCTTACTGGTCTACTGATAGGTAAAGCAATGTCCTAACAAAACTTATTCACTGCAAATTTTAAACTGTACAGCCCCGGGACAAGATTGATTTTTTTGCCCCCCCCCCCCCCCACCCCTCTCCCCGATCAACCACCACACTACATTTTTAGATAGATAAGGGATTGTTCTTTCCTTTGTTCCATGAAGCTTAATAATGCTGCTTATGCAAATTAAACTTATTTGTTACAGATGAAAACTTGATTTAATTCCATTGTTGTTTTCATTTTTATATATCAATGCTTAAGATGAACAGCCTGACAGAATTATATTGCACCCCAGGGAGTACAACAAAAGCCAGGCACTATAAGTCTTTGAACCAGTTCATGATACCAAGAGGAAGAGTAAAAAATTACCATACGTCATAGAAAAAATGTATAGTAAATGGAATATCATAAAAAAATGAATATATGGTATAAAGAATATGAATAACATCTTGTCAGAAGATATAGCATGCCTTGCATGAAGCTTTGAAAGAACAACAAAACAGATTATTAATTTAAACTAGAATTTTTTTTAAACACGGAACAACAAGAAAGTAATTGTAATTGTAATCAATTACATTGCAACGTAATTGTAATTGTAACTGATTACATTCAGGAAAGATGTAATTGTAATTGTAATCTGTAATCATGAAATTACTAAGTAATTGTATTTGTAATCGAATACATTTATATGTAATCGGTAACAGGTCTGCCAAAAATATAATTTGTTGCCAAACCTTGGTCTGACTTATGCAATTTCTATAGTAAAAAGATGTTGTTGTTTTTTAATTTTCATCTTAGCCAATATTTTGTACTTTTCTCTATTGATTTTTAATTACTGATGTTTCACAACAATACTGTGAAAATTTCAGAAAACTTAAACAAGTGGAATTTGTTGAAAACGTGCCTCAAATCTACTAACCCCATAGATCATTTTTGCACAATTTGTTGCCATTTTTTACTATATGGGAAAAAATGAAAATATCCTTTTTATATATAAATGAATCAAATAGGTATAGGTAGTACAGCAAAACATTTTGCATTAAATTATGATAAAAATTTTCAAATTCACTTCTGTGTAAAATGCCGGGCGAAAAAACAACTTTCTGAAAGAATCAAAAGCACATAACTGCTGCATTTTTCTGACAGTATGCTTGGCCTTAAAGAAAGTAAAATTATCGTCTTTGCTCTATAGTACAGTACTAGCCACTGTGTGCATTGTGATACAAGTAACACAACAAGAGCTCCACAAGTGGGGCATTATATGCCCGTAGCAAGTAATCAGATGTAGCACCTATACTGACATAGAGTAGGAGGGGTTAGCCCGAAAAGAAAAGTTTATACGGATGCACAGACAGACATCTCTATTACTATTTGGTGGACTGTAACCTCAAAACAAAATGCGCTGCTTCACATCAAGGTCTAACTATAATTCACCTTTTAGCTTAATGGGATGTAAACTGTAGGAGGAAATATTTGGTGGACTGTAACCTCAAAATGGTATGTGCTGCTCCACATCATGATGTAACTTTTTACAATGTTTCAGCTTGATCTAATGTAATCTACAGGAGGAGTTAGCTTATGAAATTTTCAAAGGGGCATTACTGCTAATATTTCGTGGACTGTAACCTAAAAACAAAATGTGCTGCTCTACGTCATGGTCTAACTATAAATCAAGTTCCTGCTTGATCAACAGTAAACTGCAGGAGGAGTTAGCCAGACAAAAAAAAAAAAAAAAAAAAAAAACATTTACAGAAATCTTCAAAGGGACATAACTCTGCTACTATCTGGTGGACTGTTACCTTGAAATAATATGCACTGCACCAGATCATGGTGCAACTATTTACAAATTTTCAGCTTAATATAATGTAATCCACAGGAGGAGTTAGCCGGAAACAAAATATTACAGAAATTTTCAAAGGGGCATCACTCTCTAAATATTTGGTGGACTATGACCTTGAAAGACTATGCACTGCTCCACATCATGGTTAACTATAAATCAAGTTTCAGGTCAATCTGATGTAAACTGTAGGAGGAGTTAGCCTGAAATGAAATTACATATATTTTCAAAGGGACATAACTCTCTTAATATTTGGTGGACTGTAACCTGGAGAAACTATGCCCTGCTCCACATCATGATCTTACTATATACCAAATTTAAGCTTGATTGGATGTAAACTGTAGGAGGAGTTAGCCGGAAAAAAAAAATGTTTACATATACTTTCAAAGGGGCATAACCTCTGTTAATATTTGGTGTACTGTATCCTGGAGATAATGTGTGCTGCTCCACATCATGATCTAACTACATATATGCCAAGTTTCAGTTTGATTGGATGTAAATTGTAGGAGGAGTTAGCTGGAAAAGAAAAGATTACAGATATTTTCAAAGGGGCATAACTATTAATATTTGGTGGATTGTAGCCTCGAAACAATATGCCCTACTCCACATCATGGTCTAACTATATACCAAGTTTCAGTTTGATTGGATGTAAATTGTACGAGGAGTTAGCCAGAAACAAAATGTTTACAAAAAATTTTAAGGGGTGTAACCCTGTTAATATTTGGTGGACTGTAACCTTGAAATAATATGTGCTGCTCCACATCATGGTCTAACTATATATCAAGTTTCAGCTTGATCGGATGTAAACTGTAAGAGGAGATATCTGGAAAAGAAAAATTTACAGATGGACATACAGACGGACGGATGCGGATGGGCATAACATAATGTCCCATTTTTCAAACAGGCATATAAAAAGTATTTCCTGAAAATAATTCTAAAACAAAAATGCAGTGTTCAATTTCATGAACAGACTTGGGTAACCTTTCTATCACAGACATGTTAAGTCTCCCGAAAATTGAGATCGGTTCACAGAAAAGAACTTTTCTCGTGCCTCACGAAATTTAAAAAAAAATCCCCAAAAAATGAAAATCCCAACTTTGGGTTGAATTTTGATGGATTGTGTTGGAGTTTATTTTGTGTTGTCTCCCAGAGAAGGGGAGAAGAGAGACAGAAGAGATAGTAGAGGAGATGAAAGAGGGAGAAAGAGGAAAATGAATGAAAGTGAAGAAACAGAAGAAATAAAAATATTCCCCCTCTACCCTTACCTCTGCAAGGATAGCAGGCATTACCCAACTGTAAGCCCGTATCAGTTGGATGCCCCAGTGATGTAAGACTTTGGGTCAAAATATTTTGAAAAGCTATGCTTGTAAATTGAAAAAACACTGGCTCATTCTGAAGTATTCCAAATATCAATCCGAACTTCTGAAGTAGTCCAAATATCGATCAAAAGCATATTAACACTTGGATTGAATGGAGGAAACACATTAAACATGAAAAACAAAGCGCCTTGATGCTGTAATTGCAATGTGGGATAGCATCATCCAAAATGGCGAAAAGATCAGCATCTCTGAGGCTTTGTACCCAACAAAAAAAAAAACATGTTAGATAAATTATAACACAAGTTACATGTACAGTTTGGAATTCGAGAACCAATATGACTGGGTGAAGATAAGTGACAGTGGGGCTCTTCAAGCGTACTGCATAGTTTGTTTCAGTGTCAGCCATGATAGCTTAAATGATGTTAAGAGACACAGCAAAGGAAAAAAAAAACATAATGAACTGCATAGGGCAAGGGAAAAAATATGATGAGCTTCTTTGTCATCAAAACAGGCAGACTTTGATTAAAAGGTAATTATGACTGAGACACGCTTCTCAGGAAAATTGGCACATTAATTTAACAAATTAATCAAAAAATAGTAGACCAGGTTTGCTACTTTCCAATAATTATCAAGTGACCAGAAATGACAACAGCCTGATCAAACTGAAAATCTCCTTTAAATTTTAACAGTTCACAGCACCATAGGTGTTCATAAACATTATAATGTAGCTAACAACGGAGTGGCATCATGGGTATCCGAAATCATATCTGCGTAAATATTCTTATTTGTCTAAATGGAAGGTGAAGGTCTGATATGACATTCTTTCTTCTTTAAATGACTCAGTCACATTTGATCATTGTGTCATTGGGGTGCATGGCTAATTTTAGAATTTAGCAAAAAAAAAAATGTGCTCCATACGTATACATTCACAATTAATGCATACTTCTGATGGGGAAGTGAACAACAGAATCAAGCTTATCTCACAGAAATCATTTTACCTTTTGGAACATTGCCTAATCCCCTGCAGGTAGGACATGGAACACTACCACTGAGAAGTTCTGTGTAGCCAGGCTCACTACCACTGGAAGATCGTGTTGGTGTTACACGGCCTTGGATCGAATTGTAGCCGGTTTCAGTAGAAGAATGAATTGGTAAATTTTCTTCAGAATTTCTGTTGCCCAACATAGTGGTGTTCAGCAGAAAGTTCAAAGATTAAAGTACTTAATTTCTTGTTTGTAACATATTGTGACAGCTTTTTCCCCAATAAGCGCTTACAACTGTCAGACATGTAAATCGTCTGATTGAGGGGGATTATCTATCTATTAGTTTAGCTGTCGTGCAAAGAGGCGCGTATAAAAGCCGGAAGTAAAGCCTGAGAGCCGGGAGTAAATTCCGGTAGTAAATTTTGACAAGCAAATTAAAATGTGTACAGAATGTCAATATACATGATATAGTGGAACATGGCATACAGATTATAATGATGTATGACAAAACGATGGAACAAGGCACTTGCATGCACGATACAGTGGCGGAACAAGACACATGGATCGAGTACTAAATGATAGTACACGGCTCATGTGTATATGTATATATATTTTTTGTGTCATATTTGTATGTGTATGTTGTTTGTTTGTATTTAATTGCCATTAACCCTTATAGGGTATATCTGCGCAATAAATATTATTCTATTATATTCTATTCTGTGTTAAATGTGCACCTAAATGGGCTGAGATTTGAAACATATGTAGAATGTAGACAGTTTTTCAAAATGCATTTAAGTTTTTATTCGTAATTAAATTAGGCGGGTTTTTTTGTTGTTGTTGTTTTTTCTTCAAAATTTTACCTACATAGACGACCATGTCGTGTAAAATGTGACCAGAAGTAAATTATGCGGCTTTGACGATGTCACGTATTTCTCAAAATGCACTCATAATGATATTGGCTATAAGCAAAAAAAACTGATTTGTTTGCAAGTTCTGACACTTTAACAATGTCAGGAAAAGAATTCTTACTTTACAGATATGCTTTGTCTCTAAAATGTTTGACCCGGGGCCAACCCAGGACCAATTTTCTTGAAGGAACTGGACGTCTAGCTTGGAGGCTGGCCATCTAGAACCACACTGAATAGGCTAGCCAGACACAACGGTCCTTTATCTGTGCCAGGTCACCTCGTCAGTGCAATTCTTTAACGCTGAGTAAAATTTTTCAGTAGACGTCATATTGAAATAATTTTCCTACATTTTCCAGAAAACAGGCTTTGACATTTCATGCAAATTTTCTGCAATGCAGACAATTTGCATGAAATGTCAAATCCTGTTTTCTGAAAAAAATATATATTACCAAAAATTTTGTTGTCTGCTGAATTAGCTGAGAGAGTGGTAAAGGTTAATTTGCTATAGATCAATAGAAATTTGCTTTTATGATAAAATTAAAATAGAAATTACATATGCTACATCAAATTAATTGAAAATGATTCATTAGGGACAAACTGATGATATACTTATTTTCCCATAAAATAGGCTTTGACATTTCATTCGAATTGTCTCCAATACAGACAGTTTGCGTGAATTTTCAAAACCCGTTTTGAAGAAAAATATTTTGACCCGTAATGCAACAAGCAAAATTCGTAGCAGAGATTTTTTTTTTTTTTTTTCAGATAAAATAGATAAGGGTGTGCGAGAGCAACACCATAATTTTTTTTTATGGGCGGTATTCAACCAAATTTGCTACATGATTTCCCACTTGGTAAGGCTGTGCGAGTGCAAAATATTTGTTCACCGTCGGTCATGACACTTATGTAGACCCTGATGAATTATCTGGTTCGAGTTTAGAGGTGTTTCCAGCAACGTGATAGGGCGAAAACTAACTGCACTGCCATATAATCTAATTAATATATTGGTACCTGTTAGCATTAACTTTCTACTTAACATTGGTATTCTACTGAAACAAAACCTTATTATGATGATTGCGTGGGGAACTCGATTAATTTGTATTTTATAGTGTACATGAATGTCTTTTTAAACAAAATCATGCTGTTTTTAGAGTTAAGATATAATTAAAACGTATACATAAAGGTGTCCTAGGGTGTTCTGGGGTGTCCTCCAGTGTCCTGGGGTAATAAGACCGACCCAGCTACCCAGTGTGGTTTGGCTAGAAGACAGGTTCCGAACGGCTAGTCACTGCCATTACTAAACGCTATAATATATTCTTGTTATTGTAAGCCAATAACTTTTGGTATTTTTGCTATATTTTAGTATCCCCCCACCCACACTTTTTTTGCGTGTGGTGCTTAAGCGTCCCCATCTATTTCACAGTCTTATTAATGTTTCAAACCACAGTTGTTCTAAATAACCATTCATTTGATTCTAATAAAGAGCGTTTCATCAAAATAATGACATGTACAGATGATGCTGTTTTGAAATCAGCCGGATTATTTGTAAATGAATTTGATATTTCATCGCATGGCTCTTATGGCTGAAGGCTGTTTCTGTTCTTTTTTTTTTTTTTTTTTTTTTTTCTTTCTTTCTTTAAACAGTCACTATTCATAACAACCATTCGTTATTCATATGACCATGGAATGGTTTATATGTTGTTGTATATCATGTTTGCATTTGCTTGCTTAACCTCAAAAGGGTGTAGTAGATAAAATTCTGTTCTATTCTATACTATTCTGCAATAAAATTGACGACGCCGCTTGTGAAAGAAACGACTTAAACGACTGTCATGCTATTGAAAGAAACGACTTAAACGACTGTCTTCATATTGGAAGAAAAATCTTAATTCTGAAGTCGGAATGGATAAGTTAAGGACGTATAAATTATTTAAGAGAAAATCTGAATTCGAAATTTATTTGGATATTCTTCCAGATAGAAAACAGCAGAAAGCTTTAACTGCCTTTAGAATAAGCGCACATCATCTTAAAATTGAAAGGGGAAGATATTCAGGGCAAAAGCTGGAAGACAGACTGTGTAATATTTGTAATGTTTTAGAAGACGAGATTCATTTCTTTTGTGACTGCTCTAAGTATACAGATTTGCGAAATAAAATGTTTCAAAACATGGCTGTTCTAAATAGCCATTCATTTGAGTCTAAAAAAGAGCAGTTCATCAAACTAATGGCATCTACAGACGATACTATTTTGAAATCCATTGGATTATTTGTAAGCAAATGTAATATATCATAGCATGTCATGACTCTTATAATTCAAGGCTATATACATGTGCGTACGTATTTGTGTATGTATGTGTATGTGATACATACACATATATACACATATGTGTGTGTGTGTGTGTGTGTGTGTGTGTGTGTGTGTGTGTGTGTGTGTGTGTGTGTGTGTGTGTGTGTGTGTGTGTGTGTGTGTGTGTGTGTGTGTGTGTGTGTGTGTGTGTGTGTGTGTGTGTGTGTGTTATATGTGTGTGTGTGTGTGTGTGTTTATGTGTGTGTGTATATATGTGTATGCATATGTATATGTACATTTTTTTTTCTCTCTCTTTTTTCAATCAAATGATGATAAAATTACTTTCATATCATTGTATAATATATTATGTCATGTTTGTATTTGCTTGCCGTTAACCCTTATAGGGTATAGTTGTGCAGTAAATAAAATTATATTCTATTCTATTCTATTCTTGCTAACAGATTTCGTAAACCATTCTGGCTGTGCGAAATAGTTTTCTCATTTACCGAAATTTTATTAATTATAAAAAATATACTTGGAGTGACAGTGATCAGAAGAGCTGTGGTTATGGAACAAAGACATTTTGAAAATAAATTAAATGATTTTGGAGGAAAAACACTACTGGTTCATCACGGAAATGTATGCATAATATGTGAATTTATTTCGGCTAACTGCATTTCGTCACCATGTCACTTCGCAGAGAGAGTTTCGTGCGATTTTCTAAGATTCACTTGTGAGCATGTGAAAAAAATGGATACTGGATAACTCGACCCCTAACAAACTCGGACCACAAACTCGGCCCCTAACCAACTCTGGGGCCCCCTTACCAAATGGACCCCTAATATTTATAAATGATTATTGATGATGTTTTAACATGAACATATTATCAGTCTACATATTTTATATATGTAAATCATGTCTCTATCTAATATCTTCAGTGCTATAATTTTATTTTAAGTTAGAACTTATATGAGTTATTGAGTGTCATCGAAGACTCTTAATAGAATGCACTGAAGTACAGGATGATCTCAGCTGCATTGTCATGAAACATGCATTTTGTTCTTTTTTTTTTTTTTTTTTTTTTTTTTGCATATGTTTTTGCCATAAAAGAGTGCACTATTTGTTCTTTCAAAGCCTTGCATTGCCATGAAACATATGCATTATTTGAGCCAGCACATGGGATAATGGTGCTTATAGCATATGCGAACAGCAAAGACTCAGGTGCGCCTGCGCATCCGCGCAGTCTCACCAGAGCCTTTGCACATATATAGTATAGAACTAGACGAAGGTTTAGACATCTAACTCCACTAAATGACTGAGCATGCGCATTTGAAGAATGACTTTAAGGAGGACGAAAAGTACCATTATCTTGTGTCACAGCTCATTTGTTCTTTTCTTACATGTGCTGCAATGTTGGAATAAAGTCATGCTTATTATATTGTTGCTTCTTTTGTAATAAATCCATTATTCAATATACGGTTTGTTTTCTCTTTATACCATTATGGTAAACACAAAACAAACAAAATAGATGTATTTAGAAATCTGAACAATCAGTCTGCTCAATGAATAATCTGTTATACTAACCCACAGCTTCTGCCAATCTACATATCATCTCTTTACAAGTCTATGATATGAACACCCCTGTAAGTCCCACTTTATATTGGGAAAAATGAGATTTACCGGGGTAAACGACTTTCTTATTTCTGTTCAAAACATATATTGTGGGTACTTGTTAGAACAATCTTCATAAAAAATCACCATATTTACAGCCTCAAGTAATAACCTTGCAGTTAACAAGCGTGTTATTGTAATGTACATCAAGCTTTTTCACGAATGAAACATGACAACAAATATGTTCATTGCTGTTAATGTACTGGGTAAACGCACTTATTAAATTTCAAATTTACCGTAGATTACTGTATTAGACCTATACGCAGACCTATCTGCTATCTAAATGAGCCATCCATTCCAGCTCCGCCCCACTTTAGTCTCAGTCAGTGAACGGATTGGAAGACACTATCTCATCTATAGAAATAATATGCCTATTACATAAATTGTTGATCTAAAAAAAAAGAAGTTTCCTAATAATATAATTTACAGTTGATTACAGACATTTTGGACTATGACATGTTTTGGGGACAAGGTCGAATGAAAAATAGACAAACTATTTTGTGCTTAAATACAGTGCAACTATCCACCAAATGAAACAACATTTTTAGGGTCCGAGTTGGTTGGGGGCCGAGTTTGAAGGGGCAGAGTTGGTTAGAGGCTGAGTTGGTCAGGGGCCGAGTTTGTTAGGGGCCGAGATGTCAATGACTGTGTTACACGTAGCATTTCTGAGACATGTTAGTCCTGAGGCTTAGGCAATTATGCGGACCAGAGCTGTATCTTTTTAACCAAAATTGTGCAGTAAATGAGCAGTAAATGAGCTGTGATACATTAAACAATAAAAAGCGGAAAGACCACATGACAAAAATGCAGAAAACAAGAAACAGGTTGGGTATAAGAGCCACAGCCGAGCTGCCAAGCCGAGCCAAAAAAGCCGAACCTGATATAGTGTTTTCTTGTATTTGTTCAAATGAGTTCATGATACTTATTTCGTTTAAATGTTTTCATGGTCATTTTTGTTAAATGTCTGTCTTTAAAAATCACATTTAGGTAATTGTTATGAAGCCTTAATAAAAAAACAGCATTTCCAGTCATAACTGGCTTTGTATAAAACAAATGTCATTTTACTTTTCATAAATGTCTTGCACAAATGTCAGTAACAGTCTGTGAGTAAAATCACAATGTTATTTAATTCAAAATTACCATCAAATGACGTCAAGCTGAATTTGAATTTCTTTCCCTCTCAAAATTATCTCCTTTTGAATGATATAGGCAATTTAAAGAGTCTATATCTGAAGTGATGTTGGTCGTTTTCTCTTGAAGTTTTCAAAAAAAGTGTTGCTTGGCTTAGTCTCCTAATTACCTCATACAGATGAAATCTCCTAAAACTGTTTATTTAACATGTCAATTAATGGCCCATAGAAATTCAGTGCATTCCGTCAGAAGAGGAATGAAAATATCTAAAACATCATGTCCTTTGTATAGAAATTTGACAGTGTACTCTGTTATGCATTTAAAATTGAAACATGTCTGTACAGCATTTTTATCCTTCTGTTGACGGAATGCAATACAAATGCATAAATGTAAGTTTCTTTGTCCAAAAATGCACTTTTAAAGGGAAGCTACTCATAAGCAAATGTTGATTTAGGCCCTTATTCATTTCCGTAAATGCCATTTCCTTGCTCTTTGATAGAATTGCTGAAAATTGTTGCAAATTATGTGTAAATGATTGTTCTTAACTATGATAATAATGTTTTATCGTATACATATGTAAAATTTCGGTGACATTTTAAAAAACAGTTACCTGTATACTTATTTTTGCCTCTCAGTATAGTATGATGACAGATATTGGTCCAGAATTTTACACAGTACCATCATCACCCCCTATGTGACCTAAAGGTCAAGGTCACAAGCATAGAATTTTTATGTTTAAGTTTTGCGTTAAAGTTTTTAGGACATATGAGTCAGTATGTCCTGAAGTTTGACCTCAGAATAAATGTAGGTCAGTGATCTTTATTTCACAGTCCAGTAATTTTGCCTTTTTTTTTTTTTTTTTTTTTTGATTTGGGTTTTATGGCCCTTTCAAGAATATTTCACTTATTTCGAGTCGATCGTTCATCAAAGGTAGGCAAAAACCAGAGAACCCGAGGAAAGACCACTTGACCATCCGTAAGCAGAACTTGGCTTTCCCACATGTGACCCAAGCGAGGCTTGAACCACAGCGGTGAGAAACCTATTGGATCAAGGGTCAGCTCTCATATCCACTAAGCTGCGGGGGCCCACAATTTTGCCTTATATCTTGAAGAGTATTTGATGTATAAACATCATACTTATGGATTATGAGTCAGTGTGACCCAAAGTTTGACCTCAAAATAAATGTAGGTCACAGTGACCTACATTCCTTGTTTCAGCAATTTTGCCTTATATCTTGAAAAATATTTGATGTATAAACATTATACTTATGGATTATGAGTCAGTATGGCCTGAAAGTTGACCTCAACATAAATGTACATGTAGGTCACAGTGACCTATATTCCACTGCCCGGTAAACATACTATTGGATTATGAGTCAGTATGACCTAAAAATAAATGTAGGTCACAGTGACCTACATTCCTGGCTCCAGTGATTTGGCCTTATATCTTGAAGAGTATTTGATGTATAAACATTATACATAGATTGTGTCAGTATTACCTGAAGTTTGACCTCAAAATAAATGTAGGTGATAGTGATCTAAATTCCTTGCTCCAGCAATTTTGCCTCTTTTCTAAAAGAGTGTTTGATGACTAAATATTATACTTGCAGATTATGAGTCAGTATGACCCAAATTTTGACCTAAAAACAAAGTAGATCACAGTGACCTATATTTCATAGTCCAGTGATTTTACCTTGTATCTTGAAGAATATTTCTTGTATAAACATCATATTTACTGATTATGTGTCAGTATGACCCAAAGTTTGACCTTAGATAAATGTAGGTCACAGTGACCTGTATTTCAAAGTCCGGTGATTTTGCCTTATACATGCATGCATCTTGAAAAAATATTTTATGTATAAACACTATACTTTTAGATTATCCTTCAGTATCACCCGGCGTTTGGCCTGAAAGTCAAAATAGGTCACAGTGACCTATGATTTACAGTCCAGTGAGTTACCTTATATCTTGAAGAATATTTAATGTTGTTTAAACATCATACTTTCGGATTATGAGTTCATATGACCTGAATTTTGACTTCAAAATAATGTAGGTCACAGTGATCTATATTTCACAGTTCAGTGATTTTGCCTTATATCTTTAAGAGTATTTCATGAGTAAACATCATACTTTCTAATTATGAGTCAGTATGATCTGAAGTTTGACCTCAAAGTAATTGTCGGTCACAGTGACCTATATTTCACAGTCCAGTAATTTTGCCTTATATCTTGAAGAGTATTTCATGTATAAACATCATACTTTCAGATTTTCCTTCAGTTTGATCTGAAAATTAAAGTAGGTCATAGCGTCAGCATCCACACCAATGTTAAAAAGTTTTTGTGTTTAAATTTTTAAGACCTCGTATCTTCCAAGCCTTATGAAAGATTTAGTTTATATTTGGTATGATGATAGATATTGCTCCAAAGGTTTTATTAGCACCATCCAGATCAGTGCAGGCTGATCAAGGTCTTCATTGTCTGCTTACAGAATCAATGGATGCTGTAGTATATGTTGACAAACAGAGAATGCTCAGATTGGACAGTAACAAGCCGATGTTATTTTCACTACTTGTTTCAGATTACTTTGGTTGTCTTCATTGTTTCCCTAACTGATGCCGTTCCCACTTCGGCTTTTTTAACTCAGGGAGCAGAGTTTCATTGTCTGCCTCTACAAGGGTAAGGGGGATGCACTGAGTCCTGGAGAGGATTGTGGACGGCCTCAGACAGTTGGTGTCATTCAACGATTCCCAGTTTGGCTTCGTCCCAAGCAGAGGCACAACAGACGCAATCTTTGTTGTCAGGCAGCTGCAAGAGAAGTATCTAGCTGCCAACAAGAGGCTTCAAGGTTGGCAAAATGCCGGCAAATATGAGTATTTTCCATGCCGGTGGTATTTACCGGTAAATACCGGCAAATACTGGTAAATGCCGGCAAATACTGGAAATTGGCATTTACCACCCTGGAAGTAAGACAAAACCCTACCCTCAGTATCAACCTATGGACAATGTCTGTAATAGGGGCTACATAGTTGACTTAGTATTTACATTATACTGATTGCAGTTTAACTCTGGTTTAAGTTTACTTTAATATTAAATTCAGTTAAGTGAAATCTAGAGAAAAAAAAGCCTGTTTCATACCTGCCAAAGTACTCATCAGGTGGCTTGTGGCTACCACTACAGGTTTTTATTTTTACTTTTTCTTTCTTTTCATTCTTTTTTTCTTTTGTTTTTTGTTTTTCAATCTTTTTTTTTCTTTTTTAATTTTTTTTTGTATCTTTTCATTTTTATTTTTTTTTTTTAACTTTTTTTTTTTTTTTTCTTCAATATTTTCAATAACACCTTTTTACTTTCACCTAGACTTATTGTCTATATGCATTCATTTATGACATCTTGCCCCTGGCTATCAAGAATGTAGGAAAGAAAGTATCAGGAAAAAAAGTATCCGGAAAAAAAGTATCGGAAAAAAAGAATCCGGAAAAAAAGTATCAGGAAAAAAAAAACATGACTATACAAATACAATGTAAACTTGATCGTCGAAAAAACGAAAATATAGATTGAGGATACTTATTAGAACCACCTCATTGAGGCGTTTCTAACGAGTACCCACAATCTATATTTTAGAGCAGAAATAAAAAAAACATAAAGTATACCCCTGTAAACCCCAGTTTTACTATATAAAAGTTGGGTTCAAGGGGGTCAAACTAATATAGGCGTGTTTTCCAATCATGAGGTTTAAAGGCCCTCTCAACACTATTTAGGTCATTTTGGACAAATACTTTGTGCGGTCACTTTCATTTGCATGGAGGCACAAAATGCTTAGGTTAGTAAGGTATTGTGGTGAATGGTGAAAAGAGAGATAGCTCAAAATGAGGAATTTCTCTTTTTACTAAACCAGAAAAGTAGACTTCAGCATCAAATCTATGATAATGTTGTATTGATATATTGCAATTAAAAACACATTGTTCACACATGTCTTTATTACATCATTACGTTAATTGGAGGTTTAACATCCCTGTCTACACTATCTAGGTCATTTCGGAGACGTTGCTACTAATTTGTGGGACTGTTACCCGACATTGAGATGAAATATCATCTCAAGCCCTGCCGCCCAATGAAACCCAAATAGGGTTCATGAGCATGGACTTTAGCTTGTTTAATTGGAGGTCTAACATCCCTGTCTACACTATATAGGTTCTTTTGGAGAGTTGCTTCCAGCTTGTGGGACTTTTACCCAACATTGATATGAAATGACATCCCAAGCCCTGCCACCCAATGAAACCCAAATAGGGTTCATGAGCATGGAGATCCGACTTGCACACTTAGCTCAAATGAGGAATTTCTCTTTTTACATCCCTGTCTACACTATATAGGTCATTTTGGATAGTTGCTTCTAACTTGTGAGTCTTTTACGAAACATTGAGATGAAATGACATCTCAAGCCCTTTTATAAGGTAAGGATTACAGAGATAGGTTGCAAAATTTATTATTAAACTGAAAAGTACTAGTAAACATACAAAAGGATCCTAATCATCATCTCGTTGTAACATCAGAGGCGAATCTGGTTAAAACTGATACTTTTTTTCCGGATACTTTTTTTCCTACTCAAAAGTGATACTTTTTTTCCGATACTTTTTTTCCTGATACTTTCTTTCCGATTAACGGCTATCAAGTACCCTCTTGAACAAACAATTGTCCTGGGATTTGTTGTTTTAGTAATTAGACCATACAGGTAGTCTTGCTAATTACATGTGCACTAAAACTCCTAAAAATTTTGAATATAGTAAAGTGATGTAAATATCCTAAACTTTGCAAAACATACTTTTACCATACAGAAGTGTGTTTAAAAGATGCAGATGGCCTGGCAAACATTTAAGATCCTGATCAGACTGTTCAGTATGATCTTGGTCTGCTCTTTTTGACATGGTCTGCCAGCACAAAAACTTAGGGCCATTATGGTAAATGTCAGTGGCCAGGTGCACAGGTGAATTTCTACTATTGAGATAAAGGCCTACATGATTTTTTTTTTAATTAAAGACCATTTGTTGCTTAAATAATTTCAAAATTTTTGTCTTAGATTCACTTTTTGGCAGTGTTACATGTTTATATTGAGATTTCTTCTATTCTTCAGGGTGGTAACCTTATATAATTAATGATTTTAACATTCTTA
This sequence comes from Anodontia alba, assembly GCA_964016985.1. Lineage (NCBI taxonomy): Eukaryota > Metazoa > Mollusca > Bivalvia > Lucinida > Lucinidae > Anodontia > Anodontia alba. The sequence continues at coordinate 71,186,519 of OZ024833.1, read as the reverse complement.
CTCATCTAGTTTGCTTATACTATTTCAATGCAACTTGTTTAAAGACTTCTGCAGTTTTTTAAGGCCAAAAAAATTTCAATTTGCCGGTATTTGCCAGTATTTGCCACTTGAGGAGTATTTTCCAGACCGGTAAATACCGGCAAATGCCACTGGTAAATACTGGGGGTGGAATTTGCCGCCCAACCTTGAGAGGCTTTAGATGGCTCACGTAGACCTGGAGAAGGCTCCATATTACCTTAATAGTGTTGACTGGGCCAGTAAACTCCAAACCAACCAATATGAACATATTTTTGTTGAAAAAGTAGAACAAAAAAAACAACAAACAAACAAAAAAAACAACGGACAACATTCTATGGCTATTTTGATACCAAAACTTCTCACCATTGTTAGCTCTGATTATGGTTTTACATAACTCGAGATAAGATTGGGTATCGGCTAAAAAATTTTTTTCTTATTTCTCGACAAAAACACTTAGTGGGTACTCATTAGAAGCGCCTTGATTATACTCATGATATATCTTTTCATGGAGTAATAAGAAAATATCATTACCATATTTACTCTAAGTATAGGGACACTATAACTCCTTACCATACTTGTCCTATAATATGTAAAAGTCTGTCTCTAATATTTCCTCTAATATTGCTGGATTAGTAGCAAACAGTGTAGACCCTGATCAGATGCCACATTCTGTGGCATCTGATCTGGGTCTACACTGTTTGCTCTGGCCTGTCTGTCTCAATAATAAGGGTTATTTTCAGATGAAAAATAAGTGCCCTATCTGGGGCTATAGCCATGCTCAACAATCTTTTTTGCAGCTTGGGGAAAGTTACAGAAGTAATCTCAATCATTTCATAGCCAAACTCCTTGAACGTTTGAACAGTGGACTTGCAGAGGAAGATGCCGACAGTTACTCTGTCTACACAGGAATGGGAGGTAATGTTCCAACATAGATCCAGACATGCATCACTTTTTCATAGCTCCAGCTAAGAAGAGTATCCAGATAACTATTTTTTCTTATTTCTCCATGTCAAACATACAGTCAAACCTCTATAGCTCAAACACCGATGGCTTGTTTACCATGGCTAATTCGAACTCATTTTTGAGTCCCTACGAAATTCCTCCGATAGCTTAATAAAACAAATATTTAAGGAAGTTTTCTTATTTTATCACAAAATTGTATGTTGTGTGTACTCATTAGAATTGCCTCTTCAAGGCAATTCTAATGAGTACACTCAACATACAATTATTTTGTAGAAGATTGATAGATTTCCCAGAATTAGCGATATTTGCTTCCCGACCTGGCGCCGTGATTAACCTTCATTGGCTCAAACTACCCATGGCTTGAACACTTTTCCATGGTCCCAAAGGTGTTCGAGCCATTGAAGATTGACTGTATTTTGTAGATACTTATAAGAAGTTCCTTGCAAAGGCACTTCTAATGAGTACCCACAACATTTTTTTATGTGTGTGGAGATACATGTTATGAATTCTTTATGGTTGAAAAACACTGCCTTATCTGAAGCTGTGCTCTTTTCAATCCAAAACAGAGAAATAATTTTTTATACCCCACCACACGATAATGGCGGGGTATTATGGCTTCATACTGGATGTTTGTGTGTCTGTCCGTCAGTCATGCGTCCATCTGTTCGTATTTAATTTCTGGATGATAACTTGAGTAAATATCAATGGATTTTCTCCAAACTTGGTATATGTATTAATCTTGTGGAGATCTGGTTTGGGATTGCTAATGGGTAAATTTCGTCTAATTTTGACGGAGTTATTAGCCTGAGACACGCCTGTATTTTTGTTTCCAGATGATAACTTGAGTAAATGTCAAGGCATTTTAACCAAACGGTACATGCATTGATATTAAGGAGATCAGGTTTGGGATTGCTAATGGGCAAATTTCATCAATTTTTGACAGAGTTATCTGCCTGTGACATGATAATGGCGGGGTTTTATAATTTTACATTTTTATTTGACAAGGCAGTTCTGAGGAGTACCTTCATGGAGAAATTAGAAAAATAGACACCAGTCTTAGAGCTACCACTGTATGCTGTTTGCTGTATACCTTTGGGGTTTCTGTCTCTTGTCAACCAAAGAAAGAGCCTTTCTAGCCATTAACACTTAGCACTCTGTAAAATTTTCAGCAGATATTTTGAAATATTTTTCTTATTTTTCCCAGAAAACAGGATTTGGCATTTCATGCCAAATGGTCTCCATTTGCATGAAATGTTAAGTCCTGTTTTAGACTATTTGCATGAAATGTCATCCTGTTTTCTGAGAAAAAAATAAGAATTGGAGACTATTTGCATGAAATGTCAATTCCTGTTTTCTGAGAAAAAAAAATCAATTTGTCATCTGCTGAATTAGCCCAGAGAGTGTTAAAGGTTAATATGTAAACTCTGGTCATAAACATTTATCTGTTTGTGTGGTTATTAAGATGCTTTGGAAATGTGTTGATGCAAGCTAAAGGCGATAATACTGTAGTCTGAGGTACCTCAGATTGGGGTTGTATTTTCTAAATACATTCGAATAAGCATTATTTGTTTTAACTATTTATATATACTGTAGCTCCTGATAAAGTTGTTTTTTTTTTTGTTTTTTTTTTTTTAGTTTTTTTAGCCCAAAAATACTGATACATATATTTTCCTGATTTCTCCATGAAAACACATGTTGTATCACTCATTAGAAGCACCACACTGAGGTGTTTCTAATGATTACCCACAAGATATGAACTGCAACATCAGGAACGGTACCTTCAGATGTGCTCCCCGCAAAGATTTAGATCAGCATTTGCGCAGTAAAATCATAGCTTCTAATGAGTATCCACAACTTACATGTACTTTTTCATGAAGAAATAAGGAAAGTACATGAGCCAGCACATGACAAAACCTACAATAAAGCTTGTGAAAGAATTTTAAAATGCCATACAGGTATATGGCACTTTGCTTTTCTCATAAAAGTGCCTTAACTCTTTCCCCGCTAGTGGCGACTTGTCGTTTGCTGATAACCTTTACAAAACATCCGGCCTGATCTGGATCCAAACTGTTTGACATGATATCCCTGAAAGATTTTTTTTTTAAAAAAAGTTAATTTAAAAAAAGCCGGCCTCGGTGGCTCAGTTGGATGCGCCATCCGACTGGAGACCAGGAGATCACGGGTTCAACCCCCGCTGAGGTCGGCAACATTCTTTCGTGGAGATTGATCATGAAATGTTTTCTAGGTCATTCTCTCCCTTCCGCTGATTCAAGAAGGGCAGTTGTCAGTTTCTGGCGAAAGAATGTGCACAATACTGGTTAACCGCTCAGAGGACTAAGCCTGCCCAGTAAACGTGTGGTTAGGTAAACTGACCGTGCTCGACATGACCCCATTGGGTTGACTGGGCCGTAAAACCTCAGCACAAACAAACAATAATTTAAAAAAAAAATTTCCAGACGACAAAAAAGCATACAAAATTACCCAGCATGCAAAGAGTTAATTCTACTTTATAGAAGTATGCAGGATGATCTGAATCTTCATGTTTCACATCTAATGTATCGGTAAATGTCCTAAAATTTTGAAAACCAAAGTATATGACAAAATAACATATGCAAACAGTGCAGACTTACATCAGACTGCTCCTGGAGGAGCAGTCTGATCAGGGTCTACACTGTTTGCCATTCCACTATTTCAAGCAACAGGTGCATAAAATGCAAAATTTAGGCCAAAAAAGTACAAAATAAAGTGTTCGAAATTTTAGGACATTTACCGTAACTTTCGCTTGACGTAGCTCAGTTCTCTCTGGGTGGGCGAGTGGTTAGCACTATCAACTTCAATTTCGGATCGCAAGGTCCTTGGTTCAAATCCTACTGGTAACTTGGAAGTCGGCTCATAGCTGTACGGCACTTTCTTGCACAGAGGCTTCCTTTATCCCTTTTCCATTGTCTCGATATGTCTTAAACAAGGCCGCCGATATACTGCAGTATTTACCCTAAGTATTCGGACACCTCAACTCCTTATCATATATGTTCTAAAAGTTGAATCAGTACAATTCACTACCCGATGTTGTGTCTAAATATTGCTGGATGAGTGGCCAACAGTGTATACCCAGATGAGACGCCGCGTTTTGCGGCGTCTCATCTGGGTCTATACTGTTTGCTCAGGCCTGTCTGTCCGGATACATATGGTAAATACGGTATACCCACTTGTCCAATTTGGCCCATTTCTCTGAGGACAAGTAAGAACTTTCAATTTACTTGCCCTGGGACAAGGACTTCGTAGCTCTAGCTAAGCAGAGTATTCAGATTATGAGATATATTTTTTTTCTTATTTCTCAAAAACTTATGTTATGGGTACTCAATTAGGAGTGCTTCTAATGAGTACCACAACATATGTTTCGAGAGAAAAAAAAAGAGAGAGAAAAATGTCAATTTTCAGGCAAGTAAATCTAGGTTGGACAAGTGGATTTTGACCATTTACATGTACTTGTCCATGGATAAGTAATACAATTTGATAATTCCACAGCTCTGTCTAGATGATATTGAAAGGGATGTAAAACATCAAATCATCATTTGACATACAAGTAGCTTGTTTATTTGCAGGTATCTCATACCTGTACCTCCATTTGTTTGAGCAAACGGACAACAAACAATACCTAGAAACTGCCATGGACTATTTGAAGCATTTTCTGCGGCATTTGAAGGGACGGAAACTCTCTTTCCTTTGTGGTGATGCTGGACCCCTTGCCTTGGGAGCTGTCATCTATCACAAACTAGGAAATGATACAGCATCAAAAGATTGTGTAAGAAAGTAAGTGACGGAAATCAGGGCCCAGTTGTTCAAAGCGTCGTTAGCTTAACAAGCTTGTTAGTAGTCAAAATATTAACTGTTCTAGTATGTACAATATTACATTCACAGGTATTTTTGCTGAAAAATGTGAGTAGCTTTTGCAAATGCAAAAGCTACTCACATTTTTTCAGCAAAAATATTACCATATATGCCATATCTAATGATTAAAGTTTTAATGATACGTTAACTAACGACATCATTAGTTTTGAACAACTGGGCCCTGAGCTCTAGTTAAAGCATTTTTTCTTTTCTTTTTTTTTTCAACCAAAAAGTTTTGATATTTTTCTTATTTCTTTATGAAAACATATGTTGTGGGTACTCATTAGAAGCACCTCAATGCTTTCATGGAGAAATAAGAAAACTGTTTACCTGGAGCTGGAGCTTTGATAGATTTATCCAGGCCATGCAATCATAGGAATCTTGCAATTTGAGAGCGTGGAAATAACTGAGGGCCAAATCCTGCTGGTTTTCTGCTGTTCCCACAAGTTTGACATTCATTTTGTTTGTTTGTTGTTGTTTTTTTTTTCCTCTGCTGAAGGCAGAGATATAGTTTTGCCATTTTCCAGCCCTCTGGTTTATCTTTCAACAGTCATATTTTAGTAGCTGATGAATAAAATTTCATGAAGCTTATAATTATTATGCATGATGTGTGGTGGTTTGCTTGAAGTTTTGCCAGTATACTCTCTGTAATTATTACTGAGAGCATACTGACAAAGAAGCATCACCATAAATTCATCAGTTATTGATCTTTGAGAACTTATAATTCAGAAAAGTTGTCAGTCCAGAGATGAATGAAATCTCATGACACATATAAAGAATGTATACCTCTGTAGACTGTAGTCAGTAGGTCAGTACCATAAATGTTCTAAAATTGAATAGAGAAATTACCGGTAATATATGTTTATTGTATAAACCATGAAACCATGTCTAATTACGAGGGATGTTCAAAATGAATTGCTTATTTCTATCTGGAGACTTCAAATTTCAAGTTAGCCCAAAAGTACTCATTTCATACCCTCGAAGTACTCCCCGTGGCTAGAAATGCAAAGTTTCAGCCGATGTATCCACTTCTTGAAGTGGATACACGGTACGCTGATCTGGGCACAGTAATAAGGTACTGATGAATGGCAGATCCAAGTGCATGTCGGGACTGGTATTTCCGCCCAGCAAGGAATGCTTTCAATTTCGGAAACAAAAAGAAATCACATGGGGCAAGGTCTGGGGAAAACAGGGGGTGAGGCAAAACAGTTACTTTTTCTTTCTTCAAAAACGCCGTAACTATTTCGGAGGTATGAGCTGGGGCATTGTCATGTAGAAGACGGACATGTTTAAAACCAGTGGCAGGGCGTCGTTTCTGATAATACTTTTTCAGTTTCTTCAGTACTACGTCTTTGTAGTACTTTCCGGTGATGCTTTTGCCCTTTTTCACTGGCACTTTTATTGCGACTCCTTCACCAGAGAAGAAGATTGCATACAAAACCTTCTTTGTACTCAAAGAACGTTTGGCAATTATTGGGCGTTTGCTGTGTTTAGTGGCCCAGATCTTATTGCTAACCTTTCTGACGGGCTCAAAATAATGGACCCAGGTTTCATCACCTGTGACGACATTGGCAAACTGCTTTTTGTCATATTTTGGAAACATTTGAAGCAGCTTTTCGGCCACTTTAACCCGTTGCCTCTTTTGCTGTCAGTCAACAGATGTGGCACCCATCTAGCAGAAATCTTTCTGACTTTCAAATGCTTCTTCAAAATAAGGTGAACCGTTGATAGTGATATGCCTACCTTTCGTGCAATATCACGAACTGTAAATCTGGCATCTCCTTCAATGATTTCTTTTATTTTGGAAACGATTTCTTTACGAGATGCATATTTTGGCCTACCTGATTTCGGTGCATTTTTGATGGACTCTACACCAGACTCAAATTTCTTTTTCCACCGCTGAACTGTGTCATAAGACACAAAAGAAGGTCCAAAAGCAGTACAAATTTCAGTCATCAGCTTCTTCAAAGAACAACCAAGTTTTGAGCGAGCTTTGATGTAAGCCCGTATTTCATCTTTTTTGTCGACACTTCTACCAACCATTTTTACTGCAGTGGTCAATGAGTGCGTGTATTCAAATGGCAAATTTTATGTCTTACACTTAGTCTAACATGTACATTTATACACCATTGTGTAGATATTGAATAGCCCTATACAGGTATGTATTGGTTTTTATCGTGCCCCACGTGGATATCGAGCTAGAGGACAATAAGCAATTCATTTCGAACATCCCTCGTAAGTAAAATGATGTCTGAATGCATTTAAAGACATAGCTAAAATGAGACGAAAAGTGGTACAACTCCCTAATTTTTTTTTCTTGTCCCTAGGCGCTATGCGAGAGATCAAAGGTCTGTCATAAAGAGGCAGTTATGAGATCCCAGCAGGTGATTATAAAGAGGCCTTCTGAATGGTAATATTTTTGGTAGAACTATTGCTGTGCCCCAGCTCGTATGATATTACCCATGCAAAGATTAATAAGCCAGTACTAAATTCCCGTATTGGGCCTTTGTCTATCATTTCTTGACAGTATACTAGGTTTTGTTGTGCCATCATTATCAGTGATGAGACTGAGACACATCTTATTTTTATGTCTTTAAAATGGGTTTTCTAAACTGTCTTATTAGTTATAAGCTATTAAATGTTCTTTTCAGTTTTTTTTTTTTTTTTTCTTTTTTTTATTTTTTTTTTTCTTAAAAGTATTGAAAAGCTTTTAAGATGGCTTGATGCACTTGGTTGATTTCCCATGATTATATACAAAGGACTAAAGGGAGAGAATTTTTGTGTTTGTAAAGTTTGCTTTTCCTTCTGAAAGGGGTTTTTTCTAAATGGAAATAATTTACTCCAAAGGGGAGCAAATTGATTCCTTTAGAGAAGACCCCTTTTAAGAAAGGAGACAAAATATTTTGACAAGAGTTGCTTCCCCTGAAAGTGTATCTCTCTTCAGATTAGAATCATTGTGTCAGCTGGTTTGTGATGATCCTTCCATGCCAGATGAACTTCTCTTTGGTCGTGTTGGTTACATCTATGCTTTGTTATTTGTGCAACAACATTTGGGAGAGGGAAAGATTGACAACTCTCTCGTCTTGAAGGTAAATTTATATGTTAATTCTTTGCATTGTTGTTTATATATCACTGACTGGAAAATAAAAGTGAAGCCTAGTTTAGTTGATGTCATACACAAGCCTTGAGGTAGTAATTCTGAAAATGTCAGAAAAGTAGTTCAGGCAGGTTGATCTATATGACTGTGTAATTGTCTGGAGTCTTTTGTTTTAGTGCTAAAACTAATAAAACTTACACCAAATCAGCACTTAAGTTATGCCATTGTCTCAAAGTCAAAAAAAAAAAAAAATAATAAATGTATAAAATAAATAAATTTAATAAGAGTAGTTTGAGATGAGAAGAGTATAGATTAAGAGAATACATGTACATAGAAACTGAACTAAGATTACATCAGACTTAAGTCCATATAAGCAAATCATTTGAGGTACCAGTAATTGGGTTTGAGATGACTGGAGTTAAGTGTTTTTTTTTATCTGCAGCCAATATTTATTTTGTGAGAACAGAAACTCGTGAAATTTATCCATATTAATTCCAAAATTATTGCCCTTACCTGATGTTATGCATAGCTCCAGATAAGAGAATTATCAAAATGAGTCATGTCCTGAGAAAAGGTATTTTTTAATACATATGCATACAGTAGAGCTCTGCATCAGCCATACAATTGGTTAAGGGCCTTTGTTACACTTCAGTGTATTCTAGCCAATGATTAGAGATATGCCCACAATAAAGGCCTTGATCAGGCTGTACAGATGTCTTCATTCACACCAAAGACACCTTTTCCCATTGACAGAAGCAGCATAATTCATGTCGGGTCAAAATAAACTTAGATATATCTGTACTTGTTGTTTAATTTTAGAGGACTTGCTAAGGAAGATTATTTAATGATAATCTAGGAATAATTTTCTCCAGTTCTTCATAAAAACATGTTGTGTGTACTCATTAGCTAGTACTAAATTCCCATGTTGGGCCTCTGTCTATCATTTCTTGACAATATACTAGGTTTTGTTGTGCCAACATCAGTGATGAGACTAATGACTGAGACACATCTTTTTTTTTATGTCTTTAAAATGGGTTTTCTAAACTGTCTGAATAGTTATAAGCTATTAAATGTTGTTTTCAGTTTGTTTTTTGTTTTTTTTTTATTATTTTTTTTCCAAAAGCATTGAAAAGCTTTTAAGATGGCTTGATGCACTTGGTTGAGTTCCCATGATTATATACAAAGGATGAAGGGAGAGAATTTTTGTGTTTTTTTAACAGTTTGCTTTTCCTTCTGAAAGGGGTCTTTTCCAAATGGAAATAATTTGCTCCTATGGGGAGCAAATTTATTTGCTTCCATGGGGAGCAAATTCATTCCTTTAGAGAAGACCCCTTTTAAGAGTACTCACAACAGGTTTTTATGGAGAAAAAAGAAACATTATCCCAGAATTATCATCAAATTCTCCTCTTTGAAGACAAAGTTAAAAGGAGACCAAAAGTGATACCTTTCACTAACAGGGTGGCCACACATTTTTAGCAATTAAATTCCCTGATTTTTCCCTGATTTGATTTGATTTTCCCTGATTAAAAACCTTTATATTATCGCAATGGCCCCTACTTTTAGAAGTCATATACTGATTCAAATGCTGTCAAGTGACATGTTTATACACAATGCTGTCACAATATTCTTAATTAAATGAAAATTTATCTAAAATATGATGTACATGTGCTAATTTACTTTCATGGTAGTCAAAATAAAAACTGGTAAAATATATGGCCTCCAACCTCCCCTTGTAGCCACACCTTCACCTCCAATTTATTAAAACAGTAGGGGTTTTTTGTTCTTTTTTTTTTTTTTTTTTTGGTTACATGGTAGACTGTCTAAGGCCATTCTTAAAAATTGCTTGTTTGCAATTACCTATTCAGGTGTTCAAGGAATGGATAGACAGGTTGGGATTTTCTTTTTTCATGTGTTCAAGGGGTGGGTATGAAGACTAGAATTTTCAAACAGGGCTTCCGTTAAGCGGACGTACGGCGTATATTACGCCCTGAGATTGCCACCGGACGTCCAAATTGAACTTCAAAGACGTACCGCGGACTTCCGAAATTTCTTTTGTCCGTCCGAAATCGATACCCGAGACGTCCAAAAATTGTCAAAAGGCCCGCCCACTTTTAACCAGTTGTATGATGTTTGCCCCACCTACTTACCGGAAATTCGCTACCTGTGTTGACTGAGCTTTAAGGACGTCCCACTTTCCGCTTGCGAGAGTTTTATTGACAGCCATGTCAAGCGTCGCGGCACCCTTTTGATGGCTGCGTGATCACTGCGTGTATTTGTCACGCGTGCTGAGTTGATTAATTGATGTTTTTATAATTAAATTTTCTACTGCGATCCCGAAAATATTCGTTGAAATTATATAGTCATTATTATTTTTTAATATTCACGTCTTAAAATCTTAAATTATTATTTTTCTAAGAACGTGTGTCGTCTGCAACACTTCCGGGAATTGCCGAGTGTAATTGTATAAATAAATAAATAACAATTATGCACAGAACGCAAATTAAAATCTATTTGAATTTAGAAGCTTACGTTTGTCATGACAACAAAAGCAATTTGTCAGATGAAAAGAAAATATATTTTTCGTCAAAATTTTCGGAAAACCCGTTTCTAAATGCGTAGCCTTGTTCCGGTTGCGCTGTTTACCAGCGCGGAAAAGACGCAAAGTAAGTCTGAATAAAGGCGATTTGCGATGTTTTTGCTTGCTTTTCTCCGCGAACGAACGTTTTGCTGTTGGTATTTCATCGAGAGCTGCCTTTAATTTGTTTGTTGTCGCACGAGTCGGCGCCATTTTCCCGCAATTTTTGTGAAGTAAGCAACTCGTTCGCTCGTGTTGATCAGCTTCAATCCGAACAAATATTTCATTAAATACATTTCTGCAAAATAATTTCAGCATAGTTTATTTTTAAGAAAACATGTTTTGGGTGTTTTCTCTCATGTATTTTCTTTTCTTTTTTCTTTCATTGGGCTTTGAAACGAATGCGAAGTTGTACCAATGTTGATGCTTTCTCTAAGGTCCGACATACAAGTACAGGCTTTCCAAAAAGATGCGATCGAATTTTAATAAGCGTTAAGGACATTTTTAAAACACATCTAAGAGAAGCGTGTATCATGATGATTCTGTGTGACACTGAAATAAGAACCTATGTTCTACTAAAGAAAGGGCAGACCGCCGCAGCACGGAAAAAAAAAGTGGGACTTCCTAGATTTTCCTGTGGGACTTCCAAATTTGAGGGCTAGGAAGTCTGGGACTTCCTGAGTCTGGAAGTTAATGGAAGCCCTGTTTCAAATTGGGAACGTCTTGATATCAATTGATTATGCAACAGTAATTAGCAATACACATACTCATATGTCAGTTTAAAGCAAATTTTGCTTTATATTAGCTTTTTAATGATACAGCCATGAAGAAAGAAAACTTGTTCTGGAAAAGCAAAATAATAATTTGAGTAGGAGCAAAATGTGTGGGTAGGTTGGCAATTGCAAACAAACAATTTTTTATTGTAGGCTTACAAGTTTTGTCATTTTGGGGCAACCGTTGCTCAATTCCGTTTTGGCTTCTAACTGCACTGATGTATATTTTTTGCATCAAAATTTAATGACAGACATTGGGTTTGCAATAAAATGTCCACTTCGGAATGAGAAAAAGAAAAAACAAGTACTCCACCTAACAAGTACTCCACCTTTAAGTAAGATTAGATCTGCAGGTATTTTAAGCATATGGCAGAAAGAAACCACCAGCAGCCACATCTGAACAGCTATAAAATTTGAATATTTTGACCTTACAAAGATAAGATTTTTTGAAATTCCCTGATTTTTCCCTGACTTTCAGCAAAATTTCAAATTCCCTGATTTTTCCTTGCAGGGAATTTTTTTTCACCATTTTCCCTGTTTTCCAGAGTGCGTGGCCACCCTGACTAATGATTTTATTGCCCCTATCCAGGCACTCTGCAAGACAGATCAAAGGCGTCATAAAGAGGTGATTATGAGATCCCAGTGAGGGGTGGTAAGGTCTTCTGAGGGTAATAGATATTTTGGAGAGGATATTACCTACGGAGCAGATAAATAAGCCAGTGCATTGTACTTAATTCCCCTTCTGGCCCTCTGCCTTTCTATCATATACAGTTTTGTTATGCCCAGTTTCTTATCAGTGATAAGACTGTTGACCGTCTTTAACAAGTCCTATGTGGTTATTTTACAGGTTGTCCAGAGAGTGATAGACTCTGGGAAGGGAATGGCTCGACACCAGAAGTGGAGACATCCTCTGATGTATGCTTGGCATGACAAACACTACCTGGGAGCTGCTCATGGTCTCGCTGGCATCTTTTATATTCTTATGCTGGTACAGTCAATTCTCGTTATCTCGAAGTCTCAAGCTCTCTAAAATACTTCGAGATATCCATACCTTGACGTATCAGATTTGCAGAATTAAGAAAAACATAAATCAAACACACATCCCACAAACAAATATGTAATTTGACTCCGGAAATTAGAGATATACTGAAAATATTGTGGAAAAGAGGAAAAAGTGGGAGCAATTTTCTCCTCTTTTCCATAATGTTTTATTACCTGTTGTTAGATTTTCATGTTTAAACAGGGACCAGATTTTCACTTCGAGATAAGCAGTTATTCAAGATAAGCTAGATCGAGATGATGAGAGTCAATTGTATTATGTTCATTTATCATAACATATACCGTAGCTCCAGATAAGATCAGGTAAGAGAGGTATCAGGGCCCAATTGTTTAAAGCTAACGACATCGTTAGTTAACGATTCGTTAAAATTTACATCAAGTGACATGCAAATATGCTGAAATTTTTTGCTGAAAAAATGTGAGTAGCTTTTGCAGTGCAAAAGCTACTCACATTTTTTCAGCAAAAAATATCAGAATATTGTATATTGAATCCGCTAAAATAGTTAATGAAATGACCCTTAACAAGCTTGTTAAGCTAACGACGCTTTGAACAACTTAAGCTAACGACGCTTTGAACAACTGGGCCCTGGTAAATATTTTTCTTATTTCTCTGCAAAAGCATATGTTACAAGTACTCATTAGAAGTGCTTCACCGCTTCTAATGAGTACCAACATGTTTCCATGAAGAACATTACGAAAACACGCCTATTCAAATATATAAAGATTTTACCTCCGAAAACTGAAAATTTTCAGATAAACTCTGATATTTTTTCATATTTCTGCTCAAAACATAGATTTTGGGTACTTGTTAGAACTGCCTCGGTGAAGCAATTCTAATGAGTACCCACAATCTATGTTTTTGAGCAGAAATAGGAAAAATAATGTATACCCTGTAAACCCCAGTTTTACTATGTAAAAGTGGAGTTTTAAGGGGTAAAAAATATATAGGCATGTTTTCATGATGAGTAAAAAAAAAACAAAAAAACATTGATTTTTTTTTTTGTTGAGAAAAAGTGCCTTATCTGGAGTTAGGAACTACAGTAATTGTCAGAAATTCTGTCCACCAACTTTCCTTACAAATGGCAAATTCAGAGGATAGACCCAAATTAGACCGTTCCTGAGGAGCATCTGATCAGGTCTTACACTGTTTACCTGTTCTTCAAGTATTTTGAGTAACAAACACATACAAAGGCAAACAAAATTTAGGCTGAAGAGTATGTAATAAATTGGTCAGAATTTATGGATGTTTACCATATTATAAGCAGACATCCTTTCATTTCCCAGAATCTTTTGCGACATTTGCAAAATATGTAGAATTGCAACAATCTGGCATTAATTTCTGGTAAACATATGGTTTGGACCTCACCATATATTATATAAATCAGAATGTTGGGAATAAAGTGTTCAAATTTTTTGGGACATTCATTTATCTTAGCATACATTTATTTGGAAGATAATATAACAAATTTAGTTGAAATCTGTCCAACAGTTTAAGTAGAAATGGTCTTCCAACAGATGGAGGCCGTTTTATCCCCATCCTACCCCTCTACCTTTTCTTAGGTCAGTCTTTGGCATTATGTTCCCATATGGAAGAATAAAAATCATTACATGTTTTGTCATCAAAATTAAGGGAACTGTATACACCTGGTAATATTTTCTTTTTTTTACAAGGGAGATAGCTGTGGTTACTTTCTGCTTGCATTCTTGCACACCAAGCCACTTCTGAACAGGGGTCTTTCATTTTAGAGCGGCCCCTTTTCAGAAGGGATGCAAATTGGTTTAACAGTTCACTCCCTTGAAAGTGTATCATTTCCTCTTAAATACATTAACCCTTGCCATGCTGAATAAATTAAGATGCCACACCCGTTTCTAATTTTCAGCCATTCAGATTACTTGATCCAGATAGTTGATAATAATTCACATACTTAATGGAAAACAGTGCAGATCCAGATCAGTTGGCTTCTTCAGAAGCCAACTGATCTGGATCTACAATGTTTGCAAAGGCAGGACATATCTGGGTTCAGCAGGACTAGGGTTAACATTATTATACCCCCGGCATACGAAGTATGCAATGGGGGTATATAGTTTTTGTCTTTTCTGTGTCTGTCTGTCTGTCAGTCTTTTAACATTTATTTTGTGTCAAAGATATCTCAGCAACTACTTTACCTAGAAACTTGAAATTTTGTACACATGACAAGTATGACTACAGTGGAACCTCCACTAATGGTCACCTCTGTTCAACGGTCACCTCCCTTCAACAGCCAGTTTTATTCCCCCCGAGGCATTTTCCTATATATTTTACCTCTGATAAGCGGGCACCTCCCTCCTCCGGTCAGCGGCCATCATATTTTATGATTTTACGGCCAATTCCCTCCCTTAAACGGTCAGAAATGACTGTGGATCGGAAACTCCGTCTACATTGAAATCGAAAGTTGCAAAGGAAAAGTTCATGGAAATTGCTTATCGCGTCAAAAAAAAAAAAAAAAAAAGTAAAAAAGAAAGATAAAGAGAATTTTGTAATTACTGAAAAATTACGGTAATTACTGAAAAATTACGGTAATAAGTTAATTATTTGGCAGCTCCCTTTATTTTATTCGAAAATTAAATTAGCTAAATACTTTGTTTGTTACGCAGTCGTAATTTATTTTTTTTAATCCACTACGGGACAGTGATTAAAACGGTAACCTTCAAAGGTCACCGCATGATCAACCGATCAGTTATGGCCGCATGGCTTGTGTTTATCGAAAAAGACTGATTGGTAGATAAAAGGACTATTGATGATTGACTGTTGATGTTTACACGTGTAGGTAAGTGGGATGGTCTAATCACAAACTGCGATTTGCTCAAAATGATTGACACTTAAGAAAACAATTTAAGAAAACAACTCAACTTTCAGTTACAATATTCTAATTCTATTGACTAGCGTGTAAACATGGCTTCGAAAAAGCGTAAGGTGCTAACTCTAGACGAACTGGTTAAAGCAATCAAGCTTGTAGAATCTGGGAAAAACTCAAGAAAAGTCGCAGAAGATTTTGGTGTCCGTCGTACACAAATTCAGGAAACTTTGAAAAGGAAATGCGAAATTATGGAGGACTATGAAAATAATCTTAATCCTACAAGTAAAAGACCTAAACGGGAATCAAATTTTGAACAAGTGAATGAACTGATTCTAAAATGGATTAAGGATGCTAACTCTAGAAGAATTAGTGTGTCTGGCCCTCTTGTTCAACAGAGGGCATTGAAATTTGCTGAAGAACTTGGATTAAATGACTTTAAAGCTTCCAATGGTTGGTCGGAAAAATTGTTAAAGAGGAATAACATTACAGTAAAACCTCAATAATTCGAAGTGCAAGGGACTGCAGGAATTCCTTCGAATTATCGCTAGTTCGAATTTCCGAAATCGGTAGTTTTCAGATATTTTCAGATTTTTTATTCAATATCGTTGAAGTAATGGGAACATCTGCATTAAAGATAATGAGCTGCTTGAAGGTTGAGCTAATCATCTTCTACGCTTGACAGGCCTATGGAACCAGAAAATAAAAAGAAAACATGAACTTACATTTTTATTTACAACCGTCAACAATAACGAAAATGAAGGTTAAATGTAAAGTAACGAACCAATTTACTGACGAAATATTTAACCTTGCAAAACGCGGTGCAGAGAAGGCAAACGTTGACAGCTAGCGAAGATTTGTATCTGTCTGCAATAAACTGGCTGATACAGATCCGAAAGGGCTAACCACATTTCTAGACAATTTTGTTTCGCCTTTTTGTCCCTACTTACACTTTAAAAAAACGTCCAAAAATATTCAGAAAATTCCGTCTCAGAATTATTATTTTTGCTGTAACCGTACTATTACAGATACTTCGTATTTACACGTTACATGAATCACTGATCTTTAAAATTCATTAAAGTTCATTAATGACCCATTATAAAAACACTTAAAATTATAATAACACGATCATTGCTAACGATCTCAATTAAAAAAAACCCTTTATTCAATCAAGGATCATCACTTAATAGTGTGACCGTTAATCCGGTGTCAATTACCTGTAGCGAATAAACCTGTGAAGCTACACGGGTGTGTAGCAATCGAACACGCTGCACAAGGAAATCATGATCATCGTGCGTGACCTTGATTGGCAGTTTGGAATTTCGAATTTAGCAGGGGATTTCAACAGGAATTTCTTTGATTGGGCCCGACAAATATGTTCAGAATATTCACCGTTAAGACGGTGTCAGCTACCTGTGGTGAATAAACCCGTGTAGTCACTCGGGTGTGTAACAATCGAACTCACAGCACAAAGAAATCACCATGCGAGACCTTGACAGGCAGTTTGGAATTTCGAATTTAGCAGGGGATTTTAATAGGAATTGCTTTGATCGGGACCAACTGATCTGTTCGAAAAATTGATTTTTTCGAAAAATTGAAATTCAAAAAATCGATGATATTTTTGCAAAATATTATAGTGAAAAAAGTCCAGACCATCAGTCGTCTTCGAAAAATCCGGTAATTTCGAAAAATTGGCGTTCGAATTACCGAGGTTCCACTGTATTTTCAAAACCATGAGTGGAGAAAGGGGTGATGTGAATGTTGATGTTGTTAATGATTGGATAAGTAAGATTTCATCTTTGTGT
Organism: Anodontia alba; assembly: GCA_964016985.1. Lineage (NCBI taxonomy): Eukaryota > Metazoa > Mollusca > Bivalvia > Lucinida > Lucinidae > Anodontia > Anodontia alba. The sequence goes on along the minus strand of OZ024833.1, from coordinate 71,169,507 downwards.
GAAGGATACACCCCTAGTGACATTTTCAATATGGATGAAACTGGAATATTTTATAAATCAGGAAAGAAAATGACTTTGCATGCTAGTGGAAGTGACTGTGCTGGTGGAAAGCATGCTAAAGACCGGATTACTGTAGCTTTGTGTGCCAGTATGGCTGGAGAAAAACTCAAACCTCTTGTGATAGGAAAATTTGAAAATCCTAGGTGTTTCAGTAAGATTGACAAACAACATCTGCCTGTAACTTACAAATTTAATAAAAAAAAGTTGGATGAATTCAAAAATCTTTGAGGACTGGCTAAAAAGTGTAGACAGTCAAATGAGGCGTCAGGGTAGAAAAATCCTTCTTTTTGTTGACAATGCTCCATCCCATCCACACATTGATGTTAAAAATGTGAAACTGCATTTTCTGCCACCAAACACCACTGCGCTCATTCAGCCCATGGATCAGGGCATAATTCAGACAGTGAAGTTGAAATACTATCGTTATCAGAATGAACACATTCTAGTTCAAATGGAGAAGTTCCCTTCTAAGTGTGGATCAGATCTTTTAAAAGGAGTGAATGTGTTGGATGCAATTTACTGGTTGAATAGAGCATGGAATGCTGTTGAATCATCAACAGTTGTTAAGTGTTTCAACAAATGTGGATTTGACACTTTAAAAACTGGAAGTGACAGTGTTGAAGTTGAGGAGGAAGATGCTGAGGACAATGTTCCACTCTCGATTCTTAAACTGTCAAAGGAACTGTTTGGCTGTGAATTTAGTGAATTAGCTGAGCTTGAAAAAAACATTCCTACATGTGATACAAATCAAATTAACTGGGATTTACCTGCAACAGAACTCTTGAATGAAAGAGAAGATTGTGATAGTGATGATAATGATGGTGACTCACAAAATGACTCTGAGACTGAGAAAGTCTGTTCAGTTTCAGAAGCATTTTGTTATATTGACAGTTTGAAGGCCTTTGCATGTTCATCAGGAAATTCAAAAATGTTGGACTGTGTAATGGAATTATCAGCTCTGGCAACTGAAATGCGCGTGGAATGTTCATCCAGACAGACAAAAATCAGTGACTTTTTTAGGAAGTGAAAACTGAATTTGTGACCTGTGCCAATGAAATCATTTATTATTATGCTGAATTAGTGTTTTTGCATAGCTACAGACAAGGAGGAGCAATGGGGATTATTTAGGGAGAATGTTTATTTTTCCATGATAGAATCAATTTGATGAGTACTCACCAAAAAAAAAAAAAAAAAAAAGAAAAAAATATCAAACATTATCCCTAAATTGCCCTCGTTACTGTTCCCATCTAGAGCCATGTTTTCATTAAAACAAAAAAAAGTGCTTTTCTACTGTTTACCTGTATTTGAACCATTACCACTCTCTGGGCTGATTCAGCAGACAACAAATTGGTGATATTTTTCTTATTTTTTTTTCCAGAAAGCAAGTTGACATTTCATGCATATTGTCCCCATGGGGAAAAAAATAAGAAAAATACTTCAGAATGTCATCTGTTGAAAATTTTACCCAGAGTGCAAAGACTAGTGTTAATGAATGAAAAATAATTCAAGTGAATATTATCAAAGACAAACTCAAATTTATCAATGTAAATGACTGAAAAAGAGGACAAACAATTCAAGACCAGTGGATTAATCATCTTTTTATTTTATCTTTCTTCTGTCATGTATATATGTTCATTAAAATAAAAAAATAAAATAAAATAAATAAAATACAAAGTCAATCTTCTGGTCTCATTTCACCAGTTAATACTGTATTTACCCTAGGTATTGGGACACTTTATCTACTTACCATACTTGTCCATAAATTTGAAATAGTCTCTTCTTCTGCCTGTTGATGTGTCTAAAATATTGCAGTATAAGTGTGTACTGCAAACAGTGTAGGTCCCGATCTGGGTCTGCACTGTTTGCAAAGGCCTATCTGTCTCAATACTTAGGGTTATTACAGTATAGAACATGTATTTACAATGTATGCTGAAGCAACTGTCATAAGTACATATATATTAATGGAAAGTCAGTAGTGTCACAGTACATATATGTATTTCATCAACAGCCCTGGGTGACTGGGCTATATCAGTTCTCCTGCTCTCAAAATTGCCTGTGAATGAATACCTCCGCTAAGCAGCCACCTCCCTTAAGCAGCCAAAAAGGGCCAATCCCCTGGGTGGCTGCTTAATGGAGGTTCCACTGTAGTTGTATTGTGGGAAAGAAAATAAGGGCCTTGGGGCCATGTCCCTTAGTTATTTCCCTTTGTTGTTCTTGCTATTAAATTTTGTGTCAAAGATATCTCAGGAACTACTTTACCTAGAAACTTGAAATTTTGTACACATGACAAGTATGACTAGTTGTATTGTGGGAAAGAAAGTAAGGACCATGGGGCCAGGTCCTTTAGAGTTATTTCCCTTTGTTGTTCTTGCTATTAAATTTTGTATTTTTCTTAATAATTTCTATACCGGTTTTCAGATTTTAATGAAGTTTATTTTACACATACACCTTTATGCACTACACGTGATATGAAAACAGGGCCTTCAGGGCCAGGTTTATTACAGCTATATCCCTTTTTTATATTTCGTTATTTTGATATGCATTTATTTTGTGTCAATTTTGTGAAAGATATCTCCCGAACTACTTTACCTAGAAACTTGAAATTTTGTACACATGACAAGTATGACTAGTTGTATTGTGGGAAAGAAAATAAGGGCCATGGGGCCAGGTCCCTTAGAGTTATTTCCCTTTGTTGTTCTTGCTATTAAATTATGTATATATACCCATTTTCAGATTTTAATAAAATTTATTTTACACATGCACCTTTATGCACTACAGGTATATGAAAATAGGGGCTTCAGGGCAAGGTTTTTTAGCGTTATATCATTTGTTATATTTCATTATTTTGATGTGCATTTATTTTCTGTTAAAGATATCTCAGGAAATGGGGGTGGTCGGATGGTGCGAAGGTGCTGTGTATCTTACATCACTGGGGCGTCCAACTGATATCGGCTTACAGTTGGCCTTCTATCCTTGTAGTGGGTAAGGGTAGAGGGGGGAATGTTTTTATTTCTTCTGTTTCTTCACTTTCATTCCTGTTCCTCTTTCTTCCCTGTCCCTCTCTTTCATCTCCTCTACTCTCTCTTCTATCTCTTTTCTCCCTTTCTCTGGGAGACGACACAAAATGACCCTCAAGGGTTGACGTGTCGTTAAACCCCAACACAATCAAAATCTCAGGAAATACTTTACCTACAAACTTCAACTTTTGTACACATGACAAGAATGACGAGTTGTATTGTGGAAAATAAAATAAGGACAATAGGGCCAGGTCCCTTAGAATTATTTCCCTTTATTGTTCTTGCTATTAAATTATGTATTTTTCTTAATAACTTCTATACCCGTTTCTAGATTTTATTGAAATTTATTTTACTCACACACCTTTATGCACTATAAGTGTGATATGAAAATAGGGGCTTCCAGGTTTATTAGAGTTATATCCCTTTGTCATCTTATTGTGTGTTATCACTGATGGCCATGGTCGGGGGTATTAGTGAGCACATGCTCACTTCATGGTCTAGTTTGAAAGCAAGTATCTGGATGGCTTAGTGGTTAAGACTCCTGACTTCGGATCAGGCGGTCCTGCCTCCAAATCACACTGGAGACAGAATTCAACTTGATTATATGGCACTTCATTGCACAGGGCCTCTCATTATATTCCTTCCGTCACCTCTGTATGATTTAAATAATGTTAACCCTTGTCCTACTGAACTTGGATATACCCTGCCTTTGCAAACAATGTAGATCCAGATCAGTTGGCTTCTTCAGAAGCCAACTGATCTGGATCTGCACTGTTTGCCATTAAGTATATAAACTTATAGCAACAATTGGGATCAAGCAATTTGATTGGCTGAAAATTAGAAGTGGGTGTGGCATCTTAATTTATTCAGTATGACAAAGGGTTAAAAGGGACATAAAATACTAAATATTCATCATTTTAAGCATATTTCCTTATTTCAGATTAAAGATGACTTAGTAAAGCAGCAGGTCCATGAATTAGTGAAGCCAAGTATTGACTTCATGTTAACCTTGAGATTTCCATCAGGCAACTGTCCATCATCATTTGGAAGTGACACTGATAAACTCATTCATTGGTGTCATGGTGCCCCTGGCTGGATACATATGTTCATTCAAGCTTATAAGGTATGGAAAAAAATGGTAACAACAATGTTAACATTTTCTTTTATCTTAAAATATTTGCCCGGATAGCATAGAGCTTTGCCTCTCACATCACCACTACATCCCAGGTTTGATACTTGGTCTGGCAGGGTGGTGGTCAGCCATCCAAGGTTGGTGATTTCTCCAGGTACTTCCGTTTCCTCCACCACACACCAACATGGAATTCAAGAATGCATGTATAAGTTTTCATTGTAATCAAAGTAAAATAAATGCTTTGGTGGATTTAGATTATGGCATTATGAATATTATTGATTTTGCTTATACAGGGATTTACTTGGCTAATAACAAGGGTTGCTTCTATTTTAGATTTATTGCACCAATCTATGAATTGTGTTCAAATCCATTATTAAAAGTTAGTGGATATTTTGTTTGTTTTTGATACCCGAGTTGTAGTGTTTAACTCTTTTATAAGATTACAGGTGCTGGCCAGTGTGCCACTATTTTCTACAGAATCAGTGTGCATTGAAGTGGCTTGTTTGTTTGTGAATTACCAAACTTACCCAGGTGTAGATTCAGAGGGGTTCAAGGAGTTCAGGGAACCTCCCCACTCCCTCACCTTCGACTCAAAATTTCATTTTCATGGAAATCATGGATAAATTTGGGATACCGTATTTATCCTCAATATTCACACCATACAGTTTACCTTATACTTCTCTTTAACAAATCTATTTTGCTACCTATGAATGTGTGTAAAATTGCTGGATGAGTGGTAAACAGTACGGACCCTGGTCAGATGCCACACATCTGATCTGGGTCTACACTGTTTGCTCAGGCCTGTCTTTCCTAATATGTGGAGAAAGTATGTTAATTTGATCAAATCAAACCCCACAGAAATTATCCTGGATCCGCCACTGCTTACTTTACATATTCAGACAGCCATGCCTGAGCAAATATTATAGACTCGGATCTAGCTCTGAAGTTATAAAACTTTTTTCATGCTCAACTCAGCTGAGCATGAAATTTGTCCTGCTAATAAATCTCAGATTACTATCAATTCCAAATTCTTGCTTAACATAGCTGAGCATAGAATTTTCTTTGCTAATAAATATGAAAATGCCAACAACTTTTGGCATTTTCATATTTATTAACAGAGAAAATTTCATGCTCAGCTGAGTTGAGCATGAAAAGTTCTATAACCTCGGGGCCTGACCTTCTGAAAGTGCATTTTGATAAGGGTCTGCACTTGATTACCATTCATTCAGGTAATCAAATGGACTTGTTTAGACTTTAGTATAAGGTAACACAGTATAGCACTACAGTGTCTGAATATGCAGATGAAATTTGAATCCAGGTCTGCTAGAGCATTATGCAGAGCACTATATAGATCTCTAATAACCCAGTGTCTTTTGTTCATATAGTTAAATAATCCAGCTAAATTAGGTATGGTGTTGAGGCTCAGGATAGAGGGAAATGGGAAAGGGTAGTGCAGAAGGGTAGCAACACTTTTCCATATTATTACAGCAGTGTGGCAAGTGACTTGCATGTAGATGTTTGTATATACATATAGGGTTCTTGTAACATGTATTTGACAAATAGCAGAGCTAAATCATAGCTATAAATAAGAGAAGATAACACTAAATATTTTCCTTATTTCTCCACAAAAACATACATTATGGTTACTCATTATAAGCATCTTGACAAGGCACTTCTAATAAGTACCCATGACATGTTTAGATGGAGAAATGAGAAAAAATATCACTATTTTTTTGTGGAAAAAAAAAAAAATTATGGAACTTGGATTAGCAGGCTGGTCTAAATCTGTATGTCAGCCTTCTGCTGCAAGCCTCAGATGTTTTAACTGGTTATTTGTAGGTATTCAATGACAGCAAGTATCTTGAAGCTGCCAGAGGCTGTGCTGAAGTAATTTGGCAAAGAGGTTTATTACGGAAAGGATATGGGGTGTGCCATGGAGTGGCAGGTAATGGTTATGCCTTCTTATCCATGTACCAGCTGACTAAGGATGAAAAATATCTCCACAGGGCATACAAGGTAAAAGCATTATTCAAGACTGGATTCTGTTTCTGAAGATAGGCCAAAACTACACATACAGATGGGCTTAAGCAAACAGTGTAGACCTAGATAAAGATCTGCACTGTTTGCTCAGGCCAGTGTATCCAAATACTTAGGGTAAATATAGTAAGAACCAGAATATGAATATATGCATCTTTCAGCTGTTTGCATTCATTTGATTTAGACTAAGTAAAAAAAAAAAATGAAAGTAAGAAATTTAACCCTCCCTAAGCTGAATGAATTAAGATGCCATGCTCACTTCTAATTTTCAGCCAGTCAGATTACTTGATCCAGGTTGCTACAAATTCACATACTGAATGACGAACAGTGCAGATCCAGAGCAGAAGCCAACTTATCTGGATCTTCACTGTTTACAAAGGCAGGGCATATCCATTTTTAGCAGGACAAAGTGTCAACAGGATAGAATATGCCAATAACATTTTGGTGTTGTTTTACAGTAAAACCTTAACCCTTGTCCTGTTGAATAAGATGCCACACCCACTTCTAATTTTCAGCCGATCAGATTACTTGATCCAGGTTGTTATTACAAATTCACATACCTAATGGAAAACAGTGCAGATCCAGATCAGTTGGCTTCTTCAGAAGAAGAAGCCAACTGATCTGCATCTACAGTTTGCAAAGGCAGGGTATATCCGGGTTCAGCAGGACAAGAGTTAATGACTCAAACACTGACGACCCATTTACCATGGCTAATTTGAATTTTGAGTCTCTTGGAGATTCTTCCAACAGCTCCAGAAAAATGTTTAGGGACATTCTATTTTATCATGGAAATGCATCTTGTGTGTACTCATTTTAATTGCCACATTGAGGCAATTCTAATGAGTAAACTCAACATACCATTATTTTATAGATCAAAAAGACATCCATATATTATTCCCATTTGTCTCCTAACTTATCCCAAGTAGCGGTTTGACTGTATATGCATCAATGTGGTGACTTAGCACTGATTCAAGGAAATTAGACAGTGTTGAAAATCATGTGCTGATCTGGATCTACACTGTTTGCCACTCACCTAGCAATGCTTTAGACAAAAATGAGGGGTAGTGAAATGAACTTTTGCTGAAATCTCAAGACAAATATGGTAAGGAGTTAAGGTGTCTAAGGCTGGCTAATCAGAGCTGAAACGATAACCGATTATCGGTCCTGCCACTGCGATCAATAACCCATTATTAATCACCGAAAATTTGATCATAACTTTACGTGTGTGTCTGAGCATGACTCTTACTATATGTTGTACTTTACTGTATGTTTGATCTGACAGGCCTGAGCAAACAGTGTAGACCCAGATGAGATGCTGCAAAGGCAGCGTCTCATCAGGGTCTACACTGTTTGCTACTCATCAAGCTATTTCAGACACAACATTGGCTAGTAAGTTGTATTTGTTCAAATGCTGAGGTGTCCGAATACTGAGGGTAAATACTGTAAAGTAAGAGACAGAAATTAAATGATCAGTTATTAGCAAATCTGTAACAATAATCATTTTTGTGGAATTTATCGATCAATTAATTGATTATCCGATTAATTGTGCCAGCCTTAAAGGTGTCTGAACAATAGTAAATAGATTTGTACACCCATTACCTAGAGCTATCAGAAAGTTTATTACACAAAACTTTTGATAATACATAGCCCTATAGATGACTGTTCTTGAGCTAATGGGACAAGAAAAACTTTGTTCAGGATTTCAGTTTCTTCTTTCCTTAATTTCAGTTTGCTGAATGGTGTTTTGACTATGGAAAACATGGATGTAGAAGGCCAGACTCACCACTATCTTTATTTGAAGGTATGCACGAACTGTCATGAGAATGATAATTATGTAGCTACAGATAAGGTGATAATTGAAACGATAATTATACCTGCACTTCAAAAATTTGGAGGGTGGGGTGAATGTAATGTTTTACATTCTTCTAGAATATTTTTGTTAGTGTTAGCTAGCTGCAATCTTAAATTTTATAGATGATACAAACATGACCAAATCAGCCTGAATATGTCCTTGGGATGATCTGTTTATGCTGACCTTAGACCCAGTATCTCCTTTCATGGTTTGGAAGATTTTGGCAAATTTTTACAGTAGTATATCATATCAAGAGGGACTAATTTCAATTATAGTGATCTTCACCCTATTTTCAGTCAGCACCCTATTTTCAGTCAGCATAGGAATTTCCTGTTAGTCAAATGGGGAGAGGTTTTTGTGAATACTGGTTAGACATAAATTTTCAGATTCATATACCAAAATTATAATTTCAGAATATTTACACAAATATGTGAAACGCATCACAAAAACATGCCTATATAATTTTGACCCCCCTTAAATCCCACTTTTATATAGTAAAACTGGGGTTTACAGGGATATACATTATTTTTCTTATTTCTGCTCAGAAACATAGATTGTGGGTACTCATTAGAACCGCCTCAGCGAGGCAGTTTTAACGAGTACCCAAAATCTATGTTTTGAGTAGAAATTTGAAAAATATTAGAGTTTTTTATCTGAATATTTTCAGTTTTTTTTGGAGGTGAAATTTTCTATGTATTTAAATAGGCGTGTTTTCGTTATGCAGAAATTTCAGAGCAGACTTGCCTGCTCATAATATTGAGTATATGACTTATGCTGAAAATTGCAGGAAAACTGTTCCAGTGTATGTTGCCGCATTTCTATATACAGTAGAACTTCAATGACTCGAACCCCGATGGCTCATTTACCATTGATGAGTCAAACAGGTTCTTGAGTCCGCATGGTTTTCTCCAAATACGATATACGGATAATTTAGGGAGATTTTCTTCTTTTATCTTGTAAATGTATGTTGTGTGTACTCATTAGAATCACCTCTATGAGGCGATTCTAATGAGTACACACAACTTTCATTTAAAATATAGAACACCGAAAAGATATCCCACAATTATCTGCATTGTGCCTACTGGTGAGGCACTAATAGTAACCTTCTGAAGCTTGAACTACCGCTGTCTTGAACAAATTTTTATGATCCCAAAGGGGTTCGAGCCATCGAAGTTCGACTGTAAATATAAGGCAGGTACATCATAGCCTGATGTGAAATTCTTGTTCTTACAATATTACTTTTAATATCATTTTAAAAGTTTAAAAATGGTTCTAATGCCGTCACAAACTGTCCGTATATAAATATATAAAAAAATTTTATCCCATTTTTTTTTTTTTTTTTTTTTTTTTTTCAGGTCTTGCTGGAACCATTTATTTCCTGACAGATCTGCTAAATCCATCAGCTGCTCGGTTTCCAGCATTCCAACTGCACAACTATGGTGACTGAGCACAATACCGGGGACCAGCATTGTTAGAATGAGTGCTTTCAAATGTAGCCTGCCAGTTGGATGGTTCCAGAGTTACTACCTTAAAACATGGACATGAACTCTGCAGTATTTGGTGTTTAAGTGTTCGTTGCAGCTAGAAAGAAGTGTGGAGTATTTTCTTGGTCAGCTGTACAGCAGTAACAAAGGATAAACAGGAATGGACATATTTTAACCTGTTTTTTTTTTTTTTTTTTTGGAAAACAAAACTAAACAGTTGGAAGTATAAACAAGATCTTTGCACAGGTTATATTGAAAAGAAATTTCAAAGGGTTAGGTACTCTGCAACCTCTATACAACAGCCATCCTCTCTACATAAATCTGGTTGTAGAGAGGTCAATTATAGAAAAACACTGGGAAATTAGCCAAATAGCCGTTATAGGAAGATGGCTATTTCATGGAGGTTTCCAGAGGGTGTATGCATGTAATATTTTTCTTATATCTCCACAAAAACATACATAGTGGGTACTTATTAGAAGTGTATCAATGAGACCATGACACGTTTTACTTTTTGGCTGTAAAAAAAGTGTCCTAGCTGGAGCTGAGCAGTCTCACTGTAGTAGTACAATAACATGGCTGCAGGAAACAATTCATAGATGGTGATATAGTTTACCATCATATTCAACTAGACATTCCTGAACAGTGCTGACAAGATCAAATTGCTCCTTAGAAGTTTGATCTGCATCTACACTGTTTACCATTCTGTCTGCACTTTTCACCAGCTACCAAATGGACTTGTCCAGAGTTTAGGTAAAATATAAGGAGTCATGGGTGTAGCTCTCATTACTAACATTATGTATATGCGTAACATGCATAAGAAAAATATTTAAATTATAAAGTGGCATTTACAAAATATTTTGCTTCTTTACTATAGGGGCTGCTCTTAAAGGAAGGAATTTGCTCCCTTGGAGCAAATTCTTTCCTGTAAGAGTAGCCCCTATTTTGGAAGTGAGTTTAGGCATAGTTTTCAAGATTTTTCCTGGATATGCGTAAAAATAATTCCGTTCTGGCTACGCCACTGGGAGTCGCAATGTGCAAGTATTTAGAGTGGATATTATATTTGTTGATGGTTACTAGAATGATTTGTGCTATTTCCATTATTTGTGCCATAAGGGTTTTTCAAGAAAAAATCTAGAATGAGGCAGATATTGATGCGGTGTGCGCCAGAATTATACTGTACAACTAACTTGTTTTCATGCCCTGAAAAGTATTTTTTCCTATGCTGTTACACATAACTCTAGGTAAGAAAATATTTTTCTAATTTCTCCACAAAAGCATATGTTGTGGGTACTCATTAGAAGTGCCTCAGTGAGGTTTTTGTTTGTGTTGAGGTTTTACGGCCCAGTCAACCCAATGGGGTCATGTCGAGCGTGGTCAGTTTACCTAACTACACGTTTACTGGGCAGGCTTAGTCCTCTAAGCGGTTAACCAGTATTGTGCACATCCTTTCGCCAGAAACTGACAACTGCCCTTCTTGAATCAGCAGAAGGGAGAGAATGACCGTAGAAAATATTTCTTGATCAATCTCCACGAAAGAATGTTGCCGACCTCGGCGGGGGTTGAACCAGCGACCTCCTGGTCTCCAGTCGGACGGGCCTCAGTGAGGTATAAGAAAAAATATCCGTAATTTTAGTAAAATAAAAAAGAAAAAAAAAATCCTTGTCTGGAGCTCTGGCTGTAAAAGCATTTATTACCAGGGGTTTTAAATCTTCAAAAATTTTATTTTTTTTTTATTTTTGTTATAACAGCTAACACCAGCCCCTAGTAAACAGTTGATTCAGTCTTCTACCCATATAGATTTTTTTATAGAAAAACCCTAAATGTTTCATACAGCTTTGTATATATGTTTATTTGTTATGAATATTGTTAGATGTTATTTTCAGCATTTACCATAAATATTAGTTTTGTTGTTTGAGATGAGGTAACTACACTTAAGACTTTAAAAATGGTACTCTCTGCTCTTTCTCTTTGCACTAAGTACAGTGAACCCTCGTTACAATGACAGCATTTGTACCTAAAGATGTTGCCATTAAAATGAACTTGCTGTTGTAAAGATTCCTTAATGGATAGAATGATATGTAAGAAAGACCTCGTTTATCCTCATAGAATTTCCTCATAGAATATATGTTTTGGACATTTGTTAGAATCACCTCCAAGAAGTAATTCTAACAAATATCCAAAACATATGCTGCTTGTTGTTTTAATGCAATATTCTTGGATAATGTCTCATTAACTGGCACCTCGAGCAAAGGTTTCGAGACATTCAAATTGTCATTATAATGAATTTTGCAGTTGTATTGAGTGTCAGTATAAAGAGGGCTGACTGTATCTGCTCTTTCTATTGGCACTAAGTATAAAGGAAGAAGAGCTAAGAATCAGAATAGGTTAACCTGTCATCAGTAAAATGCAGTTGGGTGAAATATTACATGTGTCTGGGATGTGATATTTCAGTGAGGCAGCACTCTAAAAGTGAGGATTTTCCCTGTCCCATTCAGATACTGTCAGACTATGACTGAAAGATTGTTGAAAGCGAAGTAAAACCTGAATAAACAAACAAATGTCTAACATCACTGTTAACAATCTTTCATCATGTATTGATGGTGTCTGGATGCAGCAGTGGGAACCAATGCTTTTTTGTGGAACTGCTCCAGCTCAGACACAACATTATACTATCACCAGACATTTCACTCTGACACAGCCGTCCTCAGTGGCTCAATTGGATGCGCGTCTGACTGGAAACCAGGAGGTCGCAGGTTCAACCCCCACCGAGGTCGGCAACATTCTTTCGTGGAGATTGATCATGAAATATTTTCTATGGTCATTCTCTCCCTTTGGCTGATTCAAGAAGGGCACTTGTCAGTTTCTGGCAAAAGAATGTGCACAATACTGGTTAACCGCTTAGAGGACTTAGCCTGTCCAGTAAAAGTGTGGTTAGGTAAACTGACCGAGCTCGACATGACCCCATTGGGTTGACTGGGCTGTAAAACCTCAACACAAACAATTCACTCTGACACAACCAGTCCTTGATCTTTGTTGTAATGCTAAGCCCTAAGCAAATAAACAGCTACTACAAGCTTTTAAAGTCCTAGTATGATTTGCCCAGGGATCTTACCCACCACTTCCTGACACTCTATCAACTGAGCCACTCAGACCTGTCCCAAGTGTTTGGATGTACAGGTCTGAACAGACAGTGTAGACCCATATCAGATAACATGGCCAGTCATACAATTTTTAGACACAGTATGTAGTAAAATGCATTTGCTCATATTTAACCTTTCCCACTTTCTGGGCTATTTTCAGCAGACAAAAAATGATATTTTTCTTATTTTCCCTAGAAAACAGGATTTGACATTATGTATGAAATGTACAATCTTGTTTTCTGGGAACAATAAGAGAAAAAATTCAAAGTGTTGTCTGCTGCAAATTTTACCAGAGTGCTAAGTGTCAAGAACAAGTACGGTAGGTAGTTAACCCTTAAACTGCCAATCACAGCAAATATCCTCTGCCTTGTCATCTGCTTGTGATTTAAAAGTCATTTTTGTAAACAGTGAGGACCCAGATCAGACTGCTTATCTAGGAGCAGTCTGATCAGGCTCCACACTGTTTGCCTGTATGCCTGTTAACCCTTAAACTGCCAATCACAGCAAATATCCTCTGCCTTGTCATCTGCTTGTGATTTAAAAGTCATTTTTGTAAACAGTGAGGACCCAGATCAGACAGCTTATCTAGGAGCAGTCTGATCAGGCTCCACACTGTTTGCCTGTATGCAAAAATAGGTTTGAAAAGTTTGCAAGAGTATTCAGCAGACAACATAGACATTTTCTGATACAGGTTTTCTTGGTATTTAAAGGGTTATGGGGGGGCAGGATACACTTGGTACAATTTCTGCCTTTTTTGACAAGTGAGACAACTTTTGTGACTTCCTTTTTTCTTTCCTGCATATCTTGTCCCTTTTGAAATAGTCTACTTTAAAAGAAAATAATTTACTCCCCATTTTAAAGTAGACTCCTCTTCAAAAGGAAGTCCCTTAACCCTTGCCTTGCTGAATAAATTAAGATGCCATGCCCACTTCTAATTTCCAGCCAATCAGATTATTTGATCTGGGTTTTTGACAGAAATTCACATATTTACTGACAAACAGTGCAGATCCAGATCAGTCAGCTTCTGAATTAGCCAACTGATTTGGATCTACACTGTTTGCTAAGACAGGGCATGTCATATTCAGCAAGAGAAGGGTTAAGGTAATGCGGCTCAAATAAATAAATGACCAAATTCTTCAATAGTACAAAATATAGACAAACATAGACTGTGTAATGCATACTGGAATCAGAGAAGATCATGTCAAGTCTATGCAGACTGATCTGGATCTATAATATTTGTAAATACCAAGAATAGTTGTTTCCTCATAACAGTTACATATCTTGTTGACATGGAGACATCAAGATCAAGCAAGCAGAGCCTACTTTTGTTATTTAATACATACCAATGATATTGCTTTCAATCAGTCTGATATTAAATGCCCGATTAGTTTAGCCTCAATTTTACCAGATACATATCATGTCGTCTCAAACAAGGCTTTTTTATGTTGATATAGCATCGAAGCGACATGCTTGTAATGTTCTGACAAATTTAACTACTAGCAGTCACTCACTAAGTGCCATTCAAAACTGGAGCAGAATATGCCTGTGACTTGGATAGGAAATAAATGGTGGATCCAAACAGATATTTTTCTTAGTTTGTCACAACAACAAGGAGGTTCTCATACTGTATTTATCCTAAATATTGAGATACCTTAAATCCTTACTATATCTTACATAAAATTTAATACTACCTATTGCTGAGTCTAAAATTGGCTGGATAAGTGGCAGTGTAAACCCTAATCAGATGCTGTAAAATGCAGCACCTGATCTGAGTCTACGCTGTTTGCTTAGGCCTGTCTGTCCCAATACCTATCTAGTGTAAATATGGTAATTGTCATGTGGACTGTGGCATATTGTATAAAACAGACTGAGGCCCACGTGCTCCTTGTTGAATCAAAACAAATGTTTTTATTTCTTAAACTGGAGCCTATCTAAGCCTTGAGGTGCATTTCCATCTGGTCTATTTTCTGTCTACACCAATGCCCATATCCTGTAGCTTTTTAATCAGCTTCTCATTTTCTTCTCTCTCCTGAAATGACAATAATATTGGAGTGCTTTAACCCTTTCACACCCCATTCCTTGAATGGACTCTTCCATCTCTGAATTTGGACTCATTCATTATTGCAGATAGGGGTTTCAGTCAAAATTCAATAACAGAATGGCACAGTGTAGATCCTGACAGAACGGCTTGATACGAACCATCTCATCTGGATCTGCAATGTTTGCAAAGGTATTTTTTAGTTCATTTGGATTTCTTATTTGTTTTCCAAATTACCCCATCACACTCCTCAGTGCCTTAGATAAGCTGCTTTTGTAATATTTGCCCATTTAAAATTTCATATAAAGCAATTCAAATTGAATTTATGGAGTAAATACCCAACTGTCAGTAATTACCACCCCACCCAATAGTTAAAAAATATCCTATTGCTTAAACCCTTAACTGAGGTAATGCACTCATGACAGATATGTATTTTACTTCAATTTGTTTGTGCTGACGTTTTACTGCCCAGTCAACCCAATGGGGTCATGTTGAGCACGTCAATTTACCTAACCACACCTTTACTGGGCAGGCTTAGTCCTCTAGGCGGTTAACCAGTATTGTGTACATTCTTTTGCCAGAAACTGACAACTACTCTTCTCGAATCAGCAGAAGGGAGAGAATGATTGTAGAAAATATTTCACGATCAATCTCCACAAAAGAATGTTGATGACCTCGGTGGGGGTCAAACCCCAGACCTCCTGATCTCCAGTCAGACGCGCATCCAACTGAGCCATTGAGGCCGGCTATTTTGCTCCGTTATTATCTGATTCAGAGCCATTATTTGCAAAAACTACAGGTGCTGTGGCTACATGTAATAATATTTTTTTTTTTTTTTTTATATATATTTTGTTTCTGTATTATACTAATCAACTATTTCCAAGTAACTTAATAATG
This sequence comes from Anodontia alba, assembly GCA_964016985.1. NCBI lineage: Eukaryota > Metazoa > Mollusca > Bivalvia > Lucinida > Lucinidae > Anodontia > Anodontia alba. The sequence goes on along the minus strand of OZ024833.1, from coordinate 71,153,850 downwards.
CCACTGTTCACTTTTGTAACTTAATAATGCCACTGTTCACTTTTCATTGTTAGGTTTATGGAACGTCATTCAAAAGTAATAAAACGGCATCCAGCACAGTTACTAAGTTGAAAATACCATTAAAAAATAGTCTCAGAATTTTCTGACTGTCACCAGGGAAGCTTGAAGAAATAGAGATTGGTAAATTCAAAATTTTGGCAAACTATTTAGACAAGTTAAAAAATTCTGAAATATTACAATACCGTAAATGGCCTAAAATTTTGAACACCAAAGTGTCTGACAAAGTGACATATGCAAACTGTGCAGACCAGTATCAGACTGTTCCTGAAGGAGCAGTCACATCAGGGTCTACACTGCCATTCCACTTACTTTAAGAAACAGCTGCATAAAAAGCAAAATTTTGGGCAAAAATAGTATGGAATAAAGCGTTCAAAATTTTTGGATATTTACATTCGGTATAGCCAAATTATAAGGTATCTGAATATTTAAGGTAATAATTTTAATGTTTGTCTTAACGAAATTTATTAAATCATTTTATTAAATCATTATAGACTGAAGACCCTAGAAGGCTAACTGGCAAACAGTGCAGACCCAGATCAGACCCTGCATTCTACATTGTGTTAACTATAGGAATTTTTTTAAAACATAGTAATAATCAAAAATAACCAAGACACCCTGCTATTGGAAACAGACCGGTCAAAAGAGTTGTGGTAGAAGATTCTACTCAGCATAATGGGTTAAAGTGTAGTCGACTCTCCTTATTTAAACTCTGATTATCTCAAATAACCGCTAATCTTTAAGTTGAAATCTGATCCTTTTTTTAACATGGAATCTAACAGGTAACAAAATATTGTGGAAAAGAGGAGAAATTGCTCCCAAGGAGGAGCAATTCCTCCCCTTTTCCACAATGTTTTTAATATATCTCTTAACTCCAGGAGTCAAATTACATATTCATTTGTGAAATGTGGCCGTTTGAATTATTTTTTTTTCAATTCTGCAAATCTGATCTATTCAGGTATAGATATCTCGATGTATTTCAGGGAGTCCCTTGGACGAAGATAACGAAAGTCTACTATATATAAAATGTATACTGACCTGTTGAAGTTCTGCTTGGAGCACAGTCTGCTGTGTCTTATCATATCCAATCTGAGATCGTTGATGAACAGCAACACACCTGTGAAGAAACATCATATGTACCTGTACTTCAACTATGGTAAATGTCCTAAAATTTCAAACATTTTATACATTACTTTTTTGGCTTAATTTTTTCTTTTTATGCATGTCTCTTAAAATGCTTAGTGGATTGGCAAACAGTGAAGAATGATCTGGGACTGCATTTTTTGCATATTGCATTTTGTCAGAAACTTTATTGTTTGAAATATTAGGCCATTTACCCTAAGTATAATAAAAATGTTAAACTATTATACCCTGCCAATATCGTATTACGGGCAGGTAATTCTGTCTAACATTGACGAAATTTGCCTATTAGCAATCCCAAACTATATCTCCACAATATCAATGCACATACCAAGTTTAAAGATCCGAAAAAATCTATAAAACAATTTATTTTAACCTGCATTTTGAAAACTTGAAACACTCACCTCAACATCTCAACAAGGCACCTCTAATGACCACATGTTTTTATTGAGAAATAAGAAAATCTTTCCAGAATTATCACCAAATACTCCCCCTTAACAAGTCCTCTGATTGTCAAACACTAAATAAACAAGAGGCCCAAGTGCCACAGGTCGCTCACCTGAGTGACATAGCCACTGCAGATATCCGGATGTTATGCAACATTTTTCCAATCCTGTCATCGCAACTAATGAAAAGATCATCATTTAAGCAGTTCTTAATTTTGAAAAAGAATATATATGACAGTCAATGGAGCACGATCATTTGAACAAACGCTCAGTCACATTTCAACAGTAGGATCAATGTGAAATTTGGCGGCAAATGGCTAAGTGATTCTAAAGAATCACGATTTTATACATTAAACAGCTCAGTCGCAGGGAAATATAATAAACATAAGATGGCAGCCATCTTGGATTTCTAATCAGAATGATTTTAGCTACTGTTGCAAGTCAGCTTTAGCTACTGTTACAAGTCACCTCGATACTTCGAATGAACTTTGAGTCAATTGCCCTTCCGGTTCAGGAGAAAAAGTTCAAAACAGATTTTCAAGATGGCTGCCATGGCCGCAATTTGGGATTTCCTATCACAACAATTTGAGCTTTTTTTATCTACAAGTCACCCCAATGCATTTTAGTTATTTTTATATCTACAAGTCATCCCGATGCTTCCTACCAATTTTCAAATCAACTGGCCCTTTGGTTCAGGAAAATAAGCGAAAAAAAGAGTTTCAAGATGGTGGCCATCTTGGATTTCCCATCCAAACAATTTAAGCTATTTTAGATCTACAAGTCATCCCATGCTTTCTACCAACTTTCCAGTCAAATGGTCTTTCAGTTCAGGAGAAGAAGCGAAAAATAGATTTTCAAGACGACTGTCATGGCGGCCATCTTGGATTTCTGATAGGGACGATTTTAGCTATTTTTGATCTACAGGTCACCCTAATGCTTCCTACCTAGTTTAAAGTCTCTGTTCAGGAGAAGAAGTGACAATTAGATTTTCAAGATGGCTGCCATGGTGGCCATCTTGGATTTCCAATTGGAAAAATTTTAGCCGTTTTTGATCCATAAGTCACCCCGATGCTTCATACCAAGTTTCAAGTCAATTGGCTTTTGGGTTTAGGAGAAGAAGCGAAAAAAAGATTTTCAAGATGGCCACCATGGCAGCCATCTTGGATTTCAGATCAGCACTATTTTAGCTATTTTTGATCTACAAGTCACCCAGATGCTTCCTACCAAGTTTGAATCGGCCTTTCAGCTCAGGTGATGAAGTGAAAAATAGATTTTCAAGATGGCGGCCATGATGGCCATCTTGGATTTCCGATCGGAACAATTTTAGCTATTTTTGATCTACAAGTTACCCCAATGCTTCCTACCAATTTCCGAGTCAATTGGCATTTGGGTTTAGGAGAAGAAGCAAAAAATATGTATGTGTTGAGGTTTTACGGCCCAGTCAACCCAGTGGAGTCATGTTGAGCGCGGTCAGTTTACCTAACCACACATTTACTGGGCAGGCTTAGTCCTCTAAGCAGTTAACCAGTGTTGTGCACATTCTTTCGCCAGAAACTGACAACTGCCCTTCTTGAATCAGCGGAAGGGAAAGAATGACCGTAGAAAATATTTCATGATCAATCTCCACGAAAGAATGTTGTCGAACTCAGCGGGGGTTGAACCCGCAACCTCCTGGTCTCCAGTCGGACGGTGCATCCAATTAGCCATTTTGGATTTACAACCGGCACGATTTTAGCTATTTTTGATCTACAAGTCACCCCAATGCTTCCTACCAAGTTTCAAGTCGACTGGCCTTTCTGTTCAGAAGAAGAGAAAAAAAGATTTTCAAGATGGCAGCCATGGCGGCGATCTTGGATTTCCGATCGGAACGATTTTAGCTATTTTAGATCTACAATTCATCCCGATGCTTCCTACTAAGTTTGGAGTCAATTGGCTTTTGGGTTTAGGAGAATATGTAAAAAACAGATTTTCAAGATGGCTGCCATGACGGCCATCTTGGATTTCCAATCGGAACGATTTTAGCTATTTTTGATCTATAAGTCACCCCAATGCTTCCTACCAAGTTTGGTGTCAATTGGCTTTTAGGTTTAGGAGTAGAAGCGAAAAAATAGATTTTCAAGATGGCTGTCATGGCGGCCATCTTGGATTTCCTACTGACACGATTTTAGCTATTTCTTGATCTACAAGTCACCCCGATGCTTCCTAGCGAGTTTGGAGTCAATTGGCCTTTCGGTTCAGGAGAAGAAGCGAAAAATAGATTTTCAAGATGGCGGCCATGGCAGGCCATCTTGGATTTCCATTCGGAACGATTTTAGCTATTTTTGATCTACAAGTCACCCGATGCTTTCTACCAAGTATTGAGTCAATTGGCCCAGGGGTGCAGGAGGAGTAGGCTTTTAAAGCAATTGTTGATGCCACACAACGGACACTGACTGACCATAATAGCTCACCATGAGCACTTCGTGCTCAGGTGAGCAAACAAGGTAAATTATTGCAGTAGAGTAATGCAGAGCAATCCATAGTGGTGCACTGGATGACGTATGTAATTTTGAGAACCAATTGATAGATTTTGCTCAAATTTTACCTACACATTCATATTGACTAGAATTAGATTGAGATAGAAACTGGTCAAAAAGTATGGCCCTTGATTGATGTCAATTGTGATTTTGCTTAATATATTGAGAACAAATTGATGCATGTTTGATCAGATTTTATAAACACATTGATAGTGACTAGATCTAGGTGGAAACAGAAATAGGGCCAATTTCATTTTTTTACCATTATGGCCCTCGAATGATGCCAAAATTGTGTTTTGGCTGAATAGTTTGAAAATGACTATTTTTGTTAAAATTTTATTTTGTTATCAACACAATTATATATACAATGAATTCAGAGATAAATAGCAAAATAATGGTTATATACTTGCGGGCCCCCGTAGTCTAGTGGATAAGAGAGTTGGCTCTTTATCCATTAGGTTTCTCACCAGGGCTCAGGAAGTATTTAAAAAATGAATCTGTCCAGCCGATGACATCATCACCTAACTAATTTCCATAGGAAAAAAAATTTGATACTTGTCATGAAAACTGATGATAATAAGTGAAGTCCTATGAATTAATCCCGATTTCCGTACAATGGACATACATTGTTGTGTTTGGTGGAGTTCTTGGTTTCAAACATTTAAAGACGTTTAGCTACACATATAAAAGCAAATACAAGACTAGAACTTGTTCGTAAGCAAAGCGGACATGATAGAAGACATCACACTTGATTGACATGTGGACAGGAGAGACAACCTGATATGGCTGAGAGTATAATTACCGGGACCATATACAAGACAAGACTCCAGGACAAGAATTGTTGTTTGCGCTACCCAGCATGTAAAACGGGAAAGAAAAAAAAAATAAAAATACGAAATGTACCATGTTATTGTACTTTTTTGTTTTCCTGAGATTATTTTCTTTTCACTGTGTTCCTAATGTGTTGTTTTATGTCAACTGGTGTCCGATCATATTTGATCCGCGCCGCATCACTGAAGACGAATTAAGTGTTGCACTTTACAAACACAGCAAAACAGATTTCTTTTTAACTATCAAAACATCAAACACATCAAGGAGTCTTTAAACTTCACTAATAGTGCCCAAAGCTAATTACTTGCATACGACCACTGTAAGCTCGTGAGATTCGAGATAACGCGATGAACTACGAGATCTCAGGTAATTTGTTTACACAACTTGACTCGAGGCAATTATTGGATTAGTCATGTGTAATTAACAGATTGACATCTGAGCTAGGTAAGTTTAGAATTTGAGAATATCCTAAATATCTGACAGAATCGGAGAAAATTTGCTTAATATTGGGCCAATATGGGACCGATTTTTTGGGGCTTTTGGCTGTTTCCAATCGGTCCCAATTTCTAAATTTTGGTCTGGGACCGAAAGATATTCGGTTTTCCCGAGCCCTGGTTTCTCACCGCTGTGGTTCGAACCTCGCTCGGGTCATGTGGGAAAGCCAAGTTCTGCGTACATATTGTCAGATGGATTTCCCCGTCCTCGGTTTTCGCCCACCTTTGATGAACGATCGGCTCAATGTAAGTGACATATTCTTGAAAGGGCCGTAAAAACCCAAATAAAAAAATAAAAAAAAAACACTTATTTTATTGTTAGCAGTGAAATCAGTGTATACATGGTGAAAATAAAAGTGGTATCAATCACAAGTGAATTGATATCGTATTTCACTAGTGACTGATACGATTTATATTTTCACTCCTCGCTTTGGACTGAAGTTTTCTTCATTGTTTCAAAAGTGGATATTACTTCCACTTCAGATTTTTGAACACCTCTAACTTCTTTGTTTCTGAACTAAACTAGATCTAGGTGGAAACAGAAATAGGTGTTGGTATGCATTTTCTTAGAATGCAAGGAATATTTTGGTATAAAGATTATTTTGCTTTGCCGAAACTTTTTGTTTTTTGTCTCTCCAGCGTTTCAATGTTAAGTAAGCACTGAACGTCGACGCCATGACCCATGACGTTCATGTTTTGTTTGGTGACGTTAGTTATGACTTCAGAAACATGCATTGGCATGTAAACAATAAAATAAAAAGAAAATTTACTCTTTTTCAGTGAATACCATAAAAAATTTCAACTTGTGTAATGAAAACATTCAAATTTTCACTCGTGCTTCTTGAAAATACATGTACTAATGTTTTCATTACACTCGATGACAATATTTATGGTATTCACAGCAAAAGAGTAAATATCCTCTATTCATGCAAATTGTCTCCAATGGAGATAATTTGCATGAAATGTCAAATCCTGCTTTCTGAAAAAAATAAGTAAAGGGTCACCGATCTGACATCTGCTAAATTAGCCAAGGGATTGGTAAAGGTTAAAGAATATGATCCAAATTACAATAACTTACAGAAGTATAAAGAAGATAGGCAAGAGGACAGGCTCAGCAAACATCCATCTGAGAATGTCTCGTAACCACTGAGCCTGATCCAATCCAAACTTGGTGACGGACCTTGTTGGTTTGTCATTTCCAAATGGACCGCAGAACTGACCTTCAACAGCTGTTTGTCCTAGATTCACTAACTCTGCACTGAAATATAAGAGGTCCAAAGATAAGATGTGTTTAAGGCAGATGGCTGACAGATAGTGGAATCTGATTAAATTTTGCATGCATTGATCTTAATCAGATCTAGGTTGGGATTTTTACATGTCAATTTTTGCAAATTTACAACAGAGTTATGGTCCTTTGTTACCATCAGAATCTTATTTCTGCTCATTATCTTGAGAACGAAATGATGGAATTAGACCAAATTTTGCATATGCATTAATGTTGACCAAATCTAGGTTGGAATTGTTACATATCAATATTTGCTTATTAACAACAAGAGTTATGCCCCATGATTATCATCAGAATTTAGTTTCTGCTCAATATCTTGAGAACAAATTGATAGAATTAGACCAAATTTTGCATATGCATAGATGTTGACCAGATCTAGGTTGAGATTGTTAGGTGTCTCTTTTTTACAAATTAACAGAGTTACAGACCTTGATTTTAGTCAGAATTTTGTTTCTGCTCGATATCTTAACCTGAAGAAGCCAACTGATCTGGATCAGCACTGTTTGCCATTAAGTACCCGGTATGTGAATTTATAGTAACAATCCAGATCAAGAAATCGGATTGGCTGAAAATTAGAAGTGGGCATGGCATCTTAATTTATTCAGCAGGACAACGGTTAAGAACGAATTTATGGAATTAGACCAAATTTTGCTGTTGCATTGATGTTGACCAGGCCTTGGTCGGGATTATTAGCATCAATTTTTGCAACTTTACAACAGAGTAATGGCCCTTGATTATCATCAGAATTTCGTTTCCGCTCAGTATCTTGAGAATAAGTTATGGAATTAGACCAAATTTTGCAAATGCATTGATACTGTAAGCTACCTCTTCTTACACGACTTCAGGATGCCGACACACAACAAAAATAATAGACAATTTCTCGTGCTCCAAATTTAATAACTTGCTGTTGTCCCCTGCATAGGGCTTACAGCACCGAGCACTCTGCTTATAAATATAAATACAATATGTTACATATAAATACAAGTAGCGCTCAACTAGATCGAGCGCCAAGTAGAGCCTATAAATTCGGGAGCACGGTTCTCTGCCTAAGCACCAAAGCACTGGGAAAATGGTGGGCGGGGCACCTCGTAGAAACAGTTTCGAATAGTCAAAAACAGGCTTATACTTTACTAACATGATGTGGAACTTAGAATTGCTCAAGATGATAATCAGCAGTAAAATTCAGAATCCTGCCGACTGGTCTGGAGTCATGACAGGGACACGGTCGCGCCCCTGAACTGAGTCTGGCAGATGACAAGATGAGACGGTTTCTGAGACTGCAAAACGCTGTTGCGCTCCCATATTTATAGCTTCTGGTCAAGCATCACATGATCACAACTAACCAATCTGAGCACCAGATTCCGGTCCGGAATTCTGTTCAGCCAATCAGATTCCGGAACGGATATCCTGTCCAGACTGGAAACGCCCAACATGCGAAATGTCAAATTCAGGAATTGCGGTGTCTGCAAATAATTCCATACCTGTAGTTCCCTTAAGAAAAAATGTCATGCGATGCTTGGCCCACTTAAATATATATGATGAACACATTGAAGCAAAACTTCATAAAGAATGCTTTCTAGTAATGAATTAATTTGAGTGAGAAATGTCGAATCGAGCAGACTTGGGACAAGCCTACAGATGACGTTTGTGACGTGTACAACCGAAAATAAAAATAGCTCCTATTCTCTTAAATATAAACATCTAAAGTGACAGTTAAGGTGAATTTCCAGTAAGAATTATCTTTAAAGTTTCTGTTACACTGGTTTTTAATATTACATGTATGTAGTAAGTTCCTTGGAATCATTTCTGTAAAATCAATACTTGTATAGGGGAATCCCCTTTCAAGATGGCGGCGACAAGCAACTTCAGAAACTTATCAAACAGTTTCAGAACGATTTCCAAGTCTATATTTACGTGGACACAATTTCTAATCTGGCGTCTCGCTGTCCCTGATAGGTAAATATGACATTGAATCAGAAAAGTAGGTCTTCCTATATGGAATTTGTTCACAGTTCACAGTTCCAAGGCTTCTCTCTTGTGAGAAGCTGATTCCTCAGAGAATATAAACACCACTTTTATTACTTATAAGAAAAATTAAAAATACTTCTAGCCATCTTAAGAACTGATACTTTGTTATTTGTAATGAGTGACAGGAAATGTCGGCTCAGGCAGATATTTTAAACTAAGTTGAACAGTTTCAAAGAGGGTGGACTATGTGACATGCATGCATCCCAGGCAGGCAGGTTACAATACTGACCAGATCGAGGACAGCATTGTTATGTGTCAATTTTTGCATATATCATCAACAGAGATATGGGCCTTTATTATTGTCAGATTTTGTTTCTGCTTAATATCTTGAGAACGAATTGTTTGAATGAAGCCAAATTTTGCAGATGCATTGATGTTGACCAGACCTAGGTTGGGATTGTTACGCATCAATTTTTGCAACTATACAACATAGTTGTGGCCCTTGGGTATTGTCACAATTTTGTTTCCCCTCACCATCTTTTGAAAGAATCTATGGCATTTGATCAAATTTTGCGTATGCATTGACTGTAACCAGTTCTTGGTTGGGATTGCTACCCATCTATTCGCATATTCACAACAGTGTTATGGCCCTTGACTATTGTCAGAATTTTGTTTCTGCTCAATCTGCTAACGGGAGCAGGGGCAGATAGTAACACCGCTCTCAATACATCAGTCCGTACCTGCCATTTTTTGTAAAGATTAGTGTATTGGATTAATATTTTATACACAGGTATATAATCATAAAATATAGGTCAAGTTTGATTTAGGGAAAAATCTGCCAATTATTATGGGAGTTATAGCCCTTTTTTAACTTCACTTTTTGCAAAACACTTATTTCAGGGTGAGCACGGCACCTGTATAGGAGCATTTGTCGTACTGACATATTTCTAGTATCCTACTGTCATAAAAAATATTTGTAGAAATTGGCAACTTTATCCAAACCTTAAATAAAAGTATGAAAGGATAATACCACACCATTGTCATGTGGTGGGCAGATAACTCTGTCAAAAATTAACAAAATTTGCCACGCAGCAATCCCAAACCAGATTTCCATGATATCAATGCACATATCAAGTTTGGTAAGAATCCATTGATTTATACTCAAGTAATCATCTGGAAACAAAAATACAGATGTCTGGTGGGCAGATAACTCTTATCAAAAATTGACAAAATTAGCCAATTAGCAATTCCAAACCAGAATGTCACAATATCAGTGCACATACCAAGTTTGGTGAAAATCCACTGATATTTAAGTTGTAACCTGTAAACAAAAATACAGACGGATGACAGGTGTAGATACCACTAATGGAATGACAGATGGACACACGGATGTCCAATGTGAAACCATAAGACCCAGCCAATATTTTGTGATGGGGTATAAAACATTGTATTACTGATGCAAAAGTTTTAAAAATTTTAATGTTACCTGCCAATCACAACTGAGATAGGTGGAATTAACAAAGCCAGACTGCCAAGAAGAAACAATGAGAAGAAAGAAGTATTTCTGGACTGGTTCCATCGTTTGATTGGTGGTTTACAGGTACTTGAGATCACTGTGTAGTTGACATAGAAGAACACTAGGTTTGACAACACTCCAACTACTGGCATGATTGGGCAGGCTAGGGTACCAACCTAGAATAAATTAATGAAAAGCATTTCAGGCTGCCATCCTCTGTGGGTCCCTTGAATGTTCGTCCACCTGGTGATCAGGTCACATGTTCGATCCCTGGGTCAGGCAACATTCTTAGATGGAGATTGATCGTGAACTATTTTCTACAGTCATTATCTCCCTTCTGCTGATTCAGGAAGGGCAGTTGTCATTTTCTAATGAAAGAATGTATACAAGTCCTGGTTAACTGCTCAGAGGACTAAACCTGCCCAGGAAAAAGTGTGGTTCAGTAAAATGACTGATTTGACATGACCTTAATAGTGTTGACTGGGTCGTAAACCTCCAAACCAACCAAGAATATCAGTTAAACTTTACTTTTAAATTTGACCCTTAAAGTACTAATCACAACTGCAGCAGACGATATTTTGATTTTTTTCTTAAAATACTTTAAATAGTGGAACATTTAGCAAACAGTAGACCTTGGGTCTGGGTCTACACTGTTTGCATATGCCATTTTGTCAGAAACTTTGGTGTATGAAATTTTAGGACATTTAATGCAGTCGAATCTCAATAGCTCAAACACTGATGGCTCATTCACCATGGCTAATTCGAACTCAGTTTTGAGTCCCAACGAAATTCTTCTGATACTTGTAGATCAAGCAAACAAATATTTAAGGGCGCTTTCTTATTTCATTATGAAACTGTATGTTGTGTGTACTCATTAGAATAGCCTCTTCAAGGTGATTCTAAGGAGTACACTCAACATACAATTCTTGTGTAGAAGATCAATAGATTTTCCAGAATTAGCGATATTTGCTTCCCGACTTGGCACCATGATTAACCTTCATTGGCTCGAACTACCCATGGCTCGAGCAATTTTCCATGGTCCCAAAGGTGTTCGAGCCATTGAAGTTTGACTGTATTAGGTTACCCAAATTAAAGCCTGTCTATAGATGAGAACAAGCACTGCAGAGGATATGTTAAATTCATTCTTCTCTCTTGACCAGAAGTACTTGGCAAACTGTATCATCAGCTGCATACAAGACTGAAATATAAATGAAATAATGAGACAGTTTGAAGCATGTTTTAACCCAAGTCGAGTGGACTTGTTTGCCACAACTCTTTGGACTGGTTTATTTCCAACAGCTGGGTGTCTGGTTAGCTTTAATTATTACTATGTTTTACAGAAATTCCTGTATTTAATGCAAACAGTGTAGACCCTGATCATATTCTGCAGCATCAGATATGGGTCTGCATTGTTTGCCAATTACCTTTTGTGGGGTTCCCGACTAAAACATTTACTTTCTTTGGGCATAAATCCAGAAATTTTGAAATACATTTTTTCGTCTGAAAATTAAGCCTAGCATTTCTTCAAAACAGTTTTTGCAAGAATGTCAGGGAGAAATTGGATTGGCAGTCAAGAAGATCTATCAAACAAATTAATATGTCACAGATACACAGTCTCGTGAGGACCTTCACTAACCACCATGTATATTTTATATGAAGTACCTACAGTATTAAGCGGTAAATTTTACCCTAAGTACGCTCTAACTTCAATGGTTTGAACATCTTTCAGACTAGAAAATTTGTTCTAAACATGGGTAGTTTGAGCCACTGATGGTTAATCATAGTGCCAGGTGGGAAGGCAAATGGAAAAGTCTTTTCAATCTTCTATAAAATAATGGTATGTTGAGGCAATTCTAATGAGCACACACAACACAATTTTCATGATAATTTAAGAAAATTCTGCTAAAATATCCATAAATATTTATTTTCTTGATCTATCAGAAGAATTCTCTAGGGACTCAAAAACAAATCAGCTAGGGTAAAGGAGCCAATGGTGTTCAAGTCATTGACGTTTTACTGTATTTGGAAAGACAGGCATGAGCAAACAGTGTAGATCCAGATTAGATGCCAAAGACTGTTGTGTCTAATCAGGGTCTATACTGTCTGCCATTCACTCTGCAGATTTTATCAACAGATTGTCAAATGGATTTGATCAAGTTTTAGGACAAGTAAAAGAAATTACAGTGTCCAAATACTTAACATATGACTGGTATGTCAGACAGCACAGACCCTGACTGGACTGCACAACAAAAGCTAGAACCTGGTCTGGTCTCTGTAGATTGGATATATCTTCAGACTGGATATATAATTAGGGACCTTTTCTTGCCTGCCATTCCAAATAAGAACAAGCGAATGAAATGCTGTCAGCCTGTGCTTTTGTATCAAGGTAGTACACCACAACCTCTTTACAACACTATTGTTTGGATACAAAAACAAAAACCATGTTAGCTTAACAACCGTGTTGTATCCAAACAAAAATGTTTAGATTATAAAGAAAAATGACCATTTATGGTCATTTTTCTATATAATCTATACATTTTTGCTGGAAAAAAATGACTACTTATAGTCATTTTTTCTGTAAAATCTATACATTTTAAGTTTGGCTACAACACTTTTAGGATCCACCTTTAAACCATCTTATATCCAAAACTGTCTTATAATGAACTGTCTTATAAAAGGGTTCCAGTGCATATATTCTGGTGAATGAATATGCTTCAAAAAGCGATCACTGCAAGCTCAGAATAATTGCACTCTGCATAGGTCTAGATAAAGGAGGATATCTGATAAATATTTTTCTTATTTCTCCACGAAAACCTTTGTTGTGGGTACTCATTAGAAGCACCTCAACGAGACACTTCTAATGAGTACCCACAACGTATATTTTCTTATTTCCCCACAAAACCTTTGTTATGGTTACTCATTAGAAGCGCCTCAATGAGACACTTCTAATGAGTACCCACAACATGTTTGCGTGAAGAAATTCGAAAAATATCAATACTTTTGGACTGAAAAAAGCACCTTAACTAGTGCTATGAATGTATATCTATTTAGTCAAATTTCAATAGCCCAAACATCTTAGGGACCATAGAAATTGTTCTAGACATGAGTAGTTCAAGCCACTGCTGTTCAATTAAGGAGCCAGGTCAGGAAGTAAATAGTGATAATTAAGGGATTTTTTTTTTTTTTTTTACTCAACTGTATGTTGAGTGTACTTGTTAGAATTGTCTCATTTTCTTTAATAGGCAATTCTAATGAGTACTCAACATACAATTTTATGATAAAATAAAATGATTTTCTTAAATATTTGTTTTCTTGAGCTATCAGAAGAATTTTGTAGGGACTCAAAAACAAGTTCAAATTAGCCATGAGAAATGAGCCATCGGTGTTCGAGATATTGAGGTTTGACTGTATGTATTTTAACATGTATTGGCTTTCTACTGCATTCCTCCATCTTACTATGAAGTATTTGTATTGAAAGTTTATGAACTATTATAATTTCCAGGTTCTTTTTTACTCTGCAGCCTGAGAAAGATCTGTAAAGAAACATCCGTTGAGCGCAACTCCTGGGAATCAAACCCAGGACCCCTGGATTAAAAAGTGAGGGCAAAACCTCCAGGCTAAAAGGTCTGGACCAATTAGATTGACCAGTTATGCACTCTGTATACCTATACAGTCGAACCTCAATGGCTTGAACACCGATGGCTTGTTTACCATGGCTAATTCGAACTTGTTTTTGAGTCCCTACGAAATTCTTCCGATAGCTCAAGAAAACAAATATTTCAGGAAATTTTCTTATTTTATCGTGAAATTGTATGGTTTGTGTACTCATTAGAATTGCATCAGCGAGGCAATTCTAATAAGTACACTCAACATACAATGACTGTGTAGAAAATTGAAAAGATTTCCCTAAATTATCGCTATTTGCTTCCTAAACTGGTGCCATGATTAACCCTAAGTGGCTCGAACTACCCATGTCTCGAACAAATTTCCATGGTCCCAAAGATGTTCGAGCCATTGAGGTTCGACTGTATTTATATTTTAACATCTCCTGATACTTTTGCTGTTCTACAACAATTTTCTTCATCAGTAAGTCTGCGTTTAATTTTGATAGCTCAACAACCGGAAAACTTTATCCACAAGTAAGTAGCCTCCTTATCTGAGCATAGCTCCAGATAAGCAGGGGTATCTATATAATATTTTTCATATTTTTCAACGAAAACATATGTTGTGGGTATTCATCAGAAGGGCGCATCTGATTAGTACCTACAATATGTTTTCATGGAGAAATAAGAAAAATACTCATACTTTTCGGTGGAAAAAAAAGTGCCGTATCTGGATCTACAGAAAATGTCCTAAAATTTTGAACACCAAATGGTCTGACAAAATGGCATATGCAAAAGTGCAGACCCAGATCAGACTGCTCCTGAAGGAGCAGTCTGATTAGGGTCAACACTGTTTGCTATTCCACTATGTATTTTAAGAAAGAACTACATGAAAAGCAAAATTTAGGCCAAAAAAGTATAAAATAAATTGTTTGAAAAGTGTTCAAAATTTTAGGACATTTACCGTATATCATTTGTAAACTGAGACATCAGTTGTGTACAATGTAGAGAACACATTCAGGAGATACTAACATGCAGTATCGTATCCAGTATTACTAGTTTGTACAGCTCCTGTCCTATCACGGTGCCTGCACAGCCTACTGTCGACTGAAATACATAAAACAACCATAGTTCCATAAACAAGAAGTGTCAATAAGCAGTGCTTATTTGACAATCCCTGCAAGGTAATGACTGCCTTCTGATAAATTATTTAGCAAGATAAGAAGCAGAAACCAAACATAACAGCCACTGATTGACGACATACGGATATGCATATTTTTTATTATTCCTCCATGAAAACACAGGGTGTGGGTACTCATTATACTCATTAGAAGCAGCTCTGTGAGGCAATTCAACTGAGTTGTTGGCACTCATTAGAAGTACCTCAGACACACTTTTAATGAGTACCCACAAATGTGTTTTCATGGAGAAATAAGAAAAATATCAACATCTTTTAATTGTCAGAAAAAAAGAGTGCCTTATCTACAGCTATAGACAAAAACTTCAAAACACCTTAGCATGAAATGTAAATATCATTGACCATAAGTTTTTTGGCAGTAGTGGTGGTATTCTGGGCCCAGTTGATTAAAACTAACAATGTTGTTAGTTAACGTATCATTAAAACTTTGATCCTTAAATATGGCATATACACTTATGTTTTTGCTGAAAAAATGCGAGTAGCTTTTGCATTTGCAAAAGCTACTCACATTTTTTCAGCAAAAATGCCTGTGAACTGATTATTGTACTTACTAGAACAGTTAACATTTTCACCATTAACAAGCTCGTTAAGCTAACAATGCTTTTAACAACTGGGCCCTGGTGCTCAGAGACAATTTGACAGTAATTCAGTTATACTGTCAGAGCCAACAGTATTTGTTCATGCATTTCTATGTCCTTAATTGTCTTCTTGGACGCACACAATATAAAACCTTTTGTCATAACTGCCTTTGCAATAAGTTTTATTCTACTCGCCAGCTTAAATAGAATTGGAAAATTTTTTATTTTTTCCCATAGTAAAATTGTCTTCAAATTATGCAAAACAAATTCTTTCTTTTTAGAGTAGACCCCTCTTCAGGAGATGGTGTACAGGAAAGGGAAAAGAAAGTCACAAAAGTTGTCTCCTTTGTAAAAAATGGAAATTTACCTAGTGTATTTAAGAGGAGAAGGTCATGTGACAGAACAGAAGAATATCTCTTGATAAGGCGATTATTTTTCAACCAAAAAGTATCTATATTTTTCTTATTTCTCGACAAAAACGTATGTTGTGGGTACTCATTAGAAGTGCCTCCATGACATGTTTTCGCTGAGAAATAAGAAAACTATTAACCTGATACCCACTCTTATCTAGACCTACGAGCAGAGGGCAATTTAACCACCTGCTAATAAAAAGGCTGTGTATCAAGTGAGACAAGCGTTCTCCTGTGGCCAGTTGTCCGACTTCTGGACATTTACCGTGGTTACCGTGTTGTAGAGTGATGTGATCAGAGCAAAGAGGTTTGCCATACGTAGAAAGAAGATCCTGGTCAGAGTTATGTTGAGTTCATCTCTTCCACTGGCATAATACTCCATTTTTGGTAACTAGAAAATGAGAAATATATTCAACACATTCTCAGAAATTACTTGGTTTAACCCCTTAACTCTTCGTATGCTGGTTAATTTTGCATGCTTTTTTTCATCTGGATTTTTTTTTAAATTAACTTTTTCAAAAAAAAAATCTTTTAAGAATACCATCAGAGTGTCAAACAGTTTGGATCCAGATCAGGCCCGACGTCGGGCCTGATTGGGTCCAATCTGTTTGCAAAGGTTATCAGCAGATGACAAAAGTTGCCAATAGCAGAGAAAGAGTTGCAACAACAGCAGCTCCCTCAGAAAAGTTTCTGTGATATTAGCTTGTGGTAACAGGTCATTACGTTTGGTAAGTCCCAAAATTTCAAACACTTTATTCCATACTTTCTTCGTGTAAATTTTGTTTTTAGAGCAAGTACTGTATGGTATGGAGTAGAGATATCCCAATATTTAGGCAAATAAAGTATGGTAAATGTCCTAAAATTTCGAACGCTTTATTCCATACTAGACATACTGGCCTAAATTTTGCTTTTTATGCAGTTGTTACTTAAAATATTTGTTGGAATGCCAAACAGTACAGACCCTGATCAGACTCCTTCTTCAGCAGTCTGATCTGGGTCTGCACTGTTTGCATATGCCATTTTATCAGACATTTTAGGACACTTACCATAACTACCAAGGGAAAATTAGCAACAACAAGAGATGGTGTCCTATTTTTCCTTGAAAATAGCAACTAGCTTGCCATCAAATTTGACTTGTAGCACACGCAGAGAAAAAAAATTAACAGACAACAAGGAGTCATAGCTAAAAGGTGTCAAGTCATATATACTGACTGCAACAGACAATACCCAGATCAGCCTATTGGATATTTGAAAAGTCTCAGTATCTTTGCCACTTGCTTTCAAAATCATTTGATATTTTCAAAGCACAGAAGCTTGCTTTTGTCCATCAGTCACTCTTACACCCTCAAAATTAAAAAATCAGTATGTCAGTATGAAATTTCATAACGCTACTCAGTTTTCCTAAAAGGGCATTTTAGAGAGCTTAAGGAAAAAAATTCAAGCACCTGTGATTATAAAAAGTGTGTGTGTGTGTGTTTTTTTTTTTCAATAAAAAAGTATATTTTAGTTATTTCTCCACAAAAAAAATTGGTTGTGGTATTGATTAGAAGTGCCTCATCGAGGCACTTCTAATGAGTACCCACAACATACACTTCCATGGAAAAATAAGAAAAGCATTAACCTGATAATTCTCTAATATCTAAAGCTATGATACAACTATGATTGAGCTACAGAACAGTTAGATCCTAGAGAAAAGTCCATCTATGAAACTTACCAGTCTTATACAGCTCGGAACACTAAAATTTATCAGACTAAAGGTGAATGTAGTTCCATATACACTGATAAAGTCAGCGCCTTGACCACTACCAAAGTTTGGTAAAACCTCGGAAAAATTCATATACAAAACCAGGTACACTATAGCTGTACATCCACCACCAATCAGAATGCTGAAAATAATAATATCTCATGTGTTGGGACAGACAGGCTCTGGGCAAACAGTGTAGACCCAGATCAGATGCCACATTCTGTGGCACCTGATCTGGGTCTACACTGTTGCCACTCATCCAGCAATTTTCAGACATATCAACAGGCAGTAAAATTCACTTGCTCAAATTTTAAAAGCATGATAAGAAATAAAGGGTCCCAGTATCATTTATCACACATCTACAACTTCAACTTTTATGCTAAAATAATTTCATGCAAAACTACACAAATACTGACAATTCTAGGTGTGTGACCATGACCTTTGGTCTGCAGCAGCAGCAAGATACCAAATGTCCTGCATCCATCCAGTTTGACCAATGGGGTCATGCACAGTCAAGTGCAGTCAGTTTACCTAACCACACTTTTATAGGGCAGGCTTAGTCCTCTAAGTGGGTAGCCAGTATTGTGCACATTCTTTCGCCAGAAACTGACAACTGCCCTTCTTGAATCAGCGGAAGGGAGAGAATGACCATCCATCCAGTAGTAATATTTATGACACATAAAAATTTTCAAATGAAGACTTACACAAATAAAAGTAAAGCAAAAAAGTTAATTAATGAATTATTTTGGTCTGTGACTTTGACCTTTGGTCTGCAGCAGCAAGAGGATATTTACTGACCTGTTTCTATCCAGTAGTAATTCTAACACATATCAACAACTTTAAGTGAAGATTTAACAAATATAAGCAAAGCATACAAACTTAATGCAAAACTTAGAGACTGGTGCAAATGAATGGATGGATAGCTTCAACAGTTTTGAGATGTCACTTAAAAGTGTTAATTGGATGGATAGACACATGCATGGATAACAGATGTACAGTGATCACAGCAGCACATCCCGAGGAGCTATTATAAAGACTAGTGCCCAAGTCAAACAACACTAGGAACTTCTGTTTTCAGTAAAATTCTGGGCACACATACTAATTTTGGAATTTTAAGACTGTTTAAGTTTCTGGACACACACACAAATGAAGATTGTTTGGGCTGTTTTTACTGTTAATTCCAGAAAATTATAGTCATCCTGCTACTGAGGTTTCATATAGTCTTAAAAAAACTTGAAATTTTTTTATGGGTACTTGGGACTGAAAAGAAAAAAAAATGGTGTCTCTTATCCTGTCTTCAATACCACTGTTTTTCAAGCTGAGTTTATAAAACAGAAGGCAACTAAATTTGTTTAATAAAAACATTATTGAACTAAAATTTTGAATAAAACAACAATTCATTCACACAACTTAGATAGGTAAAGTGAATTAACAATTAAGGGGCATGGCTATACTTTCAGAAGAGGCAACGGTTAAATTTATTTTTTACTCCCTTCTGAAAAAGGGTCTACTCTAAAATGAAAGAATTTGCTCCCATGGGAAGGTCTACTCTAAAATGAAAGAATTTGCTCCCATGGGGAGGCCTACTCTAAAATGAAAGAATTTGCTCCCATGGGGAGGTCTACTCTAAAATGAAAGAATTTACTCCCATGGGGAGGTCTACTCTAAAATGAAAGAATTTACTCCCATGGGGCAAATTCTTTCATTTCAGAGTAGACCCCTTTTCAGAAGGGGCTTAGTATGCAGGAAAGCAAACAGGAAGTCACAAAAGTTGTCTCCCTTGTAAAAAGGGCAAAAAACCTATCAAGTGTATCCAATCCTTAAAAGCATGCTGAAACTATACAAATACTTAAATAAGAACTTTTACTAATTCAGCCTTCTTTTCTAGTAAAAAAATATTTATACTTGGTACCAATTTTTGAAACTGGGGAAAAGTACCAAGGAGAGCAAATTCTTTCCTTTCAGAGCAGACCCATTCAAAAAAGGACTGGTATACAGGAAAGCAAAAAATAGGAAGTCATTTAAATTTGCTTGTTGTAAAAAAAGGGCAGAAAATCTACCAACTGTACCCAGTCCCTTCATTTTTTTTTTTTTTTTTTTGCACTGAAACTTTATTTGTGAAAGCTTTGTGAAAACTCATTAGAATTACTTTGATAAGGAAAAAGTAACGTGCCACAAAGTACATGTATATGTTAGTGTACAAATATATCTTCATAGGGGGAAGAGTTCTCTTTTAATCCACTGCCTTAAGATGTCCCAATGTTTAGTTGTCTCTGTAATTTTACTATATGGGCACTAGAATAGATCAGTAGGTAGCAAAGTTTGTCTCACGACTAGCTGCACACCTTTGCCACAAAGGTTCAAGTCCAATTGGAGACCTAAGGACGCAGTTATGTGTGAATGGTTGGCAGTTTCCTCTCGGCCGTGGTGCTTTTACAGAGGGTATTTCCCAGTCTATACAACTGGGAACTCCACGGGCTTTCCCCCCCCCCACTTTACTGCCCTCTGAAGTTATAGTCAGAAGTGATTTAGAGTACACCAAAAAAAAAAAAAAAAAAATACAAATTCAACAACACTGGACAACTTTGGCATCTTACAGTCTGCCTGAATTAATGCTTAGCATGCTGAGGAAAAATTCAGAATACAACATTTGAAATATTTTTCTTATTTTTCCAAGAAAATAGGATTCAACATTTCATGCAAATTGTCTCCTAAGGAAAAAGAAGAAAAATATGATTAATTTGTCATCTGCTGAATTTGCCTAGAGAGTGGTAACAATTAAGTACAGCAACTTTGCAATTTAAAAAAATCAACAAACAAAAAAATATATATACACTGTAATGAGCCAAGCAAGAGTTCGTAATGTGTAGACTTTAATCTTTTCTTTTCTGCTCCTCTCCCTGACATCCTGTGAGGCCTTCGCTTCATAAAGATTGTCCTGAGAATTATCATACATGGTTTACCGTATTCTCCTTAAAATATCTAACAGCAATGTTTCTAACAAAATGGCATATGCAAAGAGTGCAGACCCAGATCAGATTGCTTGAAGGAGCAGTCTGATCAGAGTCTACATTATTTGATATTCCACTAAATATTTTAAGTAACAACTGCATAACGCAAAATTTAGGCCAATATGGCTAGTATGCAATAAAGTGTTTGAAATTTTAGGACATTTTTTTTTACCACACTTAATCCTTAAAATGCCAAGAAAACCTGCATCTGAAAATGCTGTCTGTTTATGTTGTCTGCTGAAAATTCTTGCAAACATTTCAAGCCTATTTTTGCATACAGGCAAACAGTGTGGACCCAGATCAGACTGCTCGGAGCAGTCTGATCTGGGTCCACACTGTTTGCCAAAATGACTTAAAATCACAAGCAGATGGCAAAGCAGACAACATTTGTTGTGACTGGCAGTTTAAGGGTTAATTGCCCTAAATATTGGGATATCTCAACTCCTTACCATACTTGCCCTAAAATTTAAACAAGCCCATTTTACCTCTGCATTTTACTACCTGTTGATTGTGTATAACTAGTGATGGATGTGTGGCAAACATTGTAGATCCTGATTAGACCCTGAATTTTGTGGCATCTGATCTGGGTCTACATTCTGTTCCCCCATGTCTGTCCTGTTACTTGGGCTACATATGGTAAATACTGTTATGGTTTGTAACAATGCAAAACCCAAAAAATAGTGATGAATGGTATCTGTTATAAATGACCATCAGTTGGGTAAAATTATTTTGAAGATTATCAAATCACTCACAACCAATTACAATCTGATCAATATAGAAATTATGCTGAAAGTTTATATTGAACAATGATTCAAGTACAATTCAATAAACTTGGCTATGAATATCAATACTTCTCAGTTATTTCAGTATTAGATTTTCCAACCTACCCACCCACCCACACCCACACACCACACACACACACATCAGGATTACAGTACTACTGACAGACTTGGAAAGGCAGGCTATGGCTCTACATTAGAAATGAAAATGGTACACTACATGGTTCATTATAACATGGTTATGGATATAACACGGTTCAAAGATGGATCCCAAAAATGTATAAAATATATTGAAAAATGACCATAAATGGTCATTTTTCAATATAATCTATACATTTTTGTTTGGATATAACACGGTTGTTTAACTAACACAGTTTATACAATGGACCCCAACAATAGTGTTATAAAGAGGTTGTGGTGTATATCTTATTTGAAACTCTATCTTATCTGTTCATGTGCTTTGTTTTCAAATATTTACTCTAAATTCAAATTTACAGTCAAACATTGGTCTGACCTACCCAATTTCCACAGTATTTTTTTTTTATTATTTTAATTTGTATATACCAATGGAATTAAATGTTTTGCTTTTCACCACTGATTTTTATTTACTGTTGTTCCATAACAATCTTGTGAAAAATTCAGAAATTTTAAGTTATTGAAAACCTGCCTTCAATCCACCTACCCTATTGATTTTGCATGATTTGAAGCCATTTTTACAACATAAAAATGAAAATATTCATTTTTTTTCTAAAACCAAATAACAGAATAAAACTTGTTCTGCTTAGGTAGCTACAACAAAAAGTTTTGCATTGAATCATGGCAATATTTGCAAATTTACTTTTGTCAGAATAAAGTGCCATGCTAAAAACGGCTTCCTGAAAGATGTCAAAAGCAGAGGTCTGTTACCAGGGCTTAACTTCAAATACAGTATTTGACTTAATTACAGCACAGTGTGATCAGGTTTTTCAAAATGACTGGGAAAACTTGTGGTTAAAAATGTATCCACCTGTACTAAGGGTGCACTTAAAGGAAAAGATATTTAATGATGCTTATGTGATTTTTTTTTCTTTCTGATTTTTTTTTTTTTTAAAAGCATATGCTGTGGGTATCATTTGAATTACATTGACAAGTCAATGCAGTTCAAATAGGTACACACAACATATGCCTTTATAAAGCTTTATAAATAAGTAGACAAAAAGCACACCAGTTGTAAGCTGAAGATTACGAAATTGCTTGACTGTGCGCTGATAGGGGGTCTGTGCAGTAATAAGGTCAAATACAGTAGATTCATAGAACTGTGTTCCAGTTTCCTCCAAACAGATGACAGTGGGCTGACTTATCAAGGAATTTGCTTTCTGCATACAATCTTAAACCTCTTTTTGTATGATCCAGACCATAGGGCAAATATAATCTCACCTTTAAAGCACTAGTAATTCCTTTGGATAGATTAATGGAAGCCTCCCTAGATGTAATGGTATGATCCCAGGAAGTCCACAACATCAGAGAGAATCTGTACCGAGACACTACAGTTGAGACCGATTTCTGTTCCTGAGCCTGGTTAATACTGAAATAATAGTGCACACTTTTGATTGTAAACTATCATTTAAAAAGACATTCAAAAATTGTTGATTTTGCAGTGTCTGATCGAGGTCTACACTGTTTGCCAATATTACTTTTATGGGACGCTAGGCTTAAATAGGTTAATCACTAAGTCAGTTTTAGTCTGTATTAAATTCCTTACCAAGTACCCAGTCTGAATTACCTTGTCTATCACTCAGAAATGATCTAATTCTCCCACCCAATCAGTGTAAATAACCTTTTATTAATAATAAATGTTTTTGTGCAAAAAAAATAATTTTAATATATGTATAAATAATTTTTTCTGGTCAGCCATTACTTACCTTCCAAGTATTATGTAGAGACTACCAAAATAAGTAAATAGCAGCATAGAAAGATAGGCAAGACCAATATGATATCCTCCAGGGATCTTCTCTGCATAACAACCAAAGAAAAGCCAGGATTGAGCAATAATTCCCTGCATAAAAGAAAAATGTTTGCTTTGTTCTGTGTTTTTTAACATATATTTTATTTTTTCTTCCTTTTTGCCTTTTGACATTATTACGTACATGCAGTTGTAGATGAACAATACAAGTTCCATTTTAAATTCAGTATTGCTTAACCCTAGTCTGCTGAACCTGGATATGCCCTGCCTTTGTAAACAGTGTAGATCCAGATCAGTTTGCTTCTAAAAAGCCAACTATCTGGATCTGCAGTTTGTCATTCAGTATTTGAATTCCTATCAACAACCTGGATCAAGTAATCTGATTGGCTGAAAATTAGAAGTAGGCATGGCATCTTAATGTATTCGGCACAACAAGGGTTAACTTTTACAGCACCAAGCAAATAAAAACGTTAAACTATAATACCCCGCCATTCAGGCAGATAATTCTGCCAAAATTAACAAAATTTGTCCATTAGCAACCCCAAACCAAATCTCCACAGTATCAATGCACATACCAAGTTTGGTGAAAATCCATTGATGTTTACTCAAGTTATCATCCAGAAACTAAAAACTGAGGGAGAGACGGACGTATAACTGACGAACGGACGTCCAAAGTGAAACCATAATACCCCCACCACTATAATGTGGCGGGGTATAAAAAGCAGCAGATAACTTTTTTTTTTCTTTAAATAATATTTTTCAGAGAAAATAATAAAACTTGAAATTTCATGTGAACTGCCTTAAAAAAAATGTCATCTGCTGTTTTGACTGGCCCTTTAAGTGTAAATTGCACTATATATGTGTATTCTGACCTCACCGTACATACTTCAATTTGAACTAGTCTATCTGCTGACCTAGGCCCAGTTGTTCAAAGCATCATTACCTAACCAGCTTGTTAGTGGTCAAAATGTTAACTGTTCTAGTAATTACAGTATCTAATTCACAGGTATTTTTGCTGAAAAAAATATGAGTAGCTTTTGCAAAAGCTACTCATATTTTTTAGCAAAAATATTAAGAGTATACGCCAGATTTAATGACCAAAGTTTTACCTTAACTAAAGACATTGTTAGTTTTGAACAAATGGGCCCTGGTAATATTATATGCCTTAAAGTAATAAAGTAATAATAAAGTTGTGCACAGATGAATGGCAAATAGTGCACATTATGTAAACACACCTATTCAAATACACTGAAAATTTTACCTCCAAAACATGAAAATTTTCAGCTAAAAATTCTGATATTTTTCTTATTTCTGCTCAAAACATAGATTGTGGGTACTGGTTAGAACCACCTCATCAAGGAAGTTCTAACGAGTACCCACAAGCTATGTTTTAAGTAGAAATAAGAAAAATAATGTATACCCCTGTAAACCCCAGTTTTACTCAAAATTATATAGGAACGTTTCCGTGATGCAGGCCTTTGTACCCTGTTGAAGAAAAGCATCTGTTATTTTGCATCTAAACACACTTTCAGGTATTGCACTATATAATTAACCCATTTTAGTCACAAAAACCCCAAAAGGGTAATGGCAAATAGTAAGTAGGTAAGTAAGTACTTTATTTATAGAGGGTTACAGCATTTAGCAAAATACATAAAAGTGCATACCATAGTAAAGACCCAGATCAAATACTGCAGAATTTGGCATCTGATCAGGGTCTACATTGTATTGAATACAGGAATTTCTATAAAGTTCTAATAAAAACTAACAAGACACTCAGCTATTGGAAATAGACCAGTTCACAGAGTTCTGATAGAAGAGTCCACTCAATGTAGATGGGTTAAGCATATTTCAGATGCATTAAAATGTACGCAGTGAGTATGTACAAGTAAAACTGATTTAACCACACATTCTGCCACATTCATGAGGCAGTGGTTCTGGTGTTGTTTGTGTGGCTTTGTGGCTACCTGCTGTGTGGCTTTTTTTTTTTGTGTGTGTGTGTGTGTGTGTGTGTTTAGTCCTGTTTGTTGTCTTTTTGTCTAGCAAAATCCCTTAAACTGCCAATCACAACAATTTTCATCTGCTTTGTCATCTGCTTGTGATTTTAAAAGTCATTTTTGCAAACAATGTGGACCCAGATCAGACTGCTCCTCTAGGAGCAGTCTGATCAGGGTCCACACTGTTTGTGTGTATGCAAAAATAGGATTGAAAAGTTTGCAAGAATATTCAGCAGAGGACATAAACAGACGACATTTTCAGATGCAGGTTTTCTTGGCATTTTAAGGGTTAATCGTGATTACTAATAATAGGGAAGAGAAAGCTGGCTGCTTTGCTTTTTTTCGTGTAGGACTAGTGTATGGTCCGTCTGTCTGTCTGCTCTTCCTCATGATGTCATTGGTAGGCTATGTTCTGTGATTGTGGCTCTTCCTGGACATCTTCGATACTACAGTCAACCATCATTATAATGACACTCGATACAACGACAAAATTTGTTATACTGACAATTTGACTTGCACGAAAACCCTCTTTCAAGAGGTGACAATGAAGTAGAAATTAATGGCAATATCTTTGGAAACAAATGCTGTTGTTGTAAAGAGGGTTCACTGTATTTTTGATATACAGTACAGCG
Source organism: Anodontia alba (assembly GCA_964016985.1). Lineage (NCBI taxonomy): Eukaryota > Metazoa > Mollusca > Bivalvia > Lucinida > Lucinidae > Anodontia > Anodontia alba. Next base: position 71,127,707 of record OZ024833.1, on the reverse strand, counting down.
AACAGGAAGTCACAAAAATTGTCATCCTTGTAAAAAAAAAATGGCTGAAAATTTAAAATGTGTATCTGTATCAAGTCCTCTTAAAGCATTAAAGTCTTACCTTGCCATCCAGCAAATTCTTAAAAGCAAAATGACCTTTAATTTTATTGTAGGAGAAATTAGCTGCTGTTGGTATCACCACAAAGCCTAACCACAGGACAGATAGAGCAAAGTTTAGAACCAGGATCCAGCGGGTAAAAACAAACAGGGAACCAATAGCCGATCCAAAATTACCTGTGAAGTGGAAATCAAATCAGCCAAAACTCAGATTCAAACTTGTCTTCATATAAATTTTCAATAAACTTGACCTGAAAAGTTCTAATCAGACATTTGTTAGAAATGACTTTTTTTTTTTTCAAGAACCACTAACAAAAAATTTTTTTTTTTTTTTTTTGTTTTTAAATTTTTATCTTTATGGCTCTTTAAGGAGATTCAGCAGATGACAAGCTGATGATATTTTTCTTATTTTTCCCAGAAAATAGGTTTTGATAATTTGCATGAAGTGTCAGTCTATTTTCTGAGAAAAATAAGTTAAATGTTTCAAATTTGTTTGTTTGATTTGGGCTTAACATCGCTTTCAACAATCTTTTAGTCATATCGGGACGGTGTCTGGATGTGGCAGGGAGCTCAATGCTCACTTTTAGAGTGCTGTCTCACTGAAATATCATGCCCCAGACACTCTGATATGATATTCCACCCAGTAACATTATACTGACACTGAGCTGACCAGTTCTAGCTCTACTTTCTTAATGCTGAGCGCCAAGCGAAACAGCAGCTAGTACCATTTTTTAAAGTCTTTGGTATGACACGGCCGGGGATGGAACCTGCAACCTCCCGGTCACAAAGTGGACGCTCTACCACTGAGCCACTGTGCCGTTTCAAAATGTCATCTGCTGAAATGTTTACTCTGCATGCAAAGCATTAAGGGCAGTTTTAGGATTAATGCTTGATGAATAGACTCAATCAAACCAAGCTGCTGATTTGTCCAAAGGATCCCTGTACCAGAATATTCTGAGTCTTCTTTGGTGGCACCTTCATTAGAGGTGGAGCCTGCTTAATGTCTAAATTTATGGGTGCTAGGATTCAAAGAAAACGCTAATTCATGCCTGGTTGGGGCCAGTGAAAAACACATTTTTTAGTGAGTAATTATTTAGGAGAGCAGTTACTGTCAAGTAAAAATTGACAAACAATGATAACACAGAACAGTTTTTCCAGTGGAGAACTTCAGGTTTTATGGGTTTCATATGCTGCCTTTCAGCTTATACATCAACCACTGAGAAGTTGTATTGGTGATAGTAAACTTGAAAGAATGTTTAATCTACCTCTAAAATGTCAATATACATGTACTTTCATCCACATAATCATTTGGAAATGTTGTTTTTTTTAAACAGCGCAAATCATCCAAACGATTATGAGCCTAGCCAGAGTCTTTGCTACACAATCACGAGAAAATATTGTTTATTTTCAAAGCAGACCTAGTGAACTTTAGCATCTTGAAAATAAAGCATAGTGTATTCCACCCAGAACATTTTGACACCTTAACTCATGCCATGCTGAATAAATTAACATGCTACGCCCCTTCTAATTTTCGGCCGATCAGATCACTTGATCCAGACTGTTGATACATATTCACATACTAAATAACAAACAGAGCAGATCCAGATCAGTTGAAGACACCAACTGATCTGGAGCTACACTGTTTGCAAAAGCAGGAACAGCAGGACCAGAGTTAACTCCTCAACCTTTATAGGGTTAAACACAACTGGAACAGAGGACACTTTTTTTATTATTTTTTTTTATTTTCGGGGAAAATTGGACTTGACATTTCATGTAAATTGTCTGCCTAGCAGACAATTCATATGAAATGCCCAGTTTTATTTCATTCTGAAAAATAATTTAGAAAAATTAGAATGTCATCTGCTACAGCTCTGTTAAGCACTTTAAGGGTTAGTAAACTTGTTCTTTAACCTGAACATGTCAATTTCAATTTTTGATAATATCCTTAATGGTGGGATGGCATAACAATCAGTGAACACCCCTAACAAATTGCTCTTGTAGCAGTTTGGTCTCCGTGTACACTGGTTGCACTGCCGGTCTCAGTGGCTCAGTTGGATGAGTGTGTGACTGGTGATTAGAAGGTTGCAGGTTCTACCCCTGCCGAGTCAGCAACATTCTTCCTTAGAGATTGATCATGAAACATTTTCTACCTTCATTCTCTCCCTTCTGCTGATTCAAGAAGGGCAGTTGTCAGTTTCTTGCCAAAGAATGTGCACAATACTGGTTAACCGCTTAGAGGACTAAGCCTGCCCAGTAAATGTGTGGTCAGGTAAATTGACCTCGCTCGACATGACCCCATTGTGTTGACTGGGCCGTAAAATCTCAACACAAACAAACAAACTTGTTAACTGGCTTCTCTGTCCAGATATTTAGGGTAAATATGGTATTTTAGTTTTTTTGAATATTCTTAAACCTTAATTTCATATCTAACATCTAAACAAGTCCATTATTTGACTATCTATTGATGAATTAGTTGGCAAAATGCTGGTGAAATATTAAAAGGAGCAGTGTCATCTGGGTCTAGACTAGTAGCTAAGATATGTCTTTCCAAAATGAATTACGAACTTACTCTCCATTGTTTTGATGTATGTTTTAAATAGTCTTGATTCTTGGTTCTTCAGCTTATATCGACGATACCAAAACTAAAATAAAATCAAATCATTTCTTGAAAATTTATTATGCATATAGTTACCATTACTAGATGAAATAAAATCTCGCAATGCATTAAATCTTCACCCATTTACTTTAAACTTTTGAAAAATTGGCAGCTCCCTTTCATTATATCGGTCAAGTTACATGTAGGTAAATAATTTATAATCATTTTATGTTATTTATGGTACATAAAATGAGAAGAAAATGCAATCTGTCAATTGCTATAACAACAACAACAAATACCTTAAAGTAAACTATGTAAAAATATTTACCTTTCCAGACAAAGCACACATTTATATTAAATATTTACCTTCAAGTCAAACCATATAAGTTTCCAAAACCCCAATGTGGCTCTAATATTTTCTTGTTTATGTTTCTTCCTGAAAAGAAAGAGAGAAAATAAACAAAAGGTCCAAATTCTGAGATGTGAACCTTTGAGAAAAAAGAACATATCAAAGAATGGGAAAATAGTATACTGTAAAAACCCTAAGTATTGGAGCAGATAGGCCTTTACAAACAGTGTAGACCCAAAGAATGCGGCATCTGATCAGGGTCTACATTGTTTGCCATACACACAGCAAAAGTTTAGACACATCAAGAGGTAGAATGGACTATTTCAAAATTAAGGGCATGTATGGTAGGTAGGTAAGGTGTCCCAATTCTTAAGGTTATTACAGTACTCTGTTTTATTGAACGCTACGTTCATGAAGGCAATTTGAAAGGTAATCTGCAACTTTGTTTGTGCCTCCTAGTTGGTCTACTTGATACTCTACCGTATTAACCCTAAATTACACAGGGTTGTGGAAATACCATGCCTGACTTGTCTAACTTGTCCCATTTCCCTGAGGACAAGTAAAAAATTTCAATTTACTTGTCCTGGGACAAGGACTTCATAGCTCTAGCTAAGAAGAGCATCACGATTATGAGATATATGTTTTTTTCTTACTTCTCAAAGAAAACATATGTTGTGGCTACTCATTAGGCACTTCTAATGAGTACCCACAACATGGTTTTTGTGGCTACTCATTAGAAGTGCCTCAGTGAGGCACTTCTGATGAGTACCTACAACATGTTTTCTTCAAGAAATAAGAAAAAAAAAAAAAAAAAAAAAACAATTCTGGGGCAAGTAAATACCAGATGGCCAAGTGGATTTCGACAATTAAGGCATTTACTTGTCCATGGACAAGAAATAAAATTAGATAATTCCTCAATCCTGGATAATCTGCAATTTTGTTCATGCCTCCTGGATGGTCTATTTGATTCATACTCTACTGTATTAACCCTAAATATTGGGACATCTTACCATAGTTGTCCTAACACAAACACAAGTCCATCTCGCTAGCTGTTGATATGTCTAAACGTCTAAACCCTGGTGCCCTGTCTTTGCAAACAGTGTAGCTCCAGATCAGTTGGCTTCTAGAGCTGCACTGTTTGTCATTAAAAATATGAATTTGTATCAACAACCTGGATCAAGTAATCTGATTGGCTGAAAACTAGAAGTGGGTGTGTCTTCTTAATTTATACAGCATGACAAGGTTTAACAACTACTGGATGAGTGGCAAATAGTGCAGACCCTGATCAGATGCCACATTCTGTGGGATCTAATCTGGGTCTACACTGTTTGCTTAGGCCTGTCTGCCCCAGTACTTAGGGAGTTTATGGTATTTTCAAATTATTTCAAGTTGGCTCACCGATCCAAAAAGTATAAACGACAATATTTACCATATGTACTGGGACATATAGTATATCTGACGTAATTATTGCAAACCCCTTTTTATCCAGTTCTGTTTAAAATACGGTCAAAGCGAATCTACTGGTTACCCACAAGTTCACAACATTGGTTTTTATATAAAAAAAATTCAGAAAAAATAGCACATAAACATCACATTAACCCTTGTCCTGCTGAACTTGGATATACCCAGTCTTTGAAGCCAACTGATCTGGATCTGCACTGTTTGTCATTAAGCTGTTTGTCATATGAATTTGTATCAACAACCTGTATCAAGTAAACTGATTGGCTGAAAATTAGAAGTGAGCTTGGCATCTTAATTTATTCAGCAGGAGGAGGGTTAAATAACCTCCTTATGAAGTCCGAAGTCCATTGCTGATCTTTCTCTTAAATGTTTTACTTTAATAGGCGGATATTTTACAACAGGTCTTTTTTTTCTTTTTTTTGGTAAATTTTGAAAACCTAAGCACACAGTGCGATAAATACCGGTAGGTCAAATAAAAAAAAGACAGTAAATATAATTACTCTTTATATCCTGTTGCAATTAGGTCCTCTAAATACATATCTTCCAGTGATTCTTGCTTGAAGTCAGTCTCCTTATGGATGGACACACCTGATGTCCTCCTGTGAGGGTGTGGACCTAACATGATAGCCTGGGTCAGAGAAGCTGCTTTTGAAGTCTTTCTCTCTAAGACAACAGGATTCTCCTTGAAATAAATGAACAATTTTATGAATATTCAACAATACATACTGAAGCCAATATTTTATCTTTTTAGAATATTTGTTGCCATATCTATAAAGCCTTAACTCTTGTCTTGCTGAACCCGGATATACCCTGCCTTTGCAAACATTGTAGATCCAGATCAGTTGGCTTCTGAAGCCAACTGATCTGGATCTGCACTGTTTGGCATTCAGTATGTGAATTTGTATCAACAACCTGGACCAAGTAATCTGACTGGCAGAAAATTAGAAGTGGGTGTGGCATCTTAATTTATTCAGCATGATAAGGGTTAAAGTTCTAAGCAAAATTGCAGCAGACAACATACTTTATTATTCTTGATGGTTATGAGCTTAAAGTTTTTTGTTGTTTTTTTAAACCTGAGGTATCATAGCATGAATACCCTTGTCAAGGGGGTGAGGGGGAGGGGGGGGGGGGGGGCTCACAGCATGAACACCCTTGTCAAGGGTGGGGGTGGGGAGGTTTAAGGTTGTTGTTTTTTTTTAATATCTAGAATGCCGGAAAAAGCCATCTAACACAATTTTACACATTAACTACGTGAACTTTTATATTAGTCAGTTTCTGTATCATTCGAAGGAAAAAAAAATGTCACCAACATACATGCATTTAAAGATGGAACTCTATTTAAAACAGAGCTTTTCTGCTTGGCATAGATCACAGAGAATGTCACAGATTTTCTGTTTTGCACAATCATTGCAGGGAATTTTAATTTGGCGATCATAGATGACAGGTCATTTAGCTGTCACATGTGGCAAGACTTATTTTCTGCTTTTGTACAAGTTAAAATTAAAAACATACAGTTACATACATGTCACAGAAAAACAATCTTGCCCCCACCACTTCCTAATCCTTTTTTCAATTTGAGTTTGAAATAAAGATGAAACTCTTAAAGATTGTTTTAAATGGTGCTGGTGGGGGCGAGTCTGTGCACTTACACCCCACTCCTACCTAGAAGCCAAATTATGCATTTTTATAGTAGTCACCAGCTCTCTAAACTTTAGAGTTTGCCCCTAGCTGGTGGTTGGGTGGTGTATGTTTTTTGTGAACTGAGGATAAAATTCATGTATACTCTTTTCAAGTGTGTGTGGGGGACTGGTTTCAGCAGAGGATTCAGGTATGCTCTTGTCAAGAGGGGTCCGGAGGTTCTCCCCCAGAAAATTCTGAATTTCAAGAAATCAGAAGCCATCTTAGGCTTATTCTATATATTCTTATTTCTCTTCATTGTTTGTTTGATTGGGCTTAACGTTGCTTTCAACAATCTTTCAGTCATATCGCGACGGTGTCTGGATGTGACAGGGAGCTCAATGCTCACTTTTAGAGTGCTGCCTCACTGAAATATCATGCCCCAGACACTTTGACATGATATTCCACCCAGTCACATTATACTGACACTGAGCTGACCAGTTCCGATTCCTAGCTCTACTTTCTGAATGCTGAGCGCCAAGCGAAAGAGCAGCTAGTACCATTTTTAAAGTCTTTGATATGACCCGGCTGGGGATCGAACCCGCAATCTCCCAGTCACAAAGCGGACTTTAGTTTTCTCTATTTTTTCTTCTTATTCTTTAAAACCTTCAGATTATTCTTTATATTTTAAGCTTCATTTTTCTCTAATCAGTATTTTTTTCACTATTTTTTTCTCTAATCAGTATAAAAAATGGCCATTATTCTCTAATCAATAAACCCCATCCACACCCTCAAGTATGGTAAGGAGTTAAGGTGTCTGAAAACTGAGGGAAAACATGGTAAATATTCACAAACACATATGTTGGGGTGCTTCTAATGGTTACCTACAAGGCCACAACATATGGTTTAATGGAGAGAAGTGCCTTATCTGGACCTAATAGGCTTAGTATGCATATTTCAGACTATTTTCATCTGACAAATTTGTTCACCTTTATTCAACACAAATCTAAAATGACTCAAATAGACAGCTTTTTATTTCATTTTTTACAACCTGCCTATTAAAATAGAAATAATGAAACTACATTCCTAAAAACACAAAATTTTACAATGAGTCAATTATCAATTGATTCATTATTGATTATAATTGATCTTCAAGACAACACTGAGTATATGTGTCATTATTTACCACAGAATACCATTCTTCACTATGGTAGCTTTTAACAGAAATTGGATGAACGACCGTCTCATTTGCCATCTTGTTCAACTCAGGATGTGGTCGAGTACCAAACAACTGTAAAATATTAATAGGCTTTAGTGACACAAATACACTTTCAGGGGACAAAACTGTCTGAATATCTTTTTGCTTTCCTTAAAAAAGGGGTCTACTCTTAAAGGAAAGAATTTACAAATTAATTCCTTTTAGAGTATACCCCTTTTCAGAAAAAAACAAACAGGAAGTCATACTGAAAGCTGTCTTCCTAAGGCCCATCTCTGAGTTAGAATTATTTGATTCCATGGAAAATTTTAGACAAATTGATCAAAATCAAACATCCACACACCACAGAGGACTTCCCAAGGGTTGGGGGAGGAAGGGAATAGTGAAAACATTTTACGGGAATAGAACAAATTTTGGGGAACATGGAAATAATGAAAATCTCTTTCAGGGAACAAGGTCAAATATTTTTAGGGATTATGGCCTGGTGGTAACCCTCTGGGAGGGTTTCACCATTGCCCCATGCAATTGCCTGCTACATTAGGCTAGGACTATTTTGGGGGTTTTGAATTTTACTACAGTCATTTGGATAGTCCTGGGTAAGGTTATGCTTCATAACAATTTCCAAATAAATGGCTGATCAAAACTTGATTTTTTTGGGGGCTGATAGAGTATTATCCTTCCTTGAAATACCCCACCAAAGAATTTGTCATTCTTCTTTGGTTATCTGCCTTTGCGATGACTATGGAGTACACCACTGATCTGGCTAGTTCGGAATAGTTTTGCTAGTTCCGAATAATGAATGCGGGATCTATAAAAAAATCCCTCGGATAATGCAACTGCCTCTAAACATTACTTTATTAACTTGTATTTTGTGTTACGGAGAAAATTAATACAATATAAAGACATTCGTCACAAAGGGACAGGTTCACAAAGACCTTAAAACCGGCCTTTTAAGCCAAAATCGCACAATTCATGGCATAACAAGTTTTCGGCATGTAGACCCTCCTTACTGCAAGATTTAGCTCCTGTTTTCTGGATTAAATAATCTTTCCAATATAAAAAATATTTCTGAGAAATTTAAGAAGTTGCAAGGGGTATGCGCATAAGGTCCCATTTTACCCACTTCTGAAATCCGAAAATAAAATAAGTTTGCAGTAAAATTAAGTGTTAATTTTAATCCAATTCTAGCTGGTGTTTAGCGCTGTGTGATGCCCCTGCAAAGTCTCCCCTTACTTCATCAATGTGCAGATAATATATTAGCGACGACATGAGAAAACATGTCTGAGGTTTTCAATCAAGTAAGACTCAGACGGGCCTACTCAGCCATAGACTGGCTAACTCAGCCACAGCGCCAGATTAGCTTGTCTTGAAAGTTTTGATCTATAGGCAGTATACTGTCTAGACAGCGAGCAACAACAGTGCTGATCAGACTGCACAGATGCACAAACTATGTGTCTTTGTTGTTCGCATATATCATGCAGCAGGTTATCTCATGACGAGGCTCATATTTTCGCTTCAATCATCTGTCATGTGTGTTGAATTCTTTTACATACACTACATCGATATCTACACACCTTTAAACAGTGTATAAACACCTTACCCGAAACTGACTAAATCTGATGCACAAATTAGCGACCGATTAATGGTTGAAAACAAGCACTTTGTTCAAAATCCTAGCAGGGAGCATTTAAGCAGATGTTGAAAAGTATGTTCCACCCAATAGTTGAACAAAAAAAGTTTTAATTGACTGTCTACTTAAGGATATCCAGGCGAATGTTATTTACATATTTACAAAACTTTGTTATGCATAGGGTTGCTAGGGGAAATCGGATCGGATCAATAAGGTTATATTTCCCATATTTATTTTCTGATACATGAAGAAGAATAAATGAACAACAAATTCATACCAGTTTTTATCTTTTTAAATTTGACCGCTGTCATGTATTTGATGATGACTTTTTCACTTATTCGGAACTAGCTAAAACCAGTAACTAGCCAAATAACTCAGAGCAACATATAATTCTGTGGGCATTTGGGTATTTAATCCCATCAAAATTTAATCCATTGGGTAAAATCATATTAGTAGTTATAACAGCTCTGTTGTGCATCAGTTCTTGGACCCAATATACACTGGACTAGTAACTACGGTACAGGTATTGTATTTATTGGGAATATGTTGTCGTGGCTGAGTTCTTATAATTTTGTATGATGAAGTTTAAATGCTCATATTTCAATTATTTTTCAAAATATCTCAGATTTGTTTTCAAAAAGCAATAGTTCAATATATTACCTTTACATCTGCAGCATTATATTTAAGGAAAAACCAATAGTTTTTGTAAACATCAACGAGAAAACTAGGTACCCATTTTAGCTATTTTCGCACTTTTAGCAGAAAATGATCAGAAATTCGCCCAAAATGATGTTATAACTTCAATCTAATTAATTGTGACTTAACATTTTTCAACTTAACTTGTTAAAAACAATTTATTACAACTTCAGTTTTTATCCAAAATCATTTTTAATGACCATAGTGCTGTAAAATAGCGCTAAAATCAAGCCACGACAACATATTTTGGCAGTTCCGTTAATGACAAGTCCGGGTATTATTAGGTCCGAGATCAGTTCAATGCCATTTAAAACGGAGCATACATAAAGCGAAAGTAAAGCAGAATAAAACATTCTATATTATTTTAACCAATAGTAAAATGTTTTATAATAGTCTATTTAATATGATATGCTAGCAATGCCTTTAGGCGGAAAAAGGTAGAGGAACAGCTTCAAATATTGGCGCTTTTTGTCACTTTTCTTATGGGTGCTCTTGCTGGTACCCGCTTGAACAGTTACCAACCAATTCATATTTGGTTATTATTTTTGCTTACTTATCCTACACAGATGTAAATAAAAAAAAAAAAAAAAAAAAAAAACAGAAAATTTTGACGTACATATTGTCCTGACAAATTTAATAACATTTATATATTAAAATAAATTTACTGTAATTCTCGTCTACCCGTGATCTCCAACACATTGTTTCAATATGGCGGCCAGTTGACATTTTTTCGTCGGTGCCCGAAATTTTTTACAGATTATCAAAAAACAGATATAAATCACAGTCTTGAGCATGTCTATTGCGCATATCGAAAGCCTCACGGCTTCATTAGTACGGGAATATTTGAGTAGGAAGGTAAAATTTAACTAACTTTTTACAATCTTTCCATGATAGTATTTTTGTGTTATTGTTCATTGTAATTCGGCCATAACGTTTTCGGCCAATTAATTATAGCATAATGTAATATGAACTTAGGCGCTTCCTAGACCCAGGCATGGTCATTTTTTACTGTTGATGTTCATGCTGCCTGGGTCAGGAATATTTGCACAGAAGAAAGATAAAACAAAAAGACCATTAGCTCAGTCAGTGGCAAGGTTTGTCTCACGACTAGCTACACACCTCTGCTGTGTAGGTTTGAGTCAAGCTGGGGACACTATGTTACGGTATGTGTGAATGGTTGGCAGTTCTTTCCTGGTTATGGTGGTTTCACAGGGTATTTCCCAGTCCATTACAACTGGAAACTACCCAGGCTTTCCTCCACCACCAAACTGTCCTCTCAAATAATAGTCAGCTATGACTGATTCAGAGTAATTGGTAGAAAGAAAGAATCCAAGATTTTCATTTTTCACGCCAAATTTTATGCTTGTGAAATCCTAATATGTGCCTCATTAATTTTGATCAATCAGTTAGGAAGCAGTCGTGTTTCTAAAATGGAATTCGAGGTACTAGTTGTAGATTGTAGGTTTTCTGAGAGATTTGTTTAGGTGAATAATGTTTAATTGGCACAACTAATGAAACTGGTAAGAAGGAAAAAGAAAAGAAAAACTTCAGCGTTATCTACGGACAGCCTATTGGCATAATGGCACATCATGTAGGTTGTGGAGAAACATATTCACAAGTTCAAAGGGAAGTAATTACCAGTTCAAACAAAAGTGTTCACCAGTCCAAAGGGAAGTGCCTCTCAAAATCTCGCTAAACATCAGGAGATTTAAACAAGAAAAAGGGACCATGACAGAAAACTTACCCAGGTTTCATAATTATAAACACAGATGCATGCATATATGTATGCATTGTGTATATCATATGTCATATCGCTGACTGCTTTGCTTTAGGCCAAGGCTTGTGGCCATGCCCATACTATAAAGAGGAAGAAGAATTTTTTTTTTTTCAGCCTGTACAATCAGTTTCAAAAGTATTTGTATACCTAATTCTTAGTCATTTCAACATAGAAAAGGCTCATTTGGTTTTTAAGGGAAAGGATAATAATTTGTTGTGAACTCGTGTTAGTCTTAAGAGTTATTCTTTTTAGAATCTATTTACCATCACTACACTGACATTTACAAGTACAGTTTCTTCCCAGACACCATTAGGGATTGGAATGCACTCCCTGCATCTATAATATCCTCTTCTGAAAGTTCTGAGGACCTGTCGCTAGATTCACATCACTTGTGAGATCTAGAGACCAGTCTAGGCAATCGTTGGCCCTGGGGAATGAATGTCTATTGATGTAAAATACCAGTAAAATATTCAGATTCTGATACACCTCGTGTTAGTGCTATGTGGAAGCATTTAGAATCTATCTTCAGTACAGCTGGTATTAATGTTGTGGCAGCTGTAAAATGTTCCGAGTACTTCACTATAGTGTAGTTTATATTTTTTGGCCTTTTTGATAATTGAGCTCATTCTGGGATTTTTTAAAATTTATTTGAGTGTCACTGTTCAAGCAGGGACTGCCACTCGTCACTTCTCTGTAAAGAGATCCCCTGTTTTTAATTGTATTTAAGCTGTATTTATCTGCATCTTAATTGGCTTGGAAGACACATGTACATGTACATATGCACTTAAGTTTGAAAATGTCCGGTTTCGCTGAGTGATGAAACTTATTGGAAGGCGGGCCCCCGTATCCATTAGGTTTCTCACCGCTGTGGTTCGAGCCTCGCTCGGGTCATATGTGGGAAAGCCAAGTTCTGCTTACGGATGGTCAGGTGGTTTTTCTCCGGTTTTCGCCCACCTTCGATGAACGATCGGCTCGATATAAGTGAAATATTCTTGAAAGGGCCGTAAAACCCAAATAAAAAAAAAAAAAAAAAAAAAACTTATTGGAAGAAGAATTATATAAGGACTGATAATGCCTAATTGGCCAAAACTAGCTAGTCGGACCCAGAAAACTTGACACCTTGTCTGTTTTCAGTTTTGTGAGTGTGTTCATTGCTCTGAATGGTCATTCCTTTTACAACATACATGTATTTGTTCTAATTTAGGAAATTCGGAAAAGTATTGCAAAAAATTAAGGTGTTCAAATATTTAGAGTAAAAGCACTCTACATGACTGTTTTCCTCATGGACCTGATATTCTATTTTCAGGGGTTGAAGACAACATTACGAGTGATGGATGAAGAAAGTCCTCGAGAAGAGAACAGCATCAGTAACAGACAGTTACTTGTGAAAGAGCTACACATTGAAAAAATCATGAAAAGAAATAAAGTGAGTTTTTTATACCCCCGCCATTCAAAGAATGATGAAAGGCAGTGATTTTTTTACCTGCGAGTCCCGCTTCATATACTCACAACCTTGTCTCTAGGACTCACAAAATTTATACATGTGAGTCCCTAAACTCACAAAATACAACAGAAAACTGCTCGAAAATATGTTAAGGACTTGTGATTTTATCCTGGAACTCGTTAAATATCAATCTTGCTAGTCCCTTGGACTCAGTAGAACCAAAAGGTAAATAAATCACTGGAAAGGGCATATAGTGTCCATCTGTCAGTCTGTGTTCAGCATTAGAAATTTGTGTATAAGTTTTTCAGGCAAGGGCATCTGTGTCCTTTGGACATATTTTTAGTTTTCGTAGATCTACATACACATGTAAGACTTTTTTTGATGGGTTTTTAAAAAAAAAATCCGTCCTTTAAAAAGCAATGGTCAAGCGTCATCCCTGGTTTACCTTTAGGTTAACCTTTTTTCAAAATGATATGTTACCTGGAATGGATTGCTTTCATATTTAGTAGGGATCAAGAGGAGGATCAGAAGGCATGTCACATGCAAGAGAGACAACTCTCACTTTTTTCTTTGTGTACTTATCTCCTTTGAAGTAATCCCAGGTTTACCTTTTGATTTATCTTTTTTCAAAGTGATATGTTACCTTTATTCTTCAGTGGATTGCTTTCATATTTGATAGGGATGAAGAGGAGGACCAGCAGGTTTGTCACATGCAAGAGACAACTCTCACTTTTTTTTGTGATGTACTTATCTCCCCTGAAGCCAAAATCTTGTGCAGGCCATAATTCCCATACTGTTTTTGATAATATTTGGAAGGGACATGTTTCAGGTCAAGTAAGAGTGTTGCATGCAAGAAGGACAACTCTTGCTCTATACTTTTCCAGTTATCTTCCCTGAACAAATTTCTAAGCCAAATTCTTGGGAACTCCATAACTTCTTAATGGTTTGAAATATGTTGATCATATTTGGTAGAGGCATAGATAAGGACCAGAAGACGTGTCCCGTGCAAGAGAGTCAGCTCTTACTTTCTCCTGTACTTATCTTTTCTGAATTCATCCCAGGTTTACCTTTTGGTTATCCTTTTTTCAAAGTGATATGTTATCTTTATTCTTCAGTTAATTGCTTTCATATTTGATAGGGATGAAGAGAAGGACCAGTAGGCATGTTACGTGCAAGAGACAACTCTCACTTTCTCCGTTATGTACTTATCTCCCATGAAGCCAAAAACATCAGGTCAAGCAGGAGTGTTACATCCAAGAAGGACAACTCTAGTCTTGCTCTCTACTTCTTCTAGTTATCTCCCTTGAACAAAGCTCTAAGCCAAATTCTTGTGCACTCCATAACTTCTTAGTGGTTTGAAGTATGTTGATAATATTTGGTGGATGCATAGATAAGGACCAGAAGAAGTGTTACGTGCAAGAGAGTCAACTGTTACTTTCTTCTTTATGTACTTATCTCCCTTGAAATCGAAATCTTTTGCAGGCCATAACCCCCATACTGTTTGGGATAATATTTGTTAGGGACATATATCAAGTCAAGTAGGAGTGTCGCATGCTAGAAGGACAACTCTTGCTTTGTTCTTTTTTCAAGTTATGTCCCCTGAACAATTTTCTAAGTCAAATTCTTGCTGTGGTTCAGAAGTAAAGTGTCAACTTCAAGATCATGAGTTAGCTAGTAAGCGGTTAAACCCCAGTGAGCACCAAGTGTTGTGTTCTTGAGCAGGACACTTTATCCACATTGCTTAGTACTGGTTTCTACCTAGGAAGACCTGCATGTAATACTCAGTTAAGGCTGTCACAGTATGAAGAGATAGAAACAAAAGAAAACAATAAGTACTTTTTGGTTGAAAATCTAGATACACTGGAACTTCTTTTTAAGATGGTTCAGATATCAGACAGTTTTACAGGTGGAACCCAAAAGTGTTGTATCCAAACAAAAATGTATAGATTATATAGAAAAAAGAGCATTTATGGTCATTTTCTACATAATCTAGACATTTTTTGTTTGGATTCAATACAGTTGTTTAGCTAACATGGTTTTTACTTTAGATCCCAGCAGTCTAAATAATGCTTTGACATGCCAATATGTTCTGTATGTTCCCATTAGAGTCACCTTAGTGAAGCAGGTCTATTTATTAATATTGAACATATGTTTTTTGGTTGTTGTTTTTTGCAAACTAACAAACTTCTATGGTATGCCTATTTTTTTACATGTAGGCCCAAATTTTCAGTGATATACATTGTATATCATTCTTGACTTAGATGAATAGCTGGTATTTTATTAGAACCGGGCCCAGCCACATGCTATAACGAGAATGCCACCTTATCTGCAGTTTTTCATACAATATAGTATTGATACATTTCTTCTTTCTCCACAAAAAACATATGTTGTGTGTATTCATTAGAAGCATCTCAATAAGGCACTTCTAATGGGTAGCCAAAACACAGTGAAGATATATGTTGTGTGTACTCATTAGAAGCATCTCACTGAGGTACTTCTAATGAGTAACCAAAACACGTCAGTGAAGATGTGTGTACTCATTAGAAACATTTCACTGAGGCACTTCTAATGAGTAACCAAAACACATGTCTTGGTGAAGATATATGTTGTGTGTACTCATTAGAAGCATCTCAGTGAGGCACTTCTAATGCATAGCTAAAACATGTCTCAGTGAAGATATACATTGTGTGTGTACTCATTAGAAGCATCTCAGTGAGGCACTTCTAACAATTAGCCAAAACACATGTCTCAATGAAGATAAACATTTAATGTGTGTACTCATTAGATGTACCTCACTATATTTCTTATTTTTCCACAAAAACTATGTTGTGGCAGAGTTGTGGAATTATCAAATTTTATTACTTGTCCACAGATAAATAAACGGTCAAAATCAACTTGTCCAACCAAGATTTACTTGTCCGAAAATTGACATTTTTCATATTTCTCAAAGAAAACATACGTTATGGGTACTCATTAGAAGTGCCTCTGTGAGGCACTTCTAATAAGTACCCACAACACATTTTCTTTGAGGAATAAGATAAATATATATCTCCTAATCTTGATACTTTTAATAGCTAGAGCTATGAAGTCCTTGGCCCAGCACAAGTAAATTGAAATTTCTTACTTATCCTCAGGGAAATGGGACAAGTTGGACAACCTGGGCATGGTTTTCCACAGTCCTGTGTTTGGTGTACTCATTAACCCTTAAAATGCCAAGAAAAATGGCATCTGAAAATGCTGTCTGTTTATGTCCTCTGCTGAATATTCTTGCTAACTTTTCAAACCTATTTTTGCATACAGGCAAACAGTGTGGACCCTGATCAGACTGCTCCTAGAGGAGCAGTCTGATCTGGGTCCACACTGTTTGCAAAAATGGTTTTTAAAATCACAAGCAGATGACAAAGCAGACAACAATTGTTGTGATTGGATAAATAAGAAAAATATTATGTAGATACCTCCTCTTATCTGGACACATTGTAATTTCAGGAGCAGATGCAGCCATTAAAAGCTATGCTTGAAGTTATCATAAATTTCCTTCTGGATCAGAAACAAAAAATACTAAATGGGGAAGTAGAACCAGTGAGTAGACCTGCTTCTAGACGATCAATGGTGAGGACGACCAAAGAAGATAGTTCATCCAGACCAAAGGAAGATAATTCAGTGAAACCAAATGTGGAAACTCAGCTAACCTTTGATGGTTTCCCAACTGGACAACAGGACGATGAAGATGATTTATTAAAACCAGATCCTAACTTTAAATACCCTGCATACCAAAGATATGGAAAAAAGGCAGCAGCAAGTAAAGATATGAGTATGTGTCCCTGTGTAAGGTGAATAGATATGTCCCTAAGGGAGATCACTCTGACCAAAAAGTACATGTATTTGCCTCCCTTTTCAAAGTGAGGCTACTGTACCTCTTGATAAGGAGTTTTTTGGTTTGTTTTGTTTTTTTTCAACCAAAAAGTACCTATGTTTTTCTTATTTCTCAATGAAAACATACTTTGTGGTGCTTATTAGAAGAACCTTGCTGAGGTGCTTCTGATGAATACCCACAACATATGTTTTCGTTGAGAAATAAGAAAACAATTTACCTGAAACCCACACTTATCTAAACTAAGATAACCTTGTCTATCACCGAGATGTGTTTTGGCTACTCTTAACCCTTGTCATGCTGAGTAAATTAAGATGCCATGCCCACTTCTAATTTCCAGCCAATCAGATTACTTGATCTGGGTTTTTGATAGAAATTCACATATTTAATGACAAACAGTGGAGATCCAGATCAGTTGGCTTCTTCAGAAGCCAACTGATCTGGATCTACACTGTTTGCTAAGACAGGGCATGTCGTGCTTAGCAAGAGAAGGGTTAAACTGAGGAGCAAATTCATCACTTTAAGAGTAGTCCCTCACCCTCACTTCATGAAAGGATACGTATAATAGGAAACAAAGTTTTCTAGAATTGTGGATCCCCGTTCAAAAGGGAGGCAACAGTTTCCATCTTAGAATACTCCAAAAATACTCTCTCTTTGAAGTGTACCAACTCATTTTAATGGGAATAAAATCACTTAAAAGGATAGTAACTCTGTCAGAATTGTTTTGTCTCCCTTTTGAAAAGTGGTCTGCTCTAAACAGAAAGAATTGTTCCTCATGGGTGCAAAATTTCTCTTTGAGAGTAGACCTTTTTTTTTTTTTTTTCAGATGGAAATCTATGTTCAGGAAAGCCAACCATGACAGTACAAAATTTCAAGGCCTTTTTTTTTCAGGACAGATTACTGTGAAACATTTACTACATTGCAGCTGTGGCAACAAAATTTGGCAGTTTATAAAGAAAGCCTTGTTTGCACATTTTAATTTTGGCTTATTCATACTTTCAGATGTGTGCCACACTATAAACATTTATTGAAAACTGAATATTGGAGGAGTTTTATTTTGGTGGTTTTGCCTAGATTACCACTAGCCCCAAAACAAAGTGATTGCCAAATATCATTCAGCTGATTTTTAAGGGAACAAAATAAGAAAACAATTGCCTATGAAATTCACAACATGAGAAAATATACCTAATGATGCATGCACCTAAAGAAGACTTGAGATCAGACAGTCAGGGCTGTGGAAATACTATGCCTGACTTGTCCAACTTGTTCTATTTCTCTGAAGACAGGTAAGAAATTTCAATTGTCTTGGGACAAGGGACTTCATAGCTGTAACAAAGAAGAGCACCCAGATTATGAGATATATATATTTTCTTATTTCTCAAAGAAAACATATGTTGTGGGTACTCAAATCGGTACCCACAACATATGCTTTCTCCAAGAAATAAGAAAAATGTCAATTTTTGGGCAAGTAAATCTTGATTAGACAAGTCGATTTTGACCATTTACTTGTCCTTGGACAAGTAATAGAATTTGATAATTCCACAACCCTGAGGCAACACAAAGTGTGATCAGAGTCTTCCAAATCCACTTGAAGCTCTAGATTAGTTGAGTAGCAAGACAATTATTTATTTTTACTTCTGCATGAAAACATATGTTGTGGCCACTCATTATGAAGTGTTTCTGATGCGTACACATACCATATGTCTATGGAGTAATAAGAAAAAACATTGCTTTTTTATGCCCCACCATTCGAAGAATGGTGGAAAGGGCAGATAGTATTACCCATGTCCATTCGTCCTTCCATCTCCGCCCTCGTCAGAGATGGCGTTAGCAGTCTGCAGTTAAAGTTTTTCAGGCTGGGGCATCTGTGTCCTTTGGACACAATTCTTGTTAATGATAAAGATGCCTACCTGGAGCTTTGATGTCAGAAGGTAAATATCACAACTCAAATATTTATTGGTGCTTAATATGTAAGGATGTTTATTTCAGATAAGCAGCATTCTAATGATCTTGTGATAGAAGACAGTACCGAGGGTGAGACTGTTCTTGGTCATGGTAAAGCAGGGGTAATGCAGATGGAAGAAGAAGACCAGCTGCCTACAAATCCCAGGACAACACAGACTCGACCTCGTAGCTCAACCAAACACAGAGGTCTTGGCATTTCAGGGCCTATTACCAGCACAGAAGTATGGAGAAATTAATTATTTTTATCACATTTTAGAGTGCCAGTGGGAAAAATCTTGTGTGCAAATGGCAAAGCCCCAACCAGAATACACGTTTCCATATTAAGCCTAAGTATTTGGACAGATAGGCCCTTGGAAACTGTATAGACTAAGATCAGGCAGAATGCAGCATCTGATCAGGGTCTACACGGTTTTCCATACATACAGCAAAATTTTAGACACATCAGCAGGTAGTAGAATGGACTATTTCAAATTTCAGCAAGTACAGTAAATATATAAGGTGTCTCAATACTTAGGGTAAATACTGTACCTTTTGTGAATGACAATGACCCATGTCATCCTGCTCATGACATTTGAGGGTCTCTGAGGGAACATTAAGATTTCACTTTTGTCTATAGCAAAGACCCAGGTCAGCCTGTGTAATGTTATGTAATCTGAGAGTAATACAGGAAATAAGAAATGTGATTTGCAACAGTTGCCTATCTGTCAAGATCACTTGTGAATTCAGTGGGAGTTTAGGTGACAAAATTATTTAAAGCTGTTATTTTAAGTCTCTCCAAATAGAAAATGCAGTCTGATCAGAGGCTACACTGGTAACAAATATCATTTACGACTTAAAGAAATATTGTAGACACTGATCAGATATCCCTGAGTCTGTGTGCTGGTTGGCTGTGCCACATCACGAAACATACCTATATAATTTTGACCCCCTTAAGCCCTACTTTTATATAGTAAAACTGGGGTTTACAGGGGTATACATTATTTTTCTTATTTCTGCTCAAAAACATAGATTGTGGGTACTCCTTAGAACAGCCTCAGTGAGGTGGTTCTAATGAGTACCCACAGTCTATGTTTTTGAGCAGAAATATGAAAAATGTCAGAATTTTTTATCTGAAAATTTTCATTTTTTTTGTGGTAAAATTTTTAGTATATTTGAATAGGCATGTTTTCGTAATGTCAGGTCATTTTTTACTTTGAGGGACTTGCATAAAGTAATATATAAATGGACAAAGCCAAGACAGACTGCACATACCTTCAGTCTATAGCTACAGATAAATCACTTTTTTTTTCAGCTTGAAAAGTACTGATATTTTTCTTATTTCTCCTTGAAAACATATGTTTTTGGTACTCGAAAAGGTATTTCTAATGCATATCCACAACATATGTTTTCATGAAGAAATTAAAAAATATTAAAAATTTCATACTAGATCGGGCAGTCGATGGCACGCCATCGCAAATCCCCACGCTTCTGGCAGAAATTGCCCTTGTACCACACAGCATAGTTTTAAGCAACCAGGTTTAAAAAATGGAATATTTTTATGGAATTTAGAGTAATTCACTTGTCAATAACTTTTCTGCTGATAAGTTGTACTAGGATATTGTTTGTAACCATCAACTTAATTTTTGACCCCGCCCCACCCCCCAAGTCCCACTCCAAGGAGTGTTCCTGGGGTCACAAAGTAAATCCCGTTCAATATGTTTTACATCTATGACTACTGAGTATATGTGCACATTTTCGCATAAAAATCTGTAAAATTGACTTTGAAATTGGAAATTGTTAATATTTGACCTTTTGACCCCTCCCCAGGGCCCCTGGGGGCAGGGCCAAAAATAAACGTGCTCTTGCATGCCCCACTTGTGTAAGCAAGCCACTCATCAAATTTGGTTGGATTCTGTCCAGCGGTTTGGGAGGAGATAGCATAACGGACGGACAGACGGACGGATGGACAGATGGACGGAGCCGATAACAATATCCCCGACGCTTTTTCTAAAAAGTGTGGGGATAATGATATCCTCTTTTATCTGGAGTTATGCCAAACTGATCAGATTGTTCACTCTTCTGATACACTATATTTGGATTGTGCTGAAGCTGAATAGCAATAGTAGAATGTAAACTTTCTATTGTCTTCAACTCTTGTCATGCTGAATAAGTTAAGATGCCACGCCCACTCTAATTTTCAGCCAATCAGATTACATGATCAGAAGCCAACTGATCTGGATCTATACTGTTTGCAAAAACATGGTATACATGTATCCGGGTCAAGCAAGACTAGGGTTAACATGTATCATTTATATGAAACCTTCAAAACTTACCTAAGAATGGATACACCTGCAAGAGAAATAACTTCGACAAAGATATAATTATCTCCATTCTGATTAGGGGCTACTCTTAAAACAAAGAATTTTGCTCCCTCTGGGAGCAGATTATTTCCTTTGAGACTAGCCCCAACCCCCTTGTCTGAAAAGTTTCTAGTAGCAGGGAGGCAATTTCCTGTCTGCAGAAGATGTCTGACTTTACAAAATGGCAAAAAAATATGTTCACCTTAACGCATAGCATGCTGGGTAAAATTTATAGCAGATGACATATTGAAATAGTGTTTTTATTTGTCCCAGAAAACAGGTTTTGACAGCTCATTCGAATTGTCTCCAGTAGAGACAATTTGCATGAAATGTCAAATCTTGTTTTCTGGGGAAAATAAAAAAATCTCATCAATTTGTCAGCTAAATAAGCCCAGAGAGCAGTAAAGGTTAGTACTGTATTTGAATAACAATGGCCCAGACTGTATTTATTTATCTTGTTATCCCTCTATATGAGTCTTTTTAATCATTTGCATATTGTTTCCAGGATACCACAAGAAGAAAATTCCACAAACCACGGCCATTGTCTGCCAGCAAAAACCAGAGACTAAATATATTTGAAAATAATGCTTCTCCAAAAATAACTAGTATAGACAGTATAGACACTAAAGTGTCACCAAAAACTCCTGAAATATCTTCAGTTAAAGAAATAGATACTCTGATATCTAGTCAACCAAAGAAGACTATACAAGATGTTTTAGATATAGAGAAAGATAGACCAATATCTGCTTTATCACGACGAAAGTCGGAAGAGGAAAAAGAGAAATCTCATTATAGTGTTAATACATCAAGTATTAAAACAGGAGACAGAAGATCTAGGACCGGAGGATTAAAAGGAGGAAGGTAGGCATTACGGTAAATGTCCTTAAATTTTGAACATCAAAGTTTCTTACAAAATGGCATATGCAAACAGTGCAGACCAAGATCAGACTGCTCCTGAAGGAGCAGTTTGATCAGGGTCTACACTGTTTGGCATTCCACTAAGTATTTTAAGCAACTGTTGCATAAAAGCAAAATTTAGGCTAAAATAGTACGGAATAAAGTACTCGAAATTTTAGGACATTTACCATATTTTAGGAATTGGGGAGTGCTTGAAAGAAAGAGTACCTCTTGGCTTATCATAGCCGTAGATAAAAGGGATTTCCACATAGATAGTTTTCTTATTTCTTCATGAAAATATATGTTGTAGATTGTCTTTAGACTCACTTCTATTAAAGTATTTAGACACTGTAGCTGTATTTGACCTAAAATCAACTTTTTCATGATTAGACCACCTGATGATGTGTGTAGAAAGTGATAGCTGATTGGCTAACAGTGCAGGCCCCATAAATCTTGATAAGCAGTGTATCCAGGTATATACTTTTATGGTAAATGTTCTAAAATTTCGTACGCCAGAGAGTCTGACAAAATGGCATATGCAAACAGTGTAGATCCAGATCAGACTGCTCCTAAAAGAGCAGTCTGATCAAGATCTACACTGTTTGCCATTCCACTGAGTAGTTTAAGAAACAACTGCACAAAAAGCCAAAATTAGGCCAAAAATGTATGGAAAAATGTGTTTGAAATTTTAAGATATTTACCGTACATATTTCTCCACGAAAGCCAGTGTTGTGTTCCATGAGGCTTTTCTGCTGATGATCCACGATGTACTTTTTCATGGAGAAATAAGAAAACTATCAGTATCTTTTGGTTGAAAAAAAAATGCGTGCACGCACAGAGACACACACACACACACACACACACACACACACACACACACACACACACACACACACACACACACACACACACACACACACACATTTTCTAGAATCATGAAGAAAATACTTCTGTGAATACACTGCATTACCTTTAGTATACTGGGTTCCAGGAAAGGTAGAATTATTGTCTTATTCCTCTACAAAAACTTCAAATATTACAAAAGTAATAAATTATTCCAAATAAGTTCTTCCTGATATTGTTGTTTGATAATTATATTCCCTATAGAAATGAGTGACAACGTGGGAAAATGTACTTTCTTCATCCAGACAACAAAGATAAAATCAGCGTGTGCATCAGTGCAATCTGATCAGTATTTGTTGTCAACATGAAGTAACTTTACATCCTTTGCTAACTAAAATGTGACTAGTGAAGATTTAGTGAATGCTGGGGACACATGTCTGAAGGGACATTTTCTGATGTTGTGGCTCAATTAGTTATGGTATTCTTAGTCTCGTAGGCTCAGTTGGATGATCTGTCCGACTGGAGACCAGGAGGTTGCGGGTTCAACCCCCACCGAGGTTGGCGACATTCTTTAGTGGAGATTGATCATAAAATATTTTCTACGGTCATTCTCTCCATTCTGCTGATTCAAGAAGGGCAGATGTCAGTTTCTGGCAAAAGAATGTGCACAATACTGGTTAACCGCTTAGAGGACTAAGCCTGCCCAGTAAACATGTGGTTAGGTAAACTGACCACGCTCGACATGACCCCATTGGGTTGACTGGGCCATAAAACCTCAACACAAACAAACAAAATTCACACTAGAGACTTGATCCGGATTAATTTGATTCAGATCAAGTTGATTTGGATCAAATTGCATTCATACTGGCAACCAAGTTGATCCACATCAAGTTGAATTCACACTACAGACTAAATTGATCTAGATTAATTTGATCTGCATCAAATTGATCCAATCAAATTTATGTTCACACTGTTATTGCATTCACATTGCAGCAACATAAATTTGAACCACTTCAACTTGATCCAGATCAACTTGATCTGGATTGTTGGCCTATAGTGTGAACGGAACTTGATGTGGATTATCTTGATCTGCATCAAATTAGCTCAGTGTGATGCAGTTTGATGCAGATCAATTTGATCCGGATCAACTTGATCCGAACGGAACTTGATGTGGATTATCTTGATCTGCATCAAATTAGCTCAATGTGATGCAATTTGATGCAGATCAATTTGATCCAGATCAACTTGATCCGTATCCAGTTGATCAGGATTAAGTATGTGTTGTGAATGCGGCCTCAGACATTTGAGAGAACAAAGATGAAATTTGTGCTCACAATGAGATTCCAAAGGTCTGCAAACTCAAACTCGGTGTGATGAAACATACATTACTGGAAATATATAGTATGTTAAAAGTTGCTCTGACAGTTATAAACATTTAATGAATGACTAACGGGAGTTGTATATAGAATGTAACACTGATAAGGAGTTATTGTTTCCATACATTTTTGAATAATTAAGGAAGATTACTGATAGGGGAGTAACATGGAAAAAATATTTACTTCTTTTTCACTGTGAGCCACTCTCTAGAATTTTCAGGTGTATCCATTCCCCTTAATTTTTTTTTTTTTTTTTTTTACATCGAGATAAAAAGCGTAATAGGATTGTTTATTATTATTACTTTTTTTTATTTCCATTTAACAACAACAAAATCATCTTGTCAGGAGTTCCTTTATGCTTGCATTTTTTCTGCATAGAAAATAAAAAAAAAAAAAAAAAAAATTATTTATTCATTTTCTCTTGTTTAGCCAATCGTCATCAAGTAGTTCCATCAATACAGTGAAAGTTGGAGATGTGGAGGTGGGAGAAGTAGATGATCTCGATCAAGATTTAGCTGGTCTCAGTCTTGGTCCAAAGATCTCCACAGGGAAACTGCTGAAGTCACACCAAAACTGTAGACCCATTGATCTGAAGACTTGTGTCGTAAGTTTTATATATACCATGATCCTAAATGAGCACTCTGATCTGATTGGAGTCGTTATCGCTCGCGTGTGTGAAAGTGCAAGCTGATCTGAATTTTCACTGCACGTACATGTCTGAAGGTATATTTTCTGATGTTACGGCTCAAATATTGGAACATCTTTACTCATTAGTTACCATACTTTTCCTAAAAGTTGAAAAAATTAATTTTATTACGTGTTGATCTGTTTAACCCCATTGTAGACTGAATAAACTTCTCCACACTGTACATTGGAAGAGTCCAATTTTGATTTTAGGAATGTCAGGCTATGTGATTGAGATATTCCAGGAGAAAAATGGTTGAACTATTTGCAAACAGTGGAGACCCTAATCAGATGCCGCATTCTGTGGCATCTGATCTGGATCTGCACTGTTTGCCGATTACCCATTTAGGCGTTTTCAGACTACAGTGGGTTAAAAACTGCTGGAGTGTGAGGCAAACAGTGTAGACCCAGATCAGATTCTGCATTCTTTGGCATCTGACCTGTTTCTACACTGTTTCCTCAGGCCTGTCTGTCCAACTAATCAAATGCTTTTCCTTAACAAGAAGCATTTGGGTGGCCAATTGGAAAGCCCTCCCAACTTCGAATTGGGGGTGGTCGGGTGGTGCGAAGGTGCTGTGTATCTTACATCACCGGGGCGTCCAACTGATATTGGCTTACAGTTGGGCAAGGCCTGCTATCCTTGTAGTGGGTAAGGGTAGAGGGGGAATGTTTTTATTTCTTCTGTTTCTTCACTTTCATTCCTGTTCCTCTTTCTTCCCTGTCCCTCTCTTTCATCTCCTCTACTCTCTCTTCTATCTCTTTTCTCCCTTTCTCTGGGAGACGACACAAAATGACCCTCAAGGGTTGACGTGTCGTTAAACCCCAACACAATCAAAAAAAAACCAACTTCGAATCATGAGGTCCCAAGTTGGAATCCCACTGGAGGTGGAATACAGCACAGAGTCTTTCATTATCATCCTTGCTTTGTCTCAGTAGGACAAATAATGTTGAAAGGGATGTAAAACACTAAGCCATCATCATCATCATCATCATCCTTTTCATCTTCATCCTTTTCAACAGGTACTCTGAATTATCTGTAGAAAAGCGTCACAAAGTTATCATCTGCTGGTGTTGCCATTACCATGCTAAAGGCTGATGTGACAGGTTATGTCATGAATGTGATTGAATGTTGACCTTTTGAACATGTTTATGTTTAAATCTCATGAAAAATGCTAGATGGACATAACTTTGCTACAATGATGTTTCTACAAATATTCTGCAGTTCCGAGTTTAGCTGAGAAAAAAAGAATGAAGTGAATGTGGTTTGATTAAACATTTCCAGCCTCTTTTGATAGTTCCAGATACTTTTGTTTGTCTGCTGAAAAGTATGGATATTTTTTATTTCTTCTTTAGAACATATGTTGGGGTACTCATTAGAAGAGCCTCATAGAAGCGCTTCTAATGAGTACCACAACATATGTTTTTTGTTGAGAAATAAAAAAAAAAACAATTTTCTGGCTATATGATGTATTCCTCATAGCTGAACCTATACCTTCATTATTGTCTTCCAGGGCCTGAAGACTTTGATATTTGGCACACCAATGCAGTCTTTCAACGATGAATGGAGATACCAAAGTTTTAGTTTCTGTGATCTGCCAAAATTAAAATATGGAATTGTTCAAAAGAAGGTAGGCTTATTTCACTGGAACCAGGTAAATTGGTGATATTTTTCTTATTTTTCCCAGAAAATGGCATTTGACATATCATGCAAATTGTCTCCTGGATGGGAGACAATTTGCATGAAATGTCAGCTCCTGTTTTCTGGAAAAAATATTTCAAAATGTTGTCTGCTGAAAATTTTACCCAGAATGCTATGCATTAAAGAAGTCTCATCATAAAAGGTTTTTCTCCTTGCAGAAATTATACCCTATTTACTTAAAGTACATGAATAGGGAAAGACTGTGTCAAATTAAAATTCTTTATCTTTTCTTTGAAAAATCAAATTATCTTTTCTTTGAAAAATCAAATAAAGGCAGTGTCTAAGATCTTAAATTGAGTGTCTGCTAGTGAGGCAGCCGTATACAAAAGTTCCGGTGATGAATGATGCTGTATTTACAGTATTTAATCAGACAGCTCTGAGCAAACAATGTTTTACTGCTTTAAATGTTACTACATGTAGTAGTATATTTTTTTCATTCAAGCAGGCAATGTGATCACATTAGAGGTTTGTTAATTTTTTGCAGTAACTTTGAAGAAACTGATCACATTCGGGTTATTAGGCAGAGTATGGTGTTTTTTCAGAAGTATTTGTTGTAGCATTTTTTTTTTACATGCATGCCATGCAGCATCTCATGAGAACATCCACTCCATGTGGCATCTCATGAGAACATCCACTCCATGCAGCATCTCATGAGAACATCCACTCTATGCAGCATCTCATGAGAACATCCACTCCATGCAGCATCTCATGAGGACATCCACTCTATGCAGCATCTCATGAGAACATCCATTCCATGCAACATCTCATGAGAACATCCATTCCATGCAGCATCTCATGAGAACATCCACTCTATGCAGCATCTCATGAGGACATCCACTCTATGTAGCATCTCATGAGAACATCCACTTTATGCAGCATCTCATGAGGACATCCACTCTATGCAGCATCTCATGAGAACATCCACTCCATGCAGCATCTCATGAGAACATCCACTCTATGCAGCATCTCATGAGAACATCCATTCCATGCAGCATCTCATGAGGACATCCACTCTATGCAGCATCTCATGAGAACATCCACTATGCAGCATCTCATGAGGACATCCACTCTATGCAGCATCTCATGAGAACATCCACTCTATACAGCATCTCATGAGGACATCCACTCCATGCAGCATCTCATGAGAACATCTATAAGAAATATCCATGCTTTCATAGTCATGTTAAATATTTACAGGGTGGACCATGTGGTGTTCTAGCAAGTGTTCAAGCATGTGTTCTTCAAGAACTCCTGTATGGTGAAAATAAAGTGCCTATACACAGAATGTAAGTTTATTGTCATTTAACCTTAAAACTCCATTCAAAATTGCTACAGACAGCAGTATAAAATGTTGTTTTAGTTCATCTGAGCAAATGGCTCCGGATAACCTTTTAGTTTTAGCATTGCTTGATGTCATCAGTCGTGCTTCTTCAGCAGTTATGTACATTTTAAATGCCTTACTTTTGACATGATTTTCATAAAAAAAAATATTCAGAATATTTGTCTTAATAAAATGAAATCCAGATCAAGTTTTAAACTGGGTAACATGAAGTAAAAACCTAGGTCACTGTATCAGAGCTTAGAAAAACCTTCAAGACATGTTAAAGACCACACTTTTTATGTGATCAACATAATAAATGCCCAAAGTGTGTGCCTCAAGAAAATCTAGGTAATACAGGATATTGGGTCTGATAGGGTAAAAAAACTAGGTCGCAAGGTCAGATCTTATGAAAACCTTGTATACATGTTAGAATTGGCATTTTTGAACGGATCTTGATTAATATTGCTAAGAATATGTTTGTCTTGATGATTCCTAGATCAACTTTGACATTGGGTCACCTTGACTGATTGTAGGAAAACCTTGTTAAGACTTTAAAGGTAACATTTTTATATCCCCAACAAACTGTGTTTGTGGGTGGGGTATACTGTTTTCATGTCCGTCAGTATGTCTGTCCATCCATCATTTAAGTTTTGGTTTCTGCTTTTTACCTTGCTAAATAATTTATTAGAAGGCAGGCATTGCCTTGCAGGGAGTATCTACTAAACAGTGCTTATTGACACTTCTTGTTTAATTCACATATTTGACATGAAAATAAGAATAGATGTAGTTGAAATATTGTTAGAAACATGAAAATTAGCTTTCAAATCAATTTTTTTATCAGCTGCACGAAAAAGTATCAATATACAATATTTACCCAAACTATTCAGACAGACTGGCCTTAGCAAATGGTGTAGACCCTAATCAGCCACAGAATGCAGCATCTGATCAGGATCTACTCTGTTTGCCACTCATCCAGCAGTTTTGTCAGATAGTAAAATGGAGTTGTGCTTTAGGACAAGCCTGGTAAGCAGTTAAGATATTTTAATAGTTAGGGTAAATAAGGTTTTATTATATATATTGCTATAGCCTTGTATCAATAAATCAGCAAGCTGGGCACCGTAGCACATTAGGTAGCGTGTCTGACTGCAGACCCAGGGGTCCCAAGTTCAAATCCCAGCTTGGTTACATAACTTTCGTGGAGATTGATTAAGAAATCATTTCTACGGTCATTCTCCCCCTTTCTTCTGATTCAGAAAGGGCATCTGTCAGTTACTGGTGAAAATACAAGTACTGGTTAACAGCTTAGAAGACTAAGCCTACCCAGGAAAAGTGAGAGTAGGTTATTTGACTGACTGTACATGACCTTAATAGTGTTGACTGGCCGGTAAAATTCCAACTTAAACAAATATATCAATATACATTTCCAGGGTTGATCGCAAAACTGTAGCAAGTCAGATGGTTGTTTTTCCCAATACTTAATCTCCTCACTTTGAAGGCGTTATGAAGATTACAACATTTCTTTCTGTAAACAATGGAAATTTAGGTGCCATTGCTCATATGAGCAATGGCACCTAAATTTGCATTGTTTACAAAGGGTTCAAAGTTGCCCCTAAACAAGGGTTTCAAAAATATGTTTGAGTTACTACAGTCTTTAGCTCAACCCTCGATTCGGGTTTAATGACAACTCTGATTTGGTTGTTTTCATGTGTTATAGTGCTGAGGTAACATTTGCCGAAAGATCTCAAGCTTTAGCTGTTGCATTGTCCAAGATCTTCTGGCGAGCAGGAGAGAAAAGAAAAGGAATTGTAACACTGTAAGTATATCCATTTGTCCAGGTAGTAAAAACTGAATGGCAAAACATTATCACTTGAGATAAGAAGGTTGTCCAAAGAAATATTTCTCTTATTTCTCCATGAAAACATATGTTGTGGGTACTCATTAGAAGTGCCTCAGTGAGGCACTTCTAATGAGTACTCACAACATCTGTTTTTGTGGAGAAATAAGATATATATCTGTACTTTTTGGTTGATAATAGTGCCCTACTTGGAGCTAGATAACATTGTATGTTGATTGTTTTAGAATATGCATAAAATATACGAGGGATGTTTGAAATGAATTGCTTATTGTCCTCAAGCTCAGTATCCAAGTGGGGCAGGATAAAAACCGATACATACCTGTATAGGGTTATTCAATATCTACACAATGGTGTATAAATGTACATGTTAGACTAAGTGTAAGACATAAAATTTGCCATTTGAATACACGCAGTCATTGACCACTGCAGTAAAAATGGTTGGTAGAAGCGTCGACAAAAAAGATGAAATACGGACTTACATCAAAGCTCGCTCAAAACTTGGTTTTTCTTTGAAGAAGCTGATGACTGAAATTTCTACTGCTTTTGGACCTTCTTGTGTGTCTTATGACACAGTTCGGCGGTGGAAAAAGAAATTTGAGTCTGGTGTAGAGTCCATCAAAAATGCACCGAAATCAGGTAGGCCAAAATCTGCATCTCGTAAAGAAATCGTTTCCAAAATAAAGGAAATCATTGAAGGAGATGCCAGATTTACAGTTCGTGATATTGCACGAAAGGTAGGCATATCATTATCAACGGTTCACCTTATTTTGAAGAAGCATTTGAAAGTCAGAAAGATTTCTGCTAGATGGGTGCCACATCTGTTGACTGACAAGCAAAAGAGGCAACGGGTTAAAGTGGCCAAAAAGCTGCTTCAATTGTTTCCAAAATATGATAAAAAGCAGTTTGCCAATGTCGTCACAGGTGATGAAACCTGGGTCCATTATTTTAAACCCGTCAGAAAGGTTAGCAATAAGATCTGGGCCACTAAACACAGCAAACGCCCAATAATTGCCAAACGTTCTTTGAGTACAAAGATGGTTTTGTATGCAATCTTCTTCTCTGGTGAAGGAGTCGCAATAAAAGTGCCAGTGAAAAAGGGCAAAAGCATCACCGGAAAGTACTACAAAGACGTAGTACTGAAGAAACTGAAAAAGTATTATCAGAAACGACGCCCTGCCACTGGTTTTAAACATGTCCGTCTTCTACATGACAATGCCCCAGCTCATACCTCAGCAATAGTTACGGCGTTTTTGAAGAAAGAAAAAGTAACTGTTTTGCCTCACCCCCCTCATGCATTTCTAGCCATGGGGAGTACTTCGAGGGCATGAAATGAGTACTTTTGGGCTAACTTGAAATTTGAAGTCTCCAGATAGAAATAAGCAATTCATTTCGAACATCCCTCGTACGTAGCTTCATACCAGGGAAACATTCAAGGGATAATTTTTTGTTATTTTTCTCCATTGGAATCTGTTCACTGAGGCTATTCTGATGAGTACAACAGAATTATCCTAAATTATCACCTTATATTTATTATCTGGAGTTATAGTATTTGGGAGCCATGGTTTGAAAGTGTTGGTATCCAGAATATGATTATACATGTATTACATATCTTTAGTACTTTCTTTGAATAGAATGAGGAAATATTTCTTTTAGATTAAGAATGCTATCATGCCATGAGTGAAGATGTTGTAACACTGCAAAACTTACAGATGTAATTTGAAAACATCAAAAACAGAATTTGATGACAAAGAAATCATATTTGATGATATGTAACACATAAGCTTCTTGGTGAGCGGGGCATTTAGGTAAGGATTTTTTTTTGTCTTCATGAAAATATATGTTGTGGTTACTCATTTGAACTTTGTGAGGCATTTGTAATGAGTACCCACAACAGATATTTTTATGGAGAAATTAGAAAACTATTAATACATTTTTGGTTGAAAAAAAAAAGCATCTTATCTAGAGTGATATAGTCGAACCTTGTTATCTCGAACTCGCTTATTTCGAATTAACGCTTATCTCGAAGTGAAAATCTGGTCCCTGTTTTAACATGAACCTATGACAACAGGTAACAAAATAATGTGGAAAAGAGGAGAAATTGCTCCTCAGGAGCAATTTCTCCTCTTTTCCACATTATTTTATATACATATTTCTAACTTCAGGAGTCAAATTACATATTCATTTGTTAAATGTGGTTGTTCAATTTATTGTTTTCCTCACTCTCTCAATTCTGATATGTCGAGGTACGGATATCTCGAAGTGTTTCAGTGAGTCCCTTGGAATTCGAGATAACGATAGTCGACTGTATTTTTATTTCATACCTGCAGATACAACATTTCTTCCGTCAGAAAGTATGGCTATTTTTCTTACTTCTGCACAAAAATATATGTTGTAGTACTCATTACAAGAGCCTCAGAGAGGTGCTTCTAATGAGTACCCACAACATTTTTTGTCATGCAGAAATAAGAGTGGGTATCAGCAAAAACATTCTTTATTTTATCCACAGACCATCAGGAAGGCCAGTACTAGGAAGTGGTGGGAAGTTTAGAGCAGATGAATTCATAGAAACTGTAAGTTAATATCATTTATTATCAATACACAGTAGTAATAAATAGATAAATAAATATATAAATAATTAAATATAATAAATAAATAAAAGAAAAAAAGAAAGAAACACTTAATACAGGCAAAGTCATGCAAATAGGGACATTTTCTTTTCACAGTGTCTCCCCAATGTATTCTTCACCACCTCTGCACTTCATAACACAGACAGCATTTTTACTCTATGTCACTGATTACTGTGCAAAAAAAAACTTTTTTTCCTGCAATTCTATTGATTTACATTCAAGTATGTGTGTGCAAAGGCCAGAGTTAGGTCTCTTGCAGTGTTGTAATTCATGATCAGGGCCCAGTTGTTCAAAGCGTCGTTAGCTTAACGAGCTCGTTAAGGGTCATTTCGTTAACTGTTTTAGCAGATTCAATATACAATATTCTGATATTTTTTGCTGAAAAAATGTGAGTAGCTTTTGCATTGCAAAAGCTACTCACATTTTTTCAGCAAAAAATTTCAGCATATTCGCGTATCACTCGATTTAAATTTTAACGTATCGTTAACTAATGACGACGTTAGCTTTGAACAACTGGGCCCAGATTTGATTTTAGTGCAGATTATATTTCGTTTCCTTTGGAATCATTGGGCTCATATTGTATAGTTGAAAATGTAATTCTGCTCAAGTATACACATAAGGGCGCAAGCAGTGTGGCAAACCTCATTACTGCTTATGAAGAGTCTCAGTAAAACCAAGACTCCCATTTTCTAATCCGTAGTGTGTTCTTTGTTTCCAAAGGCAATCTTTTTGATGTTTATTTTACTACACTAGAGCTGGTGTTAGTGCCGTGTGGCAACGGTAGAAGATTTCTTTGTTTCCAAAGGCAATCTTTTTTATGTCTATTTTACTAAACTGCAGCTGGTGTTAGTGCCGTGTGGCGATGGTAGGAAGTCTTCCCATACATCACCATAGTGCAAATTATATTTCATTTCCTTTGGGATCATTGGGCTCATAATGGTATAGTTGAAAATGGAATTCTGCTCATGTATACTCTAGAGGGCATAAGCAGTGTTGCAAACTTCATTACTGCTTATGAAGAGTCTCAATAAAACCAAGACTCCCATTCTCTAATCTGTTAATGTGTTCTTTGTTTCCAAAGGCAATCTTTTTTATATTTATTTTTATACATATATACATGTTGTTGTTTTTTCTTATTTCTCCATGAAAACATATTTTATGGGTACTCTTTGAAATAGCCTGACCAAGGACATTCTGTGGAGTACCAATAACATTGTTTATTTGGAGAATTAAGAAGAAGATATTATATTTGACACTCCTTTTGTATAGAGCAGTGCTTTGATTCGGATCATAGGAGGATTTCTTAGTCGCATGTGCAGTCACTAATATACCGTTATTGAATGCTGAGTCATTGGACATGATGTGATGTAGATCAGAAAATACCAATATTGACTGAGACGGAGCCATGGTCAGTATTGGTACTCTCTGGTCAACATCACATCATGTCCAATGACTCAGTAGTCAATAACTGTTTTATTATATAATTACTCCACTGACTGAATTTTAGATGCAATGCTCAGCTGGGGTAACATCTTAGGAAAACGATGCAAAACGTTACTTTTGAATTCTTCTTTGATATTTTCCACAGCATATATTGACTCCACTGACTGGATTTCAGATGCAATATGCAGTGTAACATGTTAGACAAGTGATGTGATTCATTTACTTTCAAATTCTTCTTTGATTATGCTGCACTTTCTTGATCGAGAGAAAAGGGTTAAACTACAACGCTGTTTCCTGTATATGAATAAAGTTCAAACAACAAAACATGATCCAGCAAACTGTTACGTAGCATAATTCCACTGTCTAAGTTTAGAAGGCAATGTGACATGGAAAATCTACTTTTGGAAACTAATGTCCACTGGAAGATCTAATTTTAGAAATCAGTGCCTAATGGAACATTGGACATCAGATATGCCAGGGCTTACAGAATACATTCTTGGCCAGTGAGAGAACGCCTATTTATGGGTTATATAAATTTAGTTATAAGTAAAAGTGTGTTTTAATTTTTCATTTTTGCAGCTGAATGTCTACACATTTGTTGATTTTGAAGAACTTCAGTCCTTTATGAAGCAAGCAGTTAGTCAGGTATGTACTGGTTCCCTGTATAGGACATGAATAAGAGGCTTTAATGTACTCTTACTTAACAATTAAGGTGAATAGATAAGCTTGATAGAGTTTTTCCATTCTATATTTACTGGGAAACAAATTTTGTGACTTTCTGTTTGCTTTTCTGGACACCAGAGCCCTCCTGAAAAGGGTCTACTCTATACAAAAAAGAAGGAGCAAATTCTTTCCTTTTAGGACAGACAGCTTTTCAGAAGGGATCATAGGTCTAGATAAGAGTGGGTATCAGGTAAACAGTTTTCTTATTTCTCAACAAAAACATATTATGTGGGTACTCATTAGAAGCAGAGTACAGCGGTGCTTCTAATGAGTACCCACAATATATGGTTTTGTCTAGAAATAAGAAAAATATAGATACTTATTGGTTGAAAAAAAGTGCCTTATCAAGAGTTATGGGGGTGCAAAACTATTTTGACAATGTTGCCTCCCTTGAAAGTGTATTCATTGTTTAAATTACAGTAAGTTTAGGGTTAAGTGAAACTGTCCCGAATTAGGAGAACTAAATAAGCCTAGCTTTCGTTCTGATCCTTATGTTAATTTGCAGGTCATATTATGTATGTTGTAACAAAATTTGATGAATATGATTAAACCAAATGAAATTGTCTTAAGTCTCTGTTCAGGACTAATTTCCCATCCTACATTCAGACCCAGTCAACCTCCCAGTGCTGTCAGTGCTTTGATTGTCTACAAACCCAGACATTTACATACCTTCCTGTTTTTAAAATGGTGTGGAAAGAATCACCAGAATCAATTGGATACTGGAAAACATACCAGTAATGAGCAAAGGCTTTGCTCAGAATGCGCTAATGATTCAGATGATTTTATAGTAAATGTTAAAATACCGTAATAGAACAATAAAATCTTGATTTAAAAATGAAAAAGTTGAACAGCTGTATTTAGGAAGTTTTCTTGTGGTAGGACTTTATTACGGTTGTATTTGACA
Source organism: Anodontia alba (assembly GCA_964016985.1). Classification (NCBI taxonomy): domain Eukaryota; kingdom Metazoa; phylum Mollusca; class Bivalvia; order Lucinida; family Lucinidae; genus Anodontia; species Anodontia alba. The sequence continues at coordinate 71,092,278 of OZ024833.1, read as the reverse complement.
CCAAAATATTATTGCTTAGGTTTCTGTTCTCATCTCAAGTTGTATTATTGTATGAAGTAAAAAAATATGTTTAAACTAAATGTTGATGTATTTCAGTTTGAAGCAGATGGCGTTGGAGGTGTTGTGTTGTCACTATATTCTGTGATACTGTCAAGAAAAATAGAAGGGTAAGCAGTCTTTTCTTTTACAGGAGGCAGATTACTATGGTAAATGTCCTAAAATTTTGTACACCTAAAGTGTCTGACTAAATAGCACATATAAATAGTATTGACCCAGATCAGACTGCTCTGGAGGAGCAGTCTGATCAGAGTCTACACTGTTTGCCATTCCGCTAAATATTTTAAGATACAAGTGCATAAAAAAAGGCAAATTTTAGGCCAAAAAAAAGTATGGAATAAAGTGTTTGAAATTTTAGGACATTTACAGTAAATGTTCTTCTTTTGGCATGACCTACTTTTAAGGGGAAGATTTTCTGCCATTTTTTACAAGACATTTTTTGTGATTTCCTGTTTGCTTTCTTACATGACAATTCCTTTCATAAAAGTTGGGTACAGATGGGGAAAAATTTAGCATCTAATTTATTGTGGCTTTATGAAGCCCTGGGTCAGCTAGTGATTAAGTGTTTTTAGTTTTGTTGCTTATATACGGGACTCAAGATAAGCTGGGCCTAGTTGTTCAGAGCATCGTTAGCTTAACGAGCTCGTTAGTGGTCAAAATGTTAACTGTTCTAGTAAGTACAATATCTAATTCACAATTATTTTTGCTAAAGAAATGTGAGTAGCTTTTGCATTTGCAACAGCTACGCACATTTTTCAGCAAAAATATTAGCATATATGCATATTTAATGATCAAAGTTTTAATAATACGTTAACTAACAATATTGTTAGTTTCAAACAGCTGAGCCCTGAAGATAAGATGTTTTTTCAACCAACAGAATTCATATTATTTTTAAATCATTTCTAATGAGTACCAACACTATATATTTTCAATAAAAATATTCATGGAAAAATATGAAAAATATTAATCCTGATATCCCGATTATCTAGAGCTCTGGAACTTTGTTTTTATTTCAGGGTCAAAGAGGATATGGATGAACCCACTAATAAGCTGATGGGGGCCCATGGTTACTGTACTCAGGTTAGTACTACATTGTGCATCAGTGGGTACCTTATAAAGGCTAATCTCTCATGGCTCCAGAAAAGCAGGGATACCCACGTTACATATTTCTTCTTTCTCAATGAAAACATATGTTAGTGTATTTATTAGAAGCACCTCAGCAAGGCACCACTAATGAGTACCACTATATATGTTTTCATGGAAAAGTAAAAACAAATATACTTTTCTTTTAGGTTGAAAAAAAAAAGTCTTATCTGGAGCTATGTTCATGTCTTACCCTGTTGCTCCTTGCAGGATTTTCATGAAACTTGGCCCCTTTTTGGCTCTGATGTCCCTTCATCTTACAGAGACATTGATGTCCCTTAAAATCTACAATATTTTCTGTAAAATTCAAACACTTAACCTCTGTAATTACCCCATATGTACCCTAAATATAGGTCAATCTAGACATTATGTCCCCTTAAAACCCTGTCCTTGGTAATGCACATGTCTCAAATGTGGTTGATGTATCACTCAGATCATCTGTGAATCATATTGTGGAAAATGCACTGTTCAGGCCATCAGGCAATGATCAGAATGCCATAATGTGTGAGCTGACCTGGGCCTGTACTGTCTGAATATGGATCAAAGATGCATTTTTATGAGGTGTTATGCAAAATGCTGCTGTAATTTTGTGTATAAACTGTATTATATTAGTAGCATTGCATATATAGCTCCAAATGAGGCACTTTTTCCAACCAAAAAGTACTGATATTTTTTCTTATTTAAAACAATTCTTGTTTGTTTATAATGAGGTTTTACGGCCCAGTCAACACATTAGGGTCATGTCGAGCACTGTCAGTTTAACTAACCACACTTTTTCCTAGGCAGGCTTACTCCTCTAAATAGTTAACCAGTACTTGTGTACATTCTTTCACCAAAGACTGATAACTGCCCTTTTTGAATCTGTAAAAGGGAGAGAATGACCATAGAAAATATTTCATGATCAGTCTCTAGGAAAGACCCGGTGTAACAGTTTATCTTGCCCCCCTGGGCAGCCTGCCCCCCGGGGGCAAGATACTCCGGGGTATCTTGCCCCCCACCCTGGGCAGCGTGCACCCCACCCCAGAAAACCTGGCAAACTCAATTCAAAATGATATTTATTTTTTTATTTAACAAATTTATATCACACAATTATCAGAACAGTAGTAATGTATGTTTTTCACTATTTAACTTTTTATGGGAGGAGGTTGGGGCTAAGATACTGTAGCGTAAGCATTTTCCTCCCAAACTCAGAAGTCCTTGTAGACACAGTTCAGAAAGATATTTTATCACTTTTAATAGAATTTCCCATTTAACAGGTCATTAGAGAATTTCCAGTATCTGATATTACCTATCTTTCTTCTAACAGGAAGGGGCAGGGGTTAAGATACCCTGGCCTGGGCAGCTTGCATCCCCAAGGGTGAAGATACCCTGGCCTGGGCAGCTTACCCCCCAACCCTGGTAACTTCGCAAATTCGAATCTGAAAAGCTATTTGATCATTTTAAACTTAAAATTCTAATGCACAGACATTAGAATGGTAGTAGAACCTGCTTTTACCTATTTTTTCACTTTACAGGAAGGGATTGGGGCCAAAATACTGTGGTCAATAAATTTCCTCCCAAGCTTAGAAAATCTTGTAAACAAAATTTTTATCTTTTTAAAACATTTTCCCATTTAACAGGTCATTTGAATATTTCTATTACTTTTTATTATCTATCTTTCTTCAGATAGGCTCTAGTGGGGGGTAAGATACCCTGACCTGGGCAGCTTGCCCCCTGGGGGTGAAGATACCCTGGCCTGGGCAGCTTGCCCCCCACCCCTGGAAACTTGGCAAATTCCCATCTGAAAAGCTATTTAATCATTTTTAACTTAAAATTCTAATGCACAGATATTAGAATGGTAATAGTACCTGCTTTTACCTACTTTTTCACTTTATGGAAAGGGATTGGGGCCAAAATACTGTGGCTCAATAAGTTTCCTCCCAAGCTTAGAAAATCTTGTAAACCAAATTAAAGTTCAGTATGTTATTTTAATCTTTTTAAAACATTTTCCCAACCCCTGGAAACTTGGCAAACTCCCATCTGAAAAGCTATTTAATCATTTTAAACTTAAAATTCTAATGCACAGACATTAGAATCGTAATAGTACCTACATTTACCTACTTTTTCTATTTACGGAAAGGGATTGGGGCCAAAATACTGTGGCTATAAGAAGTTTGCTCCCAAGCTCAGAAAATCTTGTAAACAAAATTAAAGTTCAGAATGTTATTTTTATCTTTTTAAAACAATTTCCCATTTAACAGGTCATTTGAATATTTCTATTGCTTTTTTTATCTATCTTTCTTCAGATAGGCCGGGGTGAGGGCTAAGATACCCTGGCCTGGACAGCTTTTCCCTTGGGGGTGAAGATACCTTGGCCTGGGCAGCTTGCCCCCCCACCCCTGGAAACTTGGCAAACTCCCATCTGAAAAGCTATTTAATCATTTTAAACTAAAAATTCTAATGCACAGACATTAAAATGGTAATAGTACCTACATTTACCTACTTTTTCACTTTATGGAAAGGGATTGGGGCCAAAATACTGTGGATAAGAAGTTTGCTCCCAAGCTCAGAAAATCTTGTAAACAAAATTAAAGTTCAGAATGATATTTTTATCTTTTTAAAACAATTTCCCATTTAACAGGTCATTTGAATATTTCTGTTGCTTTTTTTTTTTTTTTTATCTTTCTTCAGATAGGCTGGGGTGGGGGGTAAGATACCCTGGCCTGGGCAGCTTGCCCCCCAGGGGTGAAGATACCCTGGCCTGGGCAGCTTGCCCCAAACCCCTGGAAACTTGGCAAACTCCCATCTGAAAAGCTATTTAATCATTTAAAACTTAAAATTCTAATGCACAAATATTAGAATGGTAGTAGTACCTGCTTTTACCTACTTTTTCACTTTACGGAAAGGGATTGGGGCCAAAATACTGTGGCTCAATAAGTTTCCTCCCAAGCTTAGAAAATCTTGTAAACAAAATTAAAGTTCAGAATGTTATTTTTATCTTTTTAAAACATTTTCCCATTTAACAAGTCATTTGAATGTTTCTATTGCTTTTTATTTTCTATCTTTCTTCAGATAGGCTGGGTTGGGCGCTAAGAAACCCTGGCCTGGGCAGCTTGTCCCCTGGGGGTGAAGATACCCTGGCCTGGGCAGCTTCACCCCCCCCCCCCCCACCCCTGGAAACTTGGCAAACTCCCATCTGAAAAGCTATTTAATCATTTTAAACTTAAAATTCTAATGCAAAGACATTATAATGGTAGTAGAACCTGCTTTTACCTATTTTTTCACATTACGGGAAGGGATTGGGGCCAAAATACTGTGGCTATAAGAAGTTTGCTCCCAAGCTCAGAATATCTTGTAAACAAAATTAAAGTTCAGAATGTTATTTTTATCTTTTTAAAACAATTTCCCATTTAACAGGTCATTTGAATATTTCTGTTGCTTTTTTATCTATCTTTCTTCAGATAGGCTGGGGTGAGGGCTAAGATACCCTGGCCTGGACAGCTTGTCCCCTGGGGGTGAAGATACCCTGGCCTGGGCAGCTTCACCCCCCCACCCCTGGAAACTTGGCAAACTCCCATCTGAAAAGCTATTTAATCATTTTAAACTTAAAATTCTAATGCATAGACATTACAATGGTAGTAGAACCAGCTTTTACCTATTTTTTTCACATTACGGAAAGGGATTGGGGCCAAAATACTGTGGCTATAAGAAGTTTGCTCCCAAGCTCAGAAAATCTTGTAAACAAAATTAAAGTTCAGAATGTTATTTTTATCTTTTTAAAACAATTTCCCATTTAACAGGTCATTTGAATATTTCTGTTGCTTTTTTATCTATCTTTCTTCAGATAGGCTGGGGTGAGGGCTAAGATACCCTGGCCTGGACAGCTTATCCCCTGGGGGTGAAGATACCCTGGCCTGGGCAGCTTCACCCCCCACCCCTGGAAACTTGGCAAACTCCCATCTGAAAAGCTATTTAATCATTTTAAACTTAAAATTCTAATGCACAGACATTATAATGGTAGTAGAACCTGCTTTTACCTATTTTTTCACATTACGGGAAGGGATTGGGGCCAAAATACTGTGGTCAATAAGTTTCCTCCCAAGCTTAGAAAATCTTGTAAACAAAATTAAAGTTCAGAATGTTTTTTTTTATCTTTTTAAAACAATTTCTCATTTAACAGGTCATTTGAATATTGTCATTTGAATATTTCTTTTACTTTTTATTATCTATCTTTCTTCAGATAGGCTGGGGTGGGGGATAAGATACCCTGGCCTTGGCAGCCTGTTTGCTGGGGGTGAAGATACCCTGGCCTGGGCAGCTTGCCCCCCACCCCTAGAAAATCTTGTAAACAAAATTAAAGTTCAGAATGATATTTTTATCTTTTTAAAACAATTTCCCATTTAACAGGTCATTTGAATATTTCTGTTGCTTTTTTTTTTATCTTTCTTCAGATAGGCTGGGGTGAGGGGTGGGGGGTAAGATGCCCTGGCCTGGGCAGCTTGCCCCCCAGGGGTGAAGATACCCTGGCCTGGGCAGCTTGCCCCCAACCCCTGGAAACTTGGCAAACTCCCATCTGAAAAGCTATTTAATCATTTTTAACTTAAAATTCTATTGCACAAATATTAGAATGGTAGTAGTACCTGCTTTTACCTACTATTTCACTTTACGGAAAGGGATTTGGGCCAAAATACTGTGGCTCAATAAGTTTTCTCCCAAGCTTAGAAAATCTTGTAAACAAAATTAAAGTTCAGAATGTTATTTTTATCTTTTTAAAACATTTTCCCATTTAACAAGTCATTTGAATGTTTCTATTGCTTTTTATTTTCTATCTTTCTTCAGATAGGCTGGGGTGGGGGCTAAGAAACCCTGGCCTGGGCAGCTTGTCCCCTGGGGACTTCACCCCCCCACCCCTGGAAACTTGGCAAACTCCCATCTGAAAAGCTATTCTATTCAATCATTTTAAACTTAAAATTCTAATGCACAGACATTATAATGGTAGTAGAACCTGCTTTTACCTATTTTTTCACATTACGGAAAGGGATTGGGGCCAAAATACTGTGGCTATAAGAAGTTTGCTCCCAAGCTCAGAAAATCTTGTAAACAAATTAAAGTTCAGAATGTTATTTTTATCTTTTGAAAAACAATTTCCCATTTAACAGGTCATTTTAATATTTCTGTTGCTTTTTTTATCTATCTTTCTTCAGATAGGCTGGGGTGAGGGCTAAGATACCCTGGCCTGGACAGCTTGTCCCCTGGGGGTGAAGATACCCTGGCCTGGGCAGCTTCACCCCCCCTACCCCTGGAAACTTGGCAAACTCCCATCTGAAAAGCGATTTAATCATTTTAAACTTAAAATTCTAATGCACAGACATTATAATGGTAGTAGAACCTGCTTTTACCTATTTTTTCACATTACGGGAAGGGATTGGGGCCAAAATACTGTGGTCAATAAGTTTCCTCCGAAGCTTAGAAAATCTTGTAAACAAAATTAAAGTTCAGAATGTTTTTTTTATCTTTTTAAAACAATTTCTCATTTAACAGGTCATTTGAATATTGTCATTTGAATATTTCTTTTACTTTTTATTTTCTATTTTTCTTCAGATAGGCTGGGGTGGGGGATAAGATACCCTGGCCTGGGCAGCTTGTCCGCTGGGGGTGAAGATACCCTGGCCTGGGCAGCTTGGCCCCCACCCCTGGAAACTTGGCAAACTCAGATCAGACAAGCTATTTAATCATTTAAAACTTAAAATTCTAATGCACAGACATTTAAATGGTAGTAGTACCCCTGCTTTTACTTATTTTTACTGTATCTCTTTTTTTCTGTATCACATGCCCCTCTCCGCTACATTTGGATAAAAATAGCATAGGTGCAAGCTTCTAAGGCTCTCAATTTCCTCCTATCCAGTAAAAGATGTGTATGTACATAAAAAAATCAGTTTTGCCATGTTTCTGTTATAAGGATTTTTATTTAAAAGAAGAAAAAAACTTACTGAATTAAGTTGTGTAAGATTTTCTTGAGGCTGGGGGCAAGCTGCCCAAGCCAGGGTATCTTCATCCCGAGGGGGCAAGCTACCTAGGCCATGGAATCTTACCCCCCAACCCTTCCTGTTTAGAGAAAAAATGGTTAATGGTCAATATTATGAATTTTCAAATGACTGTTCAATAAGAAAGTCTATTAAGTGATAAACTATCTTTCTGAATGGAGGAAGGGGGGATGGGGGTGGGGGGCAAGCTGCCCAGACCAGGGTATCTTCATCCCCGTGGGACAAGCTGCCAAGGCCATGGTATCTTACCCCCAACTCCTTTCTGTTTAGAGAAGAATGGTTAATGGTCCATTTTGTGACTATTCAAATGACTGTTCAAAAGAAAAGTCTATTCATTGATAAACTATCTTTTGGAATGGTCTGCCAGGTTTTCTGGCATAGTTGCAAGCTTCTAAGGCCACTATATTCTGGACCTCAATTTCCTCCTATCAGGTGAAAGATGCATATGCACATAAAAAATTAGTTTTTCCATGTATCTATCATAAAGATTTTTATTTAAAAGGAAGGGGGGCAAGCTGCCTAGGGTGGGGGGCAAGATACCCCGGTGTATCTTCACCCCCCGGGGGGGCAAGCTGCCCAGAGGCAGCTTCACCCCCGGGGGGCAAGCTGCCCAGGGTGCAAGATAAACCGGTACACCGGCAGAGATGGAACCCACAACCTCTTGATCAGTTGGACATGCATCTGACTCAGCCATCAAAGCCATGTCTTATTTCAACAAAAACATATGTTGTGGGTACTCATTAGAAGTGCCTCTAAGGCACTTCTGATGAGTACCCACAACATACGATTTTGTGGAGAAGTAAGAAAAATGTCAGTACTTTTTGGTTGGAAAATATGCCTTAAAAATATTATGTGGATACTTCCTCTTATCTGAAGCTATGATTGCATGCATTTCGGATGGTTTAAGGAGGAGTAGTAGGTGATAATTCTGGGATAATTTTCTCCGGTTCTCCATAAAAACATATGTTGTGGGTACTCATTAGAAGCGCCTCAACGAGGCACTTCTAAGGAGTACCCACAACATATGTTTTTATGAAGAAATAAGAAAAATTATCCCAGAATTATCACTGAATACTCCTCCTTAACAATTCCTCTGATTTTATGTTTTCAGGACATGGTAAATCTGTATTTATCTGGTAAAGCTGTCTCCAATGTTTTCAATGATGTAGTGGAACTGGACTCTGGGAATTGTCAGATCATGATACTCAAGGGAATTGTATCAAGATGTGATGTTGGTCTCTTGTCTCTTTTTGAACATTATAAATCTTGCCAGGTGAGTGCAGATATATACACAAAGGTAAAGTTTATACTGACCATCTTCACAGATGGAAAGTCTCCCAGTGGGCATGCAATGTTGAGACAGTGTCGCATCAACATTGATGTAACATCATGACATTATAGCAATATTGCTGTGACAGTGTGTAAACATTATGTGCCTGCTGGTCTAGGTCTGTTATCAAATTTGTTACGTTTTCTAAATAAGCCTTTGTTCAGTTGTATTGTTTCTTTATTTACAGAGGTAAGGAAAGAATACAAGGACCTATCATTGATGTGAGGGGTAGATAGAAAAATCCGTCCCCAGGATCACTGTCTGGCATCACAAGGTTTGCCGAGTAATGACAGATTGTGAAGGCGAGGGACAGATTTTTCTATCTGTCCCTCACACCCATGACAGATGCTTTTTCTTGCACACCTTTCATTTCTGAAAGTAGATTTTTTAATAATGCTGTCACTCTGATTGCTGACATCTGCCATATGGTGATGACATTACTGTGGTGTCTAATGACGTCATTACGTACAGTGACATAAACCTTAACGATGGTGTACATGACAATCTACAACCAGTGCATATCAAGCATGTGAGAATTCTCAATTTTTATCGCACCTTGGGTAGGATAACCTGGATAGGATAAGAATTTCTATCCCAGGGTTAAATCCAGGATTTCCTTATCTGGTGTGCAAGAAATGTGTTTGTAATTACAAAAACAGCTCCCTAGACTACCTATCCCTCATAACAAAATAAATTCCCAGTACAAGCTGGTACATACATGTATACCTGACTGTAATACAGGTTTGTACATACCTAAATGCACCTTAATATCCAGTTGGCGTAATAGCTACTTGTTTTTCTTGTTATACCCCACCACACAATAGTGGTGGGGTCCCACCACACAATAGTGATGGGGTATTATGGTTTCACTTTGGATGTCTGTGTGTCTGTCCATCTGTCCATCCAAATTTTGTTTCCAGATGATGACTTGAGTAAACATCAATGGCTTTTCACCAAACTTGGTATGTGCATTGATATTGTGGAAATCTGGTTCGTGATTGCAAATGGCCAAATTTCGTCAATTTTTAAAGGAGTTATCTGCCTGAGACAGGCCCATATTTCCGTTTCTAGATGATAACTTGCGTAAATGCCAAGGGATTTTAACCAAACTTGTTACATGCATTGATATTAAGGAGGTCTGGTTTGGAATTGCTAATGGGCAAATTTCGTCAATTTTTGACAGAGTTATCTACCCAGGACATGATAATGGCCGGGTATTATAGTTTTACATTTTTATTTAGGTTGGTACCTATCTGAAGACACCTCGATACCCAATCTGGGTAATCTGCAGTGAAAGCCACTTCAGTGTTCTGTTTTCTGTCAAGAAAGATCTAACGAGTGACTGGAAGGCGGAGAAAATATTTGATCTCATTTATTATGATGGACTTGCAAGACAACAGGAGGAAATAAGATTAACTATAGGTGAGTCTGTTTGAGTCTGCTATATTTACCTAAAAGGGGTCTACTCTAAAAGGAAAGAACCAAGCAAATTCTTTCTTTTTAGAGCAGGCATTGCAGGAGGAAATAAAATTAACTATACGTGAGTTAACATGTATTTGAGCCTGCTATATTTTTCTTAAGGGGACTCCATACACCAGGCCCTGAGGTTATGAAACTTTTTTCATGCTCATCTCAGCTGAACTTGAAAATTTCTCTGCAAATAAGAGCAGAGAATATTAGCTGAGAAAATTTCATGTTCAGCTATGTTGAGCAAGAAAGAATGACAAATTTCATGCTTACCTGAATTGAGCATGAAAAAAGTTTTGTAACCTCGTGGACTGGTATGTTTTCCAACAGTTTTACAAAGGGGACAAATTTAGCGACTTCCTGATTGCTTTCATGCATACCAAACCCCTTGGTCTAAGCCAAAAAAAAAAAAAAGAATTTGCTCCCCTTGATATACTCAAAAAGGAAAGAATTTGCTTTCCTTGATATACTGAAAAAAAAAAGAAAAAAATTGCTCCCCTTAATATACTCAAAAAGGAAAGAATTCACTCCCCCTCTGTCTACTTAAAAAGGAAAGAATTCCCGCCCCTTTGTCTACTCTAAAAGGAAAGAATTTGCCGGGTGACTCAGTTGGATGCGCCATCCGACTGAAGACCATGAGGTCGTGGGTTCAATCCCCACTGAGGTCGGCAACATTCTTTCGTTGATATTGATCGTGAAATATTTTCTACAATCATTCTCTCCCTTCCACTGATTCAAGAAGGGCAGTTGTGAGTTTCTGGCAAAAGAATGTGCACAATACTTGTTAACCGCTTAGAGGACTAAGTCTGCCCTGTAAACATGGGGTTAGGTAAACTGACCGCGCTCAACATGACCCCATTGGGTTGACTGGGCCGTAAAACCTCAACACAAACAAAACAATTTGCTCCCCTTGATATACTAAAAAAAAAAATAATTTGCTCCCCTTGATGTTCTCAAAAAAAAAAAAAAAAAAAAGAATTTGCTCCCCTTGATATACTTAGAAAGGAAAGAATATGCTCCTTTTAATATACTCAAAAAGGGAAGCATTACCTCCTATTGCTTTCCTTGGTCTATTCTAAATAAAGAGAATTTGCTCCCATAGGAAGCTTATTTTTTTTCCTTTTAGAATAGATCCATTTTCAAATGGGAGGCAAAACAATTTGACAGTTACTGTCCTCTGAAAGTGTATCCGTATCCTGTAAAAGTATTTGTTTTATTTTTTTTTTTTTTTTTTTGTAGACACAACAAACAGATCTTATGTTCCCCCTTCAGAGGATGAGCTGGTTCCCCCTCTTGAACTCTGCATAAGAACAAAGTAAGTATTATCAGGTTTACAGGTTTACTATAATTATTGTAAATATTCAAACCCCTTAGCATTTTGCATGCTGGGTAAAAATTTCAGTCGACAACATCTGAAATATTTTTCTTTTTTTTTTTTCCAGAAAATAGGATTTGACATTTCATGCAAATTGTCTCCTTAGGACAGTTTGCATGAGGTTCTGATCCTATTTTATTGGAAAAATAAGAAAAAATTTTCAGATGTTGTTTGTTGTCTGCAGAATTTGTCCACTGCACGGTAAGTGTTAACCACTTACCAATAGTCATAACTCCAGATAAGATGCTATTTTTCAAATATGGATATTTTTCATATTTCTTCTCAAAACCATATGTCATGGATATTTGTTAGAAATGCCTCTATGAGATTCCTAGAGGTTCTTAAACTCTAAGCATGCTGGATAAAAAATTCAACAGACGGCATTTTAAAATATTTTTTTTTTCCAAGAAAATGGATTTTGACATTTCCTAAGGAGAATAAATACATGTTTCAAATGAATTGGAAAAGGAGGGATCCTTTAGAAGCAAAAACACATTAGATAAGCAAAAATATCAGATTAGGCTTGATTGAATCTGTACCGGGCTGCATAATATATTTGGGAGCATTTCTGCCGAACAATGAGTCACAAGTTCAAACCCCAGCTCTGCCACATAACTTTTATGGAGATTGATTATGAAATAATTCCTACGGTCATTCTCCATTCCACTGATTCAGAAGGGCAGGTGTCACTTACTGGAAAATGTATGTACTCAAAGAACTGGTTAACCACTAATAGAGGGCTGAGTCTGGCTAGGAAAAGTGTGAGTAGGTTAACTGACCAGCTCAGCATGACCATAGCAGTGTTGACTGGGCCATTAAATTCCAACACAGATCAGATTTATCGAGTCTGCTCATGAATATTTATTTATCATGCAGCACTGCTCACACTTGCGAGCCCATCATCGAGCCATATTCTGTTTCCAAATACAATGAACCCATTTTACAACATTTATTCCCAAAGACATTGCCAGTCAAATGAATTTGCTGTTGTACAGAATACTTAATAAGCAGATTGATATGTAAGAAAGATCTTATTTTGTTCTTATTTCCTCATAGAAAGTATTTTTTGAATATTTGTTAGAATTGCCTCACAGAGGCAATTCTAACAAATATCCAAAATGTATGTTTCTTTAAGATATTAAATACATTATTCTTGCATAATTTGTTGACTAATTGGTACCTCTTAAGCTAAGGTTTTGATTGTCATTATAATGAATTTTGTCATTGAATTGAGTGTTGATATAAAGAAGGTTGTCTGTAAAACCAAATGAGCTCAGTGATCCAAAAAGACCAGAAAATATAAAACTACACTAAAGTGAATTACGGGGAGCTGTTTTACACACAGCTTTTGATATTGCAGGAAGAAATTAAGAAAGTACTTCATTTGTCATCTGAATTAGCCTAGATAGTAATTAAGGTTAAGGTTAAGATCTAATACATTTGTTTTCTGTAACTTGATGTATATTGTTTTGTTCATCTTGTAATATTTTTATATTTCAATATCTGCAAAGTTAGATTTTGAATTCTTTTTCAGATGGGAAGGAGCAGAAGTTCTTTGGAATGGGACAGAGCCATTATTATAAAACACACTTTTCTTTAACCCTTAAAATACCATTCAAAATTGCAGCAGTTAACATTTGTAATATTTTGTTTTGTTTTGTTTGTTTTTTTTTGGACAAAAGAAGGCTTAACATTTTATGTGAATCATATGCATAGCAGACAATTCAATAAAATGTCAAGCCCTCTTTTCCCATAAAAATAAAACACAAATATTTAAATGTCATCTACTGCTGTTGTGACTGGCACGTTAGTGTTCAGAGGAAAAAAAATACATATTCTCTATGTTTATAGATGAAAAGTTTATTTACATTGAACCACTGGATGGTTTCTTATTTAGATTATTTCACGGGAAATCCTATCTTACATCCTGTGTTATGTGAGAGTGGTGAAGGCAAGTGAAAACAACATTTTCTTAGGTATTCTATGAATCATTGACTAATTACTGATCATCATGTGGCTCAGAATTCCCATGTTTTGAATTGAAAATTCAGTATTCCTTTGTGATGTAAACAGTCATTGACTTATACAGGTGGGTTCAATGCTATATCAGAAAACATTTACAGACAAAGCAAGATGTCAGGACATGTAGTGCTGCCCATCTGTTTGCCCTGGAAGATACTACACAACATTGACAGTAAACATACAGATCATTAATGGATAGGTTTGGTACATTTTCCGCTGCTTTTGACCAGAGAGACATTTTTCATCTTTTATAACTGCCTGTTTGCTTTCCTGCTCACCAACCCCCTTCTGAAAAAGACCGGAAGAACTGTTGACCAAGGGGAGCAAAATTATTTCCCTTAAGGAAAGGGTCCTCTGAAAAAATGGTCTATTCTAAAAGGAAAGAATTTGCTCCCAAGCAGAATTCTTTCTTTTTAGAATAGATCTCTTTTCTGAAGTGAGGCAAAACAATTTTAGCAGATGTCATCTTTGAATGTGTACCATTCTTCTTAAGCTTCACCATGTGGAAATGAGCCTTTAGGACATAAGCAGAATTATTTGACACCAAAAAATTATATTGGCAAGCATTAAAGTATTTGATCAAACAGGGTGGAGATCTTGTCCATCACTACATGTATTTGTTTACGTCTTAGAGACCCATCCACCAACACCTTTCCCATGTTGTGGCTCTCATTAGAGATTCGTTCTGAATGTTTTCCTGTATGTAGATTCCAAGGGCATTTGTGAACAGTCCCTGTCTGCATTAGTGTCTTGGGCATAAAATATTGATGACTGAGATATTAAACCTCAAATAAATTCTGATCAGACTGCATGTGCCCAGGCTGTTAGGCCTACAGGGCCCAGTTGTTCAAAGCTAACGATGTCGTTAGTTAACGATTCGTTAAAATTTAAATCGAGTGATACACAAATATGCTGAAATTTTTTGCTGAAAAAATGTGAGTAGCTTTTGCAGTGCAAAAGCTACTCACATTTTTTCAGCAAAAAATATCAGAATATTGTATATTGAATCCGCTAAAACAGTTAACGAAATGACCCTTAACGAGCGCGTTAAGCTAACGACGCTTTGAACAACTGGGTCCTGTATGCTTGATGACCCTTTGCCTCATGGTAAGTCTCTTTTGTCAGAGGACTTGTTAAGGAGGAGTATTTTGTGATAATTCTTGGATATTTTTTTCTTATTTCTCCATAAAACTGTACAATGTATGTTGTAGGTACTCATTAGTAGTGCCTTGTTGAGGAGCTTCTAATGAGTACCCACAACATACATTTTTACGGAGAAAATTTTCCTAGAATTATCCTTAACAACTCCTTCAAGTGTTGTGTGTAGTCACAGAAGCAAGATTGATTGTCCAGTCATATTAGTTTCTTGCCAAGAAAGAAGTGCCAAAAGCATTTCACAGTAAATTTTGGAGAATTTGAAATCATGATTGCATGGTATTTTATATATTTTATGAATGTTTACCATATTTAACCCTTAAATTGCCAATCACAACAATTGTCGTCTGCTTTGTCACCTGCTTGTGATTTTAAAAGTCATTTTTGCAAACAGTGTGGGCCCAGATCAGACTGCTCCTCTAGGAGCAGTCTGATCAGGGTCCACACTGTTTGCCTGTATGCAAAAATAGGTTTGAAAAGTTTGCAAGAATATTCAGCAGACGACATATTAGACGACATTTTCAGATGCAGATTAAGGGGACTGAATACACCTGGTATATTTTCAACCACTTTTACAAGGAAGGCAACCATTTTTACCAGGAGACTTCCTATTTGCTTACCATATGTCAAGCCCTTCTGAAAAAGGGTCTTCTCTAAAAAGGCATTGATCTTTTTAGAAGGGGGCAAACTAGATTTTGACAGAGTTGCCTGCCTGAAAGTGTATTCATTCATTTTAACCTAAACATTCAGACAGATATGTCTGAGCAGTGAAGTTTGATCTGCACTACAGGAGCAGTTTGATCAGTGTCAACATTGATTGCCATTTAGCCGTCACATTTTAGATGTAACCAGGGAGTCAAATGAACTTACTCAGAATTGAGCAGTGATACTGTCTGGATATTTAATGTAATTTGAGAATTTCATTTGTACAAATTGTCAGGGTCATTTAACCTGTTGTAGTCTGGAGACCCCTAAAAGGGTAATTGGCAAACAGTGCAGACCCAGATCAGATGCCGCAGAATGCAGCGTCTGATCAGGGTCTTCACTGTTTGCAAATAGTTTAACCATTTTTCTCTAGGAATATCTAAATCTCATAGCCTAAACTACCTAAAATTGAAATTGGACTCTTCCAATATATAATGTGGGTGAATTCATTCCATCTACAATGGGTTTAAATGATAGAAACCAAACCTGTGTTCAATTTTAGCTCACCTGTACAAAATTATAGGTAGAGCTATAGCAGTCACCATGGAGTCATTGTGGTTAAAGTTTTTAACCCTTACCTTGCTGAATAAATTAAGATGCCACACCCACTTCTAATTTCCACATCAGATTACTTGATCCGGGTTTTTGATAGAAATTTACATATTTAATGACAAACAGTCCAGATCCAGATCAGTGTCTTTTTCTCAGAAGCCAACTGATCTAGATCTACACTGTTTAAAGCCGGCCTCGGTGGCTCAGTTGGATGCGCCGTCGGACTGGAGACCAGGAGGTCCCAGGTTCAATCCCCGCCGAGGTCGGCAACATTCTTTCATGGAGATTGGTCGTGAATTATTTTCTGCGGTCATTCTCTCCCTTCCGCTGATTCAAGAAGGGCAGTTGTCAGTTTCTGGCGGAAGAATGTGCACAATACTGGTTAACCGCTTAGAGGACTAAGTCTGCCCAGTAAACGTGTGGTTAGGTAAACTGACCACGCTCGACATGACTCCATTGGGTTAACTGGGCCGTAAAACTTCAACACAAACAAATCTACACCGTTTGCTAAGACAGGGCATGTTGTGTTCAGCAAGAGAAGGGTTAACTTTTTTTTCTCTTTGGAGACATTTCAAATGAAATTCAAACCTTTTTTTTTTCTGGGAAAACGAAATGATATCTGTTAATATTTTAATGTAATAAGCTAATGCTAGTGGTAATTACCCTTAATATTTGTACAACTTAACTCCTTACCTATATAATGCACTTATCCTGAGATTTGATCAAATCATTTTCATAGCTCTGGCTAACACTTTTTCTTCATCAAAAAGTTTTGTTATTTTTTCCTTTTCCGCCACTAAAATATATATTGTTGGTACTTATTAGAACCACCTAGCTGAGGCACTTCTAATGAGTACCCACAACATTTTGTTTTTGGGGAGAAATAAAAATATTATATGGATTATTTGGAGTTATGTTTTTCAATGCATGGCGATGTGTCTATAATTGCTGGTAAATTGCAAACAGTACACATCACAAAAACATACCTATATGATTTTGACCCCCTTAAACCCAACTTTTATATAGTAAAACTATAGTAAAACTGGGGTTTACAGGGGTATACATTATTTTTCTTATTTCTGCTCAAAAACATAGATTATGGGCACTCATTAGAACTGCCTCGGTGAGGCAGTTCTAATGAGTACCCACAATCTGTTTTTGAGCAGAAAGCGAGGCAGTTCTAACGAGTACCCACAATCTATGTTTTTGAGCAGAAATAACAAAGAGTATTAGAATTTTTATCTGAAAACTTTCAGTTTTTGGTGATGAAATTTTCAGTATATTGGAATAGGCGTGTTTTCGTAATGAGACATAGATAAGACTGCTCTGTTTTCTCAGGTGTGTCCATCAGAATATTTAGGGTAAATATGTTACCTTGTGTTATTGGAAAGTAGATCTAGTTGTGATATTAGCAGTTGTGATAAATTAGGAGCATTGTAATTTGTTTGTATACAAACTTGTTCAAATTTTTATATTTTATGTATTTTACAGTACATATTATTTATTATGGGTATGTGTGTGCTGTGGGGATAGGGAGTGTGGCTATATTCCTTGCACAAGCATTGCCATTTTGTCTTTACATAAAGATTTTAAATTTCAGTAGATATTGTCTACAGAGAAACTTGGCCAATACCAGTACAGCCAGAACTCGGCCAATATTGATTATGTCTTTTCCGATATCTTTACTGAGAAAGTGAAAAAAAAAAAATGGTGGACATGCTCCACTTCACTGTCAGAATTATTTCAATTATTTTTATTTTATTGTTATTGGTGAAATCAGTGTATATCTGGTGAAAATAAAAGGGATATCAATCATTAGTGAATTGATATCATATCATTTCACTTGTGACTGATACGATTTATATTTTCACTCCTCGCTTTGGACGACGTCAGTTTTAATAATAATAATAATAATAATCAACTTTATTTATAGAGGGTAACACATTTAGTAATCTAGTACTAATCCTCCATGTGGCCCTCTTTTTTCCTGGGTAGAAACCAGTACTAAGCAATGTGGATAAAGTCTCTTGCTCAAGGAAACAACACTTGCTGTTAGTGGGGATCGAACCCGGTACCTCTCGATCTCAAGTCCGACGCTTTACCACTGCACCACAGCGCTCCTTTTCTTCCTCGTTTCAGAAGTGGATGTTACCTCCACTACAGCTTTTTGAACACCTCAAACTTCTTTGTTTCTGAACAAAACTGTCAAGTGTTGGTATGCATTTTCTTAGTTAGAATGTAAGGAACATTTTGGTATCAATATTATTTTGATTTGCCGAAACTTTTTTGTTTTTGTCTCTCCAGCGTTTCACAGGTTATGCACTGAACGTCAATGCCATGATATTCTTGCTTTGTTTGTGGATGTTATATATGACGTCAGGAATGCACATTGGCCTGTAAACAATAAAATAAAAAGAAAATTTACTCTTTTTTAGTGAATACCATAAAAGTTTTCATAGTCGTGTAATGAAAGCCTTCAAATTTTCACTTGTGCTTTGCACTTGTGAAAATACTGATGTTTTCCTTACACTCAATGACAATATTTATGGTATTCACAGCAAAAGAGTAAATATCCTCTATATATTTACTGTTTTGAAAGAAAAACAAAAAATAATGCATTATTTTATTTAACTAATCTGTTTTGCTTCACAAGATGGCATAAATTGCCTTGACCTTCCTCCACAGATGCAAGCGTAAACAAAAATGGACTTGAAAAGTGCTCCTGTGCAGATATTGGATACAGCATGGTCTGGCAAAGTTACGGTAAATGTGTTATTTGTATTTTTAATAGTAAAAATACTCTTTTAGGGCAATTTGATGGTCGAGAGCAATTTCAAAGCAACATTCATACTTCAGTAAATGCACTGAACAGTAATCCCGGAACTATTTACTTTGTGCAAATTTCTGCTAGAGCAAGTGCCCATAGGGGCAAGAATACCCTCGACCGATGACATTTCTTGATTATAAAAATAAAATTTTGACGTAGATATTAATCAACGGATGGGCGAAGGTACGTATCTACATATAAACAAACGAAAGAACGGAAAGACAAAAACTATATACCTTTGACATACTTCATATGACAGGGGTATAAAAATGAGCTAATTTACTTATATTTTCAGCGTTAAAATTACCTACTCTGAATTTAACTTTTGTGGATTTTATCAATGTGTAAACGCTGGCAAATCACTCGCAAACTTAACATTCAATTAATAGTCAGGGCCCAGTTGTTCAAAGGGTTGTTTGCTTAACAAGCTTGTTAGTGATCAAAATGTTAACTGTTCTAGTAAGTACAATATCTAATTCAAATGTATTTTTGCTGAAAAAATGTAAGTAGCATTTTTTCTGTAAAAATATTAGCGTATATGCCATACTTAACGATTAAAGTTTTAACAATACGTTAACTAATGACATCCTTAGTTTTGAACAACTAGGCCCAGTTTCTGATTTGCTGGCATTAACATATCCATAAAATCCACAAAAATGAAATTCATGCCTACAGTTAAAGAAGACAGAAATGAGGTTACCTAGGAAAAGCCACAATTCATGAACAAAGCTACCCTGAGCTTTGTATTGGCACAATATTTATATTTGTTGCAAGTCATGTTAGGATTTGAACTGACATTAGATCTAGAGAAGTTAATAAAATTTTCATTAATCAAGAAATTTCATATTGGCCCAGTTACAGGTCCATTGATCTGCTGTATTGGCCCAAAACCAGAGGCTTGTTACCAGTATGGCAGACCAAGGACCTGTAAGTTGGTCAATACAGAATTTCTCAATTAATAACAATATATGGCTGTGCCAAATGAAAAGGTGTCTTCAAACTTATGTAAAATGATTCAGATTCAGATTCATCTTGGGCATACACAGTCACTTCTAGGCTCTCCATTGATACATTCTATAGTGTCTAAAGATTCTGTTAGCAGACAGGGAAGGCCCTGATCAGACTGTGCAGATGGGCAGGCTGATCTGGGTCTTTGCTATCCGCATATGCCCGAAGACATGTTTTTGCATAGCACAGCCCATATTATTTGTTTGCCTTGCTTTTAATGATTTAACATTAGAGATTAGAGATCTCGTATTCAGCAAGCTTAGTGGTGATGTTATACATCTGTATACAGTTTTCAAAGTATTCAGAGAGATTTGTTTAAGCTGTGTAGGCCCAGATCAAACTCTCAGGAGCAGTTTGATCTGAGTATGCATTTAAACATCAGTAAAATCCACAAAAAATGAAGTTATTCCTTGTCATGGAAGCCTGTAAAATAAATTCATCATTAACCCATTTAAGCCAAGTGGACTCTTTTACCTTCACTCTTTGGACAGGTCCACTTCTTCTACCTTCACTCTTTGGACAAGTCCATTTCCTGTGTAAGGGGTGTCTGTCTAGTTTTTATTATTATTATCCCCACGCTTTTTAGAAAAAGTATCGGGGATATTGTTATCGCCTCCGTCCGTCTATCCATCTGTCTGTTATGTTATCTCCAAAACCACTGGACAGAATCCAACTAAATTTGGTGAGTGGCTTGCTTACACAAGTGGGGCGTGCAAGGGCATGTTTATTTTTGGCCCGCCCCCAGGGGCCCTGGGAAGGGGTCAAAAGGTCAGATATTAACAATTTCCACTTTCAAAGTCAATTTTAAAGATTTTTATGCGAAAATGTGCACATATACTCAGTAGTGATAGATGTAAAATATATTGAACAGGATTTACTTTGTGACCCCAGGAACACCCTTTGGGGTGGGACTTGGGAGGTGGGGCGGGGTCAAAAATTAAGTTTCTCACAACATGGTCATGTGGCATATCAAATTGAAGGGAATGATGAGTAGAATAACATACAAGTAGAATTTTGCCTGATTGCTTAAAACTATGCTGTGTGGTACAAGGGCAATTTCTGCCAGAAGTGTGGGGATTTTCGATGGCGTGCCATCGACTGCCCGATCTAGTTATGTTTGTAGAAATTTCAAATTTAATGCAAACAGTGTAAACCCTGATCAGACACCGCATTTTGTGGTGTCTGATCTGGGTCCACACTGTTTGCCAATGTCCCTTTTATGGGACACCGGGCTTAAATGGGTTAAGATATTCATAATTACTCTCAGTATTTAGATACTGTAAATGCTTATATGTTTGGCCAGAACTTTGAACAAGTCCATTTCACTACCTGATGATAATATTGAACTTGCTTAAAGCATTGGGACAGACAGGATCAGGGTCTACACTGTTTGCTGCCACTCATTCATTAGTGGAATCGACTATTGGACTTGTTCAAATTTTAGGAAAAGGTTGGTAAGGGATTATGGTGTCCAAATATTTAGGGTAAATGTGGTATGTTCTGATGGAATGGCAACTTAGGAGTAGTTTGAGCTGGGTATACACTGTTTCCTAAGGCTATCTGTTTGCTCAGTCTGTCTGTTTTTATATTAACCCTTAAATCACCAAGATAAATTGTGGCAGATGACATATTTTCAAAATATATATATATATAAGTCGTCTGCTGCTTTTGTGATTGGCGCTTTATGGGTTAAGAGTAGAATGCACTGAAATATAAAAGGAAACTTGTTTGTTATGGTATGGGTTGTTATATAAAGCTAGTCTTGTCTTTACAGGTTTTTGTTTTTAGTTTTTTTGTTTGTTTTTTTGTTTTTTTGTTGTTTTTTTTCAGAAAGGGTATCATTTTTCACTGCAAATATTTTGTACACTTCATTCCATAAGAGCTCAAATAGATTGCTTTGAACCAAATTGCTTTTCTTGATTCCTGATCCTCGAACATGTTAGTTCACCTGAGCATGAAGTGCTCAAGATGGGCTATTGTGGTAAGTAAATGTCCATTATGTGGGTCAACAATTTGCTTTAAATGCCTACTCCTCCTACACCCCTGGGCCAATTGACTCAAAACTTGGTTGGAAGAATAGGAGTGAATTGTAGATCAACAAGGGTTGTCAGAAGACAATGCAGCTCGCCAGAAAGGGCCGATCGGATAAAAAAACAATCTTTAAATATTAAAGATTAAATGAAGAACTTAAACATAGCAGTAAATTACAGAGTATGACCTGACTTTGATGTCGGAAGAATGTCAAACTGAGGGATGGGGTATATGCCATTGAAACATCTTCTCTTAGGCTGGTGTGGACGAAATATGAAAGCTATATCTTACATACTTCAGCAGCCATGTACACTTTTCAAAACTTAAACACAGGTATAAATGACAAAGTATGACCTGACCTTGACCTAGGCAGAAGGTCAAACTGAGGAAGGGGTGTGTACTATTGAAAGGTTTTACCCTAAGGTAGGTGTGGGCCAAATATTAAAGCAGCATCTTGAATACTTTAGCAGTTACAAACACTTTTCAAAACTTAAACACAGAACTCAAACATGGGTTTAAATGACAAAGTATAACCTAACCTTGATCTTGGCAGAAGGTCAAACTGAGGAAAAGTTCTGTGCTATTGAAAGGTCTACCCTAATGTTGGTGTGGGCCAAATATTAAAGCGGTATCTTGAATACTTCAGCAGTTACAAACACTTTTCAAAACTTAAATGCAGAACTCAAACATGGTTCAAATGACAGTATGACCTGACCTTGACCTAGGCAGAAGGTCAAACTGAGGAAGAGGTGTGTGTTATTGAAAGGGCTAACCCTAAGGCAAAACAAACATGGGTGTAAAAGACAAAATAAAAACTGACCTTGACCTTCATAAAGAGTCTATTTTGAGGATGGGGGTGTATCCTATTGAAAGATCTTACCCTAAAGTAGGTGTAGGCCAAATATGAAAGCAGTACCGTAAACAGTTAAAAAACTATGCACACATTTGAAAACTTAAACATTGTGCCGACGCGCCCCGAAGTGGACGCCGACAGACGCCGATGCCAACGCCTGGGTGACAACATAAGCTCTCCAGGGACATAGTCCCGGTGAGCTAAAAATGACTAAAATAATTCTGATCGGAAATCCAAGATGGCCACCATCTTGAAAATCTATTTTGCGCTACTTCTGAACCGAAAGGCCAATTGACTCGAAACTTCGTAGGAAGTATCAGGGCAACTTGCAGATCAAAAATAGCTAAAATTGTTCTGATCGGTAATCCAAGATGGCCACCATGGCAGCCATCTTGAAAATCTATTTTGCCCTTCTCCTGAACTGAAAAGCCAATTGACTCGAAACTTGGTAGGAAGTATCATGGCGACTTGCAGATCAAAAATTGCTAAAATTGTTCCAATTATAAATCCAAGAGGGGTGTCATCTTGAAAATCTATTTTGCACTTCTTTTCCTTAAATAATTCTGGTCGGAAATCCAAGATGGCCACCATCTTGAAAATCTATTTTGTGCTACTTCTGAACTGAAAAGCCAATTGACTCGAAACTTCGTAGGAAGTATCAGGGCAACTTACAGATCAAAAATAGCTAAAATTGTTCTGATTGGTAATCCAAGATGGCCACCATGGCAGCCATCTTGAAAATCTATTTTGCCCTTCTTCTCCTAAACCGAAAAGCCAATTGACTCGAAACTTGGTACGAAGTATCAAGGCAACTTGTAGATAAAAATAGCTAAAATCGTTTAGATCGGAAATCCAAGATGGCCACCATATGAGGCTGCCATCTTGAAAATCTATTTTGCACTTCTCCTGAACCAGTTTACACAAAACTAGGTAGGAAGTATCCTGGCAGTAGCTAAAATTATTTAAATGTGAGTCACCCTGATACTCCCTACCAAGTGTCAAGTCAACTGGCCTCTCAGTTCAAAAGAAGAAGTTCAATATAGATTTTCAAGATGGCGGCTGTGGTGACCATCTTAAAAATCTGTATTGAACTTCTTCTCTTGAACTGAGAGGCTAGTTGACTTGAACTTGGTGACTTGCATATCAAAAATAGCAAAGTTTGTTGCAATTGGAAATCCAAGATGGTCGCCATCTTGAAAATTTATTTTGAGCTTCTTCTGAACCAAAATGCCAGTAGACTTGAAACTTGGTAAAAAGTATCTGGGTGACTTGTAGATAAAAAATAGCTAAAATTGTTTTGATCGGCAATCCACAGTCGCCATCTTGAAAATCTATTTTAAACTTTTTCTCCTGTCAGAACCAAATTGACTCGAAACTTCATTGGAAGTATCAAGGCGACTTGTAGATCAAAAGTAGCTAAAATCATTCTAATTGGAAATTCAAGATAGCTGCTATCTTGAAAATCTATATTGAACTTCTCTTGAACCGGAAGGCATGATGACTCAAAACTTGTCTGGTCATCAGGTGAGCGATACAGGGCAATCTTGGTCCTCTTGTCTTATCTATAAATAGATAATGTTAAATGACTGTTTAAGACCATGTGCAGGTGTGTTGTGCTTTTACATCAATTCAGGCTTCTGTTGATTGTAACTCAAGAGACCACTGAAGGAAAGGTGTGCCACAAGCAAGAATGAGAAAAGCATGTGAGGCTTAAGTCACAGTAAC
Organism: Anodontia alba; assembly: GCA_964016985.1. Classification (NCBI taxonomy): domain Eukaryota; kingdom Metazoa; phylum Mollusca; class Bivalvia; order Lucinida; family Lucinidae; genus Anodontia; species Anodontia alba. The sequence goes on along the minus strand of OZ024833.1, from coordinate 71,068,005 downwards.
TGTTGCACGTTCAAGATCAAACTCATAATTTATGTCTTGGCCACATCTTCAAAACTACTGGAGGGAATTTCATCAAACAAAATAAGGTAAGAAAGTATGTTATATGCAAAAATTCAGACAAGTATGCAATGTTAAAGGCACAGGTGCAGGTTTAACCCTTGTCCTGCTGGAGACTGCTAAATTAAGATGCCATGCCCTTTTCAAATTTTCAGTCAATGAGATTATTTGATCCAGGTTGTTGATATAAATTCGCATACTAAATGACAAACAGTGCAGATCCAGATCAGTTGGCTTCTTAGAAGTCAATTGATCTGTATCTACACAGCAGAAGTATGGTATATCTGGGTTCAGCAGGACAAGCGTTAAGATCAAACTCATAATTCATCTATCTACAAATCTACTACTCAAGGGAATTTCATCAAACCTTACACATTGTAAACCATGAGAATGTATTCTTCATGCAAGAATGAGATTCATACATGCAAGGTCAGTCACAAATGCAGGTCATTTATCTCCACCCAATATCCTGAACTACTTGAAGTTGTACAAAAGATAATGAGAAGGTATCTTTGGGGACATTTGTTACATATTAGGATATTTTTCTTTGTTGATTTTGTTGTTTTGTTTCCCCAATTCTCATGGTAAACAAATCACACACTGATACAGATATAACAAAGCCCAAATGCTTGTATACCAGTAATCTAGTTAATGAGAGATTTCCTGTTCACAGATTGTAACTTATATCTTGCAGCATTAATTTTTATAAATTTGTTAGGGCTTTATGTCATAAGAATGCTTTAATAGTGGTTTCTTTCATCTTGGATGTTTGGACTTATAAATTAATGCATTGTTGTCTAAGATGACATAACATAAAGGACCCACCAACTCATAAGGCATATCGCATTTACCCTTGGTATTAGAACAGACGTCGCAAACAGAGTGGACACGGATCAGGTGCTGCAGAATCTAGTTGGGGCCTACACTGTTTGAAACTTGTACAGCAGATTTTAGTTTTAAGGTCATGTTGAGTGTCAGTTAACCTACTCACACCTTCCTACTCGTACTTTTCTTGGGCAGGTTTAGTCCTCTAAGCATTTAACCAGCTCTTACGCATATACTAATGCCAGTAACTGACAACTGCCCTTCTTGAATCAGTGGAAAGGAAAAAATGACCATAGAAAGCATTCACTGTGATACAGGTACAGAATATTAATTTTTCATTGTATGCTATGGAACCTGACAATAAACAAAATACCATATTCAATTACTGCACATATCCCTATAAGCTCACAGTCAAGCAATTCTGTAGTCTTCAGATGACAGCCAGTGTACTTTTTGTTGATGCAATTCAAATAAGTACCCACAACATATGCCTTTATAAAGAAAATCAGAAAAAATCACATACTCATCATCAAATAAGTCTTTTTCTGATCTTTTTTATAGTGTATCCAAAGTAGGTAAATACATATTTTACCACAACTGAGTGTTCCCAGTAATTTTGAAAAACCTAAGTGCACAGTGAAGAAATTAGGTCGAATATGGTAGTAAAGGTTTCTGAATACTTTGGGTAGATATGGGATATCTAGTGAGCTGCAGTGCTCTTACAGAATGCCAATATCATCATATGGCAATCGGTCACTAGAATTTAGAGGCATTTGAAAGATTTTGAAACACACCACAGCCAGCAGTTCTTGACAAATGAAATGGAAGTCAAATGAATTTGTTCAAATTTTAGAAAGAGTACTGTGAAGAGCTTACTTGTCGGAATACAGTCGACTCTCGTTATCTCGACCTCTCTTATCTCGAATAATCACTTATCTCGAAGTGAAATTCTGGTCCCTGTTTTAACATGGAAATCTAAGAACAGGTAACAAAATATTGTGGAAAATAATTTCTCGTCTTTTCCACAATATTTTCAATATATCTCTAACTTCAGGAGCCAAATTACATATTCATTTGTTAAATGTGGTTGTTCGATTTATTGTTTTCCTCACTTCTGCAACTCTGATATTCGTGGTACGGATTCGAGATAACGAGAAGACTGTATTTAGGTTATTTGTTTGTGTTGAGGTTTTACGGCCCAGTCAACCCAATGGGGTCATGTCGAGCGCGGTCAGTTTACCTAACCACACGTTTACTGGGCAGACTTAGTCCTCTAAGTGGTTAACCAGTATTGTGCACATTCTTTTGCCAGAAACTGACAACTGCCCTTCTTGAATCAGCAGAAGGGAAAGAATGACCGTAGAAAATATTTCATGATCAATCACCACAAAAGAATGTTGCTGACCTTGGTGGGGGTTGAACCCACGACCTCCTGGTCTCCAGTCGGACAGAGCATCCAACTGAGCCACCGAGGCCGGCCTGTATTTAGGTTAATTATGGTATATATGAAAACTATCTATTAACTCATTTATGTCCAGTGGACTCTTCTACCACAACTTTGGACTGGTCTATTTCCAACAGCAGGGTGTCTGGTTAGTTTTTATTATAACTGTTTTATAGAAATGCCTGTGTTTACTGCAAACAGTGTAGACCCTGATCAGAGGCCACATCCTGCAGTGTCTGATCTAGGTCTGCCCTGTTTGCCAGTTACCCTTTTCTGGGTCTCAAAAGGGTTAAAATATCATCTACTGATGTTTTTTATTTAGGGTACAAGTAGTTAAATTAACATGAAATTAAGCTCATTTAGGGTATATCTGCAAAACAATGATTATTAATTTGTTATAAAGTTGTATAAAACAGAGAAAAGAAAATAAAGAAGCTTCATTTATTGTCATCTATTCAAGACAAAAATTAACATACTGTAGTTGTACAAATGTTTGCGGTGTATTAATATTTGCAAATTTTGGGTCAGTATAAATCAGCCAACTTTTATACACGCAAACCATATATTTTTATATAGAAATATTAGGGCCAATTTACAAATCTGTGAATTTTAATACCAGTAAAAATGTCTAAAATTATAAAATTGCGAACATTTACACACGCACGAACATTTATACAATTACCGCAAGCACTGAAGAGCTTTTATTTAGACTGGACTATGTGCACTACATATACAATGTATATATGTATAAAATAAACTTCTGAAATATAAATAAATAAAACAAGTAAGTCTGATTATAAAATGTTACTGATGATAATACCCAACTACTATCGTGTAGTGGGCAGATAACTCTGTCAAAACTTGACGAAATTAGCCCTTAAGCAAAGCCAAATCATCACATAATAAATGCCACCGTGTATCATAGAATCCGGAACTTGGTACCACTTCAGTCGATAAACAACTATAAAAATGGCTTGAATGGCAAGTAGCCAGGTCAGTAGAACTTTTTTTTCGATGCCTTTTAATGAGTGTCATCCTTTGAAATGAAAAGTATTAGTTCCTAGAGACATCTGACTGTTGTCCATGCCCGTGATTTTTCAAAAATATTTCTGTATTTCACTAAAAACACTTGGAATCCTGCGAGCTGGTACTTTTCAAAACAACGTGTCTCCTCGAAAACATGATCGTTTCAGCATTGTTTAAAGCATTTTCCTGTTCTTTTTTCAATGTCAAAACATTCAGCATATTAAGAATCACCTTCGGTATAAGTTTCATTTGCAACGACAATGATTTGACCGAATTATTCTCGAAAACACGAGTTTCTGGGAGTACGGCAATTTGGAAGTTCTGTGTACGGCAGCTTGAAAAACATAATAAATTTATAGTACCTCAACTTGCATCGATATAACGCATCAAAACTGTCCGATTTCCATGCATTATGTTTGTTAAATTTGTCCCTTTGCAGGTTTTAATGCCTTTCACATGTGGTTATTGCCCTTCATCTTCCAGCCAGTTCAAAGAGACAATTAATCACTTGGTAACATCTCATATTACAAGGAAAAATGTCCTAAAGTCAAGGCGGACCGCGGTTTTAAGGGAATGACCCCGAGACTAGTACATGAAATATGGAAGAAATGTGTGCGATTTCCGAACATTTTGCAATATGTTTCATGGTAATCGATCAAGATAAGGAGTTATAAATGTTTTAAAACTGGCCATCCAGAGTCAAAAACGAGGCCGTGGGTGAATATCATAAACTAACAATCAAAAATATTGATTAGCAGCCATTGTTATGCAAGATATTTTAATGCTGCTCTCACATTATGGCGAATATCCTTACAAATATGAAAGAATGTTGAAATTTTTAAATTCGCGGCAGAATAGCCGAAAATGATACGATTGGTCGAGACAAACACTGAACAAATTAAGGCCCTTACGAATGCTTGCGAAAGCGTGATGAATCATCACTAATACTTGTGAATTTCTAAAGAAGCTTACGTTTCATTAATGATCCATTTTCCAAGCCATGCGAATCTTTTACGAATGATAAGAATAATTACAAATGCTGATGCAAACCTTGCCAATGCTTTCAAACGCCTTTGAATAAAGTTAATACACAACGATTGCTTGCCAATATTCACTTATCGGCAGTTATTCTTCACATTTTACCAAGAGTAAAGTTGTATTTTAGATGGCATATTTGATCAAGATAACTGGCTTAAGCATTAAATAAGCCGAGATAGGTATACATTTTCTTGTGGCACGCATTTATATGCTATGCGTTTCTTATTTTGATGGTTTCTAGAAAATTTCACCATGAGTATACTTTTCTTCTCCAGTTTCTCTACCAATTACTAATAATACGTGCTGCTTCGTTTGCGTGCATGCATGCTCTGAAAATACAGGGAAAATGCTAATGAATACTCTACAAATGCCTTACCAATGTTACAAGTATAACGTGCAATCAATGCAAACAGCTTGTCAATTCTTAAGAATGCGTTGCGAAAAAAGGAGAATGTGCTTTCCGTGCTAATATAAGGAGCATGTTTCTAATATTCGTAACACCCCCAAAACGTCAGCGAATGCTTATGAACGCTTGTGAATGTTTGACAATCATTTTACGATCATTACGAATTGGCGACGAATGACATTCGCAAGCACATTCGCCATAGTGTGAGAGCACTATAAGAAATGGGGAATTTCCACTCCTTTCACCAGTTACAAAGGACAACGTGCATTAACAGAACTTTTTTGGCCCCTTGGGCCATCCATAAAAATTGTTTGTTTGCTGTCCCCCGACCGACTCACTATTTTACCCCCACTGAAAAATTTATTGAGATCTGGCGATTTTTTTCACACATTTTTATTGGGAAAAGTCTTTATGATTCAATGTTAGTTTTAATTTTGAACATCACTCTGACAATAATTCAAATGTTTTACTTAACAGCGGAGAATAGATCATTAACTACTAGGCATTGAATCCACGAAGATTATTTAACATCACAAGTTTATAAAAAAAAATCACCTACCTACCGACCCACCCTGAGAATTCTGGGTAGGTTACAGCAAACAAAAATATTTTTAAGGATGGTCTTGTGATGCCAACAAATTAAAGTTGTAGTCCAGAAATTTCTTTGAGCTGATTGTTTTTTTTTTTTTGTTTTTTTTTTTAATAAGATCAATGATCCTTCTGTCCAAGTTCACTAACATTCAGGTTTTGTGGTTGCTATGGTAACAGAAAATGGCCACCGAAGTAGCCTAAATCCTGTGAAATCGAGTTTTTTGGTTTGAATTCCCCTTGTTACAGCACGTTTTCAAAAATTAAATACAAGCACAGCTGGATATCACAAATATATTTTTCATTCTGTACATTTGATGAGGTTTAGCATCTGTTAAAATATCTTTTCAAAAGTTGTAATCAGCTATGCTTTCTCCAAAGCCATCCACAACAAAATTCCCATTCCCATAAGAATTATGTTTATGCAGGGCGCACAATATGCTCCTCGAGGGAGCACATTTTGTAGGGAGCGTAGTGTGACTGTACAGAGTTCCGTTAAGCATAAAAGGTGTCTGCGAGCCCTCAATAAATCAAATTCAAATGCGCATGCTCAGTCACTCAGAGGGCTATGGGTCCAATGGGTCCAGTTCTTTTGATGATTTTAGATAAGACTAGGCATAACTTGCCCCAGAGTTGAGATTTTGATGAGTCTGGGTGCCTTGGGTTGCCTCATTTGCAGATTGTGGCGTTCCCTGAACCGCATCGCCCACTATTTGGCGTATTATTTGTTTCTTGCCAATGCTAATCGCCGTACAGTTAGTGAAAAAGTCGCCGTCCTGTACTTCTGTGCAGTGTCGCAAGTTGCCGTACTAAAGTGCTTCGCGATTTTTCCTGTTAACATCGAGTTCCAGAACAGTTCGGAGAAAAATATTAAATGAATATGAACAGCAGGCATGGCAATGCGTGTGGGACATAATGAAATGGAATTTATCGCAGTTGTTTGTGCGATAAATGGGCGTGTTACAAAGATGACACATATTTTTGCGGTACCAGGCTGCTCGTTTTGCACTGAAAAATGAACTTTAAACCATTTTCATGTGATTTCAGGGGGTGCATTTAAAACTAAAATGTCTTCGATAAATGAGGAATGTTTATTTAGTGCACAATACCTCGACAGAACATTATGATAAAGGATTTTCTTACCCTGGACATAATCCATTTCGTTTGTTTATGAGTTGTTTATCGACTGAAGTGGTACCAAGTTCCGGATTCTATGATACACGGTGAATGCACATACCAAGTTTGGTGAAAATCCACTGAAATTTACTGAAGTTATAGTCCAGAAAAGAAAATACGGACATGTAGCTGGCAGATTACTCATCAAAAATTGACAAAATTTGCCCATTAGCAATCCTAAACTAGATCTCTACAATATCAATGCACATCCAATAAATTTGGTGAAAAATCCATTGGCATTTAAGTTATCATCCAGAAACGAAAATGCAGACAGACAACCATACCTCGGACATACAGAGGCACAGACTTCCAACGTGAAATCATTATACCCGGCCACTATTGTGAGGCTGGGTATAAAAATACTTGAAATACATACTAAAAATATACTTTTAATACTGTTATTCATTTGACTATCATGGTATCCACAATGTCATTTTTTAACTCCACCTATTAATGTCTAGTGCCTCAAAAGAAAGACAGTGTAGACACACATCTGACAGCACAGAATAAATTGTCTGACCAGAGTGTACTCTGTTTGCATGAAATGGAGGGCATCTGTAAAACAAAAAAAGTCAAAATGAACCATAAAATAAAGCAGACACACCTAAAACTGAGAAGGACCTATCCAAAGAATTGGGTAAAAGCATAAAGGCAACTTTTATCACATATTGTATTTACCATTAATATTCATTCTCAAACTTACACATAAATTTGAATATAGCTCCGGTTTATTGGGGTATCCTGACATATTTGTATACCTTTCCGCTGATTCAAGAAGGGCTGTTGTCAGTTTCTGGTGAAAGAATGTGCACAATACTGGTTAACCGCTAAGAAGACTAAGCCTGCCCAGTAAACATGTGGTTAGGTAAACTGACCGAGCTCGATATGACCCCATTGGGTTGACTGGGCCGAAAAATCTCAAAACAAACAAACAAACACATTTGTATGATTCTCCATGGAAACATATGCTCAGTATTTGTAGGATGTCTGCAAGTTTACAACAGCAACCTATTAAACCTACTTTTGCATTTCAAGACAAATGAGAAAATGCTGAAAATTTATTCTGTCCCAGATTTTTTTAAAAAGACTTTTCAGAATCCTGCTGCTGTTTGCTTGTACCATAATAAAATAACAGTTGCCCTGGAAGCAGCTTTTGAAATTTAAGTGGAATGGATACATCTGTATGCAAAGTTGTCTCCCTTCAAAAAATGTCAGCAAACTCTTAAGTATATCCATTCTCCTTAACCCATTTATGCTGAGTGGATTCTTCTACTTTAACTCTTTGGAAAAGTTCATTTCCTATATAAGGGGTGTCTGGTTAGTTTTTATTATTGTCATGTTTTATAGAAATAGCTTAATGCAAACAGTGTAGACCCAGATCAGATGCTATGTTCTGCGGCATCTAATCTGGGTCTACACCGTTTGCAAATGTCCCTTTCATGGGACGCAAGGCTTATATGGGTAAATTAAGAATAACTCCTTTTGAAATAGTCTGCAAAGTCAAGCCCAATTTTTGGGGAAAAATTGAAAATATCATTCATTGTTTATCCATAAACTTTGCCTAGAACAGACAAAAAAATAAACTTTGCCGAGCACCAACAATTACCAAGAATAAATTAATATCACAAGTCACATCATGTAATTTATTATTCATAACATATGATGTGATTGATTGTGTTGGGGTTTAACGACACGTCAACCCTTGTGGGTCATTTTGTCGTCTCCCAGAGAAAGGGAGAAATGAGATAGAAGAGATAGTGAAAGAGATGAAAGAGAGGGACAGAGAGAAACAGGAATGAAAGTGAAGAAACAGAAGAAATAAAAACTCCCCCTCTACCCTTACCTGCTAGGAGGATAGCAGGCCTTGCCCAACTGTAAGCCAATATCAGTTGGACGCCCCAGTGACGTAAGATACATGACACCTTTGCACCACCCGACCACCCTCTATTATGATGTGAACCATGGCATCCATCAATCTATTGATTTTTTAATCATAACTCTCCTTCACCATCTAATGATGTTCAAATCATGTCTTGTATTGACCTCTTCACCTTCACCTTTACACACACTTCTCTTGCACTGGCCTACTGACCTAAAGCCCTCAAACAGGGCCTATCCTGTCTCTGGCTGGTTATTTTCTTGTTAGATTGTGTCTTATTCATATCCCCAGATAAGATGCTTATTTCAAGCATAAAGTATCAATATTTTTCTTATTTCTCCATTAAAATATATGTGGTGAGGTGCTTCTAATGAGTACCCACAACATGTTATTGAGAAGAAATTAGAAAAATAATTTACTGAATACTCCTCTTATCTAGAGATATGCTATTATTTATTATTCTTGTTAAGACTAGACTTCTCCTTTTAAATATCAAAAGGGAGCTTCAATGTCATTCATTTCAACATAAACGGATTTCACTTGAGTATAGTAATCTAATGACTGTGGCCCATTCTCTCGTCCAAGGCCCGACTTCTTGTACCCGCCAAATGGTACCCCAACTGGATACACATTGTAATTATTAATGTACAGGGAACCAGCTTCCATCTGAGCAGCAACTCGGTGAGCTCTTTGTAGATCTCTGAAAATTAAAAAAACAAAAACATTACTGTATTTGGTTGTGATGTTGTTTAACCCATTCATGTCTAGTGGACTTTTTTCCCTTTGTCTTTGGACATAATCAATTTAAGGGGTGGCTGTTGGTTATTATTATTACTATGTTTTATAGAATTTCCTATAATCAATGCAAACCATGTAGACCCTGATCAGATGACATGTTCTGCGGCATCTGATCTAGGTCTACACTGTTTGCAAATGTCTCTTTTATAGGATGCAGGGCTTAAATGGGTTAATGAAACGTCACCCTTGTGGGTCATTTTGCAGGGTCATTTTGCATCGTCTCAGAGAAAATGAGAAACGGGATTGAAGAGACAGCAGAGAGAGGAAAAAGACAGATAGAGGAGACTAGGGGAAAAGTAAATGAAAAAGGAGAAACAGAAGAAACGAAAATGTCACCCATATCCCAACCACTACAAGAACAACAGGCTTTTACCCCACCACAGCTATCACAATATTAATGTATTTACCCAATGTACTGGGCCTGAGCAAATGGTGTAGATCCAAATCTGATGCCACAAGACATGCTTTCTGATAAGGGTCTACACTGTTTGCCACTCATCCTATCAACATGTTGTAAAATGGAACTGTTCAAACATAAGAAGCAGCACAGGCAGATCCAGATGGTAGTCAATGGGGGGCAATCAAAGCCTGCCAGGCCAGAAATATTTGGTGGGAATTTGTAAAATGTCTTCATGTAGTTTTTGCCTAAAAGTATCCATATTGGTCCCACCACCTTCTTATACTCCAAGGCTTCTGATAAAAAATATTTTATTTGGATACTCTGATACTTTTCTTACATTACAAAAACAATTCAAATATACTGAAAATTTCACCACCAAAAACTGAAAGTTTTCAAATAAAAATTCTGATATTTTTCATGTTTCTGCTCAAAACACAGATTGTGGGTACTTGTTAGAACCGCCCTGCCAAGGCTGTTCTAACAAGTACCCACAATCTATGTTTTTGAGCATATGAGGGTCCTGCAAAAAGTTTTGTCAATGAGTTCGGATTACTTCAGTGCTACGTTTTATCAAACATATTTTTATAACAAACCTTCAAAGTATTCCCCCTTTACTGAAACACATTTTTGTAACCCTTTTACCCAGTCACGAAAAGCAGATAAATACATGTAGTCTTCTTTTGGTATCTGTTGGAGAAGAGAACTTCTAGACGTAATAGCGCTGCCAAGAGAACTTCTAGACGTATACTTATTTCCAGAAAGCATTTTCTTAAGCCTTGGAAATAAAAAGAAGTCACAGGGACTCAGGTTAGGTGAATAAGGTGGATGGTTCAAAACTTTCACCTTTTCAGAAGCTAAAAAAGACTTAACAACCTCACACTTATGAGAGGAGGCGTTGTCATGCAAAAGGTGGACTACTGACCATCCTTTGCTTGGTCCATGTTCCAATGTAACAAGTAAATTGGTCAGTGTATATGACTGTATCTATTTCAATTTGAAATAACTCTGTCAGTTGGAAAGCAATTTGCACGAAATAAACGGGTATCGTTAGCTATTCAACACACCATTCAAGTGTGGTGAAGCATTTTAAAATATACCTGGGATAAAACTAAAGAAGCCTATTAGTGACAGAACTTTTTGCATGATCCTCATAAATAAGAAATAATGTATACCCTTGAAAAAACTAGTTTTACTACATAAAAGTGCAGTTTTAGGGGGTCAAAATTATGTATGTTTTGTGATGATCTGGAGCTATGCAGTGGGATGGGAATAAGCTTTATCATATACTTAATGCTTATATTGCCCTTCGCCTTCACAGTCCAAAGAGCTATCTTGAGGGCCTGGACAGAAATCTGTCCCACCCTTGAGACAACCTATCTGCCCTGCAAAATCATCACGGAGAGATGGATACCTGAGAGATGAATAGCTGGAGAGGCATTAAAATATCTTTTCACTAATTTTTGTGCTATTTTTATGTAAATTATGGTAATTTAAGCAAGGTACACCCAAAATGGCAAGAATCTCTCCTGTTCTATTAAACAAAATTACCCAGCTGAGGTCCTCATCAAAAACTGACTGCTTACATCATTAACTGTTATTAACTGTAACATCATCGGTTAAGTGTTAAAAAAGATAACAATGTCAACAAGCTGAATTTTGACGAATTATAATGAAGAATTTCAACTTATTGATTTGTTTATTTCTTTCAAAGTGACAAAGGAAGGATTTAATGACATACTCATATATATCATGTTTGAGTGCTTGACCAGCCACTTCAATCTGAGGCTGAAAAACTGAAGGTAAATCATTTTATTGCCAGTCTGATTTTTTACTGTCCTCTTTCATATTGTTTCAGTCTTTGATATTTGGCAATGAAGCGACATTTTCAGGGCATATAGCTCTTTTGAAAGGTCAAGAAAGGTCGGGTGAGAGCACCTTGCATTTTATCTGGGTAAAGTATCTAGACCTTACATTAAATTGCCTTTGAGGAGATTTTTCTTCTATTGTAAAATATTTTTTCGCAAATAAGAATATGATAAAAAGAATATAACACCGTTGTTTTGATCTCGCCCCTGGTCTCGGCCCTCTGCCTGTCTCAGCCCTTCCCATTCTGGCTTGGGCTGAAACAGGCTCCGACCAAGACCAGGGCCGGAATCAAAACAGCCTTATAATATTCTACATGTATATGTACAAAAGCTTACTTTGTGAATACTAGCTAAACCAAACTCTGTATTATTTGTGAATACTAGACAAAAGGCAATTTTTACAACCAAAATTTACTGACATTTTGCTTATTTCTCCATGAAAGCATTTGTGGGTCCTCATTAGAACAACATGTTTTTATGAAGAAATAAGAAACATATTTATCCAGATACACCTCTTCTCTGAGCTATGTGGCAGGAAGAAAAAATACAGTCAACCCTATTTATACCGACACTCGATACAACGACAAAATTCGTTACAATGACAATGTCACGAAACCTTCACTCAAGAGGTGACGGTTAACTAGAAATTATGCAAAAACATTGCATAAAATCTTCAAGCGACATATATTTTAGATATTTGTTAGAATCCCCTCAGAGAGGTGATTCTAACAAATATCTAAAACATATGTTCTATGAGGAAATAAGAATAAAATAAGGCCTTTTTTACCAATCATTCTGTCCATTAAAGATTCTTTACAACAGCAAATTTATTATAATGGCAACGTCTTTGGAACAAATGCTGTTGTTGTAACAAGGGTTAAGTGTACTTCCTTCATCTGGAGCTATGCAGTAGGAAGCAAAAACAAAAGTGCTGCACAAAAGCTTACTTTGTAAATACTCCACCAGCTAAACCAAACTCTGTATTATTGGCTCTTTCAATCACCTCATCTTCACAATTGAACTTCAATACAGACATAACTGAGCCAAATATTTCATCTTTAACCACCGTCATATTGTCTCTGCAGTTGACTAGCACACATGGTGACAAAAATATTCCACCAGAAAACTTAGGATCAGGAACTACCTTTTCTCCTCCATACAAAACCTTGGCGCCCTGAAACAATCCACACCATATTTACCCTAAATGTTCAAACAGACATGCTTCACAAACAGTGTAGACCTGGATAAAATTTCTAAAGGTTATGGATTGCTAAAATTTAAAGAGGACCAGGCTGGTTCCATACCTACTGTATATAGTTCAATAAGAAACAGTTCCAAAATTTCTGTCTGTTTCTAAAGAGGCTTTAGAGAGAATTAGTCAAAATGTATAATTCAGGCAATTCTGCAGGATTCTATACTTTGGGTAGTTGCTTTCTGGCTCTAAAGCAATCTGTTGGCTGATTTTTAGAAGTGGGCGTTGCCGGTTAATTTACTCAGCATGGCAAGAGTTATAAATATCTGGGCCCAGTTGTTCAAAGCGTCATTACGTTAAAGAGCTTGTTAAGGGTCATTTCGTTAACTGTTTTAGCGGATTCAATACACAATATTCTGTATTTTTTTGCTACTCACATTTTTTCAGCAAAAAATTTAAGCATATTTGCATATCACTCGATGTAAATTTTAACGAATCGTTAACTAACGACATCATTAGCTTTGAACAACTGGGCCCTGATTCTCACCTCTGATTTACCAATCTCAATATACTGCAGCACTTTATCTGCCTGGTCTTTTGATATAGTAGCCCCAACTGTTGTGTCCTCAGCAAAAGGATCACCTATTTTCATCTTCTTAGTCCTCTCAACTAATCTTCTTAAAAATTCATCCATTACTTTTTCTTGCACAAACACCCTTGTACCATTAGAGCAAACCTAGAAAATATAAATCATGCCATACAAAAATACTGAATTTACCCTAAGTATTGGGACATCCTGACTCATAGCTCCAGATAAGAGGGGGTAGCCACAAAACATTTTTCTTATTTCTCCTAGAAAACATATGATGTGGGTACTCATTAGAAGTGCTTAGGTGAGGTGCTTCTAATGAGTACCCACAACATATATTTTTGTGGAGAAATAAATACATCACGAAAACATGCCTATATAATTTTGACACCCTTAAACCCCACTTTTATATGGTAAAAACTGGGGTTTATAGGGGTATACATTATCTTTTTCTTATTTTTGCACAAAAACATAGACTGTGGGTACTCGTTAGAACTGCCTCACCAAGGCAGTTCTAACGAGTACTCACAATCTATGTTTTCAGCAGAAATATGAAAAATATCAGAGTTTTTTATCTGAAAATTTTCAGTTTTTGGAGGTGAAATTTTCTATATATTTGAATAGGCATGTTTTCGTAATGTCCGTACTTTTCAGTTATAAAAAACTGCCTTATCCGAAGTTATGCTGACTCCTTACCATTTTTGTCCTACAGTTTGAACAAGTCCATTTTACTACCAGCTGATATGCCTAAAAATGTTGGCTGTGTGACAAAACTGTAGACCCTGACCAGATGCTATGATCAGTGGTGTCTGAGCTGGGTCTACAAGGTCTACTCAGGCCAGTCTGGTAGTTGTTAGCCTGTAAATGTATGCTGACATAGAATACCCAGATCAGCATGCATATATGCACAAGTCAGAGCAGAATAACTGGCTCTTAACCATTAAAGCGCAAATCACAACTGCAGCAGAAGACAATTTTTTTTATTTTTTTTTTTTATTTTTCAGAGAAAACAAATCTTGACATTTCATGTGAATTGTCTGCTTGGCAGACAATTCACATGAAATGTCAAGACTTGTTTTCTCTGAAAAATAAAAAAAAATAAATAAATTTTAGAATGTCGTCTGCTGTAAATTTTGCTTGACGCTTTATGGGTTAAGGAGTATACAGAGAAACATTAATAGTTCTGATCAGAAAAAGAGGATGAGTGGCTCAGACCTAGCAATAAGGTTTTCTTTCTTTTTTTTCCCACTCAACCTAAAAGTTCTGATATTGGTCTGTTTTTCTCCCTGAAAATGCATGTTTTGCATACTCATTAGAAGTGCCACACTGTTTTCATGGAGAAGTACAGAATATTTCTATGGAGACTTCCCTTATCTAGAGCTCCAGAGATCATTCTGCATCTTCAGTACATATGCCCAAATGACCTATTACTGTATGGCACAACTCAAATGAAGCCTGTTGTGTGGGAAAAACCATGTTTCCATATGGAAACAGCTAAGATCCATGTCGATCATCATGTATTCCTGACTACAGTGTGTAGACTGTTCAGATTATTATTATTTTTTTTCTTTTACTGGCACTTGCTCAGAAATTATGAGAAAATGGATGCTGGATGCTATTTGTTCATACATTTATTAGCAAAACACCAATCTCTACACCCAACAAACTGTCTATTATACAAGATAAAAGTATCAAGATAAAAGATAAAAGTATCAAGATAAAAGAATCAAGATAAAAGATAAAAGTATCATAATAAAAGATAAAAGTATCCAGATACTCAAGATGAAATTATCCAGAAAATTATTTTTCTTAATGAAAATATCTGTTGTGGGTACTCATTAGAAGCACCTCGCTGAGGCGCTTTTAATGAGTGCCAACAACAGATGTTTTTGAGGGAAAACAACAAAAATAACCATACGTTTTATTTGATATTTGTTGCTATGGCCTCCAGTACTGCCATGGGCACAATAAACAAGGGGACTGTTGAAAGAGTTACCTGTCCCTGACTGAGAAAATTTGCTAACATAGCTCCAGTGACAGCATTGTCAAGGTCACAGTCATCAAAAACAATCATTGGGGACTTCCCTCCTAACTCAAGAGTAACATGTTTTATGCTCTGAAATAGAAAACATACTTCTAAACTTTGAATGTTTTTGCATACTTAATATATAAAACAGAAAAAGTGACTGCAAGGCTGGAAAATTCCACTAGTCCGCTTGCCATGACTAGTACCCTTAGACACAGGACGAGTGTAAATTCTAGGTTTTCCCTTTATGATTTATTAAGATCACAATACCTCTGGTCATGTAGGACAAGTGGAGATTTTAAGAATTTTCAAGCCTGGACTGGGCAATATAAACACTTTGAAACAGATGAAGGAATGTTTTAATAGGGGACTTGATACATGAATAAATATATTGAAAAATCTTAACAATTTCTCGTGTCCTATATGGTAAACAGATTTCAGTTATGTTACTAGGGACCAGCCAATATTTTCACTGGTCCTCCAGCATGAGGTACTTGCCATGGTAGTAGTAGTAGTAGTCTGATTTGTAACGTAGCTGGGCAACTGAGTCACATAGGGGCTACGCCAGTTGCCATGGTCAACAGACCAGTGGATTTTCACCTGCCCTGTTATTAAAATTTAAAACACATTGAGAAACATTTTTTGGACAATATACATAATAAGATTTCCTGCCATTTTTTCAAAGGGAGACAAAACCTTTTGTTATTTCCTGTTTTCTGCCTTAATATCAAGTCTCTGCTATAAAGGGGTCAACTAAATCAAAAGTGTTTAAAACAACTATAGGTGGCAACACTTTGAAATATTAATTGTTTTATTTTTCAAAGAATATAAAGTTTTAATTTCAAGTGAATTGTCTGTCTAGCAGACAATTCACACAAAATGTCAAGTGTTATTTTCTCTGAAAAAAAAAATCAATTTTAGAATGGTGCCTGCCACAAATTTGCGTAGCACTTTAAGGGTTAGTACTAGGCCCTTTTTAAAAAGGGAGGCAAAAACAATTTTGATAGGTACCTCCCCAGAAAGTGCATCCATCCCCCTTAACAATACATGTATAAGCTTCAATAATGCTTTTGATGTCTTGAATGTTTTCCTGAGCCACAAGATTTGTTAAGGTGATAATTGGTGATAATTCTAGAATAATTTTCTTCTTTCTCCACAAAAACAAATGCTGTGGGTACTCATCAGATATGTCTTGGTCAATTCAGAATGTTGTCTGCTGTAAAATTGCTTAGCATTTTAAAGGTTAAAGAATACTTACTTTGGCACATGCTTCCATCACCTTACTTCCTGTAGGGACACTTCCTGTGAAAGTCATTTTGTCTACACCATCGTGATTACAAAGCAAGGCACCAGTTTCTCCCTCTCCCTAAAAAACAAAACATATCCAATTAAAACAACTTAACAGAGTTGTCTCCCCTGAAAGTGTATCAATTCTCCTTAAGCCTTTCACCCTATAAAACAAAACATATCCAAATAAAATCAACTTAATAGAGCTGTCTCCCATATAAGTGAATTAACCCTTGTCCTGCTGAACCCAGATATACCCTGCCTTTGCAAACAGTGTAGATCCTGATCAGTTAGCTTCTGAAGAAGCCAACTGGTCTGGATCTGCACTGTTTGCCATTTAGTACATGTATGTGAAATCATAGCAACAATCCAGATCAAGGAATCTGATTGGTTGACAATTAGAAGTGGGTGTGGCCATCTTAATTTACTCAGCAGGACAAGGGTTAATTCTACTTAAGCCTTTCACCCTATAAAGCAAAGCATATCCAATTAAAATCAAGATAACACAGTTGTCTCCCTTAAAAGTATATTAATTCTCCTTAAGCCTTTCACCCTAAAAAACAAAATATATCCAGTTAAGGGGACTGGATAAAGTTGGTTGACTTTCAGACATTTTTTACATGGAAGACAACTTCTTTGATTTACTAATTGCTTTCCTGTGCAGGAAGCCCCTTCTGAAAGGAGTCTACCCTAAATGGAAGGAATTTGCTCCTATTAAAGGGTAACAATTATACCACCTAAATCACACTAAAACAGCCATCTGATAAAAAACTTGTCTCATTCTTAACCTAACCCAGCATTACTGATGATGACTATAATTTAACACTACCTATATTACACTGGTATATCCATCTGAAAACCTCCTTCAATACTACTGCTGCTAAAGGGTCAAATATGGCAATTAAGAAGGTCCTGCAAAAAGTTCTGTCACTAATAGGCTTCCTTGGTTTTATCCCAGGTATACGTTAAAATGCTTCACTGCACTTGAATGGTGTTGAATAGCTAACGATACCCATTTATTTCGTTCAAATTGCTTTCCAACTGACCGAGTTATTTCAAATTGAAATAGATGCAGTCATATACGTTGACCAATTTACTTGTTACAATAAGAAACGACCAAGCAAAGAATGGTCAAGAGTCCTCCTTTTACATGACAATGCCTCCTCTCATAAGTGAGAGGTTGTTAATTCTTTTTTGGCTTCTGAAAAGGTGAAAATTTTAAACCATACACCTTATTCACCCGACCTGAGTCCCTATGACTTCCTTTTATTTCCAAGGCTTAAGAAAATGCTTTCTGGAAATAAGTATACGTCTAGAAGTTCTCTTGGCAGCGCTTTTTATCAGTGTCTCCAATAGATACCAAAAGAAGACTATTTATCTGCTTTTTGCGACTGGGCAAAAAGGTTACAAAAATGTGTTTCAGTAAAGGGAGAATACTTTAAAGGTTTGTAATAAAAATATGTTTGTTAAAACGTAGCACTGAAGTAATCCGAACACAGTGACAAAACTTTTTGCAGGACCCTCGTAGAATTCCTCGTAAACCTCCTTCAATACTGCTGCTGCTAAAGGGTCAAATGTGGCAATTAGAATTACTGTCAACTCTAGTTATCTCAAAGCCGAAGGGACTCTCTCTGAAATACTCTGAGATATCCGTACTTTGACATATCAGATTTGCAGAACTGAGAAAAAAATAAATCAAAATAACCACATTTCCAAAATGAATATATAATTTGACTCCTTTAACTTAAGTTAGAGAAGTATTGAAAATATTGTGAAAAGAGGAGAAATTGCACCTTAGGAGCAATTTCTCCTCTTTTCCACAACATTTTATCACCTGTTGTTAGATTCTCATGTAAAAACAGGGACCAGACTTTCACTTTGAAATAAGCAGTTATTCAAGATAAACAAAGTCGGAGATAACGAGAGTCGACTGTATTATATAACCTGTATCACACTATAGCATCCATCTGGCAAACCCGCCTCTTTGTAAACCTCTCCCAACATTACTGCTGTTAGAGGGGTTAACTGTGATGGTTTAAACACGAATGCATTCCCACATGCTAGAGCAGGTGCAGATTTCCACGTTGCCATCTGAAAGGGGTAGTTCCAGGCCCCTATGCCACCCACCACTCCTATAGGTTCACGTATTGTGTAAGCAAAACTACCTCCAGGAACCTGTAGAAACTCCCCTGAAAATTGAAAGAATTTTAGTATGAGGTATGATAAAGCGTTAACAAAGAATAGTCCAAGGTGTAATCATTTTCATTTAGCTCATAATGATGTAACAAGGCCAATTTCTTGAACAACTTCATTACTACTTTCAAAGGCGTACCAAACCATGTATATAAAAGCTGACTGATTAGTCATAATATTTTATATCAGAAAAAAATACCATGACCACTAAAAATATGACTGAGTTAGAAAATGAAAATGGACATATTTAACTGAACATAATGTTAAACCTCAATGGCTCCAACACATACATGTATTACAAAAACACGCCTATTCAAATATACATGCATTGAAAATTTCACCACCAAAAACTCGAAGTTTTCAGATGAAAAATTCTGATATTTTACATATTTCTGCTCAAAACGGTTCTAACGAGCACCCACAATCTATGTTTTTGAGCAGAAATAAGAAAAATAATGTGTACCCCTGTAAACCCTAGTTTTACTATATAAAGGGGGTCAAAATTATATAGGTACGTTTTTGTGATGGATGTTTCATTAACCGTGGATAATTTGAACTCATTTTTAAGTCCCTAGGAAATTCTTCTGATAGCTCAAGAAAGCAAATATTTAGGACAATTTTCTAATTTTATCATGAAATTGTATGTTGTGTGTACTCATTAGAATTGCCTCATCCAGGCAATTCTAATGAGTACTCTCAACATACAATAATTGTACAGAAAATGAGGAAGATTTTCCTACAGTTATCGCTATTTGTCTCCTGACCTGGCACTATGATTAACCCTCAGTGACTCAAATTACCCATATCTCAAACAAATTTCCATGGTCCCAAAGAAGTTGAGCAATTGAAGTTCAACTGTTTGTAATATTTGTAAGACACAAATAAAAGGTGCTTGTTGACAGGAATATACCGCTTATAGCTGATGGTATACTGGTACACATAAATCAGATTTTTTTAATTTAAGTTTTGCATGTTTAATCAGTTGGTTACAATGTCATTTACAAAAAGGGCAGATTCCTTGAGACCATTTTCTTCCAATGCTTTCTCGCAATAGGACAGAGGACTGCTCTTGCCCTTTCAAAGACTTAAGATGCTGTCTGTTACATGTTACACTGGTGATGATCCATATCAGACTGCTAATCTTTGCAATCCGGTCTATAGCTCCTGAAAAGGCTCTTTTCTGAACCTAAAAATACTGATATTTTTCGTATTTCCCTACAAAAACATATATTGGTGGTACTCATTAGAAGTACCTTGTGGAGGTGCTTCTAATGAGTACCCACAACATGTTTTCATGGCGAAAGAAAAGGTGGGATAGAACTATGCTTACCAGAAACAGAAGCTGCCAGGCCACCATAGTACTCAACTGAGTCAGCACAACTCTGAATATCAAATCTGGCCTCCCAGATAGGTTTACCAGTGTCAAGGGTTTCCACCTGGGTAAATTCCTCCATACGTGACTGTAGAAAGCAAAAGTAACTTTTAACAACATGGACTTATATAGTGACAGATGACATTTAATAACATATATTCATATCTGAAGCTATTTATAGCAATTTTTTGATTGGAAATATAACTTATAATTCTCAGGAGGAAATATTTCCTTTCGCTATCAAACCACGCGACGAATGTAGATGATGAAACTTTGCAAAACTTACTGACATCATTTGAAAGGACGTAAAACAGAATCCGAAGAAAAAAAAACAACATTATTACAGGGATCATTTTCTGGCGCGATTTCGCGATATTCTCGCATACTTTTGCAAGAATTCTCATCAAAATTCCTGGAGTGAGAAAAAAAATCGCATGCTGAATTTTTCTCATTTTGCGCTGTTAAGTTCCTATTTTGCACATGCGGTTCATTTCGAGACTATCGGACTGTTCTGTTTGACCGGTTTCTGAATTATTGTGGCGCCAAAATTCATAACCCATATGACCGCAGGTAACCATTCATTAATATGTATCACTGAAAAGCTTTATCATAAAAACTCATTGTCGGTCTCTGGTTTAAGTAAGCGTTTTCTTGATCGCTACCTCGAGTCAGCAAAAACATGTCCGCCTGCTCGGAAAAAAAAAAAAGAAAGAAAATTATCCACCCGAAGCCGTCCAGTCGGGATGGCAACATGTCAAAGTATCTTGTTTGAGCACAACCCAGCTCGACTGAAGCGGCCACGCTCTCCTCCCCTGATTCGGATGACGATCAAACACGAGCTGAGCCCCATGAAGTCTTTATTCAGCCGTATGCATTTTGTTACGAGCCAGGCGTAACAAGAAAGAAAATGAAAGTGAAACCAGCAACAAGCTTTAAAATTATTTACAGTATTTGTTGATAACAAAAAATAAGAAAATGTGCAAGACAGAAAAATAAAAGTAAACAGTACCTTTCAAGATAATCAGTGATTTATTTACAGTTTGATTCTATCTAGTCTCAAGGACACATAATTGAAAATCTATGAGTCCTATGATAAAATCATAATATATTTTAGAGCAGATATCTACTGTTTTGGTGAGTTCAGGGACTCGCTTATATAAAATTTGTGAGTCCCAGAGAAAAATTATGAATCAGACCTCGCAGGTAAAAAAAATCATTGGATAATGTCACAAAATCCCTCAGAAATATTCCAGAAGAATTTCTGAAACAAATTCTTTAAATTGCAGTTTCTGATCCCACAATTTTAAGTCCCTGAATTCAGAGTTATTCCTGATTTAATGAAACATTGAAGTAATCCAGTAAAGAATGAAAGTGTACAAAAATACTCATATGAAAATCTTCTCTCCTTATATAATATCAAAGCACATTCTAAACAAGAGCTGTCGTAGGACAGCGTAGCTCGCCTGCTGGGTACATTTTATATTGTAACATTTTTATCATTACGCCATATAATATAGGTCACACTGACCTAGATGTATTTGTATGTAAATCATTTGTCACATAGATATAATAATCCGGGTATGACAATTCTCCATGAAATAGTAATAAAAATAAAAGGCAAAATCACTGAAGCATGAAATATAGGTCACAATGACCTAGATATAGTAAGTGGTCATTCATTGGGTCACATGGAACTAATATCCCAGGTGTGACATTTATCCAACAAATAGTATTCAAGATATAAGGCAAAATCACTGAACCATGAAATATAGGTCACACCAACAGAGATATATTTTGACGTCAATAATTGGGTCACAAGGAACTAATATCCCAGGTGTGACATTTATCCAACAAATAGTATTCAAGATATAAGGCAAAATCACTGAACCATGAAATATAGGTCACAATGACCTAGATATAGTAAGTGGTCATTTATTGGGTCACATGGAACTAATATCCCAGGTGTGACATTTATCCAACAAATAGTATTCAAGATATAAGGCAAAATCACTGAACCATGAAATATAGGTCACACCAACAGAGATATATTTTGACGTCAATAATTGGGTCACATGGAAGTAATCTCCCAGGTGTGACATTTATCCGACAAATAGTATTCAAGATATAAGGCAAAATCACTGAACCATGAAATATAGGTCACACCAACAGAGATATATTTTGACGTCAATAATCGGGTCACAAGGAACTAATATCCCAGGTGTGACATTTATCCAACAAGTAGTATTCAAGATATAAGGGAAAATCACTGAACCATGAAATATAGGTCACAATGACCTAGATATAGTAAGTGATCATTCATTGGGTCACATGGAACTAATATCCCAGGTGTGACATTTATCCAACAAATAGTATTCAAGATATAAGGCAAAATCACTGAACCATGAAATATAGGTCACAATGACCTAGATATAGTAAGTGGTCATTCATTGGGTCACATGGAAGTAATATCCCAGGTGTGACATTTATCCAACAAATAGTATTCAAGATATAAGGCAAAATCACTGGACCGTGAAATCTAGGTGAGCTGGAGCGTAAAATGTAGGTCACCATGACCTTCACTCTCTTACACTTAAACCGATGTCACATAGTTAGCTGATGTATAACCAGTTGTGTCTATAACCTGTAGGCATATAAGATTTTACAAATGTGTCCTAGATTTTGACCCCTAGCCCCACTCCAAGGCCCACCCTGAGGTATGAACCCAGGGGAATGTTCTTTTGGAATCTCAGAAGACTCCTCCAGGTACCCAAATTCTAAATATGAATGCTCTATGAGGAGTGAAAGTCAAGATATAAGAATTTGAAAAACTTTAACACAGTATTACAAAGGTGTCCTAGATTCTGACCCGTAGCCCCACCCAGGGGCATGAACCCAGGGGTGTGTATTCTCTTGGAATCTCAGAAGACCCTCCAAGGTACCTAAGTTCCAAATTTGATGCCTCTGTGAGGAGTGACTGTTGAGATATAAGCATTTGAAAAACTTTAACACAGTGTGACGGGAACGGGAACGCAAACGACCGGGGTGACTACAATAGCTCTCCTTGTACTTCGTACAGGCGAGCTAAAAAAATTACTGTACTAGAGGCATCACTTATTTTCCAGTATTTGTCAAGAAAATTTTAAATGTTCTGTGACATGCCAAAAACAGCTTAATCTAGAATATTCCATCTGGAAATTCCAAAAAGAATATAAACAACTTGTTATTGTAAACATGATTTTCCAGAAAGTTCAAATTTATATATAAACACTTGCAGTAAACATGAAAATAATGATACTTAAAATAATCAAACACCCTATATATAACAATTTTATTAACCTGATTAAGAATGCATTACAAAATAAGCAATAATAATACTTATAAATACAATTCTGATACAAAATCTGACCTTTACAAAAAAAAAAAAAAAACAATAAAAAATAAAAAAAAATCTCACTCAGTTTGTCCGAGTGAGCGAAAAAAAAAAATCTCACTGAATTTGAAAATCTCTCACTGTTTTTGTCCAAATGGGATTTTTTCTCTCACAAAAATCTGAGGCCAGAATAATCCCTGTTATTATGATATGTAATATATAAGTTAATACACACCAGTTTAAAATATTGGAAATATTTCCCTCAAGACTTGCAAATCTTATAAACAAACGCGTGCTATGCACTTGTTTGTTTATCAGATTTGCAAACCCCCCTGAAAATATTTCCTGTATTTTAAACTCAGGGTGCATTAACCTCTATTTATTTTCATTTTGCCCCAGAAAATCATTTGAAATTTCACATAGCTCCAGACAAAGTTCTTTTTCCAACAGAAAAGTAACAATAAATTTTCTTATTCACCCATAAAAACCTATGTTGTGGGTACTCATTAGAAGCATCTCAGCAAGAAGCTTCTAATAAGTACCAACAACATAGGTTTTCATGGATGAATAAGAAAAATATTATGTGGATACACCAGCTTTAACTGGAGCTATGATTTCGTATGAACTGGTTCCATGAGACAGTTCATATGGAAACAATTCATATGCTTCACATGCAGTTTGGTTAGAAATGACCAAAAGGGTTTCTGAGGAGAATTCTTTTAAATGATCTTAAGCATTTCCCATTATTACAAGTCTACATTTCAGCTGCCATGGCAACAAACTTAAATAACCAACTAGAATTAACTTTGCAAAGCTGAAGTCCCCCAACTCAAGCAATATTTCTATCATTCAAATTAGGTTCAAAGTGCTTCAGTGTTTTTGGAGAAGATGACTAATAAGTGTGGTCAGAAGAATGAAAAGTGATCAAGCCAAAAAATATGTGTGTTTCAAGTTCCCCGACCGATTGTTGTTTTTCATCTGCCAACTCCAAACTTCTGGGGTGGAGATTCTAGGATCAATAATCCATTTTGGTCTTATACTGATCTAATCAGTATGGATGTTTCAAGGTGTGTGTGGGCTTGGCCACCAAGTACTTTCCAGAACTAAAATGGCAGCATACCTACAGCCATATTAGTTGTGGTGCATTCTGTGTTCACTAAACACCATGTTTACTCTAACAGAAATGTATAAATTATGCAGAAGAATGACCATTAAAAGTAGCTTTTCAATAAAAAATCTTTTACTTTTTTGTTTGGATGTAATATTTTTGGTGGTACCTATCTTTAAAATGTGTTTGTTTGTTTGTGTTGAGGTTTTACGGCCCAGTCAACCCAATTGGGTCATGTCGAGCGAGGTCAGTTTACCTAACCACACGTTTACTGGGCAGGCTTAGTCCTCTAAGCGATTAACCAGTATTGTGCACATTCTTTCGCCAGAAACTGATAACTGCCCTTCTTGAATCAGCAGAAGGGAGAGAATGACCAAAGAAAATATTTCATGATCAATCTCCCCGAAAGAATGTTGCCGACCTCGGCGGGGGTTGCACCCACGACCAGTCGGACGGCGCATCCAACTGAGCCACCGAGGCCGACATTAAAATGTGTTATAATGAACCATAAAGAGGTTTGTGTTTCTGTAACTATGGTAATAACTACTACAAAAGTATTGTAGTACCATACCCTGATGATATCAGCTGCCCGTTTCAGCACTTGCCCTCTTTCAAAGCCTGACTTTTGTGACCAGGTCTTTAAAACTTTCCGAGCAGACAAAACTGCATTATCCACATCCTCTTTGCCTGAACATGGCACCTGCTTCAACACTTCACCTGGAAACATAAGCATAGCACAAGATAAAGTACTTTTTTTTCAAACCAAGACACTTCTAATAAGTATAAACAACATAAGTTTGCAGCCTTTTCATTAACCCTTGTCCTGCTGAATAAATTAAGATACCACATCTACTTCTAATTTTCAGCCAATCAGATAACTTGATCCAGATTGTTGCTTTAAATTCATATACTTAATGGCAAACAGTTCAGATCCAGATCAGTTGGCTTCTTCAGAAGCCAACTGATCTGGATCTACACTGTTTGCAAAGGAAGGGTATATCCGGGTTCAGCAGGACAAGGGTTAAGTTTTGAAGAAGGAGGTTTAAATCTGTAAGTAGAGGGCAGATGCTATAGAGATTTGCAAGAGATCATCTAAACAAGGCTTAAAAGTAAAAGGCCACGCTGGGAGAGTAGAAGGCAATTAAGCCTCCTGCCTCCTCTTAATGAAAAGGCTGAGTTTGTGTGGACGAATAAGAAAAATATCCACACTTTTGGTACTCAAGGCACAGCTCAGGATAAGAAACTTTTTTTCCAACCAGGAAGGATTGATAGTTTTCTAATTTCTCCAACTGGGTGATTCCAGTGTGTACCCACAACATAAATTTTCATGGAAAAATAAGAAAAATATTTACTTAAGCCCAATCTTATAGGGAGCTTTGCTCAAGGTGAATGTGTTATTTTGAGGATAAATATCACAGCTCTCGATAAACAGGAGTATTCTTTTGTTTCTTCAGGAAAAAATACATTGTAAACAGAATTAGAAGTGTTCCATTTTTTCTCCATGAAAACAGGTCGAAGCACCTCACCTCATATATGTTGTGGGTACTCATTAGAAGTGCATCATCAAGACATTTCTGAGTACCCACAGCATATGTTTTCATGGAAAACTAAGAAAATAATCTGGAGCTATCCTCTAGATACTCATTAGAATCGATTTGCAAAGGGGATCTAATCAGTATCCATGATAATTTTTTTTTTTGATAGAAATAAACGAAAAAAATTCTTTGAATGCAATCTGTTGCTATTAAGACTGGCATCTGAAGTCTGAGAGGTAAAAAAGTCATCTGCTGCTGTTGTGACATTTTTCATTACGAAAACATACCTATCTAATTTTGACCCCCTTAAACCCCACTTTTATACAGTAAAACTGGGGTTTACAGGGGAATACATTATTTTTCTTATTTCTGCTCAAAAACATAGATTGTGGGTACTCATTAGAACTGCCTCAGCAAGGCAGTTCTAACGAGTACCAACAATCTATGTTTTGAGCAGAAATATGAAAAAAATATCAGAAATTTTGTCTGTAAAGTTTCAGTTTTTTGTGGTGAAATTTTCAATATATTTGAATAGGCGTGTTTTTGTAATGACAATAATGAATACCTGTAGCTGGATATACAAGTTCACACTTCTGTCCATCTTTGTTAAGTGGTTCTGTACGCTGGCCATCAAGAAAGTTGAGGGGACTTTGAACACTAGAAGCTGCTTGAATGCTATACAATCTTCTCGTCAGTGCAATGATGGTTCTTTGGCAAAGGAATCTCATTGCTTCAGTCTTCCTAACAGGAATCAAACTGTAGAAGAAATAGTATCTCCAAATACATAGCTCTAGATAAGCAAAAATATTGGAAGTTTCTTTTCCTTGTCCATGAATATGTATGTTGTGGGTACACATTAGAAGTGCAAACTATGTTTTCATGTTACGTTTAACAGATCTGTCAACAATTTTTCAGTCATGCCAAGCTATCTCACAGAGAAAAAAACGTTTGTTTGAGTTGGGAATTTTACAGCCGTCAACATTGTTAAGGTCATCGTGAGCTGGTCACTTAACCTATTCACACTTTTTCAGGGTAGACTTAATCCTCTAGGTGGTTAACCAGCACTTACGCACATACTTTTATACATGTCACATCATTTAAAACATCAAATATCAAAACACAGTATACTTGTTGTTATTTTTAACCTCAGATTTATAGTTGCAAGGGATACAGACCAAACTCTTCAGTTTTTGTTTGTTTGTTCTTTTTTTTTTTTTTTTTTGTTTGTTTTTTTTTTTGTGTCTTTTTGTTTCTTTGTTTTTTGTGGGCTTTTTTTTTTTTTTGAAGTTTTTCAATTTTTTTTATTTTTTTTGTCTCGGGGTTCTGGTCTATGGGTTTCATAGACCAAAACCCGATAGACCGGAACCCCGATAACCAAACTCTGGGCTTCCTAAAGCCTAACATAAAAATCCACCACGAGGACCTCAAGGCAACAGCATACAAAACAGTTGTACGGCCCCAGCTAGAATATGTCTCTAGTGTATGGAGCCCCCACACAGACACCACAATACAGCAAATAGAAAAAGTCCAACACCGTGCAGCAAGGTGGGTCAAAAGAGACTACAGTAGAACTTCAAATGTGACTGCTATGCTGCAGTCAATTAACTGGAGACGTCTTGACCTACGCTGCATTGACAACAGACTCTCAGTTATGTACAACATCACACATGACTTGTTGCTATTCCCAGGGACCAGTACCTACCAGCCCTGCAGAGACAGTCTAGAACCTCCCATCCGATGGCATACAGACAGATAGCTACATCCACAGACTATATTAAATACTCTTTCTTCCCCCGTACTATTGTTCACTGGAACTCACTCCCACCAGAAGTAGTCTCCCTGCCCAAGGTTGTTGACTTCAACCGGGCAGTTAGCCAGACAAACCACGTCTCACCTAATTTAACCAGTGCTTTTAATCTTGTAACTAGACTTTTTTAATATTTCACGCTTTTACTTTCCTTTAAACGTCACAACTTTCTTTTCTTAGACTGGTTTTGCACTCACATGTTACAAGTCCGAGAAATGGGTAAAGCATTATTGGAAGATAGATAGTTTCATATCCCTTCCACAATTCATGATTCATGCATCAAAGCTGAGGGCAAATGAAGCAATCGCGAAAACTAGTGACATAAATTTCATGATGTGATAGCGCCTTTAAATATGGAACGAACCACATGACAGCAGTATGATCTGATTTTTGACATGTTAAGTAGAATGTCTGAAGGAATTTAAACTTCGATCAGTATTAATGGACAATTTTATGCTGAATATTATTACCGGTTAATAAACTTTCTCACCTTTGCAGGGGAGGTCACTGTTGTTATTCGGTTTCTCTGTTTCGCCCAAGGGAGTTTCGCATCAACGGCGTTGACGACTCGAACTGAAACCAATTTAACTTCCTACCTGTGTTGAATCTATCCAGGATATCATGTGTTCCTTGATACTCTTCTGATATATATATATATATATATATATATATATATATATATATATATATATATATATATATATATATATATATATATATATATATATTTCTAAGAAGACAATTTGCATGAAATGATGAAATGTAGACTTTAACATTTCATGTAGATCGTCTCTTTAGGAGAAGATTTTTATGAAATATCGGAGCCTATTTTCTGTTTGTCACCTGCTGAGTTAACCCATAGAGTGGTAAAGGTTAAGCTTATCGTCTGGTCCTGACACTTTATCTCTACATGTAGGCCTCACTGAAAGAAAAAATATATTGTTTAAACCAAAAATTGTTTGTTTACTTTGCTTTGTTTTATGTAGACTTATGTTTACAATTATGGTTATTTTAGAGCGGATAGACCGTTTGCTATAAAGTGGTCAGCATTTTCAGACAACAGAGTCTCCCTGTTCCAAGTTCTAGCGCACGCTGGCACCGTGTGGATATCTTTAAGTAAGTTCATGATCGATTAAACGATTAAAGTATACAGAATTATGAACAATATAGATCATATCGAGAAGCGAGGACATATTTTTACAATTTCATCATATGCAGCAACCAGAGGTTATCAGCTCAACTTTGCAAAAAAAAAAAAAAAAAAAAAGAAAGAAAAAAATGTGTGTCCAAAGGTCCAAAGTACACAAATGCCCCCGCACTTTGGTCTTTGTCCATATGGCAACATCTATTTTCAAAATGTTTAATCTTACCTGTTATACATTCATATCCCTAGCCTTACCCCAGGGCATGATTCAGGCCAACTCTAAAATAGATTTGAAGGTTAAGGTCTGGGCAAGCAGCATACAAAATTAAAGGTACCTAAGTTATGACCTACAAGGGAAATCTGACATATGCACGTACGGACGTAAGGCGAAATCACCGGACTGTTAAATTTAGGTCACTGTGGCCTACATTTATTTAAAGATCGTAAGTTTGGGTCTTACTGACTCATAATCGGAAAGTATTATGTTAATACACCAAATATTTTTCAAGGTATAAGGTAAAAAATCGCTGGACTGTGAAATATAGGCCTGACCTACATTTATTTGAGTTCAAACTTCAGGTCATACTGAGTTTAAGGACAAATGTCAGGCAATACTGAAGGATACTCTGAAAGTATGGTGTTTATACATGAAATACTTTCAAGACATAAGGTGATTTCACTTGGTCTGTGTGAAACATAGGTCACTGTGACCTACATTTATTTTAAGGTCAAACTTTTGGTCATATGACTCATAATTGGTAAGTATGGTGTTAAAACATAAAAATACTCTTCAAGGTCTAAGGCAAAAATGCTTGAATTGTGAATATAGGTCACTGAGACCTACATTTATTTTGAAGTCAAACTTCGGGTCATACTGACTCATAAAGCAAATACATGATGTTTAGACACCAAGTATTCTTTAGAATACAAGACAAAATTTCTGGACTGTCAAATATAGGTTACTGTCACTCATATGAGTTTAAGGACAAATGTCAAGCAATACTGAAGGATACTCTGAAAGTATGGCGTTTATATATGAAATACATTTCAAGATATAAGGCAAAATCGCTGGACTGTGAATCATAGGTCAATGTGACCTACTTTATTTTGAGGTCAAACCTACAGTTTTACTGAATTATAATGGAAAGTATGGTGTTTATAAATTCTTTTCAAGATAAAAGGCAAAATTACTGTTTCATGAAATAAAAGTCAGTAGCTGCGACCTACATCTATTTTGCGTCAATTTCGGGTCATACTGACTCAAAATTCATAAGTATGATGCATAGACATCAAGTACTCTTCAAGATATAAGGTAAAATCAGTGGTCTGTAAAATGTAGATCACTGTGATCTACAGTTAGTCTAAGGACATACTGACTCATAATCCATACGTATGATGCTTGTACATCAGACACTTTTCAAGGTATAAGGCAAATTTACTAGACCATGAAATGTAGGTCACTGTGACCTACATTTATTTAGAGGTCAAACTTCGGGTAATACTGACTCATAATCTGTTAAAAAAGTAACCCTTTTCACTGTGTAATAAGCTCTGAGGTAATAAGAAAAAAGTATCCCTTTCCACGGCAGACATTTAAGACACTCACTTTGATGAAACGCTTGATTTGTACAATGCAACATTTTTTTTTATGTTGCATCAACCCAGATGTAAGGGAGCGACCATTTTATTTTTTAGGGGAAGGGGGCGGGAAGATTATGATGGTCCTTATTATTTTTCCTCAAGAAATGGATCCTGCCTTTTTTTTTGAGGACCTCGTCCTGTTTTATTTTTTTTTTTTTTTTTTTATTTATTTATTATTATAATTATTAATTTTTTTTT
Organism: Anodontia alba; assembly: GCA_964016985.1. Classification (NCBI taxonomy): domain Eukaryota; kingdom Metazoa; phylum Mollusca; class Bivalvia; order Lucinida; family Lucinidae; genus Anodontia; species Anodontia alba. The sequence continues at coordinate 71,037,041 of OZ024833.1, read as the reverse complement.
TTGTCAATATAAATTCTTTTGAAATGGAATGATACAGGAACAACAATACGCCATATATCTCTGTTTTTACTGAAAGTACTGGAAACAGTGAAATATGACAAGCGACATAATTATTACAGCATTTATTTGACCCTGAATTTTAAAGAATTTGTTTGATCAATGTATCTTTTAAGCAAGCATTTGGCAGACATTTTAACATTTCATCACGAAAACATGCCTACATAATGTTGACCCCCTTAAACCTCACTTTTATATAGTAAAACTGGGGTTTACAAGGGTATATATTATTGTTCTTATTTCTGCTCAAAACATAGATTGTTGGTACTCTATGTTTTGAGCAGAAATATGAAAAATATCAGAATTTTTTATCTGAAAAAATTCATATTTTTTTTTTTTTTTTTTTTTTTTTTTTTTTTTTTTTTTTTTTGATAAAATTTTCAGTATATTTGATTAGGCGTGTTTTCGTAATGTGAAATGCAATGCTTTCTGGGAGACTGAACAGTATCTGTGTCACTTTCATATGCAACCTTTCAATTTTATATATTAAAGTTCCAGAGACTTAACAAAGTTTTGCCTTACACCACAAATGATACAAAACTAAAACAATAGCTGTTTTGTTTTGTTTGTTTGTTTTTTTCTTAGTTTCCCACACGCTTCCCTCTTTCCCAAACCACACTATTCAAATATATTGAAAATTTTACCACCAAAAAACTGAAAGTTTTCAGATAAAAATTCTGATATTTTTCATATTTCTGCTCAAAACATAGATTGTGGGTACTCGTTAGAACCGCCTCGGGTTCTGAGGAGTACCCATTATCTATGATTTTGAGCAGAACTAATGTATACCCCTGTAAATTCCAATTTTACTATATAAAAGTGGGGTTTAAGGGGGTCAAAATTATATAGGTATGTTTTCGTGATGAGTAAATATCCAAAAGCTTATAAGCAATTAAAAAAAAAAAAAAAAAAAAAAAAAAAAAAAAAAAAAAGAACACTGCTGTGTCTGCCAATCACAAAACATTAACCATTTAATAATAACAATAATAATAATATAATAATGTCTTTATTTCAAGAGGATTAAATATTTTAGGTTCTTTATTTTAGAAGTCCAATTTTAATATCGCCTTTGTTATTAAATCCTTTAAATAACGTGTTACTATTTTTGCTACATATGAAAATGTAAATAACTATATTTCAAAAGGTCAATATGATCCTGGCTATTTTTTTTTTTTTTTTTTTTTTTTTTTTTTTTTCCAGATGCATAGCCACCCTAACTATTTTTTTCTTGCTTAACCGGGCCCTGGCTGTTCTTTGTTTTTTTTTTTTTTTTTGTTTTTTTTTCATAAAATCTCCCCCCGCCTCTTCCCCTCCCCCTCCCCCAAATAAAAATCAAGTGATCGCTCCCTAAGATTACATGTCATGCTGTATACACAGGATTTTACCAGCAAGTTAGTGCCTACTAAGACACGCATTCCACAAAAAATGTTGCATAAAAGCGGAAAACCAATTAAAGGTGTATCTAAATTCAGAAAAGTTGGGAAAAAGGTAATATCGAGGTCGTTTCGGGTAAATGCTTCTCACTGTAAACAATGGTCATCAGATTTTTTTTACCTCCTAATCACAGCGTTTTTTAGCAGACTCGTGAAAACACCCTTTCCCACTAAAATACCATTTTTCCTGTCCTAAATGATGATAGCGCTGCGCACTGCCCAGATGGGGAAAACAAAAAGAAACAAAAAAAAAAAAAAAAAAAAAAACTTTCTCATCGTTTGGCCTGCTCTGAAAGAATCCGTTATCCAGCTTTTCATTAGGCTATTAAACACCAGCGCTGGAAGCATTCATTTTTTCATTCGATCAGCTCTGAAAGCCCCATCCCCACCCGTCCGCCGGTTCCCCGGTACCGTTTTAAAACTTATTGTGGCACATATACAAAATGTATACCACTTTCATATACGAGTGCCTCTGCATCCCGCTCCCCGCCCTCCACATCCCCTTTGAGAAAATACAGGGACGAAACATCACCGAAAACAAATTAAAACCCCACAAAGTTGTAAAAATTGAAATTCAGCCCAAAATATGAATAGCTCGTCCCTCCCTGTGCCAACTCCCGTGTGACTAAAGGCTGGGTTTGATTCGTTTCAGAATTCTATAGATCTAGTTTTTTTTTTGTTTTTTTTTTTTGTTTTTTTGTTTTTTTGTTTTTTCTTTCTTTCTTTTTTCTTTTTTTTTTTCTCTCTTTCACATAGAAATCTATATAAAAAAAAGTACAAAAGTACGAACATCTTGAATGCGAAACATTTACGTCACCTACTGGAACCCAGTTTCAGACTTGTGACTTAACGAGAACGAAATTTGATCAGGAGAACCACAACAGGGACGTCACGAGCGGCGACTGCAGAAACAAGCAACAATTCGTAAACAGTATGGAAGCGAACATAGTTGCGCGTTTTGGCTCCAGGTAGGAAAAAATAATTTTCTTCTATTCTGCTGTCTAATTTATATTAAATTATGACATATTTTGGACGACGTGTTTTTCATATAACCTAACTGACACTTTTTTTCAGATAGATCTATCATTATAAACTGGGACATTTCTGTGAGTAGGCCTAAAAAAAAAAAAAGCAAACACTGAATAAGAGTGAATGGTGAACGGGGTTGTCCTATTTAAGAGCTCCTTTTTCGTATGGCACTCTACTCAGAAGCCATAAATACCATAAATATGCATTTTTTTGTTTGGTTTTAATACATTGCAATTGTATCCGTCTGGTGCCATACTTGGTGAGAACTGGTGCCTAAGCATTATTTCATTTTTTCTTTCAAATAGATTATTAGTTCTGGAATAAATTTCATACTTAACAGTCTTTCTTGCCGGTTGTTTCACATTTTTCCCAAGAACAAGCTATAATGTTTAGGCTTACTACTCATTCGAGAATTTATCGGACTTCTTATTTCTGTAGCCCCAAAAGAAAAGCCCGTGAATCCAATCAAAGAAAAAGTGACTGACAATTTTAAAGTCATAATTTGGCAAATGTTGCGTTCATTTTATTTCCTGTTGTCTTAGACACTCATGTGAAATTGATTCTGATGAGATTTTTGGTGCTGCTGCTAAATAATGATATAAAATAAATAAGGTGTTATAAAAATGTGTTGGTTTTGACAGCAGCTGTCAACTTTGAAAAGTTAACATGGAGCCTGAAATCTGAACAGTTGAAATAGAGTACTGGAGACAACAGAAATACGTACGTACTAGTAAGTTAGTAATTGTATGAATGATGACTAGGTTCTTTAAAATATCATCACCTCTTAGGCCTATGTGTGTGTGTGTGTGTGTATGCGGTGGACCAAGTTGGGGCGCGGGCTTGGACGGGTGGGGTGAAGGAGAGGGATGTACATTAGAATATGACGGCCAGCCATATGAAGTCCAGCCATGAGTCTGGCCATGTGTGGCGTGGTGTGGTTGGACCGGATCGAGGCTTGTGTCCTCTGTTAAACAATTTGCTAAGCCTATATAGAAAAAACTAAGAATGCTAAACCAAGTAAATAATGATCGAAAAATCTGTCTACTTTCAGTATAACTGATGACAATTCGCCAGAATATATGGACGCATTGAAGTGCCACGGTAATTAAGTATTTTATGTATACACCCCTAGATAAGACGTATTAGCCCCCGGTACTGCATCTTTTTTTTCATACGATTCCACTGAAAGATGTGCGTTATTATTGAGAAAACAAGAAAAACTATTTTTTTATGCACCTATGTTTATGAGTACAACCTCCATAGTAACCTCTATAGTCAGAGAAGCTATGGAAAAGGGGAAGGAGAAATACCAGAAGTAAATCACAGAAGCAGGTATTTTCAGTTTTTGTTTCTCGATTCCGTCCGTCCGTCTGTTTCCTCAACACATTTTGTAGTCTCAAATTCTACAATATTAAAAGTTTTTGATATGTAAAATGCATAGTCATATACGCATAAAATATAAACTATCCGGCTTACCTGCACATTTTTGCACCAATCAGCAGTCTTGACACACTTGGTTCCCTCCCAGCTAGCATTCTTTGTAAATCTACAGCGGACCGTTATCGGCCCGTCAGCTACCCTGACGGGCCGATAACGGTCCGCTGTAGATTTATAAAGAATGCTTACTGGGCTGTGCCTTGTTGGTATTCATAAGTTTCAATCATATTAGCAGCATTGCGAAAGTAAGTCTCTTTGGACATTCCGTGGAATCAATCTCCCTGTCACATGCCTAGTTCTTTGGCTGAGGTTTCCCCTTTGCCTATTGCGCACGTCAACGAATAGCATAGCATAGGTTCTGGAGAGCCAGCGCGGATGCGAAGGCTCGCCTAGACCTTTGCTGTTCACATATGCTATAAATGGCTCTGTTCTCATGAAACAACTGATATGTTTTCTCTTTAGGGCAGGCGTAAGGTTGGGGGAATAGTGCTTTACAGTTATTTTAATTTCTAGCTTCTGTGATAGTGAAAGATGCCATCAAGAAAGGACAAGAGAAGTACAACGGCATATTAAGAGATTTAGCAAAGTCTATTGTGACTCAAGCAGTGAAAATAGGCTATGAAAAATATCAGACTTTGATCCATGAAAAAGGTAGGTCTAATGAGATTGGCAGAGTTGTATGATTCGACATGACATATTTACAATGCAACCTTAAGCCTTAACTTGATATAAATAAGGAATGATCATGACAAAGTGCAACCTTTTCCATAGCTCCAGATAAGCAAGGACCATTACATAAATATTTTTCTTATTTCTGCACAAAAACATATATTATCATCATTATTATGGGTATCAGGGGCGTAGCCAGGAACTTTATGAAGATGAAACCTGCTAATATATCTCTGAAATTTCAACCGAGGCACAGCATTTCCTACAAAATTGCATGTGCGCCCAGCGTTAGTCTAAAGAAAGCTTGGATGTTTGGCTTAATAGCGCAAAACAATGAAATTCGCAGCTGATCTGTCATTGCTTAGCGGATATGTGGTCTTGTAGGAAATGCTGTGGCCCGGCCTTTTTGATGTCCTCTGAGCAAGTTTAAGGTGAAAATAAGGTTAAATTGCCAATTTTATGTTGCAGCCCTGGCTTCATAGCTTCTACCTGGCTACGCGCCTGGGTACTCGTTAGAAGTACCTTCGCACTTTCTAAGAGTACCAACAATATATGTCTGTCAGACATATGTTTTCGTGCAGAAATTAAAATATATATTTTGGCCGAAAAAATGCCTTCTGCAACTTGTTTTACCTCCCGCCAATACATCCGGAGCCTTAGCCAGACCATAGCTACCCCAAGACAGAGCTTTTTCTGAATATGTATTCTACTATTCCATGTGGTATGATACTGGAATGTTATTGTGACCATAAAACCGACCCATGTCATGATATTAATTGACAATTATATTAATTAATAATAGTGTAATGTAATTACCCTAAATACTCGGACAGAAATGCCTTAGAAAATATTGTAGAACCGATCAAATTGCTCTAGATTATAAGCTATATACAAAAACATAGAAATAGTTTATTACATATTTGATTAAGTCTTTATGACGTCAAATAAAACCAAAGTATAAGTGAAGATACTCAGGAAATGCCACAATCACGAAGCACAGCCTTCCCGAGGTACCCAAAGAAGGAGAGAAGAGGAAAAAGTAAAGACTAAACAAACAATAAATCTGAAACCATCGACGCACAAACACACAAGAACTGCAACAGAGGAACCGTCTTGGAACGGTCAGTAGGTAAGCTAGTGGGATGGGGCGTGTGTTGGGGAGAGCGGGGGGGGGGGGGGGGGGGGGGGCTAAACCTCACCCTTAACTCGGATGCAACTCCGAATTATAAAGATATGCGGTCCGCATGGAGGCCCTCTAATCCATCTGTGAAGCATCACAGTGAAAAACATATATAATCAAATCACTGCAATAAAACAAACAAAGGGCTCAATGGCGATCTGAAGCCAGAACACAAGAGAACCACAAATAGGACCACGAGTCTCCTACTAAATATTCAGACTGTCAGCGCCCCTTTAGGCAATGCCTGCTTTCCTTGTAGCAGGTAAGGGTAGAGGGGAAACGCTTTTATTTCTTTTGTTTCTTCCTCGAGATTTCTTCACTTTCATTCCTGTTCTGCTTTCTTCCCTGTCCCTCTCTTTCATCTCCTCCACTATCTCTTCTATTCCTTTTTTCCCTTTCTCTGGGAGACAACAGAAAATCACCCACAAGGACTGACGTGTTGTTTAACCCCAACACAATAAAAAAAACCACAAGGTTTTAAATGAATATTCAAATTGCGTTAAATTAAGCACGTTTAATTCGAATTTGACCAAACTTGTAAGGAAATGCATCGTTTGTGAGGATCAAATGCATTATTCCAAACGTTACCATTGCCTTTATTTTAAAGGTTTAGACACAATTGCATGAGCAATGTAGACCGAAGCCAGTTGTTTCTGAGGCAGCAACTTAAGTATCTGCACGTTTGTTAATCAACAAGCATTTTGGACATGTCCTCAGGCAGTCAAATGGACTTGTTCACAAATTTAGGATAAGTACGGTAAGGTTTCATGGTGTTATGTTATTAAGAAATATACGATATCAGCAAATGTAATCTGGAATGACTGGTTACAAAAATGTATTCGGTTTTTTTCAGCCGTAACGTGAGAAAATATACCTTCTGACATCTGCTCCCAATGAAGACTCAGATCAGCCTGTTCAACCGCGCAGTCTGAACAGTGTCTTTGTTCGCAACAAGATACTATCGAAAATGCGCCATGTGAAGATTCTGGTCAGACTTGGCGACTGTGCAGGCTGATCTGAATCTTCTCTTGGCGCACATGTCCGAAGGCACCTTTTCTTGCGTTGTGGCTCAATTATATATATTATTTGCAGCTGCAACAATGGTTAGTGCGATCATAGCAGAAGCAGAGAATGGTGTTTATGAAGGTAGGCCAAGTATTATTGAAAACCTACGTATTCAGTGTTAGCTGAACAATTAATGAAAATAAATTCTTCCCAGTATATGATCACAAAGGATCAGAAAAATCAGCTACACTATAGTGAAGCACAAGGAGACGTTTTACGGCTTTCACCAGAAGGCACTAACACTGGTAAAAACCTCTTTTGATCGATTAAAATTCTAGTAAGGTTTTAAATAAGTTTTAACCGAGAAAAATTATCTATATACGATTTTCCACACTTTATACTGCATTTCCACTTAAACGGATGAAAAATAAACTCTTGGATTTCAACGAAAGAATGTTCAGTGAAATCATTCTTCAAAATCACGGTCAAATTTCCTCACTTTCTGTTTTATCGTATTTTCGGCCTCACCCTCAAATAGGCTCCTGTGCCGACAACGCAGACTCTACTTAAACAACTTTCGGTGATAAATGTACATGAATGGTAGACGTATTACTACAAATTGTCGAATCATAGTCTTCCCGCAGTGGCCAAATTTGGCGTTAGTCCCATATAGTTATGTTCTTATAAGTTTGTGAAACAAACAGATGTTTTAACGTGACTCACGTGATCACGACTCTTCTGCTAATAGTAAGCCAACCATTGATATATCACAAGGGCGAGTGTGAGTTAAATCCGTAGAAAACGAGGGAAATAACATGTGCTCAGGTAAGGGTACCCCTTCCGAAGACAAGATCAGAATCCGTCGTGGTAACATAAGAGTTAGTATTTGGAATAAACTTTTAACTGTTAACCTTCTATAACAGTGGTATCGGTATCATATATTGATTATAACATGTTCTAGGTTACCACCATCATTCTGAATCCATTCACAAATACGTTAGCTTGAAAACACTTCTGCTGGAAGATCTACAGGAAACTGATTTTTTTACTTAATACTTAGTCAAGTATTTCAGAAAATAAAATGGTGAATCGTTACCAATATATAGGTTATACTGTGTATGTTATGCGACAAACTGCATGCATGGGTTTTAGCCCAATTATGGCCGATAACTTTGCTTCCCTCTGTAATTGCACGACGGTGAGTCTGATGACGACTCCTTCATCAATCTGTTGAATAAAGTACAGGTACATACCCATTTTTACATTTAATGGGCTATGAAATTGTAGTCTGTTAAGACAGGTGGTTGCGTAATACATGTGGCCTTTTAAGACAGCTTTCTAACCTGTCTTAAAGGTAACCTGTATTAAGCAATCACCTCTATCAAAAGTCAGACTTGGTTCCCTTGAAAGCCAAAGAAGTGTAACTTACCAGTATTAAGCAAGCGTCTATCTTAAGCAATCACTTTTCTGCTTTCTCTTAGGTGCTTGCTTAACACAGGTTTTACTGTATAAATCATCGTTTTCTAGCCACACCAGCGTTTGCAACAATCGAGAAGGTTTGGGCATAAATAGGTATGTTGCAGACAGATGCCAAAAATGCGTTGATATTATATTAGCGATGTGCTCTTGTAGGCTCCATCTTTTCAGATTCTGTTTCGCTACAGAGAAATGCAAAATGAGAAGGGGATCATTCTGTCAAATTTGGACTATATGATTAGGACAAGCTGATCTTGATATTCAGTGTTGACATATTACATAGTGACCTTTATTCATGGTGTGATGACAGAGAGAAAGAGAGAGAGAGAGAGGACATATTTTATGTGTAACTTTTGTGAGAGTACCACAGACTGGAATTATAAGACATTTTAATTGGTCAATGTCAAATTTCTGTACGGCACTGTTTTATTTGCGGAGTTGAAGTGAGCTTTGATCGAAAGTGCTCAGATTTACCAGAATATATATTGTGGAGGAGTTTAGAATAATATGAAATGTTATATAATATACTTGTTATTAAAATTTCTGTTTCTATGCATGTGTTGAATGGTACTCCGTGAATGAATGTATAGTTAGATGCTAAAATTTTGTTTAATATGTTCAGATGAAATTGTTTCCAGAGGACTTGGCTAAAGATTCTAATACATTTAATCATAGGACGAAAATTTAACAACAATAAATACCTAGCAAACCATACCTAGCATACACACAATGTTGTTATAACGTTGGTGCGACGTCGCAGCGACGTCATGACGTCGCTGCGACGGCGAAACGACGTTATTACGACACTGAGTGCTTACTGGGTATTAGTCTGATAGTTGTTTGTTTCTTGGAATGTTTTGATTGACACTCATCCATTTCGTATTTAGGCATTGTTAGTTTCACGTTTCCAAATGGCAGAAAGTAACAAGAACAATGTCAGTGTGATTTAATTTACTACAGTGACTATTGCCTTTCAACGCCTTTGTCTAACATGTTCTCACTGTACCCTCAACTCTATAGAGTTGTGTTCTAACTCTGCAATGTACTAAAATCAGATCTCGATTTCTTGCCGTAAGACTTAATCCTCCAAACACTCGAGCTCTGTACTTAAATCCTCTGTGCCAAAATTCATACGATCTTCATTGCTCTTGAGAGAGAGAGAGAGAGAGAGAGAGAGAGGTCGGGGGGGTGGGGGGGGGGGGGGCGGATGGGAGGGAGGGGCGGGGAGGAGGGCACATACCTGATATAATTTCTTCATAACTCGATCTCCTTGTTTCTCTGGTGTATTTTAGAGCTTTATGTATGCATTTTCTTTTTAATGCTTGTTGCAACGAATGCCACTTGGTGCATTATTGCCGTGTTTGATTTTATTTTATTTTCATGTACAGTTTCTCAGAGCTATGTGTCAGCATTGTTAGAAAATGCCAGACACAAGCAGTTATCAGTGCTCCAGATTGAACAAGTTTATTGTAAGTACCTCTTCTTTTATTAACCTTTAAAGCGCTAATCATCACGCAAGCTAAAGCATTTCGTTGAATTTTGCAGAGACAGTAAGACAATAGCAGACGATTCACATGAAATGCCGTTATATTTTATTACAAAAATAAAAAGAACTATTTCAAGATGTCGTCTGTTGTAGTTGTGATCAGCACTTTAAGGAGTTATAGGTTCTAAGTTGCATTATAAAAAGAGGACATTGAAAGGAAAGAAAAGAAAAGATCTCTGGTGAGTAGACTCTTGTAAGAAAAGTAAAAGTCATTGAGAACATTTATCCTCCGATATAATCAGAGCCATACATGCCGATATAATGTTTTAACAGCCAGTAAATTCAATTATGTAGTGTCCTAACCGTGATATTGTATGCTGATAGAGAAGTATTTTTTCTTCTGGGTCGTTTCAGAAAGAAATCAACCAGCTTTACTGCAGGCGAGTCTAAATAGGCTTACACATTTTATGTTGGATGCGCGTCCGACTGGAGACCAGGAGGTCGCGGGTTCGACCCCCGCCGAGGTCGGCAACATTCTTTCGTGGAGATTGATCATGAAATATTTTCTACGGTCATTCTCTCCCTTCCGCTGATTCAAGAAGGGCAGTTGACAGTTTCTGGCGAAAGAATGTGCACAATACTGGTTAACCGCTTGGAGGACTAAACCTGCCCAGTAAACGTGTGGTTAGGTAAACTGACCGCGCTCGACATGACCCCATTGGGTTGACTGGGCCGTAAAACCTCAACACAACATAATACGCGTGCACGCTCATCTAACACAACAAACATTTACTCTCTTATATCTTTAGGAACTCTTCTAGTCAAACTTTATATACCACTTTCTCTTTAACGCCAGCATTTCGTTGTGTAGTGTAGGAAGGTATATTATTTTACACTAGATTTTGAATTAAAAGTAGATTATATGGACCGTTTCATGTCACAGAATCCTTAATATAAGGTTCCTAGAGAGAGCTTTTCCGTTACTTTTTGTCCTTTCCTGGTATCAAGTAAGTCAAAACATCCTGCTTTTCTTTTGACAAACAACATTTAAAATGGACATTGCTTATTATTGCTTATTATGCTTATAAAAAATAATGTTTTATGTATTATGAAATATTCAGCTTTCGATCATTATATGCGCCCTTAGAGTTTGATATTGCTCCTGAAGCACTTTCTGACAGGTCATGGACTGATCCAATGCCATTTTCCATGGACTGCTCACCAAGCATTAGCTTTGACAAAAAGCTTGGTTTACACTTAGCACACATTGTGTGCTAAGTGTAGACCAAGCTTTTTATGAAAACTAATGCTTGTATGGCGTAGACACAGTTCGAAAGCTTGTGATTCTTTCACCAAATGATCATGTATTTCACAATTTAGAAACCCAACAACCTATGGTTTCTAACACTTACAGTGTAATTATTTTAGATAATGATGTGTTTACAGTATTCATTGAAGTCGAAACACATGACGACCACAGAATAATAAAGATATGAGCCATATCGTAAGAAAATCTACCCAGCAAACACACAACGTTGTAACGACGTTGTTGTGACGTTGTGTGTTTATTGGGTATCTTCTGACATGTACTCCCGACGAGGACTCAAATCAGCCTATGCATCCGCGCATTGTGATCATAATCTTCGTTGTTCGCATAAGGAAACTTCGCAGTTTTTGTTTTTTGGCTATCCAGAATGCGCCCAGTGAATAATCTGATCAGACTGCGCGAATGCGCAGGCTGATCTGAATCTTTGCTGGGCGCACATGCAAGAAGATACGTTTTCGGACGTTGCGGCTTGTACGTACGTCATTATTAACTGACTGGAACCGTTGTTGTTTGGCTTCAGATTTGCTGTTAGAACATCTGATTGGTGAAATGAACCTGAATATTCCTATGACAGACAACCAGGTAACATTAAAAGAACCTATCTTTACTTTGTTTCATCACAGTGTTTGTGATTATACAGAAAAAATTTCAATGACTCGAACACTGATGTCTCATTCACCGTGGCTCATACGAACTGATTTTTGAGTCCCTAGGAAGTTCTTCCGATAGCTGAAGACAACAAATATTTAGGGGTATTTTAGGGATTTTTTTTTATTTGATCATAGAAAATGTATGTTGTGTGCACTGATTAGAATCTATATGAGTACACTAAACATACCATTATTTTATAGATGATCGAAAAGGCATCTCTAAATTATCCCCATTTGCCTCTTGACCTGGCACTATGATTAACCCTCAGTGGCTCGAACGTCCCAAGACTAGAATAAATCTCCATGGTCCCAAAGGTGTTCGAGCTATTGAATTTCGACTGTATACGTGTTTCACGGCGATGTTTCACAAATAAAGTAAAGGATTCCTATGCAGACCGAACACATTTGTAATTTTGAGTTGCATCAGAATTAAAGGAGAGGTTTTGCGCGAGTAAAACTGATTTAAGCTCCCCCACACCCCACCCCCTGCAGTAATATTTCTACTGACCGTTCCAAGGCGGTTCATCTGTTGCAGTTCTTCTTTCGTTTGTGCAGTGGTGGTTTTATATGTAGCGTTTGTTATGACAATGTTTTTTTCTCTTCTCCCCTTCGTTTGGTGCTTGGGGAGAACTGTCTTTCGTAATTGTGGTTTTTCTTGGATATCTGCACTGATATGTTTGAACGCATATCCAGCGTCCATTTAATATTCATAGTATCTCATGTTCAGGGCACTGGCTGTATTCAGATTCATATGCAAATTAGACTGCAAACCAGGCTCCGAGGTTGTTAAAACTTTTTTCGTGCTCAGTTGAGCATGAAATTTGTCCTGCTAATAAATCTCAAATTGCTAACAATTGCAAAGTCTTTTTTAATAAACATAGCTGAGCGTGAAGTTTTCTCTGCAAATAAATATGAAAAATGCCAACTGTAAAATACTATTCTTGGCATCTTCATATTTATTAGCAGAGAAAATTTTATGCTTAGCTGAGTTGAGCAGGAAAAAAGTTTTATAACCGCGGGGCCTGGTTAATCCCAACACCAGGGGACGAGGTCAAAAAACCTTTTTCGTGCTCAGCTCACCCGAGCATGAAAAGAATCTTGCTAATAGAATTTATAATACCATCAATTAAAACTTGTTTTATGTTCATTTCAGTCGAGCATGCTCAGTTGAGCATAAACAAGTTTTAATAACAAATGGTGTTTTGATATTTATAATAACAAATGGATATTGATATTTATAAGTGGAACATATTTCATGCTCAGCTGAGCATGAAAAAAAGTTTTATAGCCACGGGGCTAGTTTTACTGTTAATCGTTCCAAGGTTGTATATATGTTGCAGTTTCTCTAAGTTTACTCGTTCTTTTTTGATTCGTGTGTTGTTCTGTGATTCCTTGAGAGGTTCTTTGGTATCTCAGTATTATATGTCCTGGGTAACTTGATTTCAGATTCTATACATCGCAAAAGCAATATGCTTATTTGAAAGTGAGAAATTTCGTATTTTACATAACAGGTTTATACAACGCTTAATATTTAGAACTATCATAATTTATCCAATTAAACATCCAATTGTTGTATGGTGTTAATTTGTCATTTCGAGACTTGTATGAGACGATATTTTAGTTTTATTGTTTCAGATAACATGTTGATATTTAAGACTGATTTCTGATGAACCACTTGATTGCATCTATTAAACTTAGCAAACTGGATAATAATTTCAGCAGATTGATATTTGGAATTATCATAATTTATCCAATGAAATATCCATTTGTTGTATTGTGTTAATTTGCCATTTGGAGACTTGCATGCGAGGATATTTTAGTCTTGTTGTTTCAGATAACATGTTTATATTTAAGACTGATTTCTGATGAACCACTTGCTGGCACTTAATATGCTTAACATGGTGGATAAAATTTAGCAGACGACATTTTGATTTTTTTTCTTTTCTTATTTTTCCCAAGAAATGTCTGTTTTCTTGGAAAACTAATGAAATTATCATCAGTTTGTCGTATGCTGGGTTTGTCCAGAGAGTTGTGAAACTTAAATTATTTTCTGCTATTGTAATTTTAGGGGAAAAACCAGCAATCCGTCTGATTATGTTGAGAAGAATCCTGCATAGCATGAGAACAACCTCATGTGGAATTGAAGGGAAAGATAGCTGCCATCAGCAAAGATTCAGGAACTAATTCGTTAAACAAACATGTTAAACAGTCATTTTAGAATCTATTTGTATAAGCGGTGATGTTGAATTGCTTTATAAAAAAAAAAGATTCAACACCCGTACACACAGAACAATCGAAAGATACATGGAGTATGTTTTAGGGTTTAGCAGCCTCCAGGCTAATTATTGAACAGATTATTCAACATATGTGAGTGTTCCTGTGTGTGTGTGTGTGTGTGTGAGAGAGAGAGAGAGAGAGAGAGAGAGAGAGAGAGAGAGAGCGCTAGCTCTAATAGGTTTTGTCAGAACTCTAACACATTATATTAGATGCCTTATTATCATAGAATGTTAGATATTTTATATGAAATATCTAATTTATCCACATATAAGATATATAATATGAAATATCTAATTTATCCACATATAAGATGTATAACATGAAATATCTAGTATAGTATATAAGGTATATTGTATACCTAAATAAAATATGCCACATATTTGAATAAATTAGCTTCCTAATTTACTTATTTAGATATCTAATGTATCATATAAGATACCTTATAGTATTAGCATATTAGATATCTTAGTAGGTGAAAAAGATATATAAAATACAGAATATCTTAATTACATTTGCACCTTATATTTCTTATATGCAGTGTGTGACATCTTTAACATAAGATAGCTTATATCGTATTGCTGAATATTGTTTTTGTCACCCTAATGAAAAAGGGTCCGGTTTTAAAGGAAAGAATTTGCTCCCAAATGGAGCAAATTCTTTCCTTTTAAAGTAGAATTTCCTTTTAGAAGGACCGTACTGAGCAGGAAAGCCATCAGGAAGTCACAAAGGCTGACCCCCTCTACCAAGGGTATCATGTTCCCTTAATATCTATGTCCTTATTGTGTTGCAACTTGTTCGTGTCAACATTCCAGTAGAGACCAGCAACAGTCACAAACAAAATAATTATAAATATGGCTTCTCCTAGATGCCAAAATGCAAAACTTGAATTAGACACGTTATCCATGAGGTAGCCAACTGCAATAGGATTCACCATCTGTCCTACAGCTCCAGAGAAAAGCAACAAGGACGCTATTTTTCCAGTTATTGGTGTCACCTTTTCTTCCGTCCATGATAATACAGCGGGCCACGTGGCCGAAAGGGCAAATCCCATCAAAAAGACACAAATCCAAATTGAAGTTTCTGAGAAGTAAATGCTTGCAGCAGTAAAACCGACCAAAGAAACGTTGAAACACAGTAAGAAACTGATTAACATTGTTCCTGGTCTGAGACACTGAACAAGCAACACGCACAGAAGGCTGCCCACGGCATAGGCTATGAAAAATAAAGATGTCATCAGATTTCCTTTTGGTTTTGTCCATCCAAGATGACGGGAACAGTAACTTGTTAGAAAACCTGTAAATGTGGACGTCCATCCTGTTCTAATACTGAGTAAAATCGTCAAAATTATTATTGCTAATGAAAATACTATTTTTGTCGGTTGTTTCTTGTCATTTTTCTCTGGAACGTATTCTTTCGTTTTGATGTAGCGGTGATTTGGTTTCATTATATGAATCAAAAGAAACGGTAACGAAGCGCACACTGTTAATATCCCACATATTAAGAAAGAATAATGAACATGTGTTTCAGTTAGATATGATGAATAAATCTGAGCCGTGTCCCAGCTTGAATAATTGTTGTTACTTTCAATACTGTAAGAGGTATATACTGCTGAATCGGTCAGCTTAGCATCTGATTGGTACCCGTGAAAGGAAACTGTTGTTGCAATGGTCTCGGACTGGTTCAGTTCCGTTATGTATTGTGCTGATTGGTCAATCCTCTCCGACAAAAATGGAGTCGTTGCGAATGGAGCCACTAAACAGCCTGTCGCAAGTGTAAAGTAATACACTTGTAGATAAGTATTCGCCTCTTGTCTCCAGATTGTGAAAATAAATGCATGGCCACCTACAAGTGTAAAAATATTCTAATTATTCAAGCCATGGAAAACAGGAAATACAAAAAGATTTTATAAACAAGTGTCTCTTGAAAATCTGCGCTAAAATGACAAGTGTTTTGAAATGGTAATACTTGTAGTGGCGTTTATGAATAGACACTAACTACATGTAAACCTATAGAGTTCCAAGTTTGGAGGTAGTATTTCACTAAGCGCAGTGCAAATGTCAGTACATGTACATGCAATACAAAATACTCTACTTTAGATGGTCTTTAAGATATGGTTTACTACAGTCATGATAAAGAACATCGCTTAACATTACGAAAACACGCCTATTCAAATATATAGAAAATTTCACCTCCAAAAACTGAAAATTTTCAGATAAAAAACTTTGATATTTTTCATATTTCTGCTCAAAACATAGATTGTGGGTACTCGTTAGAACCGCCTCGGAGAGTACCCACAATCTGTTTTTGAGCAGAAATAAGAAAAATAATGTATACCCCTGTAAACCCCAGTTTTACTATATAAAAGTGGGGTTTAAGGGGGTCAAAATTATATAAGTATGTTTTCGTGATGAGATACAAACCTACATCTACACCACCATAAAACACTCCTGCACATGCCCTTGCGGCTACCATCAGTCCGAAGGCGCTGCACCATGGTGTGGCTATTGTGAAAACCGCCATTCCAAGCAGACAGACAAACATCGATAGTCTCGGACTAGTCTTTTTCTCAAGAAAGGCTGAGAGAAAACAACCAAATATATAGCCAAGGGAAAACGCTGTGAATAACCAAGAAGCAGTGTCCAAATCTACTTGGGTAATCTGCTGTAGGTCCGGAAGAGTGGGCCCCGGTTGTCCATATACAAAACCCTAAAATGGTATAAAACACATCAGTAGTATAAAATGCCGAGCATATATGATGGAGGCCGTAAAACGTCACTTTGTACTTTGATATAGTGCTTGCCCCGAGGTTATAAAACGTATTTTCATGCTCAACGCAGCTGAGCATGAAATTTGGCCTGCTAATAAATCTCAAATTATTAACAATGTCAATTTCTTCTTGCAAAATATAGCTGAGCATGAAATTTTCTCTGCTAATAAATATGAAAATGCCAACTATTGTTGGCATTTTCATATTTATTAGCAGAGAAAATTTCATGCTCAGCTGAGTTGAGCATGAAAAAAGTTTTATAACTTTGGGGCCCGGGTTATAAAACTTTTTCATGCTCAACTCAGCTGAGCATTAAATTTGTTCTGCTAAAAATCTCAAATTATTAACAATTGCAAAATTTTTTTTTGCTAAACATAGCCGAGCATACAAATTTCTCTGCTAATAAATATGAAAATGCCAGCTATTGTTGGCATGTCTATTAGCAGAGAAAATTTCACGTTCAGCTGAGTTGAGCATGAAAAGCGTTTAATAACCTCTGGGCCTGATATCATTAAAGGCTGATACTTAAGCTGCTTTACATATTGAGCCACGCCGCGAGAAAAACACTCTTTGGTCTCTGAAGGAAGGTAACTGCATTACCATTTAAATAATTTTAATAATAAATTATATTTATGGCATAAAAACAATGCGTTTTATAGATATTTTATGCTGTTTTATGATAAACATGTATACATGTATTTATCACATTGTAGCCAAAATGTCCCAGTATTCAGCATGAACTATTTTGCGATGTGGTTGGTCTGCATGCATGAGAATGTGATAAATCATTTATACTATGGTTCTATGCAAATCAGCATGGTTCTGTTTGCATTTCATGTTTGGGTTCTGTTTGCATTTCATGTTTGCATATTCACCAGAATCTCACTGGGGGCATATATGAAACTTTGAGCATCAGAACACATTTTCTTATAAATTCTACGGAAATACCATTATCAAAACAACAGTTTGGGAAAAATCAATTTGGAACAAAAGTGATATTCCTGCAGCTCAGGTATTATATGCCTAGCGTCCCATAAAAGGGACCTCGGTAAACAGTGTAGATCCAGATCAGACGCCACAGAGCGCGGCGTCTTATCAGGGTCTACTCTGTTTGCATTAAATACAAGATTTACTATGAAACATATATAGAAATAATAAAAATTAACCAGACAATCTTTCTTTTGGAAATGGACTAGTCCAAATAGTTAAGGTAGAAGAGACCACTCGGCATAAATGGATTCAACGTTCCGGGATCAATGAACTCACACATTATAGAATGAAAATAGGGTAACGCTTACAGCGCTACTAGGGACGTGAAAGATCTTACATTAGTTTCATTATCCTTCAAGAATAGACATGAACCGACTCTGCTATTTTCTATCTATTTTTTAGTTCTGTATTTCCAAAAGATTTTTCTTTTATATCTTTTATCTTTACTAAATGAATGTCAGTTATGTTAAGATAATGTTTTCATGTGTGCAAATCTACGTTTGTAACGTCCCTCGTGTCAATAAACTGTAATCAAATATAGTAGGTCAAGTAACCATGATATATTACGTACTTTTTCTGCTGCACCCTACTTATAGGGAACATAGTACCAATTAAGAGAAAATGATACGTTTTCGTGATAGGCAACTCTGATAAAACTGTTTTGCCTCCCTTCTGAATGAGGATCTACCTTTGCGAACAAATTCTTTCATTTAACCCATTGTAGTTTGGAAACCCCTAAAAGGACGATAATTTGCAAACAGTGCAGATCCATTCTGCGGCGTCTGATCAGGGTCTCCGCTGTTTGCAAATAGTTTAGCCATTTTTCTCTAGGAATAACTAAATTTCATAACCGCGTCTGATCAGGGAACTAATATTAAAATTGGACTCTTCCAAAATATAGTGTGGGAGAGTCTATTTAGTCTACAATGGATTAAGAGTAGATCCATTTTCAGAATCAAATACAGGAAGTCACAAAAGTTTCTCAAATGTTTTGTACAAATTGTGTTTAGCAGTACCCAAACTTATCATACAATAATATACCGGCCACAGTCACAGAACATATCCCTCCGGATACAGCGGATAAAGGTTTAATTACATGAAACACAACCCAAAATGACATTTCGTCGAAACAACGAGCAACTGCAGAGACCGAGCAAACAAAATGGAACTGCTGAAGAAATACCGCCATGGACTGGTCAGCAGTATTACCGTTGGTATGCTTAACTCTTTAAGCCCTGCAGAACAAACCAGGCCCCGCGGTTATAAAACATTTTTCATGCTCAACTTAGCTGAGCATGAAATTGTTCATGCTTATCAATCTCGTTAGTAACAACTGCAAATTCTTTCTTGCTAAATACAGCTGAGCATGAAAATTTCTCTGCTAATAAAATATGAAACTGCCAACTATTATTGGCATTTTCATATTTATTAGAAGGGAAAGTTTCGTGCTCAGCTGAGTTGAACATATAAAAAAAAATTTATAACTTGGTACCAGATACCCGTGCAAACAGTGTAGATCCAGATGAGACAGCTCGTAACGTAACGAACCGTCTCATCTGGATCTACACTGTTTGTCATTCTTTTTTATATTTTGATATGCGATAGTGGACGTGTCCAAATTCAAAGAGGGAAACTCAGAGTTGAGAGGATTTTACATGGTTATTTCAAAGTATATTTTTGTTGTAATCAGCACGGAAGAAACAACGCGTTTGATTTTCCATCGAAGTGCATGTAAGACAATATGAATTTTGAAAGACTGACTAATTTCAAGCTTCAGAGACATACACTAACATTCTACAGTGTTGAATGATTATCAGTGGTCAGCGAAGGTCCTGATCAAACTGTGCGGATGCGCAAATGATATGGGCCTTTGCTATCTGCAGAAGCCCAGAAAGCACATTTCACGTAGCGCGCCTTGTACGTAGCAATTATAATCCGAAACCTGTTTACTTATTAGAATCGCCTTCCTAGAACATTCTAATGATTACCCACAGTATGCTTTCGTGTAGAAACCGTAAGACATTTTATCCGGACACTTCTCTGAAGATACGGTTCCGTATTAACCCTAAATATTCGGACAGGTCGGCCTGAGCAAACAGTGTAGACCCAGATCGAACTACTTCTGAATGATCAGCATCTCCGCTATTTGCTATTCGGCCAGAACTCTGAGACACAGCCCTAGAACTAGACTGTGAAATGACCATATTCGGACTAGGGGAAAACCAGTCGGCTCACCTCGTATGATTCCGGACCGGAGACCCTCCATGGTGTAGTTTACGGAGTCATACGAGGTTTGCCGACTGGGGGAGGAGTTGCAGAGTTCGAATATCTAGGGTAAATGCCGGTACCTCTTTCAGAGGCGCAAACATACAAAAACAAACTCTGCTATCCACAGACAGACGGTGTCGAGGAACTTTTGTCGGTAGTCGCTGTCCGACTGGATTCTTCTGCAAAAATGGTCATATGGTGAGGTCTTGCTTGCCAGTTCTGTACCTGAGGTTTCCGGGACAAAACACGTCACTTCCTCTGATTCTGCATCACTCCGTGTTCTGTCTGGCAGTTCTTTAGAGGTGTTTCCCGAGACAAAACTTGACATCTCTTCTAAGTTTTCGTCACTCATTGTAGTGGTATTGGACATATCTTGTATAGAATCTTTATAGTGACCGTTTACTGTGAGAAAACTGAAAAAAAATGTAAACGTAAATACTGCAGCCCTGCAGACAGAAATACAGTCGACTCTCGTTATCTCGAATTCCAAAGGACTCTCTAAAATACTTCGAGATATCCGTACCTCGACATATCAGATTTGCAGAATTGAGTAAAAAATAACTGAACAACCACCTTTAACAAATATATGTGTAACTGGACTCTTCAAGTTAGAGATATATTGAAAATATTGTGGAAAAGAGGAGAAATTGCTCCTTAGGAGCAATTTCTCCTATTTTCCATAATATTTTTTTACCTGTTGTTAGGTTTTCATGTTTAGGCAGGGACCAGATTTTCACTTCGAGATAAGCGGTTATTCGAGATAAGCGATGTCGAGATAGCGAGAGTCAACTGTAGATACTTTTGGAAACCGTGTAGATTCAACTGAGACGAATCGTAACGAGCCTTGACAGTCCATTTCAACAATTCGGAGGTGGAATGTTAACACTTCAGGACCGTGAGATGCTTCAAAGCACATGCGCAAACGGAACCGGATACAGAATGGGACAGGTGAGAAGGCGTGTGAAAACTGTCAGCTCTTTCTGCACCAACTGACTTTTCTCGCGTCTCTTGGTCTCTGCCAGGCTTTCAAGCACAGACATTACAACTGGTAATAAAAAGGACCCCCACCCCACCCAACACACGCACAGAGTAGTTTTTCTACTGATCGTTCCAAGGCGGTTCCTGTGTTGCAGTTCTTGCTTGTTTGTGCGTCTGTAGTTTCGTATATGGCGTTTGTTTTGTCATCGTTTGTTCCTTACCTCTCCTTCTTTTGGTGCCTCGGGAAGGCTGTGCTTCCTGATTATGGCATTTCCTGAGTATCTTCCCTTATATTTTTTGCTGAAGTTTTAGCACAAAGTATGGTGAGGCATTAAGGTGTCCCAATCTGGTGACGAGCAAATTTCATGTACTCTGCTTTATATGAAGCAATCAAACAAGAAGTTACTAGTTCTTCAAAAGACAAAATAAGTGGGTTTTACTCCAAGTATACTTTCAAATCTGTAAATCGTGTTTCAGTGAAATATTTCTGTCATTCAAAAGTTATGCCGGGCAAATAAATACCGTTTTAACCCTAACAATTGTCGGATCCAATAACTCCTTACCATACATTTCCTAAACTTTGAACAAGTCCATTTTATTACATATTAATGTGTTTAAAAACTGCTACATGAGAGCTAAACAGTGTATGGACCCTGATCAGATGCAGCGATCTAAGCAGTCTCCTTAGGAGAAATTTGCATGAAGTGCCGGATCCTATTTTCGGAGAAAATTTGCATGAAATGTCAAATACTATTTTCTGGGAAAAAATATGAAGAAAAAAATATATTTCTCGGAAAATTAAGAAAAACATAATTAATTTATCGTCTGCTAAATTTGGGAATAGAGCTGAAAAGATTGAATTTTTATGACCCTTAGCATACGGAATTTAAATATGATACTGGATACATGTGTTTTATTCGGGTCTTACGTTTGACAAGTATTTACTTTCTTTAATTAAATTAATGCTGAGCACCATGCAAAAGAGCGGCTGGTACCATCTTTGAAAACTTTTGTATGACTGCCGGGAATCGAATCCACAACTCCCTGTTCACAAAGCGGACGCCCTTCCAACGAGTTTTAATGGATACATCAACAAACGAATTAACAATGACACTACGAAAGACCGGTAGTGACATTTCAACTACATTAATTCAAGGTTTCAACTTCACGAATTCACGATTTCAGCTTCACGAATTCACGATTTCAACTTCACGAATTCACGAATTCAACTTCACGAATTCACGAATTCAACTTCAAGAATTCCACTTCACGAATTCAACTTCACGAATTCACCAATTCAACTTCACGAATTCACGAATTCAACTTCACGAATTCCACTTCACGAATTCAACTTCACGAATTCACGATTTCAACTTCACGAATTCACGAATTCAACTTCACGAATTCAACTTCACGAATTCCACTTCACGAATTCAACTTCACGAATTCACGAATTCAACTTCATGAATTCACGAATTCAACTTCACGAATTCCACTTCACGAATTCAACTTCACGAATTCACGAATTCAACTTCACGAATTCAACTTCATGAATTCAACAATTGAATTCGTGAAGTTGAATTCGTGAATTCGTGAAGTTGAATTCGTGAATTCATGAAGTGGAATTCGTGAAGTTGAATTCGTGAAGTTGAATTCGTGAATTCATGAAGTTGAATTCGTGAATTCGTGAAGTGGAATTCGTGAATTCGTGAAGTTGAATTCCTGAAGTTGAATTCGTGAAGTTGAAATCGTGAATTCGTGAAGTTGAAATCGAGAATTCGTGAAGCTGAAATCGTGAATTCATGAAGTTGAAACCTTGAATTAATGTAGTTGAAATGTCACCACAGGTCTTTCGTATGACACAGAAGCATTACCTTCCTTCTCGTTGAGGTTTACTCTCAACCCTTGTCATGCTGAATAAATTAAGACGCCATGCCCTCTTCCAATTTTAAGCTAAGCAGACAACTTGATCCAGGTTGTTGATATAAATTCACATACTAACTGACAAACAGTGCAGATCCAGATCAGTTGTCTTCTTCAGAAGCCAACTGATCTGGATCTACACTGTTTGTAAAGGCAGGGTATATCCGGGTTCAGCAGGACAAGGGTTAAAGAAAGGTAACTTCCTGTCCGCAAAAGTAGTCTTCCTTTGCAAAATGACAACACAATGTTGACCACTCACCTTAAGATAGGTTTCTCGATCCTTCTGCAAAAATGACTGGCCTTCCATTCAAGTCATAATTGAATTGTGCAGCAATATCTTATTTTTACTATTTTCATTTATATTTGTTACAAAAGTAAGATAAATATTTCTCGTCTGTTAACTTTACCTACAAACGATTAAACTTAAGTAAATAATCTAATTAGCTGTTTATAACTGCTACTTTATCAAATAAATACTAGAACACGTGGGCCTCGCCATGTCAAAAGGTATCTTCGGGGACATACGAACAGCGAAGGCCCAGATCAGCCTGAGCATCCGCGCAGTCTAATCAGGGCCTTTGTTGTTCGCAAACAAAATCATTGGCTATTATACGTTTCAATGGAGAGCAAATGCCCGGATGAGACTTTGCGCATGTGCAGGACGATGTGAATCCGCGCATTCTGAGCATGCTCGAAGGCCCTTTTTTGCTTGATGCGGCCCATTTATACTTTTTTTTTATAATTTTGAGGGTCATTTCAAAATCTTGGAACACTAGCAATAAATATCTACATTTTACACTAGCTCCAAATAAGAGGGGTATCCATAGATTTTTTTTCTTATTTCTCCACGAAATCATATGTTGTGCGTACTCATTAAAAGCGCCTTGGTGAGGCGTTTTCAATGAGTACCCACATGTTAAAAGAAATATGAATACTTTTCACTTAAAATTACGCATTGTCTGGAACCATGGATATGAGAGAAAACTTCACATTTTGCACTTCACATCTCATTATTCACATTTATTAAAGGCTCTATATCCCTCGAAAATAGACATTTTTTATCCAAGAAAGGTATAATAAATTCGTATATGGTATTTATACAATCATAAAATATGGCTTCTGACAGCCTGTTAAATTTTAGTTAATGTCGTTTTTGAACTGGATCCAAAATGGAATGATTTTTTATCGTATCTCTGAATTAATGTTGCCAACAAAAAAAAAAAAAAAAAAAAAAAATTCATTTCAAGAACGAGAGACTAACTGAAATTTTACAGGCTCTCAGGTGCCACATTTTATGATTGTTTTAATACCATATATCAATTTTTAAAATCTTTCTTAGATAATAAAATGTCTATTTTTGAGGAATATGGAGCCTTTAAAAGCAGACGACTCCCCTAATTTTACTTTTGTTAGTATATATGTTTCAACGAACGGCGAGTGGCTGGCGAGTCCAGTGGTGAAACACCCCGTGAAATATTCCAAATTCTTACAGAGTTATTAAGGTCTTAAGTTTTGCTCTTTTACATTTCATTAATATTCATGGGCAATCAGTGACGGCATTGGTTCTTATGAATAATTTTAAAAATGTTTTAAAAAGTTTAATTTAGAAATATTCAGGGAATGTATGCAGAGAGAAACAAAATTCTTCCATATTTAAATGTAAGGCTGCGGTGTTTGTACATTTTCATAATGAGTTTTAAATGGAATTTAACTTAAAAAAAATAAATTTAAGCCTAAACAAAAATAAAATAAAATTGATTTAAATTCCATTTTCTGAAGTTATTTTATAGATTTTATATATCTATATAATAATCTTTCGGAATGTAATTTTCAACAATTTATGTATTTTTGGAAAGTTTATTAAAACGTAATCTGTATCTTGCATTTTTAATATTAACTCTTGACATGCTGAATAAATTAAGATGCCACACCCAATTCTAATATCCAGCCAATCAGATTACTTGATCCGGAGTTTTGATAGAAATTCACATATTTAATGATAAACAGTGCAGATCCAGATCAGTAGAAGCCAACTGATCTGGATCTACACTGTTTGCTAAAACAGGGCATGTCGTGTTTAGCAAGAGAAGGGTTAAAAAAAGTTTTTAAAATTTAATTGAATAAGTTTTCATTATTTAAAAAAATGCTATCTAGAAATATGGTGTGTAAATATTCAATAGAAATAGAATATTTACTATATTTATCAAAATAAGTAGTCTGGAATAAAATTATGAGGACTGAAATAAAATTTAAATTTCAAAGCGAAAAAAACAAACAAAAAAAACGGCAAACAATAACATCATAAAATGTGCACTGCGGGATAGCGTTTTAGTAAACTATAAATAGCGACTTTGAATGCATGTACTTTTTGAAACATTAGAAATTTTAAATGCGGTTTTCAACATTACTGTCTTCAAAAAAATATCTTTAATTTGAAATATTCTGAATGTAATATATATGATTTCAATCATTTCACATTTCCTACTTACCTCCATTTCAGTCTTATTTTCTGCAAAAGAGAGATAAACATGCCACTGTTTCGTTTTCTACTTAATTCGTGTAAAGTGTGCCTCAATCTCCAGTTCTGTCCTCTTTAATATGAAAGATGGTTTTTATATGAATTACTGACCCAAAACAGAAATGAAGATTATTACCTTACAGTTGTATAACTGATCTAGTGTGTAAGGCGTGTATGTAAATCAACAATCGTGGATATATTTGAGTTGTTTGTTCCTCAGTACCAAGTATACATGCAAGAAATTATGAACCAATGTGTACACATAAAATTTGATTCCAACAGTAAATAAATGTATTTATCTTACTTTTCTCTGCAGTTCAGAAGTGTTGCATTTCTGTTTGTGTTCACTACTAGGTTTGACCCATTTCCCCTTTCATCTCTCAGTTTTCCTATTAAAATGCATTATTATAACACGTGCTTTTTGAAAACGTAAATTTGTATGCGAGCCTAAGTATGAAGAAAGGATCTTAAGGCAAATGGATAAACTTTTCAAGGGAGGCAACTTTCAAATATGTTTTGTCCCCCCCCCCTGCCCCCCCCCCCCCCCCCCCACGTCTGTCTGAAAAGGGTTCTACTCTAAAAGGAAAGAATTTGCTCCCAATGGGAGCAAATTCTTTCCTATAAGAGTCGAACCCTTTTCAGTAGGGACTTGCTATACGTGAAGTCGTAAAAGTTCTCTCACTTGTGAAAACGGTCAAAAAAAAAAACAAAAAAAAAAACTACCATATGTATACAGTCCCCTTATCAAAGGCCCAGTTCAACATGTATATATTAATGTCTTTATTTCAAAATAATTGGGCGCTATAGAATATATGTATGAATAAAGAACGATTCGCTATTGTAGAATACAGTCGACTCTCGTTATCTCGAAGTCCAAGGGACACTCTGAAATACTTCCAGATGTCCGTACCTCGACATATCAGATTTCAGTATTGAGGAAAAAATAAATCGAACAACCACATATCACAAATGAATGTGTAATTTGACTCCTGAAGTCAGATATATATATATTGAAAATATTGTGGAAAAGAGGAGAAATTGCTTCTTAGCGTAAGTATCCATTCGCAGAAGAAACTTTCATCTTAACACGAACTGACACGGATCGTTCAGTTCGCGTGTCAGAAGACTTGTTACCAACTTTTCACTTTGGTATCCTTTAAGTTACTTCTTTCTTGGCATCATTATTAGTTATGCATTATAAGTAAAAAGTACGCGCAATATGCAACAAGACATAGATCAATATATGTACCATAATTAGCCTTCAGAATGAGCAAATTGCATTCTTTCAGCACTTTTTTGGACATACACCAAAGGCGAAAACGTACTATTTTATCCGGTGTTATTATAATTTTCGGCTAAAATTCTATTTCAACATGTTTACGCGATATATATTTCATTAAATTCGAATAAATGATCAAATAAAGTGTTTAATAATAATCGAAAAATACCGCACAGGTTTATTATTTTGACACAGTTTAAAATGTACGAACCGTCATGGGAGCGATATAATGGCCGAATATATTCCTCAACTTCTTTTTGAATGTTTGAGAAACTTTCAACAAACTATGGTAACATTCTAACATTTTATATATTTAGAAAACTTGGTTTATTCTCCACCAACTGCGCTATGTTTTGTGTTGCAAAGCGCCGTCAGACTTCAAAATACCTGTCGTGGTGTAAATACTTCCAAAAATACCGTTTATGATGCGTTATGACCGTACAGCCGGCATATACGTTTAACAGGGTGTAACTGAGGCTACTGAGACCCAGTACCTCTCTTTTAAACCTCTAGCTATTATGAAACTCTTAAGTATCTGCATGGCTAAATTGATATTTATTACGGATTTTGACGGCGTGTATGCCAATTGACGCCCTGGTGTCCATTTCCCCGATATTTTAGGCAGACAGACGGACAATAGTTACACCAGACGGATTTACTGATTTAAACAGAAAAAATGAACAAGTATAAACATAATTACCAATGTTTTTGTTTTGTTTTTTTTCTCTATAAGCCTTTGTTTTTTCGGAATT